>OU383776.1:79710265-80302074 GCA_910950805.1 Acrocephalus scirpaceus scirpaceus | reverse complement strand
AATGCTAAGGATCCAAGCTTATAGAGCAAAATAAAGAGCACAGAAATGAAAAAAAAACAACAAAAACCCACCAAACCAAAGCAGTACATGTTAGCACTACTCAATCCATAGGACTTTATGGCTTCAATAGTGACACTCGACCTTAAATTAAAGAACTTTTTTCAATATTGCAGGGTGCTGTATCAGGCTGAAAACAGAAAATGATAAGCCTCTGCACAGTGAAATAGGTACACACACATCTACATGAGCCGAATTATTTGAGGATAATTCAACTCATCACATTATTTGTAGCATTTCTTAAAGCAGGATATGAATATATTCAGCTGAAGGCTTTCCAATACAATTTGCAAGGAGTTATGAGAATTGGATGTATTTTTCCTTTTGTAATATACACTCCATCACTTCTCCAAAGCTATTGCCATTCCTGTAATGAATATTTCTGATTATTTATAGCAGAGTAAGGGTCAGGGAGCATTAGAAATTGAACTCTTGTGGAACAGAGCTGCATCCCACGGTGCAGTGCTTGGAGGCAAACTCTGAGATTTCCTTTACTGTGCTGTTTGTGACCTCAGTCCTGACCCGTCTGTAAATGGGAGAGGTAAATATCTCTGCTTCCAGCACTGTCCAAGGGCTCTGACAACCAAATATCAGCTAGCTGAACATGACTGAGCACGTCCATCTGCTGAGTCTGCTTTAAACCTCAATCCATAATATCACATCGAGCCTTCCATACTCTAGAAACTAAGATTTTTAAATTTAATTAAGCTCTGAAATCACTCAGAATTAGTTATTATTATTCCTAATAAGTTGAGAAATCAGGATTTGCAGTGGTCCCAACATTCTTTCTCCAGTCTAAACACTGACTAAATATTTTGATTAAAAATCTCTTGGCAAAAGTTAGAATCAATGCAAACAGCTCTCTCTCCTACTCATTTTGATACTTCCATAGCCAGGAAAGGTTGTGTGCTTGGCTGTTTGGATGATAAACACTTTTCCTGAGCATTATTTTTTGAAAATATTTGAATTCTTCAAAATTAGTGAATGCATACTTACATATCTTCAAAAATCATAATTAATGCTACAAGCATAGTACACAAGAAAAAGATGAGACTCAGAGGATGGGAGTCCTTAGAGATTTATCAGAGTTATCAGATCTTGTGAGTTACAAAGTATTAGGAACTAAATCCATAAAACACATGGGTTTTGCCCTGAGCAGTTTTAATGGGTTAAAAGACATCTCACAGACAAAAGCAATTAGTGACTAAATTCAGGAATTGGTAATACCATCTTGATATGGAGCTGAAGATGCCAGGGGGTTCAATTTGAATCTTTTTGATGTTCTGAATTTTAGTTAATGATAAATCCCTTTCTGCGGGAGTTCTGTGTCTCGCTGTACTCAGGCAGCAAAAATTCTGTCCTCTCCAAACATCCCCCACCCCTTCATTCCAACCATAATGGAGAGAATCTGAGAGATAATTTTTAAAATGGTAATAATAAATATGACAGAAAATTATATCAATATTGTGTTAAGGTCCAGAGAATGAGCAGCCACAGAAAACTGTAAATATTTGCCCATGGGAGTCTATTTAAGCTGTTGAGAAGGAGTTTTGGAATGCAGTTTTTTGCTAAAAACTTGTCTTATCATAGGGTAAGCCTACCCAGGTAGCCTTATGAGATTATAAAAAGCAGTCAGTTCTATTGAACAGAGGATAAAAAGTGCAATATTTGTTCCTGCACTTTCCCATATTCCCTGAGACTTAATGACATTCTTAATGGTATTTTAAAAATAGAAATGCATATATATATATATTTGCATGGAATATGTATTTTTATATTCAAAATGGCTTTCTCTTAAAACATTAAATTATTAAGAAAAAGCAGTTTAGAGCCATTTTTCTATTTTGGGAGCCAGCAAAGCTGTTGTTACAACCAATCTCCTGAAATCAGCAGCTCCAGCAAGATGGCAATTTACTATTAAAATATAGAGATAATTTATTTATTAAATCACAACGTGAGGGGAGTAAAATGCAAAAAATGCAAGTCACCAGAAAAAAAGCAGGAGCTCCATTCACCTCTCCTTGTAAATGAAGAACGTGTGGGGATTTGTGTGTCTTGTCCCCCAAACTGCCCTGTAAATGATGGTACAGTGAGAATCTTCTGTACCTTCCTATTAAGAAACAAATTCAGCCAAGGAATCCACAAGGCCCAATCTCTTGCATGACTTCCTTGAGGGAAGTTTTTCCAAAATTACTGGGGAGCAGCAGCAAGCACAGCTGTGGGAAATGTGCCCATGTAGAAGAACCCAAACACTGATAAATCTATGTATGCTTCTTAATGATGTATATTTACCTAACTAAGCTGCTAAACCAGGAGCTAAGAATGAGGGAGGGGGGAACAGGAAATATTGGTGAAGAGCACATGGCTTAAGACCTCAGAAAAAGAGTTCGAAGAGAAGAAATTTTGTTTTGCTCAGGGAAGACACCAGCACCAGTCTCAGGCAAGCTTTTAAAATTGTCACTGCATACTGAAAGGCAAATAACAGTTTTGTTTCTGTCTGTAAAAACCAAAATATAATAGACTAAAAGGCAACTTCGTGCGCTTCAGGATGTTGTAGCAACCTCCAGGGACTATAATGAACAGCTTCTTTGTAAAAAGGTTAGTGCCTGCAGTGATTACATCCTCCAGTGCTGGCATAGGCACCTTTGAATATTCAATGATTTTTTGTCTATTGGGCTATTCCTAGCAAACAAATTATTAACGAGTTATGACTGCAAGTGGATTAGGAATTGCCATGCAGGACCTTGCTCTGCATGGATTGTGCAGGTACATCCACTGATGCCTTTCCACAACACTGTCTTTATTTCAATGTTCAGATATACAAATATAATTCACCAAGCTATCATTTTTTTGTTAACTGCACTTTGCAGACAGTGCAGAGCAATTTGATGTCTCTCAAGGTGGATAATAGCATGAATAATTCATTAAGCTCACCGGAGTTAATGTTGTTGTACTCAAGGTTAAGTATTCCCCTATCTCCATATAAGGAATTACTTCATTGCTTACCTTAAAAATGAACTTTCTTAAAAACGCCATTGTATAAATAATAGGATATGTCTGACTGCCATGATTTGTTAGCTGCTCCATCAAGGCACCAGCAAACAACCAGATACTCAACAAGCTTACTTTTTTTTTTTTTTTTTTTAGATGTGTTACAACTCTTTGTAACAAACACGCTAGTTTAGTAAAAATATTCTATCTATGAGACAATTTTTGCTCCCTCCTTTGAGAATGATGAAGGTGATTTTGTTTATTAAGGACTATACTAAAAATAAAAGCAAAGTCAAGGGACTATGTCCAGGTTGGCCACGAGCTTAATAAAGATTAATCAAACTACCAAGAGAAAAGCAATGTGCTATTTAGTCAACATCACAAATAAGCTGTAGCAGTCGGATTATCCTTGGACAAACTGGGGGCAGGGGGGGACCCTCTGAGAAAGGAGGCCATGGAACCAAGCCAAGTTGTTTGGCTGGTGGTGGATTTAATTAAAAGCAGCAGCCAGGCAGCTCCCCACGTTCAGCTGCAGCTCAGCAAACCACTCCCTGCGTCCTCTGCCTGCGAGTCCTCCTGCAGGGCAAGATCAAAAACTGCCAAACAGAAAGTATTTCCTGACAAGTGCAGCCTTCACCTCTGGCTAAGAACTTGCTGATCAGGCTCCTGTTGAAGGCAGGCAGAAACAAGGGCTGGGCTGAACTTCCCTGAAGGGGCTCAAAGAGACACCTCCAAGGGATAATGCATCGCAGATCACCCATGTCTTGGGTTAGGTCACCAAAAAATGTCTATTCTATTTCATCTGTTGAAAGCAGCTGAGGTGTTTTTTCTTTATCTCTTGTAACTCCAGGGGGAGGGGGCAGATGCCTTCTGATAATGGCCCAGCTGTTAAAGCAGCTGGGGCAGGGTTTGTTATCTCTGTCACCACCCGTCCATCCTCCAGGGGAGATCTGCTGATAATGGGCCATGAAGGCTCACCAGTGACATCACACATGACATCATCAGGGATATCTGCTGATAATGGGCCATGAAGGCTCACCAGTGACATCACACATGACATCATCCCATTGGGAGATGCTCCACCCAGTGTGGGGCGGGGAGCCAACTGCTCCTACCTGGATAAAAACTGAGACTCAGGAACAGCAGGCATCTAGGTTTTTTTTTCCACTGGAGGAAGACCTGACCCATCTCACCACCACTGGACTTTCTACAGGATCATCTCTGCTCCACAGAACCACATCTGTCACTCCAGGAGGATTTATTTGGGCTGCTCCCAACACCCTGACCAACAGGGTGTCAGGTCGTATCCCTGACCCTGTCAAGGTTTCACAAGGACTTTTGTTTTCTTTCTTGCTTGTTTTTTGTACTACTACATTTGTAGTAGCTTTTCAGGCTTTGCCTGAAAGCCCCTAATTGCAAAAGTATAATAATTTGGAGGGAAGGGGATTTACATTCTCCATTCCAAGGGAAGCTCTAGCCTTCCCTGGCAGAAAACTCTCTTTCCAAACCTAGACAACCAGGAGAACGACCCTTCCACAGGACACAGAGGGAAATCACTCCAGTGTTCAATGGACACCAGTCACCTCACACTTGCAGAGTCCTCAGCAGCTCCCAGGCACATGGCAAAAGATCATTTGTGTCTATGTTTAATTACCTGTCTGGCTACAGAGGCTTGTTCATGAAGAGATGATGAAACTCCTGCCTCAAATGAGACTTGGTATCCTACCCTACAGCGTTTTCCATCCCAGAATAGTGATGTGACAGAATTTGATAACACCTCTCAGAGTTTACCTCTTGGAAAACAATTGGGAGCCTCTTTCAGCTTTACTGCATTCTGCCAGTACATTTTGAGGGCAGGCTCAAAGTACTGCTTTCCTGGTTTCTGCCACCACGGCAGCCCTGACTGCTTAGCTGACTTCCACCTCTCTCATTTCTTGCTCCAGCAAATGATAACAAATTATTAATTTGTCTGCAGATGACATTTACTTGCAGAAAGTAGAAAGCTACACCAAAGAAAATGGTAATGCAACAGCTTAAACAAGTCTAAGTGCCAGCTACCAGGCACTGTCATCATAAAACAAATTAGCAAGGTTTGTGTTCTGCTGATGAAATAATAGTCGGTGCTGTGAAAACTGCACTCACAGACCAGCCCTGAACTCCAAAGGAAGCCTCACTTAACAAGTCCAGGGAGCTAAAACATAACCAATCACCAATTATCCATGATTCACATCTAACAAAGAGGAAATTTCTGGTGGGGATTTACAGACTGAGGGTATGATTTCCTAACGTTAGCAAAGGCACAGGACACAGGTCTAACTGTGGGTTTCACAGCATTCAGGTGAAAAATTAAAATTATGCAAGACATTGTAATTATGGGAGAAAGACAATAGCTTCTCTGAAAACTGTTAACCAACAAAGCTAGGAACTCTTCTTTTTCATGGTGTACATGCACAGATTCCTTTTTCTTTCTGATAAAATGGGCATGCAGCCTGAGTATTATAGAAATTTTGGAAGACTGACCTGAAATTACAGATAGCAGCTTAACAATTACAGCAGGCAGGTTACGTGGTTTTGGTTTTTTTTCTTGAATCACAAAGTAATAACCACAGATTAATTTAAACCCTTCTGTATGTACCCACCAGACCAACTGTTGCACGGACACAAAATCCTTCAGAAGAGACAACAGATTTGCATCTTCACTTCCATTCAGGGACCTTACCTAGAATTTTGTACAGCTAAAACCAATTACCCAGGCTGAATGATTACCCATTTCCTCAAGTGACATGAATGGATATCTGTGATGCCTGCATCATTTTCTGGAGCATTTTAATTACAAGTAGAAGGAGAGGAGGGTGCAGCACCACATGCTCATCTCTGAACCTACTGGAGAAAACCTCACGGTGCCATCACGAACAAGAGAGTTCTCAGTGCTGCAACAAAACCACACCAAAACCAAACCAAGCAAACTGAGATTTACAGGACAACAGTGGCTGTGGGTCCCTGGCAAGCCATGGAACTCCAATTCCCACCATAACATTCACTGCTCAGATTGCACAGCAGATGATTTCACCCTGCTGCCAGGGTCCATCTAACATTTGCTGTTGGACACCAGCTTCATCCCATCACTACTGCCAAACCACAGGAAAATGTTCTCCATGGCTTTTTCCAGAAACTTTCCAAATCATTTCAGTTGAGTGGGCTTCATTACTTTTTACTGACTGTTCAAGGGATGTATCTTTTTCCACCTATAAGTCTTACATGTATAACTTTTTCTTTAAATTATTTTTGTCTCAGATGTTGGTGACAGCATATAGCAATCACACCAGGAAGTTTATGAAGGCAGAGATGCCATTGCTGGATTAATGTTTCAGAATAATGACAATAAGTGTCTCCAAACAACAGATTGGCAAAATGAAAAATGCCAGCATAGCTTTGAAAAATACATGTGAAGAATTATTTCTTTATTCATTTCTATTTTTAGGACTACTTTTAGCTTTTTCTTATGTTCTACTCTTGGAATTTCACGTTCAATCTTACTTCAAATCTCCATCTCTTTCATAATTTCATTTGAAAATGCAGTTTTTGAGTGCACACTGGCAGAAAAGTGGTGGTTTTATTTAATAAATTAACATTTGCTTCTAAATAAAATGCCCCTTTAAAAAAAAATTGTTTTTCATAGCTGCTATGAAAATTTCGCCTCTTAAATAAGTCAACAACAGAAATTTAATAAAGCTTCTTAAAATTCAATAACTTTTTCTTATATTGTCTTGATATAAGCATCATTCAAAGTTGGCCAGTTAGGAAATTATATCATTAAAATTTATGATGAACACTTAAAAATATGAACATGAAGACAAGATTTGAGAAAAAGATCCATCTTGACCTCTGAAATTAATTTCTGAAAATCCCTGTCATTCCTGCATCTTGACAACTTTCCAATAAATACCTAGCTGACAATTTTCCCTTGATGCCACACCACTTTTGTACTCCAGTTTTATCTGATTTTGACTTGGCATTATCAGCTTTGATTATATTTCATGATATTTTGTGAGTGTCTCATAAACCCAAATGAAAACGTATTAAACTCTTTCCAACTTCCTGAGCAAAACCTCCTCAAACAGCACCAAGGACAGAGCAACAACATGTTTTTTTTTTCTCACCTTACCCACGTTTAAAAAGCATATTTTCCAATATAATTTTTCAGTATTATTTTCCAGTATAAAAGCCAACACATCTGTGTATTACAGGAAGACATGTGGCTGGATTATTATAATAATTTATATTAAATTTATAATAAAGTAAAAAAAAAAAAACAAACCAGCACTGAATTTCACAAAATGGGGGAAACTTTCATCTATCCTGCCATCATATCTTTATTTGCAGCTATGGATCAGATATGAAGGACGTGGGTGAAATAAAACCCTCAGAGATGCTGACAAGATGTCATCCTGCTCATTTTTGTAGTCTGGTTTATTTTCTGGAAAGAATAAATAATTCTGTGCTTCCTTGCTTAATCTGTCTGCAAACCATTTCATTGTCAAATTATGCAGGATTTATAAATATTTCTAATTTGACAAGAGTACACGTTCTTTCATTACCACTTTTTACCTATTTGGAAGGCCTGTCACAGTCGTGCCAGGTTCTCAGGTAGTGTTCTTCAATCAGCCTGTGTTTTACCATTTATCATTTAACATTTGTTAGCAACAATGTTTCTGTTTCTCTATTAGGTCAGACAATTATCAGACAATATATATTTCCTTTTACTCTTTCGAACATGGAATGGAAATATTTTATCTATACCTCTCATATCTATCAACACCCTAATATTCCCTTTAATATAGATTATTCTCCTCATCTGATAACCATCCTGCAGTGTGTGCAGAGACAGGGTTAAATTTCCAATTCTCTCAAGATCAATAGTTATTCAACCAGTTTCATCCTGAAATAGTTTGATCTCTGTTTTTTAATACCTTCCCTCATTTGGTTTACAAGTATTTCCTAATCTCTAAGGAAAAACAAAACTGTCAGTCAAAGAAAAACCCCTCCAATAATTTGTTCCCTAAAAAACTTTTTTATATTTTCAGAGGTAACAAATGGAAATGCAAAAAAGCATAAAGGATAGGAAAAAATCCCTTTCACCTGCACGTATGAGACATCCATATGGGATCTGCTGCACTGGCTACACAATCCAGATGAATAAAGGGAATATCTGGACTGATGATGTGTTATTCATAAGCACATAATTTAGAATATTCTGCAGAGGTGCTGTGAAAGTTATTCACATGGACGGTCTCTAATCTTAGTCTCCCCTTTTTCTTCTAATTTCATGGATCTCACACAAGTGGAAGGGGTGGCTTGGGAAATCATCCTTTTTTGTGGGCATTTGGATGGGTTTTTTTTTTCAAAGTCAGACAACTCCAAGCTCGTGTTTGGCAAAAGCAGCAGAGAGCTGAGATTGTCCCTGTGCTGGGGGAGCCAGGCTGAGGGAAACAGCTGCTCTGATCCATCCTCTGCAACCAGCCTGACTGCTGCTAAGTGCTCTTCAAGTATATCTCCTATGAAACAATTTAAAAGTCCTGGTATATCATGCAGCTCCACAAAATAATTATTTTTCAGGACAACTCAACCTCCATGTGTTCCTGAAAATATGTATACATCAACTAAAGTGCGTCTAGAGGAACAGACTTAAGTTTAATCCATTAAGCTTAAACTTGTGAAACATTTTTGAGAAGCTATTATGCATTACTAAGTTGAGTAAAGGTCAGCTGGAAGAGATGAAAAGGTTTTTGGTTTTCTTATCTGTAATATGTCTGCTATTCTCTGGCAGACAAGCACACTTGATCAAGGATATTTCATCAAGGATAACGAGTATTAAGATTTGTTACAGGGAAAAACTAAACTCAATAGGTCTGCACTGAAATGTTCTACGTTGAGCTGGCAAGACAGCAACTGAGTTTATAAATTTGAGAAAAATTTTACAAAACACTAAACTACTAATTTTTAACATGATATTTTAATTTTGTTCCTGGTATTAATCTTAGATGGTTGCTACATTTTTAACAAAATTCTCTATTTAAACCAGCAAAACAGACTTGGTTTTTGTGGCTTTGCATTTGCTACTTCGTGATATTTTCATTCCATGCAAGTTCACTGGACAAATTAAACTCAGTGGGGCTAAAAGATTTATCTTCAACACGAGCTCCCTAATTTTTTCATCAGTTGCTGAACTTGTTTGTGTTATGCTGAAAGTGTAACTCTGCATGATCAGAGTGGCAAAGGAACAAGATATATGCATGAGCCATATATAATGGATGTTTACAATATCCTTCTTTTCAGCTCTTCTGTCTCGAGAGCAGCACAGTCTCAAGTGAAACACGAGTGTCTTACAAGTGAAGTTCTGAGATTCCATTTATTATTAAGCAACTTCTGCTTCAGCTTTTCGATCCTTTTATCAGACGAGTTTCATTGTTGCAATGCTTGATTGTTATTTTATGGCCAGAGTTAAAAACGGCACGATTCAAATTTTTTGTCTTGTATTTTTAAATACAACGGCAAGAGCGGGGTTCTTTCCGGATGAAATTATTTATGTGGTGGCAGAGGTGGTTTGACAGCATGATCAAAGCCAAGGGGTGATGGATCCTGCCCTACCAGCCCCACACAGGAAAAATTATCTTCATCCCACACACAGTGAGGTGAGATTTGGGGGTTGGGGTCTGGCAAGGGAGAACACCGAGCCAGGTGTTTTCTTCCCTGCTCAGCAACAAGTCCAACAGAAATCTCTGCTCCTGAGCTCCATAAATTTTTCATCATTACAGAGTGTGGACAAGGATGCCAGGATCAGCACCCAATGTGGGACAGAGAGCAGTCCTCATTCATTAGGGAGAGAAGAGAGATTCCAGCTTTCTCATTAAAAAAAAAAACCCAAAAAACAAAACCCCAAAACTGGGTCACTTTTAGCCTTCCTTGTTGGAAGTGCTTGACAAGAACTAAAAGAATCCATCCCCTGAATCATGAAGGTTATGGCTGTAAAAACCAGAGCCTTTCTAACAGGAAAAGTCTCAAATGTTTTGTCACCAAAAAAAAGCAAAAACAGTAGATTGCTTATAGTTCTCTTCTGGGGTCTCCTTTCTCTCAACAAAAATGAATAGAATTTATAAAAGGAATAATCTGAAGAAAAATTAATTCCTGTTCTTTTTAATTAACCCCCAAATCAACAATTCGATTGACGAAAGAGTCTTGGAAACTATCCCAGATCTAGAATGGTCACAGAGTTGCCAACATTTGGGGTCCTTAACAGTATCTGGTACAATAAAAGGAGGGAAAACGTTTAACACAGTTTCTTCTCTGCAGCCTTTCTTCTGTCATAATAATTAAGGCAGGGACAATATTATGAGTAAATTCTACCTATTTTACCCACATTTACTGCAAACAGTGTGCTGTTCTACTAACAGAAATGAGATGTGCTCAGCCTTTGAGCTACATCTCCTACTCCAAGTTCAGCAGAATTTTGCACAGTGAATATTTTAATGGTCCTTAACACAAAGCAGAGGGAAAAAATAATAGTTATAAAATGGTTTGGGTTTGAAGGGAGCTTTAAGGCTCATTGATTTCCACTCCTTTGCAATGATCAGGGACACCTCCCACTATCCCAGGTTGCTCCAAGCTCTGTCCAGCCTGGCTTTGGACACTGCCAGGGATCCAGGGGCAGCCACAGCTGCTCTGGGCACCCTGTGCCAGGGCCTCACCTCCCTTCTGTCATCTGAGAAAAAATTATAAAGCAACTTAAATTTACAAAAGGAATTTATATCTGTACTAATCAGAACAGGGGCTATGAAACGAAGCATTAAATATTTCATTGACTTTTTGCTACAAATAAGGGATAAGCAACATCTCAGCTTCAGGAAATACTCAGGTTAAAGTGCACTAATCACTAGACAGGGAACTTCCAGGCAGCTCTGAGGATGTTCAAAAAAGCAGAGGCTGCAGGGTGATGCCATCCCAGACACACCCAGAGCATCCTCTGCCCCCACAGAGCTCCTGTAGCTGCTGTGGACACAGATGTGGGCACTGCTGCTGCAAAGCCACAGCACAGGGGACACTCTCTGTGTGGCCTCTACGGGCTGACATTTCAGATAACTTTTCTGAGTATTCCTTCCATGCATTATGCAGAGTGTTATAATTATATTTTTATAGCTGCTGGATCGGCACGGGTGAGAGTTTCTGCAAGATTGCTTTTCCATTTGTACACAGGAAAATATTGTCACAACCAGACTGTTAAAAATTGTTCAATTAAAAAGATCTAGCAAAGAAAAATTGTTGGTTGAACACATAAACAGGCATTATGCTTCAGTATAATAGAGGTTGTTTGGAGAATTTTTTAAAGAAGTGTAACGGAATTGGGATTTCAGGTCAGTAAAAAAGAAAAGTATGCAACTACACCAAAACATTTTCCATTTTTTAAACTGCTTTTCTGACTGGATTTCAATCATAATTTCAAAGAATTTCAGCGACTAACATTCTTGCAAACAGCACCCATTTGTGTTTACCCCTTTTTATGGCTGTTTATATTGGGAAAATTA
This sequence comes from Acrocephalus scirpaceus scirpaceus, assembly GCA_910950805.1. NCBI lineage: Eukaryota > Metazoa > Chordata > Aves > Passeriformes > Sylviidae > Acrocephalus > Acrocephalus scirpaceus. The sequence goes on along the minus strand of OU383776.1, from coordinate 80,290,447 downwards.
AATCTCACAGAAGAAGCTGGCAACCCTGACTCTGGTGTTTGCTCTGGCAGATATTATCTGTAGACAAAGCTCTGCTTATCTCCAGGTCTCCTCTGCTCTTCTGATTGCAATCTCATTTCCCTTGTCCTTGGGATCTCATGTCTGCCACAACCTTCAGCTTGTTAAATATTCAGCAGAAAGTTTATGGACTTTCCCATAACCTTGATTAAAAGCCTATGGGGAACCTGAATGCTGAAAAATAGCCCCTGGTTTGAAAAAAAAGAGACTTGAGTACACTGTACTGATTTCTGTTTCACTAATGGTATTTATAATCAGCAGTCACTGGCACGGAGTCGAGGGCAGAGGAGAAAATGATGAATCAAAGTTACCTGTTTAATAATTATTTGTATTATTATTACCTAATTTCACTGAGTGGAAATTTTGGGAGCAATGCTGAGAGGGAGTGTAAAGTACATACCAAAAGAAAAAAAACAAACCCCAAACCAAAACCAAACCAAACCAAAAAAACCCCCAACAAAACCAAAACAACAACAACAACAACAACAACAAAAAAACCCTAACCAAACAAACAAAATGACCCAAAAACCCCCAAGAAAACAAAAAGAAAAAAAATCAAAAAATTCAAAGAAAACAGGGAAATATTCTTTACAGACTTGCAGATTTTTTTTTTTTTTTTTTTTTTATCTTTGACCCCTTTGAAGAGGAACCCTGTCACTGCTGTGAAGATGGGAGTTTCTGTGGGTTTAGGTTCCTCCATCCCCAAAGAATTTCTGCAGCCCTGCGCTCTGCCTGGAGCCTTGCCAGTGCCCTGGATGTGTTTCCACACCTCAAACCCTGCAGGCATTCTGGGTCCACCACTTTTTTCCAGGGAAACACGACAGGAAAACAAGCAGACAAGCAAATCGTCCAGGTGCATCTCAGTGTTTTCTTTCTGTTGGGGTAATTAACACTCAGAGCCAGATGAAAAACAGCTGAGCATGCTCAAGGAAATATCTGAGTCACTGTTGAGCATCTTAAAAGTTTTTTGATAGTACAGGAGGCTCCCACCCCCTCAATCATTTACTTTGTCATTGTCTTTTTCTAATCTTGCTCTTTGTTCCTCTTTCAATAATGGGCAGAGATCTTTTATTTTATAATTGTCAGGGTGATTAAAAACCCATCAGGTAATTTTGTGCTTAACTGTTATATCCTTCCTGCTTTAGGCTTCAAAATAATTTGTTCTGAGTGATAGACCTATTTCTGATCAAGACACTCTCAAATGGAAGATGTCAAATTTTATTGTGCCTCTACAACTATATCAGTGCAAGATGCAGTAATTTTCTTCATCAGCATTTGGAAATTATCTCAATATGGGAGGAAAAGAGCATAAAAGACAAGTAATGTCAAGAATTAAAACTGTGTTTAAGCCTTAAGTAGAGCTGCTGCAGGGGATCCTATATTGCCAAACACAATCCTCAATCATACATCAAAAGATTTGCCACTTGACACTCAGATGGTTTTGTGAAGACAGATGACTGCATCATATCCCCAGTGCAGTGGGACAAAGAAATTCAAACCAACCCTGCACAATAAATCAGATATAACATCATATTTAACATTTCAATAAGTCTTTTTTTTTTTCCCCATAAAAAATTATCAGTCAGTGCTTTACTTTTAATTCTTCCTCAAATGTATAGTAACAGGAGGGTGAGTAAGATACAAATTCTAACTCTCCCAAAGCTCTTATTTCCAAGGAAATAAGAGAAATATTGCCAGCCTCAGGAAAACCTCCCTCTTCATCATATTTGATTATTATAGATCACAATCCTTGAAGAAATTATAATGAAAATGAAAACATATGTTTCTTTCATTATTACTGTCTTTTATCTAATTGTCCTTGAACTGAAGTGACTTTACGTACAGTTCTGTTTGCTATATACAATTTCAAAGATGTATATACAGATTATATTAAACTATAATCATGCCTGCCTTTCTGAGTGGATTCCCCATGTGCTGCATTGATTGGGATCCCTGAATAAGATGCAAACCACTGGAGAGGCTTAAACAGCTATATTCTTTCTAAAGTACTCTTTAATTAATGTTGTCTAGAGCACTAATTAGGAAAGCTTGTAAAGCCTAAAGCCTGAAAACACTTATGCACCTACTTAACTGTGCTCATTCAGGGTAGACCCACTGAATTCACTGGAAGTGCTCAGAGTAGGTGATTTAAGTAAAGGAAGCACGGAGGTTTCTTTACTTAAATTAAAGGTTAAAAGCTGAACCCAGCTTTGCAGGGCTGTGTCCAGGCTGGGCTTTTACAGCGTTTTGCCCTCTGATGGTGCCAATTACAAGGCTGCCTTCCAGGCCCAGATCTGTCTCTCCCCAGCAAAGCTCCCTGCTAGTGCCTTGGAGAAAATGTTGAATGAAGCAAAACGGAGCCATCAGTCAGTGGGAGATGAGATGTATGCATCTGCAGATACATATGTTGAGATGCAAAAGTAATTTGTTCACATTATGAAGGCAGATAAATATGCAGAGATGTGCATATATATACAAGTAGATCTCCTCCACAGTGGAAAATACTGATGTTAGAATAAAAGCCAAATTACTGTTGCTGTCAATGGAAAGCTCCTAAATCTCTTTCAAAGAGAATACTCACATTCCTAATTCTTTGCCCTTAACATTATAAACCATTTCTATTTTGCTAAACAGATTCCTGTCTGTTTAATTAAAAGCTGCAAAGAGAATTAAAAAAAAAAAAAAAAGTTTTAACTGGATCACCAAACCCATTTTTTAAGTGGAAATAGAGGGTTTTTTTCTCAGGTCACTGTTCCTACACACACCCCACAAATCCCGTGGTCCTACACCCCAGCCCAGCAGCACAACAGAGGGATCACCAGATCCCCCAGGCAGAGAAGGATGACAGGAATTACCCCTCACATTCAAATACTCAGAGCTAACTCTGCCTTCATTTATACCTCCATTTATCCCTAAAGACCTCAGGAGTGATGCACTTCCTGACAGGATTGGAAACTCATTTCATACGAGGTGTGATTTTCGTGGAACAACATCACCTGATGCTGCAAGGTGTGGGAAAGGGATTGTTTGCACTGTTTGAGGACCATTGAGCCCTTTTCTCATCTCACACAAAAATGATGCATATTTGCAGCCCATCTCTGTAGCTGCCTTACGAAATGCAGGAGTGACTGGGGAACTAAGAGAATACAAATGAGACATTATCATTTGATCTACAGCATTTCCTTAAAATTCCAAATCTTGCCACGGGAGCTCTCGTGCATGCTGAACACCATCATCATTAGATAATTACTCATTATAAATGAGCACAGGCTAAAGCCAGACGTGCTGTTCAGCTTTCCAAGCACACACAAGTTTCAATGTTAAAATGAAAATATATTATAATTCAAATCTTTCCTTTTTTTACCATCAAAGGTGCTGAATTTACATACAGGTAGTTTGTTTTCCTGGTGGCTGGGGAAAATCAGTCTCTGTAGTACTCAGCCACTGGCAGAATCTCAATGTAAAAGATTATTTCACACTTAGATTTTGAACAGATTTCTTCTTTTCTGTTGTACATTAAAGCTATAGGAGTGGTCGTACATTAAGAATGGTCTTTTCTATAGTTTATCCAAGTACTCTCTTCAACCACCCAAAATGCTTTCATGTCCAATATATTTGTATTTATTCACAGAAGATATAATTTCTGAAGTTCTATCACTTTATTTATTGGACTTCATAGTGAAATTCAGGCATGGCTGTGCCTACTACAGTGATGCCCAGAGTTTGCTAATTTATGTTTTGGTGTTTATAATTGCAAACAGCAATTGTAATGATTTATATATTGATATTTCTTGCTACCAGCCACTTCAGAGTTGCACCACATTTGGTGAAAGATCATTTTGGGGAACAATCCCCCCTTTGGTGAGGCAGACCTTGTGTCACGTGGAACTTCCACCCCAGAGCCACCATGGACCCCAAAGATAGACTAGAAAAATGTATCTGTCACCAGGCAGAGCAGGACTAACAAAAATCCCTCTGACTCCAGGGACTCATTCAGGACTAGACAGATTTCTAGATGAGATCCTGGGTGGCAAAAAGGACCCTGCTCAAAGGTAGAGCTAAGTTTGATTTGTTTGGGGAAAAGAATATTACAAACTCATCATTCTGCCACTGAATATGTGACCAAGCTGAAGTGTAGGAAAGGAAAATTAGGAGAAAATCTGTGCTGCCTGAGTGAACTGCTCTGTCCACAGCTTCAGAGCCCTTTTTTTCCTCCTCAGCCATTCCTCTGTCTGCTCTATTTAATCAAGGCTGCAAATTGCCTTGTTCACTCAGGGTTGCTTGTATTTTTTTTTTTTCCCCCAAACAAAGCATTACAATCAATGCAACATTACTGGTGCAGTTTATATATCTTACACATGAAACCAGGGTTATCTTCACATCAAATAAACCAGGTCTTGTAGCTCAGGATTCTCAAACAGTAATTTACAAATACATTTTACAACTTCTTCTGGCATGAGCAGAAGTTACATAAATTACTGACACAATGGGAGGGAAAAGGCAAGATCCATCAAGGACTCCAGAGAAAGATGTCTTACTCCTACAAAACGTGAAAGAAAAGTGGCATCTCACTTTTCAGCTGAACTTCTCTTCTGGAAAATGAAAATTTTTGGACTGGAACTAAACATTGGGGTTTATCTTACTGATTTTACAGTTTTCTCTTTCAGAGCAGAATCTTAACAGAAGCTCAGAGAAAACACTTAACATTAAAATATGTTCCAGAAATACCACCAATACTTGAATAAAAAAAGAACAAACCACATTTGCCTTCAAAGGGATTTCTGTTGAGAGAAAAAGCTGGTTTACTTTTCTGTATTTGTTACCATGGACATCTGAATAAAGATAGTATATTTTTACTGGAATCATCTTCTAGTGCTGTGGGGAAAAAAAAATAAAGTTGCCATCTGCCTTAAAGTATGTTCTTCTTCTAGCAAGAAGCTACACGTGCCACAAAGACCATGATGATTTGAATCAGGTACATTTGAAGCAAATACCTGAGAAAGGTCTTGCTTCAACAGAAATATTTTAACAATGGAAAACAAATATACTTTAATATTATATATATATATATATATATATATATATATATATACACTGACATCAGATTTAATATATACATATACATCAGATTTAAAAACCTTTTTATGATATATCTTGAATATCTTGTAGTCACAACTTCCATCTGGCAGGACTTTTTGGGTTTTGTTTTTGGTTTTTTCTTGTTTCTTTCCTTTTTCTCTAATCTCTTTCTTCCTTTCTACCAGCTCAGATTGAATGGGAAATGATATCTTTAACCTTGAGATCCCTGTTCTTGTTGGTTTATGTCATAATCTTATTATTTAGAAGCAAATCTTGCTATTTAACATCTCACCTCAGCATGCAAAGTGTTTATGGATTAGAGAATATTTCCTGGGGGGGTGGAGGATGGAGTGACTGTGAATTACAAATGCAGCTGCCTGGCTGTGCCAGTCTAACAGGAAAAAAAAAAAAATCTCTTTGACCCCCCTGTTTACTCTCCTGTGCTTATTTGCAAATTGTGCATTACAGGTCAGAGACTGTTGAGCGCAGAACATCAGAGCCAGTTTCTCCCAGTGACTGTAAATAGTAGGGTGCAGTTACAGTTTAAAGGGCAAGCAATTTTTAAAGCATAAATGCAGCACAATTCCGTTCTGTATATTCCAGAGCCTCATCAATGTTGCAGTTGGGAAAACCTCCTGCGTTGCAGCCCAGGCAGCTGCCCAGGGCTGGTTCCTAAGCTCACAGAGCGGCTGATCTGCAGCACAGCTGCTGATAAAACCCATGATTTTGGCTGATGTGGAGTCTGTCCCACCCAAATTTCCTGGAGAGCTGCTCAGGCAGTACCATGCCAGGGAGGGATGCTGGGAACACCTCCTGTCCCCACAGCAGGGACAATCACAGGCACTGCCTGTGCTGCCCAGGACACAGGCTCTCACCTTGGGAACTGGGGCAGTGGCTGCAACATCACCCCGGGGAAAACACCTGCAAACAGCTGGCAGCTTTGAAGAGAGGTGTTCAGGTGTCCCTGAAAGATCCTCAGGGAACACAAGGATGATGGTGCATTAAAAAAATGCACTGAGACAACAGCGTGGTGCCACAGAGAAATCTGCTGTGAGGGAAGTGAGAGCTCTGTCAGAGTTGAAAGTTGTTTTTTTTTTTTCCATGGTCATGAAACAAAGCTGAACCAGCCCCTCCATTTCAGACTTATTAACCTCCTGTCTTGATGAAAATTAACAGCTACAGTTTCCTCTAAATAATTTCTGTGAATTTTACTGGATAAAGCATTCCTCTATTCCTGTCAAAGAGTTGTGCAGCACAGCTGTTTTTTAATAAATCCCTATTTTTACTCGCCGACATTTGACTATCATTATGTATATGAGATTCTTCAGCCTGCGAAGCACGTTTTAACAAAAAATATTAATGTCCCCCCCACATTTACCATCTTTTATCCCTATTCAGCAAGAATAGGTGTTATACAAAAGAGAAAACATCTGCTGCCTCGTATTATGATTTCTCTTGAACTCTTTAGATTGGAGATACAAAGTTGATAGCAGAGGTTAGAGATGAATGCACAAGGCAGAACTGAGTTTCTTTGTGTTCCAAAGGGAAAACAAATCCTAAAATTCAGTATTATAGAAAGCATAAAGAAAGAATTACAAGGGAGCTTTTTATTAAGACATCTTTAGTGGCTGAATTATTAAATCTTAAGTTTTGTAATCCTTATCATGATTCATTCCTGACACAGCCACTAGACTAAGCTCAGGGCATTTTCTTCTTTTCCACGCTCCGAGATATCTTTTAACTCTCTCGGACTTTGCGTCTGCATTGTCAATCTTTAATTTTCCTGTCACTTCATTGGATTATCACCATGTGGACGGTGTCCTCCTTGGCAATTTCAACCCTGCAGTGTGAAACCTCCTCTGCTTTGGAGGGCTGTGAGTGAGGAGCTGTGATTGCAGAGCGCCCGGCACAGCGCGGGCTCTGCTGGAGACAAACACTCCACGGAAAAGTCCTCAAAGCCTCCCTCCACGGCTCTTGCCTCAGCTCAAAGACACAAAAACCTCCCCCTGCATTAAGACATAGCAAGCCAGGCTCTTGTTAGAGACACAGCAGTTGCAGCTAAACCTGGAGAGTGTTCTCATTAGGTTTATCGAGCAGTTAAGTGTTGGTGCTGAAGCCTTGCTCTGATCAGCCCTGCCAACGTTCCCTCGCTGCTTCTGCTGCTGTGCCAGCTCCAGGATGACAGGGACAGCAACATCTCTGAGGCTGGGACAAGGATTTGGCAATCTGCTGCTTTCTGACACAAATTAAGAGCCAGGAGTCATACAATGATGCAGGAAAGGAACTCCTTCCCAGAAATAGCCCCAGCTGTATCAAAAATCAGATGATTTCATGGGGAGGAAAGCAAACAAGAAAGAATTCTCCTTGTCTGACTCCAGAGTAATTCACAGTATTGCACGTGTTAAATCTTTCTGTAGCTTAGCAGTTGTGAAAGAATAAAATGAAATAAAATGTAGGAGGAAGTACCTCATCCTTTTTCCAAAAGTTCACATCTTTTAATTACAGGTCCTTTAATGGAAATCTGGATAATTCAATATCCAAGCAGATTATTTAACTGTTTACCTGCTTTGAAACATGCAAATCATACTGCAATAATCTAAACCCCTAATTCTCACACCACCCTACATACAGACACAACAGATGCTGTTCCATTTGCAGGACAGAGCAACACCAGGTAAAGGACCTGCTTCATTTACAGCTGGACCCTTTTTCACAATACTGTGAATATATTCCAGGTCAGGGCAATCTGGGGGCTGATGGAGAAAGGTTCTTGTGATCTTCACAAAAAAGAGAAATAAGGACCTAATTTTAGAAACAGAAAGATGAGAGGTCAACCCCAGCAGAATCTGTAATCAGTGATTTTTGACCCACAGTAAAAAAAATGAGAATGTGTATAAAGAAAAGCTTTAATATCAGTTCTAATGAGATAAAAATAATTTTTTGCCTTTATAGTTTTCAAAGGGCTTTCTCTCACCACTCCTATTTCCTTTTATTGCCACTGTTTTTCTTTATATGTACTACAACTAAGGAGGAGAGGCAAAGGTTGTCTTTCTATTTCTAAATAGTTCTTTGGTGTATGATTAGTGTGTGACATGAATAAAGCCTTTCTTGGTAGAGAAAGGTTTGCTTTCTTTTAAAGCATTAGATGAGGGCCAGACTTTATAATATCTCACCCCATAGAGGACACATCTTCTGGGACACTGGGTTTGGAACATCAGTCAAGACAACCAGATGAAAGAACAACTATTGAAATAGGATGATTGTTCTTGCTGGTGCTTCACAGACACAGGGTTATTTTGAATGAGAGGAACTGAAGTCCAGCAGACCATACAGCCATGCCCTCTTCCTGGAGATACATGGATCAATTGCTGCCTCCTACTATTATTTTATTATTCTTACTATTACTATAAAGGGAGAACTTTAATTTGATGCACCAAGGCTTTAGGCAGAGCTTGAAGCACTGCAAGGACAAGGATCACAGTGGAGGTGTTTGGCAGCAAGGCATGGTAGGAAGCAGAGATGATCCTAAAGCATGGAGCAGGAAAAGCTGAAGGTGCTGTAATGTCCTGCTCCACCTCACTGTCCCACCCTGTTATCCCATCCCAGCCAGGTTATTCGAGGTGTATCAGTGTTGTTCCCCATGGCTGAAGTGACACTGATATGAGGGTCAAAAAAGCATTTGCAAAAGACAATCCTCAGGTCACTGTCAATGTCCTCATGGATGCAGGGGAACATTTGCCAGGCACCTAAACAAATTTCTGATCATAGGGACCTCTCTGTCCCAGTGATGCCTTAAGTTTCATTTCCATGTATTTCAGGCTCTGTGGTGCCCAGGGTGCAGCTCTGAGCTCACAGTCAGTGTCACTCAGCTCTCTGCACACAGCAGGGACACAAAACAAATCCTTGTCCTGCTGCACACCAAGGACAACTTTCAGCCCAACAGCACCAACAAGGGTGGCTGGAGGGAGGAACAAGAAGGATGGGAGCTCACAGCCTGGAGCTGGGATTGGATAATTAAACCCCAAACTGCAAATGGACCAACACTTACACACTTACCAAAGTGTGAGACCTCATGACCAGGCAGCCATTTTGTGACAATTTTGTGCCCATTTTGTGACCATTTTGTGACCATTTTGGGTCCCCCTTGGACGTAGCTCTGGCCAGGCCCTGTCCTGCCCAAGGTGTCCCCTAAAGGCCTTTCAATAAATCCCTGCTTTATTCTCCAGCTCTGCCCAGTCTCTGTTTCAGGTCAGCCTTCCCAAGCCATCACCAGCTGATCTGGCAGGAAAGTGGCTCTGGGTTGCCCAGGGGATGCTGGCCCACCACAGCCCTGCCCAGCAGTGCCAGCTCCTCCCTTCAGACACACACAGCTCCTGTCCCACCCCATTCACACCAGCATCAGCAGTGGAACTGAACTTGGGAAATCAAAACCACCCTGAACTAACTGTTTTCTAACTGTTTTTTACAGGTGGAATGAAAACACCAAGACCTGATTTGCACTTAGAGGCATTGCTAGCAGTGTATGTTTGTTGTACAGATCTGCTCCGCTCCTATTCTACAAGTATCTGGGATGTTTTTACTGCAGTTGCACTGGGAGCAGAAAATCAGCGTAACAGCCACAATGTGATCTGAGCCCCACAAAGACAGAGCAAAATTTCTCCCTGTAATCCAGGGATTTTACCATCTAAGTCCAACTGAACCATGGGAATGGAGGTGTACAAACAACCGAGACAGCATGAGGCCAGGCTGAGAATTCTGAAATGAATACGTGAGACTGGAGCTTCTGGAGCTGCTGACTTCAGCAACACGCAGAGTTAACTCTGAGAACATTTAACAACAATTAGAATGCCACTTGGATTAATCAGAACACTACTGAATCACGCAGCACTATGAATAAAGCAGAACCCCTGCAAAATCCTGCCACTGACTAGGAAGCAGCAACATTATTTATGGGTATTAAACACAAAGGTGAGAATCTCAATCTCTGGTGTAATATAAATCCAAAGGTATAATCATAAATATTTTGCCCAGGTCTCTTCAGCTCAACCCGGACAAATATATTTTATTTTTCAGAATGAATACATCACATCAGTGACCAGTAGATTTCAAAGAAACCTGGAGATGCAGTGGTGGGGTCAGCAGCATTCACAGGGACACCAGCACTGTGTTCCCCTGAGGAGGAGCCTGCACAAGGGGTTTGGGGCCTTTCCTTCCTAAGCTACAGCAAAGCCAAGGCTTGGGCAGTAACCAGAAAATAAAAAGATCACAATGTCAATCATACCACCTCAAAACCAGACAGAAACAGCAGTTTATTAACAATACACTGCTTTTCCAGATGGCTAAAAGTTATTTGAAGAGTAAATGCAAAAAAATATCTCCCCTATTCAGGAATATACAGATACAGATGAGTTTTTGGAACAATTCTAGCTATTCCCAATGCATGCTTCAAGACTGGATCAATCCTGTTTCCTTGCCAAAAGTCCAGTTAGAAGGAAAGCATCAGATTAAATGTTGACCACATCTCTACACAAACAAGAACAACAATTACTGGATTTATTGAGTTGATCAGATTTGAGTCAGCAAATGACGTGACTTGAAATGCTCTGTCAGTTGGGAATCTGCTTTGTTCAATAAATACAATCTTTCCACTTAATTTCTAAGACACACTGGTAGCAGACAGTCTCTAAATGTATTTTGTGATATATTTTTTCATTAATCACAGTGGAAATCAAATAATAAATTATGATGCTTCAAATCAAATTATAATCATGAAATTTTTCACATGGCTTAAATTATATAAGAGACATTTTTGCCTCATATTTCCGTTTTTAAAACAGGAACTCAACACTAGCAAACATCTTAATATTTCATATTGCTAAAAGCTCCTCTTACAGTGACTGATGAGCTTGATCTGGTAAAAAAAAGACAAATTGCATCATCTGTGTTTTTCTACTCTTAGAGGAAAAAGAAGAGAAAGTTTGGGACAAAGTAGAGAGACAACCAGTCAGATCTAAAAGGAGTTTGAAAAAATAGAGGGAAGGATTTTTTTCTCTCTCCACCTCTGCCCCACCAGCCTGCCTGCCATAGCAATCTATTTTAAAACTTTCATAAACAGAACAAATAGGATTATCCATTACCATGTCAGCTTAAGTGATAACATAAATATATATCACAGAACATCTGCCACTAAATCACTGTTTATAGATGTCAGTTCTCATTTATTATTTAAAAAAAACCCCACCAAAACAAATGCTTTAAAGGCTTCCTTATTATTCAGAAGTGACTGATTTCTCAGCTGTGAGGTGGAGCTATTCTTCCTAATCACTTTAGACAGAATAACTCCTATTATAAACCTCAGTCCAGAACTGCATTAAGTTGCACTCACAAATATTTTAGTATTGCCTGAGTTACTTCATCCCACTATGCAGTCTAGAAAATACAGCATATTTTCCCCATTGATTTTCCTCATCAATCCGCATCGATTTTGCATGAAAAAACATGGTGCATCTCAGAAAACTTGCTTTTATCTTCCTTTTCTTCAAAGAGTAGAAAAGGTAGATCAAGGTTTTATATTCTGATATCAGCAATAAAATATCTAAAATTTACTTTAAAAAGAATTTACAGAGAGTGCACCTTCTACACAGAAAGTATAAAATTTTAAAATTCAGTGTCTGTGTTTATAGTGCCGTGCTTGACTGAGAGGCCAAGTGGGACAACCTTTCTGCTTTTGCATTTTTTAATTTAATTTGCTTTGTCCATCTTCCCCTCTTTGTGTCAGCTGCTTTAATAACTCTTAAGTCAGGCACCCAGGGATCAAATTACCAAATCATGGAATTATTTCTGAATATGAAATCTTTATCCTCTCAGGTACAAGTGAAAATCTGCTAGCAAAAGCCACTCATCTGTATCATTGCAAATTGACCTCTCCAGTCAGGAGCAAATCCAGAATACCATCACGTTTTGTTTTATAGGAGCTTCTGTTGGCTTGCTATGTGCTAATAACTAAAACTATCTCAGAAACAAAGAGCTAAAACACCCGTAAAAACCCACACAGTTTGAAGCCTCGTGACATTCAGTGCCCTCAAACGTGTGTCATGCAGAGAGAAACTGCACCCCTAGGAGAGACACCCCTGGAAAACAAGAGTGCTGAGCACATCCTGATGTTGATCTCTGCCAGATCCCCCATCTTTTAAATCACACAGCCACTCAGTGATTGCTGTGGAGGCTCCCAGGCCATAATTCATGGGTGCACTCACCGGAGGTCATCGCAGGGGTTGGCACTTCACAAAGTGCTACAGAGCCGTGCTCAGCCATTACATTCTCCCACCTACGTGCAAGCTAATTTGATTAAAGGTAGAAGATCAATCAAACTCTATTGCCTCAGAAAGATTAATTACCTCAGCACTTTCCGACTTAATTATTAGTGTTCAGCCATGGGGTTACAAAAGCCCAATACAGCAGAAGTTAAAGGGCCCAATGGGCAGGTGTGGGAGACTGGGATGTATTTTAGCCTGAGATTTGTTATCTTTAACTAATGACAGCTTCTTTCTTTTCCATTCAAACTAGGCCTAATTGTGTCTACAACTCAGCAACAACCAAACTAAAATATTGCTGTTACATTTCAACCTTTCTGTGGAAATAAAAAGTACAGAAGATGGGAAGGAAAAAAAACGAAAGCATCATTAAAAAAAAATTCTATCTGTCTGCAGTCCAGTTTTTGGACAGGGAACAAGAAACTTAAGACTTTGTAGATTCATTTTTTTCTTGTGCCCCAGCATGAGGTCTGAAATCCAGCTGCCAGAGCATCTTATTGATGATGTTTAAAGAGTATATTTCAGCAACTGCAGAGTTTCTGATTATCAGACAAGTCAGCATGGCAGAAAACGCAGGCGTTTTTCCCAGGGAGAATGAGCTCCCTGTCTGCAGCTCTGTGCTGACCCTTTCTTCTCCACCAGGCAGAGTTACAGGGCCACCCATGATGTTACTGAGCTGCTGGCAGGGCTGGGGACAGCAGGGGCCAGCTCCTGTCACGCCAGCAGCTGGCGGTGGCACAGCCTCGCTCCCGGCCTGGTGATGACCAGCCCTGTGTCCAGCTGGGGCTGGAGCTGGAGCCCAGAGCAGAACTGAGGCTCAGCAAACACCTTCACCCTTGATTTCATATTCCCAGCCTTGGAGAGTCTTGCCTGACACGCTGGAGCTGCTGCTGTTATGGACAGTGATTTATTTGCCCTCTGACAAATTTACCAAGCTCCCTTTTAAAGCCAGGCTGCATTTTCATGCCCTGCTTTTATACTTCCTCACTGATCTCGTTTGCAGCCCCCGAATTTCCAGCCTTGGCTGGTTTAAAGGCAGCACCAGCCCCTTTTCCTGTGAGCTAACCCAGTGCTGTATTTTGGCTTCTGCTCCCTGCTGTTGTGTGAGAGCAGACCCAGGCCCCAGCCAGCCTTCACCTTGCAGTTTAAATGAGCCAATATCAATTCTTTCCTCTGTATATGAACATCCCATTCCCCTGTTATTAGCAGTATTTCTTTATGCCTGTTTCTCATGAGAATTCACCTTTCTCTAACCTGGGAAGCCAACACTATTCATAACATGCCTGTTATGGTGTCAGCAACCCCCTGGGGTTTTTCCTTTTCTTCTTTTTTCCCCTCTGCTAGCAGTAACCCAGGATTTTTTTCACAGTCACATTAGGTATTGGTGATTTATAGTTTATCTTTGTAATACTCAGTTGGTTTTTTTTCTTTATGTCATTTTCAGCTGGTGATTTATATACTAGTTACATACAGCAGCTCCTATGAGAATGACTCTCAACTATTAGATTTCATCCCACTGCTATTACTTCAAATCCTTAGCAAAATCCAATTTTCGTGTCATGCACACCTCCCCCTCTATTGTCAGTGATGCTTGGCTTTGAGCTGCTAGAATATTTCATTGACATGTTCCTGCTTTTTAATGCCAAGCTCATTAATGAAGATAATCATGGAGATTTTTCCATTCTTGTATTATTCCATGTCTTTTCATTCTTAATTACAAATGCTCCACCCTAATGTCATAATAACAGTTATTAGGCCTCAAATATACATATAGATTAACTGTACATGTATTCTCCAACTTTAAAAATACATATCATGGAAGTGAGATAATGGAGCTAATCTCATCCTCCTCTTGGGAAACCCATGATACCATTTATTACATTATATTTATATATATATCAGAGTTTCTTCTTTGTAAATGCTTTCCAGTTCTGGAGCTTGACCAGAGCTTAATTTTTTTCTTGACACTCGGTGTGTCAGAATTACAAAAAAAATAAAAGGAAAACACTATCAGTTTTGATATCCTGGGAGGAAGATTATCTCCTCTCCTCCACATGAATGCACTGAACCTGCTCTGACTTTTAGTGCCATTATCATCACTCTTCATCAGCCTGCCTTGGTGCTCATCAACATCATCCTTATCAAAAATTAAGTCAAGGTGAAAGTGTTCTTTTAATTTTGAGGAAGAAATATACGCCGTCTCTAATCATGAACAGATGTCTTCCTTGCTGCAAACCTCCCTCTTATGTGGTTAAATACCACAGATTGCAGTCTTAATTCTTCCTAAGACTCATTCTCTGCCCTCTCATGATCACTTAAAGCCAGCAAAGCTTTGCCCCAGCTACTGATTTACTCATTTGCTGTCCACAAGTTGTGCCCCGTGGATCAAATGGAACTGGGGAATCCAAGTGTTTAAAATTTAACTTTTCCTCTCCCCAGGGGTTGAACCCACACGAATTCCTCAATCCAGTTCATCCAAACAGCTCTTCAAACGTGTGAAGGTGTGTTTAGGAAACAAAAATAAGTAGCCAGACACCTCTGGCAGCACCAGCTTGACATGGCCACAAACTTGTGGTGTCTACCAATTCCCCTTTAGCTCTACACTTGCTGATTTTCAATGCAAGTTCCTTGGCTTATTAGTCACTAATTCATGTTAAATATTCTTCATGGAGACCCTCCTCTCCTTAATACAGCAGTTTCCTCCTATTTGAAACCCTGAAATCTCAGTGTGATTTGCCTCATTAACTTTAATTTTCAGCTAGCTTTGTTTATACTTCCTTTTTCTTTGTAGAAAATGATTGCTATTATTTAATTGCAGATTACTTTCAGGTTTTCTGGCTTCCCCTCCACACTCCCTGTCCCCAAGCTGCAATCATTCCTCTTGCTCTGCCCAATTTCTTGGCTGAACTAGTCATATTCTATTTATTCTCCAAACAAAAGTAAAATAATTTTATTGTCCAGAGGAAAGGAAACAGACTTGATAAGGCTATAAAAACAGATGAAGCATGAAAATTTGTCACTAATATCTTACACATGTATTAAATAACCCAGAAGAACTGAGGTTTACATGTACCTTTCAACCCCTTTGATCAACATCACTGCTTACAGCCACTGAGAGAGAATTTTCCAGGGAAGTCCAGACACAAAGAATTTGTTGGTCTTTGTCTATGCTTGAAGTGTGTTTTGTATTCAAACAGAGGGGGAAAAATGGGGAGGGAAAGATGGTTTGATTAAAATCCTTAGCATAGGGAGTTATTGGAGCATCTTTATTTGAGCAATTTATGAGGAGAAAATATCTGAACAGCACGTACAAGAGTGCTGTTATTTAAGGATAAGGCTCTCTACAAACCTACACGCATTTTTATATTACTATTTACTTAGTGTGACAGCTTATTGGCATCTCTTCCTTATGATGCATCTACCACACTGAACTTTATGTCTTTCTAAGGAGGGAACTAAAGTAAGAGAAGACAAATCATTTTAAATAGCCTATTTCTAATTTTAATTAGCACAGTCAATTAATTTTAAAGGTTTACATATAAATTTCTCACAGTTTTCTAACCACTATGACCTTACAGTTATTTTTTTTCCCCTCCTTGCTTCAGTCCTGAATCAGATGTGAATTTGTAAAGCTTCCTCTCACCAATAGTTCTCAGGGTTTTTATTTTTTTAAATTTTATTTTGTTATGCTCATCTTTTTCAGTGGTTTGCAATAACTGCTAGTAAATGGAAAGCTTCCAAAATGCAACAATTTCCAGTTTTAGAGAAATAAATAACATTTGAAGGACTGTAGTCAGGAAACGCAAGAGGAAGAAAACATTTTTGGACATGGCCATGAGTGATGTCACAGCTGCCAGCAGCTTTCACAGGGCACTTGGTTGGTTCTGGACATTATTGACATCTTCTCACCCCAAATCTCCCTCCTTGGCAGGCAAAGCTGAAGTAAATCCCTACCAGGTGACAAATCAGGCTTAACAGTCCAGACAATGTCTCAGATTAAGACAGGTCAGATATTAAAGATGTTGGGAGGGAATGAAGGCCATGCTTGTTCTGCTCTATGAACTCAGATTACCTGACTGTATTTTCCAGTCTATTTTCACATTAACAACATTTTAGTGCATGAAGGAAGAAAAAAAAAAATACTTTGAATATATCGAGCCACTCCAAAGTAGAATAAAAAAAAAAACCACCAACCAAAAATCCAGCAGAAGATTGTAGAGGAAAGCATCAATTCAGAGCTAATTTTATTGCATCATTCCTGGCTAAATGTGTCCTGCATTCACAAGTGAACCACACGAACCTCAGGCTCATCAGAAATTTTGGGTTGGTGTCATCTGCACCAAGTCACTTTGCAGCAGCACACTGAACACAAATATGCTGTGGGTCTTCCCCTTCTTCACTTAGGTGTAGGGGAGCATACAACATCAATCTAAATCTGCTTTTTTGATCCTGCCACTAGATGCTGCCATTAATATAAGCATTAAACACTGAAAAGGGCCACAGCCCTTACCACAGCTTTCCCTGCTGTAACCACCATGCTACTTCAATTAAACTGTTTCAATAAGATACAAGTTGGAAAGGAAGAGAAATCTTCACATAAAATAAACTCTAATTAAACTGCAACTTCAAGTTTAAAACTGAGCTGTCAGGTAATTAGACAGGTGATTAAACTTTCTTCAACTTCACACTTGGAAAGACATCTGATGCCTGCTTAGCCTGCTCGCAGGGATGTGTGTCAATGACATTCAGATGTCAGAGCTGAGTTACTCTAAAAGTAACATTCTACAAGAGTCATGGCAAATATTTCTTCTGAAATTAAAAAACCTGGGCACAAAAAGCGTTGGCAAATCCCAAACCTCTTTGTAAATGGAAGGATAGGATGCACATTCCTGTTCTGAGAACTCCTCTACACCAGGTCCTGCCCCGTACTCTCTGCAGGAAAGCCCCTGGATATTGATTTTATGTACATCATTCTCACTTCAGTAAATATAAATATCAGTTACAAGCAACAAGAAAGAGCTGGAAAGCAAGTTCAGACCATGAATATGCAAAGCAAAAGCAGCAAATAATATATAACTTGATATTTTCTTTCTTTGGGGGTATATTTGTAGCCCTTTAGAGCTTATCTGTGAATAACCCAGTTTGACTGCTTAGAATATTATTAAGGGTATATTACAGCATCAAATAAATAAACACAAAAGCAAACTATTGTTTCTAACACAAGATCAAAAATCTCTGATGGTTCTTGTCAGCTGTCTATCAACTTGGAAAACAAAATATTCTGGCATTACTTCAGGAAACATATACTACATTACAAATTTTAAAGTTAAGCTTAGGTAATAGTTGACAAATTAAAGAAAAAGAGGACACATCTCAAGTGTGCAAAAAGCCCCTGAGGCAGCAAAGGCAAAGGTGTGATTTCCAAGAGCCAGGCTGAGTGTGGCAGAGCCAGCTCGGAGTGGGAGGGAATGCTCTCTGCTGGCTGCTGGATTTGCCACTGCAGAGTGTAACTGCCTTCTGCAGCTATTTCTAGTGCATAGCACTCACTAATTCATTCCTCCTGATACACTGAAGCAGCTGAAATCCACCTTTTGGGCCAAGTTTTGCCCAGAACAGATGTATTTTCAAATCACTTATTAAGCCGCTAACAAGGCCTTAGAGGCCTAAAGACATTCAGGTGTCTCTTTATCAATGGCACGGTTCAATTTAATCCAGATAAGGAGCCTCTGGACAATTAACAGTTGACTAAAGTTCAGTGGAGTCTCCAACTGGCTATCACATCACAGCACAGCACAGAGAGCAGAGCCAGTACCCACCGCTCCTGCTCCTTTTGATTCTGCCTCCCTGTTTTTGGCATCACAAGAGATCAGTGGCAATGGCGGAAGATGGCAAACTCTTCTGAGATTATTACAAAACGCCATCACTGCTTTCAAAGGATGAATCAAGAAACCTTTATTTCTGAAGACTACAGTCTTTTCACAAAGCTGCTCATCACCCATGAGTTCTCTGTTAAACTACAGCGCACTGTAGTGTTGGAGAGGGAAACGTTAAAAATTGTGAATTCCCTCAGCACACTGTTTATGACCATTAGGGCAACAGCGTTAACCTCCTCAGAAAGCTCCTCTGTGCACAGCACACCAGCTCCATAAAAACACCAGCTCATCCATAAACCCTTAAACAGATCCAAGTGTTTCATTTCCAGTGGCCAGACCTCCCATTTTTAGAAACAAGAGCGCTTCTTCCGCCGCACCGAAATCAACACTCACTTCCAATAATTACCTGGAGGAACAGAAAGACTGACTGACTGTAAGGACTGAGCGAGATGAGCAGAGAGCTCTGCACTTACTGGACTCAGGGTCAGAGTTTCCATCTCCCTCCGTGCGGCTGTTGGGGGACGCCTGCTCGTAGAACTCGTCCTGGGGGAAGCCCAGGGGCAGCGGGTGGGCCGCGCTGGCCGCGCTGGCGGGCTCGTGGTCGCCGAGCCCGCTGTCACTGCAGCTTTCCTGGGAGCCATCCGGCAGGTGGAAGGTGACGCGGCGCTGGGGCTGCAAGGAAGGAACAGAGACCAGACGGTTTTTCCACCACGGTAATTGCTGAACGCGGCCCGATTTAGGAAATGTGTGATTTCGGTTATCTCCCGAGGACGCGGTTGCCCAGAGTTGTGCACAATTTCAAGGCTTCCCTGAGCTGCTTTCAAACCCGCTGCACCTGACAGCACAGCTCGGTGCTGGTTTTTTAAAAAAATGTAAGCCCTGATGCAAAATGAAAGACACCTCAAACTAAAGAGATTCTGTCAGACTTCACAAGTCTTTGGATACCTTTTGTATATTAACTTGGAGATTTCAATCACTTTTTGAGGCTCAATTTATTTCACTGCTGAGTTTTCTAGTTTTCAAAAAACATTTTCTTTCCCATTAAAAGCTGTTCCACACTTTTGGGCCTAAAAAATGTGACACATTTATTATGCTGTTGGATTCTTCTAAGGCAGGGAAAGAACAAACAACAACAAGCCTTATGTATTGAAAACAATTTTAATAGATTTTGCACTGGCGTTAAGGTAATGAATGAAAAGTAGATTCCCATGGTCTCCTTCAGACATTTCATTACAGCTCCTTTGATTTTTGTTATACCACAGACCCATACCTTAACTGTAAAACGCTGGAAGCTGGGAACCAAGGAGCTGAGGATGGAAAGCACCTCAGCCCAGACATGGAAGGTAGGGCCAGATGAAACAAAGAACACAATGCACCCAGCACAGGACAGAGTTTTCATTACCTAAGTGACTGCATGATTTAGGAACTGAATAATTGGAATGTAAATCTCTCCCAGTATTAAAAGAAAACATGAACAAAAATAAGCAGTTCTCCTGCTCATTTTGATGTCCATGTTTTAGAAACTTGAAACATGAAGATTCAAAAAAAAAAAAAAAAAAAACAAACCCAAAGAACAAACAATTTAAAATATTCTTAGGTTGTATTACTCAAAATTCCATCAGAAAGAGAACACAAAACTTTCTGGATGCAGAACTGCTGTGATTAGCAAAGCTGAAGTCCAAACTTTTGATGCAATTGTGCAAAAAAGTATATAGTGTTTATAACAGAGCAGATGTTGTCAGAGGTCCCTAGATATTTGGTTCCTATAGGGTGGAGATGTTGAAAATATTCAATTATATTGAGTTTTTTGCTAAGTTCAGCTCCTCCACTTCTGCAAGTCTCTTTTTGTGACAGTGACATTATTACACATGGCCACAGACAGCTGCTCTGCAGTGTGTGCAGCCAAGAACACAGCAGCACCAGCCTCACCTGTGCAATTCCTGACAGAAGTGAGAGACAGAGCTTCTAAACAGCTACCAGTAACACACTCAGGGCTTTCCCAGAAAACCTGTTTTAGTGCCTCACCGCATCTAATGGAGAGCTTCTCTTCTAAATGTTGAACCTGCCTCTTTCTTGTTACAAAATAAATCACTCCTTCAGTCCCATCCATCACGGTCTGCTTATTCCCACCCATCTTTCTGGCATTTGGCACTTTATTCTGCTTCAGAATAAACAGACCTTATTATTTCAATCTGTCGGCTGCTCCTGCTCTCTCTGGCTGCTCCCCCTGTGCAGGAGCTCGCTCACAGCTCTGTGCTCTGCCCAAAACCCTGCACCCAGCTCCAGCCACGGTCCTGACAGCACCCAGCAGGATGGTTTCACATCTCCTGCAGGCTCCTTAGCCATGGCAGCACAGCACATTTGTGTCCTTGCCAGCCACCATAATGCCCAGGTCCTTTTTATTGATCTTTTCCTCATTGTTCCCTTTTTGGTTATTGCCATCGATCGCAGCAGCCTAAGAGGGGCACTTTGCATTCATTGTTCCTGCCATTCTCTTTTTCCAGATGATTTCATCCGTTTTCAAGTACACTTGGCCTTCCACTCCTGCTTTCCTGTTTATCAAATTTGCAGATTTTAGACTCTCCCTCATTTGGCAGTTCTTTGAGGAGTATTGGAACAGATCAAGCCAAGACATCGCAGTTGAGCTCTGAGGAGCTGAACACAGAGTTGCTTCCCATTCCATGGGGTGGAAATGGGAGAAGACAGCCCCCCTGTGACTGATGGGACAGCCTTCTGCTGGGAAGAGGTTCAGATGGTGAAAGTTCACAGCTAACACCCCCAAATGCCCCCACTGCACTTTTGGGACCATAAGAGGAATCACTCATTGAACTCCACAGTTCACTGCCTGCAGCTGCCCCAGGGCTCTCTGCAAGCCTGGCTGGGACAGTGGTCCTGCTCCTCCTGCTGCCTTTTCCCACCACAGCTGGGTGGAAATGCATGGAGTGTCTCTGCACAGCCCAAAAAACCCATCTGGATCCACAGAAATCACTGATATAATTTATCCTATTCCATTTCACTCTCAGGGCCCTACCCACACCAGCAGTGTCCATCAATTCTTTCCTCAAAGCCCAAATAACTGAAGTTTTGTTGAGCTGATCCAGTGAAAGCATTCCTGCAATGTTTCTCATTTACTCCCTGCATTCAAAACTGCACCCAGCTTGCACAGACGTACAGCTACGACATGTGGAAAGGGAATATGCTATTTCTTTCATCTGAAATGAGTTTGGTATTCACAGGATGAAAAAAAATCCACCTCCATGGCATGAGCTGTTTGTAAAAGCAGTATATTGTGAGGTTTGCACTGCCTTTGTGTTGTGTTATATCCTCTCCTCTCCAATCTAGCAGTGAATTTTAAGTATTCTTAAAATATTTTTAGCCCAATTTTTAGCATTAGACACCCATATTAGCTTTTGAAAATTATTTGGAATACAATGGTTGTTACTATGTACAACTGGTTACTACTTTGTGCATCTGGGATTCACCAAGTGTAAACAAAGGAATATTTCTGTTTGGAGTTCATTGTCAAAATACAGCAGAAGTTTTGAACCAGCTGACAGCAGAGGAGACCAGAGAGTCACCAACACTTTTTTAACTGCCTTGGCCAGTGAGAAAAAAAAAATTTTATACACTATGCAAAATTAAAAATGTTACTAACTAACCCTCATGTTCAGCTAAAAATTGTAAATATTTAGTTGCATAAATTGAGATGCTATTAGTCACCTGTATGATTTTAAATCAACTGGAGTTAGCTAAAGGCTCATGATTTAAAATTTGATCATGTCCTTGAGTGTGTCACACCTGATAACACTGATGACAGAGCACTTTCAGAAAAAGGTATCAAGATGAAAAAAGCCCAGCTATTCCTCTACATGGCAGTGCTGCCATTTCCTTAATTCATGCAGGCGTCAGACAACGATCTGGAACAAGTAATTCTAATAAAATTTTGCCAAAAGACGGGACTTATCTTCTGTCACAATTATTTTGGAAATTTCCTCCTTGAGGCATTTAAATTTCAATTTATAAGATTACCAAATATCCTCAGTCTCCAGCTGCTTTTCTATTTATCTCCGAAGGGAGCCAGCACCGATAGTAATAGAATAACAAGGATTATGGTTTGTTTTATTTATCTGAATGACAGTTGGTATACTTTTTCAAAAAGAGAGAAATGCAAGCAAACCTATTATGCATTCTTAGAGGATTCTGATGTAGGAACTTGTAATACAGACAATTAAACTGGTAGGCGACAATGAAGCGAAAATTTAAGGAAAAAACACGCAGCAGTTCTGTAGTTTCTCTGCCACATTGAAAAAATATTAAATTACTCTTTATTGGTATGAGAAACGAATTTTGCTTGCAGAGATGTCACAGACCAGACACAAATGCTGTCAGAGGTCTCATATGGCATTCACTGCCTTTGGTAAAAGCTGAGTGTGTCTGGAGGGATCAAATTATCTCAAAAAACCACAAACCTTTTACTCTCATTATTGAAATTTATATGAAGACTGATCAAAGCCCCAAACTATTCTGTGTTCAATCTTTCACTACAATAATTAGACTGTGGCAGTGGGAATAATAAAAGATGAGTCTAAGTAAATAGCTTTGGATACACTGAAGGGATGATTTCTGGTATTATACACCAGGGGTTAGCCAATTTATAATCAAAAAGGAAAAAAAAGGTAATAGGAAAAGCAGCAGATATCAACTGAGGAACATTAAACTATTAACCTTATTATCTTCATTCATTGAAGCAAATTAATATCCATTTAAAAGGAGATCATAAAGAAAAAACATTACTTTTTAATTTATGCTGAATTAATTATATTATTTAGATGATAATTCTGATTTAAAACAGACCTTGTTTAGAAGATGGTATGAGACAGCACAAAAGAATAGGACTACTTCAACATTTCTCTCCACTATTAGCAGCCAGTAAATAAAGGAGTGGTCAAATAAATTTTTAATTTTCTCAGCCGCTTGTTTACTTCAAATGTTAGGAGGATATGAAATACCTTAAATAACCAGAAAATAACTATTTTCAAGGATAAGCAGTAAAGAAGATCCCTAATCAAACTACAATTTCCAGCTCCAATCTTTTTATCCTCAACTATCACCTTTTGTTCCAAAACAGCAATTTTTTGTTCTGCAGGCTTTCATTGAGACAAACAGGACCCAGCAACTATCAGTGCAAAATTCTCAGAATAAGATTAAAACAAACAGCCTGAGAGGATCCAACCATAAACCCGGTGGGAAATATGTCTTTGTGTTGAAACTCAACAGAGACAAGCCAGTATTTTCATTTTTCCTTTCCCCACACAGAGTAGTGTCGAGCACAACTAATACAGCTCAAAGAGTTTCTCTCAACTCTTTCATGAGTCTGTATTTCCCATAAGTTTTGCACCCTAGCACATTAAATCTAAGATCTTATTACATTATTTTGATGGCTTTGTCATAGGCAAAATATGTAACACAGATCATTATAATTTTTCACTCAAAGTTCTCTGTTTTTGCCAGCAGGGATCTGTATTTCCATTGGAGTATCTAGAAAGATGACAAACACTTTTGGTCACCATTATCACACACAAATAGAAACACTTCATTAACAACCCATCACAGTTGCATTCACCTTTTCTAATTTAGCAGTGACCTTTTCATGATTTATTTGACGGGCCCTACAATGATCCTGCATAGGAGTGGGTTTGGATTTTGGGTTTGGGGGGTTTTTGTTTGTTTGGGCTTTTTTTCAAAAAGAAAAATGAAGGGCTCATCTCCTGGGGGAAGGAGAGAAGTAAAGTCACAATACTCAGCTGGTTTCAGAAGTCCAAGCCTAGTGGGCGTTAAAATCAGTTTTTCCCCATCTCACATAAAAAAGCACCACCCCTGGCTACTGCCAACACTGATAACCCTAATTATCATCTCATAAAGATGAAACTTGATGAACAAACCCTTCTTTTCACTGTACAAGTTCAGATGTTCCAGCCACTGCCCCAATTTTTTGGTTGCTTCCCTTTAAGCTCCTGATTGTCTATTTGTTTGTAAAATCAAACAGGCCTGCTGTTTTCCTAATTTACCACATCTACCCTTTTAAATATTGGCAAGACTTTGCATTTTCAGTTCTTTGAAACTTCCAAAAGAAATCTGGTAGGATCCTTTTGACATTCTTGTTATAAAATTTTGCTAGTCCTCCTAATTTAATCCCATTACCGTTAGTAACTGGTATCTTACATCCTCACTAATTACTAAGGAAAAATACAGCATCTGGATACCTTCTAAAGAAGATCAAGACTTGAGATATACTTTTGCATTTTTTCACTGTGATTAAAAATCTAACTACTATATTTCCACAGTAGTATGAGAGAAGTAAATAGCTCTAGGCTTTCATTTTCATTGATTTAATAAACTCCTCCCACTTTGTTAATTTATTTAGATGCAGGAAGCGTAACCTATTAATTTCAAAAGGGCAAATAAAAGCTGGGTTGGCTGCCCAGACAAATAGAAATTCAAGGTGGGTGATTTTCTTAGACAGATTTGTACATTTTCAATGAAAGAATTACTACCTCCACAGAAAACCAGCAGAACAGATGGTGCCCCTACACCTGCTCGAAAGGAAATGACTTTAAATTGTCAGATCTTATAGCTGGATTCACTCACACAAAGGATCCGCTCAAGTGATGAGAAATAATCTTGCAGGACTATCTTGTACCTCCAGCACTCACTTACTCAGGGTGCCTTTTAGGAATCGCACGTACAGGTCCCTGCAGGCTCCTCTTGCAGGCAGGTAAGACTGCAGGCAGCTGATAAGGGAAATGTCAGCTATTCCAGCTCTTGCCCACTGCAAGGGAGCTCTGCAGAACCCTTCCCGTGCAGGCAGCAGAAGGAAGGGGTTTGCAACCAGCACTGCCTGCTTTGAGAAGCAAACTTTCCATTTTTTACTGAAGTAACCAGGGGCTAAGCCGACACTCCCATCGTCCTCTGTCACCACGGAGGTCGTGGAACAAACTCATTCCCCAAATCATGGCTGAACAAACGCATTATGAACCTGGAACTCCACAAATTTCTGATTAACAACTTCAAAGGGTATTTATTTCCAGACGCTAATCCTCGTTGTACCACAGCATCTCTCATAAGACTTTTCCCCAGCCACAGTTAGCAATTAAACTGTATTTTCTGGGCTTCTTGAAATAACAACAAAGAAGTGAAATAAAAAGCAAATAAAACTGGAAATAACATTTAAAGCGTGTCAAACATTTTATTTAGCTTTTGAAAGGCAGTTATTGTATGCTAGATGTCAAAATGATAGCTGAAAGCATGCTTTTTAAAGTTTAATTCATCTAAGTCTTCAATTTGACATGTGATTAAATAAAAATTACACATGAAAGTTACACTATGGCTGTGCTGTTGCTAAGTTTGAAAAAGAGGAAAATCTCCGTTCTGATTTTTTTCTTTAATACATTCTTCAATTTCCATCATCTTTGATGTTATCATCTTGAGTGCTTGATATCTGATAGGCAAAGCCATTTTATAGTTAAAAGAACATCATAATAAACAATAACACAGAACCATTTCAGCAATATTTGACATCACTTCTGACTGCTGGCCTGGCAGCATGAATCTTTTTCAGCAGAAGTATTGATTGGGTGTTATTACAATTGTGAATTCTTTGTGCTAATATTGAAATAGAGCAGAATTTATACTTTCATAAATGTACATGGGACTCCAGCTCTGATTTGATTATGCTAACTTATACATTTCAGTCGTGGCTCAGATAAATAGATTTCATGTTTCTTCATGAGCAAGGCATGGATTCCTGGAATAATAACTGTTCCAGTGAATTACTCACAGACCTCCTGTGAGGTACTTTTGTGTCACAGTCAAGGCTGAGCCTTAAATGCAACCCTGAGGAGGCCATTGGGGCTATAGAGACCTGGAAGAAACCTCAAGAAACCCATTCTATTTCCCTTTGCAATATTTTTTTTCAGTTCAGTTTTTCCTGTAAAGGTCAAATCTTTCTGGAGCAACACTCATGAGTGTGTAGCCCCATGAGTTACAAATCCACAAGTGTTCACTTGAAGTGCCTTGGAAACACACTTCCATCATTTTGAACCAGGAAATGGAGCTGCTCTCATTGGTGCTTCCCAGGAAAAAGTGACTTCTATCTAATTTTGGTTCTTTAGGTTGCAGGTGTGACCAAGTCAGAAGCAAAATAAAATTTGTGCAAGGAATGCTCTTAACTGCTCTAGTTCAAATAGTGGTGCAACACCTCAGTTGCATTTCACTCTGTAAAATAAAATCTTTCCTCCCTGTGTGGTTGATTATAAAAAAGTTCATGTGCAATACAGACAAGCAGTAACTTTATGTTTGATTTGCACTCATTTAGCTGTTGAATTGCACTAGTTTTATTATGGTTAAAAAAAATTAAAACCAAAAAAACCCCACAACCCAAAAACAAACAAACAAACAACAAACAAACAAAAACCCCCACAAATCCCCCAAAACAAAACAAAACCCCCCAAAACAAAACAAAACCCCCCAAAACAACAAAAAACCTAAAAGGAACCTTTTAAAATGAGTAACAAGGCAGCTCTTTGGCATGTCACTATCTCACTCCATTTGTTATGACAGCACACCTTTATTATAACAGCATTTTATTTGTTAGAGCAGGAAATCTATAATGTTTGATATCGACTGTTTGATTAGCTAGAATGGGAATTGATGATAGATAAAATGCAAGGATAAAATGAATGTATTTCATGCAGCCGTCAAAAAAAAAAGGATCTTGCATTTTCTGGAGAAGAGAAAGAATAGACAAAAAGTTTTCTCTTGCCCAAAATGGAGGAAGTTTCTGATGAAACTCAAGACCTTCTTAGAGAGCAGTGAAAGCATTTTCTTTTTTGCTCTCTGTATCAGAGAGTTTTCCTTACAACAGTTATCCTTGTGGCCTTGAGAAAATATCTTTTAACCACACTGATTACCCATTCTTAATTTTAAATTTACACTGGGTTGGCCACCAAGGCCACCTCTCTGAGTACATTCTCAAGGCAGCAACACTCACTCCACCTTTAGGTGATCTGGTTAAGGAAGAAGCAAGAGTTTCCCAAGACAACCTGCTGGCATGTATAAAATAAAGCTCTAGGCCAAAATTTGCAAGCAGTGATGCAGTTCATGCCATATTTGACTTGCATGAAATAAATTCCAGCATCCCAGGATGGACACTTTTATCAGCAGCACATTGTCCAGTGGACTCCAGTGGTCCAGGAAAATTTCTCAAGATCAAGAGAACTTTCACCAAAAGTTTTGTCCTGAAATTTGCTTTCAAATTGTAAGATAAAAGTTTTGCTCTCAATAAGAGAAGTTCGTTCCACAGACTGAAATAAAGGATTTTTTCACTGGCACATTTTGCTTTCTTTCAATCTTCTCTTATTGTAAATAGGAAAGATCCTGGGTGATAAATGCTATGGTGAGCAATACTTCAGTTTTGTTTTAAACATCTGAAAGATCTATATTTCTCTCCAAGTTATTTTAAGGAAAAGAATTGCCTTTTATTTGATTAAAGGCAGAAATCTCCCATTTGCATCACTATTTTCACAGCTTATATTATCAGGGTGATAATGAATAAGATTTAGCTGTTATTTACAGTAGAATACATGAAATATTCAAAGTTACTAGAGTCTAACTACATGCTAATAACGCATTCTTAAATGGATGTCTGAAATATCTATTTGCAAATGGGAAGAATTTTGCAAATTGAAGTGCTGCATTGTATCACTGATATCATCCCTCGCTCCTCCAGAGCCACGGCTCTGCAATTGCCCTTTCAGATAATCAGAATATATAACTGTCTTTCAGAATTCACCACCACTTGTGTAATCTCAGTAAAGCAAAATATAAAGCCATTAGCCTTCCCTTGTTCCTTAAATCTTCCCAGCTTATTTCCATATTCAGTGCAGCCATTCTTTCAGCAGCGTTAGGATCACTCACTCATCTTTCCTCTCGGAGCAAAACACAACAGTACAAATTGCTGAGGAAATGCAGCACACGTCAGCTTGCAGAGGGGAACGGTGCAGTTCTGGGTGAGGGGAGTGGAGAGGACGCAGCTGAAGGCTGGGGAAGGTTCTTTTTCTGCTCACAGCCAGCCCGGAGCTGCTGTTCCAGCTGAGCAGGGGACAGCTGCCCTCGCTCCAGGTCACCACCCACACGTGGGACTCGTGCACCCACTGAGAGCTCTGCTCTGAGGCAAAGTCACTTCTGGGACTGGTCTCTGTCACCAGGAGCTGGTTCTGCAAAGCACAGCCCTGGGACCTGGGCAGCTGCCCTGGCAAACAGGGGAAGGGGAAAGGTGTTGAAGCCTTAAGTTTTATCTTTCATGTTTTTCAGGTTCTGTGGTGCCCAGGGGTGCAGCTCTGAGCTCACAGTCAGGGTCACTCAGCTCTCTGCACACAGCAGGGACACAAAACAAATCCTTGTCCTGCTGCACACCAAGGACAACTTTCAGCCCAACAGCACAAACAAGGGTGGCTGGAGGGAGGAACAAGAAGGATGGGAGCTCACAGCCTGGAGCTGGGATTGGACAATTGATCCCCAATGTGGAAATGGACCAAAACTTAGAAAAGTGTGAGACCTCGCGACTGGTCAGCCACTTTGTGCCCATTTTGTGACCATTTTTGGTCCATTTTGTGACCAGTTTGGGTCCACCCTGGCTGCAGCCTTGGTCAGGCCCTGTCCTGCCCTAGGTGTACCCTAAAGGCCTTTCAATAAATCCCTGCTTTATTCTCTAGCTCTGTCCAGTCTCTTCCAGCTCAGCCTTCCCAAGGCATCAGTGTGAGCTCCAGCCATGTTCAGGAACCAGAAACCCAGGCAGAAGAGTGGCTGTCCACTTGGTAACTAACTCCAGCAGTCAAGAGAGAGGTGCTAATGCAAAAATACACAAAGCACCAAGAGGAAATAGGAGAAAAGTCAGCAAAAGTGAGGATTAAGCATCTCTGGAAGGTAGGAGGGCAGCTGCTGCTCACGGGGATGCTGACTGCACAGCCCAGACAGCCAGAGCCTCTGTCACAGCACTGAGCAGAGCAGTGGTTTGAGTAAAACTACTTGGTCCCAAGTAATTTACTGCATAAACCCCAAAACTGCACTATTGTGTACTCATAAGTAGCATCATCCTCAGTGTGAGTCCCTGCACCTTTGGAAAGATGCTGGAGGGCCCCAAAGAGCTGAGACACCCCAAAACCTGGGGAAGAGCCAGTGCTGCTCCTGCAACCCCCTGAAGGCACCCAGAGCTCCCTCCATTTCCTCACCTGCCACACACAAGACTGACACCTCTGCAATCATTACCTCAGGATCATTCAAACTCCAGGCACAGCTCAGTTAAATCAGAGGTAAATATTGTTCTCCATCCAAACCACATTAAACTTGCAACCTACAAACCTGAAGTGCTTTTGCAAGGCTGACACCAAGGTCGGGGTCACGAAAGGCAACTGCTTGCTCTGCTTGACCCAGAAATGCAGAAGTCCCTTGTGAAATGCAGCCATGGAGGAGCAAATGCAAGGCTTTACATCTGCTCTGCATTCCTACAGCTCAGGGGAGGGAAAATTGCTGTAGATACTTGAGAACCAGGGAGGATTTTGGAATAAAGCAGTTGGAAAAAGTGTTTGTGGGGAAAGCAACAACATTAATGTGGGAAAAGCTGGCATAAGTCATGTGGGAAACAGGGGGACACTGTGGGCACAGCCACAGACCTGCGTTCCTGCATCAATTACTCTGCCCAAAACCCATGCTGAGTGCCCTGGCTGCTCACCCTGAAATCATCATCATGCATAAATTTTCCTGAGTAAAGAGTTCAATTTAATTCTACTCTTTAAGATATTTCTTGGTGCTTTCTTATTTTTGTTGGCATACAGCATCTGGGCTTTGCACACAACAAAATGCACCTCGCACATTTTTCAGGCAAGAACATGTAAATACAAACTTGCAGCATTAATTGTGTTCTTTCTCCTACTGTTTTTAATTAATTTGACCTTTGGGCCTATTTTTTGTCAATTCAGAAGGCATATTGCAATCAGAAAAAAAGCTATGGTGCAAATATTCCATTCCACAAGTCACTTGCTAAACAAGTAAGCAATAGAGGAAAATCTATAGCATGCAATTAGCATTATGCTTTCCAATTATTTTCTTTACTTCACAAAACTCATTAATAACTTTTAGTAGGTAAAATTGCAGCTAGGAACCCTCCTACACCTCAAGTGTATTATATTCTACCTTTACCCAATGGAAATTCTTTTGATGTACTGGAAATCTTATTAATAGATTCACCAGAAAACAAGCATGTAAAGCTGGCGGAGGCAATTGCAAGAGGTAAAATGAATGTAAATGACAGATGAAAGAAAATTTCCATGCCGTTCAGATCAATATAAACAAAAGTGCTGCAGCAGCCACAGCACAGAGATGAAGGGAATTCATCAAGCTTGTGTTTCAGATTATTTGTCCTGCTCTAAATGCACCCTCTGTGTTTCGGAGCTGCGTTCTTCCACTCCCCAATTAATACTGCATTAACATTCACTCCTGCAGGGGCTTTTTCCTTCTGGTGCTGCAGAGAAGTTTCTCAGTGCACTCAGATGGGGGGGGGAATGTAGAGCGTAGCTTCTTGCTTCTAAAGATTGTCATTTGGAAAGCCCATAATTGCAGCACTCAATAATTTCCCAAATACTTAAGCCAGAATTAATTATCCCCGCTATTATTGCAGGAGTATGGATCTTAGGCTGGGTGTGATGAAGGGAATGTGTGATGGAACGTTTTATTGTGCTCAGAGCATGCAGTGGGTGTGCAAAGCACTTAAACCATCAGAAGCAACAAGCTCCTCTACCTCAATTATATCTCAGTATGATCTCCAGACATCTACAGAATCGGATTTGCTCATTTTGTGCTCTTTGTTGTTGCCTAATTAAACACATTCAGGACCCTTCTTTACACCAGAGACCAATGATAATTTTTTCTAAGAATCCTATTTCTTTTAAAATCATATTGGTTCTTAGTGAAAAATTAGAGGAAAGCAAACGCTTATTGTTAAACATCTTGTGTTTGAACAGTTTGAAATGTGTTTTCATTAGGAGTCAGAAATCAAGGCACGTCACGAACTTCAGCAGCGCCCTTTAATGGAGTGATTTCTACAGTTTTCTGGCAGTTTTATGTGATGTTGAGGAATCAAAAATATTGGTAGTTGCTGTTACAGATAATTGCACTCTAGCTTCTTAAAAATCTCTTTATTCAGGAGTAGGGGAATGCCAGAGGTGAGCTGGGAAGGGGAGGAAGAGCTGCACTATTGGTTATAGTCGATTCAGCTGCAGAAATACCAACTGTAATTTAAAAGAGATTTGGACATTTTGAGATTCATAACAAAGAAAACGCACAAACATGGTACTTGCAATGGGGAAATCAAAACCACAACCTCCAAACTTGGACCTTTGCACAGAGCATAAACTAAAGGAACTTTGATCTCTTTCTTGTGTGTTGAAAAGAAAAAAAAAAGCCAAAAATGAAAAAAAACCCAACACTTTTTTTTTTTTAAAATAAAAAAACAACCACCCCCTTTCTGAAAACCCAATGCCTGCCTGAGAGTCCATGGAGTAATATTAAACTCTTGAAGTAGGCTCATTGTTTGAAAGAAGGCTGGCAGCATTGCTTTGGTTTTAAAGCAGTTCTTGGAGAAACCAGAAGCAAAACTGCAGCCTGAAGCACAACAGCTGCCTCTTCCCAGAAGTTCAAAAGACTTGGGCTGTCTTGCTGTAGATTCCTGACACACAGACAGGGATGGATGTGCTAGAGAAATGTCCTGTCACATCTCAAATGAGCACGGCCCAAATCAGCACAGATTTCAGCCTGTGTCCATGTGAAACAAAGGGGACCCAGGGCAGCACTTGGTCTTCCTCACCTTCATCCCTGGAATTGCCTCTGGGACTCAGCACCAGCATGTGCACTCAGCACCATTCCTTTCATAACAGAAATAATGGCTAAAGATGAGAGTCTCTGATGGAAGATCAGGCAGACGTGGCTGTAATTTCCCTAGTTGGGAGGAAATAATTTCCTCCTGTGTTCCATGCCCTTGTGCTGGCCCTCTGCAACCCAGCCAACACATTCCCTCTCTGCCTTGTTTACATCCCTGCCTCCAAAGAAATTCCCCATTTTTTCAGCTGAAGCCTATAAATCCACTCTTGGTAGTGACTACAGTCTAATTCCCATCTGACTCCCCCAGGACTCACAGAAGAAAGAGAAGACAAACAACAGCCACCAAAGCTCCAATCAATAATTTGCCTGCCACTCCACGAGCACATCACCCTATCAGCATAACTGTGCAAAGTTCCTTATCAGTGATGTACTCTCACACTTCCCAGGTAGACATTAAGCATTTTTACATCCCTGTGGGTTTTGCATTTCAGTAAATTTCCCTCTCCCAGCAATACAAATGTGCAACAGCCGCCCCAGACTGACAACAGATGTTAGAAATGTGAAAAACAGCCTACAGTGTAATAGTATTTTGCACATGTACATCATTCTTTACTTGAATGGGCTTTAGAAATATGAATTCCATTTCAGAAGAAAGGAATAGAAAAGACAGTTGTTAAAACAGCTCGCAAAGCAACAAACCAAAGCAAAAATGGCTATGCCCTCTTGATTCCCATGACTGAGGGTTAGGCTGCGTCACTGGCAGAATCCAAAAATGAAATCAACAGTCCTGGGCAGAAGGGACACTGCTAGGCAAGTTGCAATCACATCTCATAGTCTCCATCTAGCATGCTTCCCCAGAGAAAAAGCTATTCTCTCGCAAAATGTACCAAAGTAAATTATTTACATTTCAATAAACTATCCCAGACTGCCCTAAACTGGGAATGATGCATGTGCATTTTGCAAAAATAATGCACATAAATACAAGCACATAAAACATCACTTAATATCAACCCTGAAAGAAAGTGATTCAATAAAATGTTTTCTGAGCAATTTGGCCAATCCCAGCAGGTATCCACTGAGGGGTAACAGAGCCTGTTTCAATGGAGCCAGATGGATTTGAAAAACACTATGAGCAACATCATCTAACACTAAAGCTCTGTGAGCTAAGTGATAGAACAATAATGATCTTATCTGCTCTAACCAGACTGAAAACCTGGTGACTGCAGAAGATGTGTTCTGCAGTTGATTCCATCTGTGAGGAACAGACAACTTCATTAATGGAAATCTTCAAATCAGAGCTGAGAAACCCGTGGCTGAGGAAGGGATGGCTTGACAGGCAAAGTTCCTGCTGAAATGCTCTGCAGGTTCATGAAGCTTAAGATTGAGTCATAACAATTATCTGCTATCCCCTTTAAGTGTGTCTTTTTCCTGTTCTGCAGCTGCACTGACAGCAGTGCTCCCACCAGAGCTTGCCCTCATTCCACGAGAGCAGCCTGAGCTTTGGGAGAGCCTGAAATCCCTCCTGTCCTACAGCTTATCAGCTCTGCAACAGAATTCAGGATCTACATTAGAAGCATGGGTGCTCCTGTCAGCAAGTCAATCTTCAATCTGCTCAGGCTTTTGAAATGTTCCAAAGCAGCACCACCACACCCAGACAGGTGTGTTACCTGTACATGGAAAACTCAATCCACACCTTTCCCCCAGCCCTGCCTGCTCCAAACAATTGTTGGGTGAAATGAGCAATAAAAGCGTCAAGAAAAATCCAGATTCACAATCTAAAACATGGTAACAGCAACCAGTTTGAAGACACACAAAACAGGGCTACAGCTTGACTCCCAACAAGCTGCCACTGGCTAAACCAGATCACAGGAAAAGGGGAGATTATTGAAAATTTTAAGTTTCCCTTCACAAAGAAAATGTTAGTCAGTGATTTTCCTATCTCAGTCTTGTAATTCAGCCTTAACACAACTTGTCAAAACATCAGAACAAAGAGCACTAAACAGAAAATGGCCAAAGCATTTTCCAGAAGACTCTCTAAACAAAGCCCTGCTGTGAGCAGCATTCGAGAGCTTCCTCAGGAAAGCTCCCACAGAAGTTCCACGAAGCTCCCTGACATTAAAGAAAATCTGAAATGTTTTATTGCCATTTGTTTCAGAGACACAAGCAGAACAGCAGGGCTCTGCCCAGCTCCAGGCCCGTGCCAAATTTTTCCCCAGTTCATTTCTGCAGCAGCAGAGGCAGGAGGGAAGGGAGCTGCACGCAGCGGGAGGCCAGAGGAGCTGCCTGGGGCAGGTATCAATAGGACACGGAGGGAAGAGCCTAATGGGGGATCAAACAGAAAAGCCCACATTTCCAACACCAGCCCGGAGGTAATCAAACAACAACACAGCCAAATCAATGCAAATCAGAATCAGCCACAAGGCATCACGTCTGCCCGGAAAGGTTGATTTTGTCCGAGCTTGCATCCCTGACAGCACTCAGCTACAGCTCCAGACACACAAACACTCCCTCATGAGCAACTGCAGCATTAAAAACAGCAGCTCTGAAAGAGGGAACAGCAAATTTGCCTCAGCAGATTATGTGTTTAGCTTGAGTTATTGCGCAGGTAACCAAACATTCTGCCTAATCTCTAACACCAACCTGTGCAAAACCATCTATAAACCCTTCCTCCTCCCATAGCAACAGGCCAAGAGTCCTCAGTGCCTCGTGGATAAGAGGATGGTGGCAAAGAATTAATTCCCCTCCCAGAGCTTGCAAGAAGCTGCTGTGGAGTCCTACTGCTGGGGATGATTTTCTCAACAGGCTCCTGAGAACCACATTAGCTCTCACACCAGCCTTTCTTCAATTATGTCATGTTCTTTTTCATCTCGCCACAAGCAGCACATGGATTAACCAAGTTCTTCAGCCATTTTAAAGCCTTTAAAGAACCAAAAGTAATCCCCCCAAGAGAGCAAACTGAACAAAACAAAACAAAACAAATAAAATCAAAAGAAAACTTCAACTGAACTACTTTTTAATTTGCTTATTTGTTTGTTCTGGGATAACTTCTGGGAATATTTAGTGATATCATTATTAAGTTCAAAACAGGAACCAGAATAGATCAAGCCAATTCCCAGACAGCAGAAAGCATTGTGCTCTCAGACTTGTACTGTTTTGTACATCCAAAATAATTATATCATTAGATAATTTGACTTCTAAACTATTTTAAGAAGACTCTTGATAATACCCATAAAAAAAGAACAAACTAATTTGGTTTTCTCATAGGTTCAGTGAACAAAAAATACTGAAACCCTGTGTGATTTTGGACCTATTTTCCACTACAGTTGGTAGAGATCTCGCACATTAATGCAAGCAAGCAAACTGATTTTTTCCCTTTTTTATATTTAAGGGAAATTTGCAAAATGCTAAGCTGATTAAAAATAACACAGTGAAACCAAAAAAGGTCAAATTCTGTTCTTAATGCTGGCTGATCATCATCCTCCAGACAGGGACAATGAGCATCAACCTCCCTCCTTTGGCTTCCTTCAAGGAGTGCCCTGAACTGGAATATCTGTGCCTCTTGTTGCTTTCCAGGGCAGTTGAGGTAGATTTTTCTCCCTCACGGGTCTGTTTTGAAGCTCAGAAATCCAGCACAGCCCCAGCCACGTGCTGCCCAAGCTCCCACCTGCACTCGAAGGCAGCGAGTTTGCAGGAGAAGCTGAAAACCAGATCGATGTGCAGAAGGGAGAGAGGAGCAGACAATTAACTCCAGCAATGGGAAGTTGTCCAGTCAATGTCTCCTCCATGCAAGCTAACATCTGACAAAAGGTTCCCGCTGAGGTGCCCCCAACCAAAGGCAGAAAGTTCAATTTTTGCAACTTATAGTTTAAAGTGTAATGATTTGTGTTATCTCAGCCAGCTCAAAACTTGAGTCAAACAATCAATGGCAGTTTTCTCATCCAGGAAAATAAAGCATCGGACATCCAGGGTGGTTTGGGGGCGGGTGGTGGCTCCTTTGCTTTGTTTGTTTGATTGGTTTTTAAGTTCAGCAGAATGGAAATTCAGGAGGGCACTGAGCCCCCTGTGGGTCACACAGGAGCCCCCAGGTTCCTTTGTTTACAACACCTGGGTTACACCTGGACCTATTTTTAAGTTTTTTCCACCAAAGCCAAGCATATTCCCTGGATTTTCCCAAGAGCAGAAAGGGTGTGAAAGAAGGTGAGTGCACACCAGAGATAACTGCAACTGCAGGAACAAGAAAATACCTTGCACCTAAATCATGTGTATATATTCACCTTTGAGCAATTAGAAGATTTTTTGTTAAGGAAAAAACAAAGAGATTTAGACATGAGAGTGGGGCACAACAAAACCTCAATTTATACCCATAAATTGTTTATGTTCAAGGAGACATTTATCCTCCCTGATTAGGTGACACTGGTCCATGCCAGAGAATAAAATATCTGTTAGACATTCTATTTTTCAGGTGTATTTATACTGTTTTTTTACACTTTTGACATTCCTATATAATTTGTCTGTCAGAACCACAAAGCTTGGAGCAGACTAAATCTGCCTGTGTGGAGGGAATTGCAGTGGGTTTTACCATATGAAATGAAATTTTAAGGATTAATAGTGCAATGCCATCCTGCATTAATATACAAAGTCCTACTTTAGAGATTATCATATAGCAAAAATTCTTTATTTCAGAGCTTTTAAAGAAGAAATAAATGAAAGAATGAGCTACTTCTTAATACAAAGAGTAGAAGGATAATAACAATAACAATAATAAAAAAAAAAAAGAAATTCAAAAGTTGCCCAAAGTAATTTAGCTGCTTTTCACTCCTCAGCTATGCAAAGGTTGCTCACACTCTGATCCAGTCCCAAAATCATTGTGGTGACCAGTATATTGGCCAGCCATGCATCTTAATAAATGAATCTTCATTAAACAATCTCCTAACTCCTTCAAGAGCTGGTCTGGCACCTGCAAGTGCTGATGAGAAGTCAGCAGCAATTCCGTAAATAATAATTTGTGACTGAACTGCAACCTCTCCTTTGCATTCATTATTCATTGCAGACTGTGACTCAAATCAGCCCATTGTAAGCAAAAGACAACTTATTCCAGACAGTGCTCAAATAGACAATTTGCCTTGGTACAGCATCAGAAACCAGACTCCAAAGTTAAGCAGAAATCTTCAGGGCCTGACCTTTGTCAAAGCACGTGAGCGACAAACAGGGGACAAAGCCAGCTGGTGTCACATCTCCACTGCCACAGCAAGAGCACAGAAATAGCACCTGGGGATTCTCAGGAGCTACAGCTAACTCAGGAAGAAGAACAGGGATATTTTAGGGACAGGCTGGCAGTTTAGCTCCAGAAATGTCTATTATTCACTTGGGTCTGAGACTGGCATCACAGGCAATGTGACAAACAGCTTGATTTTGTCCCCTACTCTGCTCACCTGTGCTGCTCACTGCTCCCCCAAATCTTGCTTTTACAGAATCATTGACCTGTTCCAATCCATCAAATTTCTTGAGGGCTTGGACAAACACATGAAAGCCTACAACTTTGGAAAAAAAAAGGAAAATGCTTCAGAAATATAAGGAGAATTATTATCTTCTCACTTCTCAGTTTTTCTTCTCCTTCCCTTTTTTCCCCCAATAAAAGCCAACAAGCAAAATCACAGAACCAATGACAGAATGGCTGGGATTGGAAGGGACAGAGGGGTCACAGAGCTCCAGATGTGGCCTCACCAGGGCAGGGAACAGGGGGAGGACCTCTCCCATAAGCTGCTGGCCACTCTCCTCCTAATGCATCCCAGGAACCCCTCGTCCTCCCTGGCCACAAGGACACAGAGCCCACCAGAACATTCCCAAACACGAAAATCAATACAGAAAAGCCTGTGGCAGCAAACAGTTTATGAAATGGGACACTGTGATTATTTAAATTGTGCTTAAAACTATCAAATCAGTATTCCATTTATTTCCTTAGACTTGGGGGATGAGTCCACTTAAGAGACTCTGAAATATTTAGCCTTTGACACAGAGGGGAACGCTTTCAAGCTTCTGAAAAGATGAATTCTATTATATAGACACAGTGATCAAATTACATGTTTTGGTAGTGAAGCACATATGAGAGACTGCCCAGAGACTGGGATTCATCAGGAAAACATTTCTATATGCAATTTGATTAGCAATCAAGGAAGAGATGGAAAAAAAAAAATGTATGCAGAAAATCACACAGGGAGGGAGCACTGCTACACTTAATACCTGGAATTACTTACAAATGCACATTGCAAATTACTCAGAGTCCAGACTTTCCTCTTTGTGTGCTCTGTGCACAGACAGCCTTGGTGCCTCTGCCCAAAACTGAACATTTGAGGATGCAGGGAAAGCACACAAATATACATTTCATCCCTGTGATTCATTAGTGAGAAAGATCAACTATTATTTTTCAGCATTCAGATATCTCACTGTTGAGAACTTTTCAGGACTCATCCCCAGGTAAGGAAAATGAGCACAGCAAAGGGCATGAAGGAAACAAGAATTGTAGCTGCAGGTACCAGCCTGGGGATGAAGGACTGGTGGTGTTATGGGGTTAAGTTTGCAAAAAGCCAAATATGAAAAAGACAGCTCAGGGTTTCAGCTTACTGCTGTGAAAGAGAAAAGAGAGAGGTTTACTGCATGATATGCTTTCAGGGAATAAAACTGCAACTAACTCCCATTTTTCCTTTGCCATGCAGCCTGGGAAGTCTATAAATCTGGTGCTGCCACTGCTCAGAAGAGGGCAGAAGCTCTGTGCTAAGCTCAGCTCAGAGCTCAGGTGCTGCCAGGCTTTGCTGGACGTGCCCTGCTGGGCTGGGCTGTGTTTGCTCTGCTTGTTTGTCTG
Organism: Acrocephalus scirpaceus scirpaceus; assembly: GCA_910950805.1. NCBI lineage: Eukaryota > Metazoa > Chordata > Aves > Passeriformes > Sylviidae > Acrocephalus > Acrocephalus scirpaceus. The sequence goes on along the minus strand of OU383776.1, from coordinate 80,251,334 downwards.
CTTGGAGCAGCCACTCTCAGAAATGCACAACTTTCAGAGCTGCTGGCTCAGGGAAATGGCTATTGCTTTATAGAGACACATAAAAGTATATGAAACTAATAAAGAGCAACACACACAGTCGTTCTGGGGAAGATGAACTGTCTTGGGCTGCAGATGAAGTGCAGCACAGAGCGGGAGAGCAGCCAGGGCATGACCTGAGGCAGAGGCCCTGAAACAGCAGGCACAGGGTGACATTGGAGGGACCAGAGCCATAGGTCCCATCCCTTCAGTGGTGAACGCAGCCCTGGGAGCTTTAGGGTTAACCAGGAGAAGGAAGAGCCAGCATCCAACATGGAAAAGACACTGCATGCAATAAATTTGGGCCTGAGCAGTCACGTGAAGAGCAAGGTGGAGGATATTCAGCAAGCATGTAAAGGTGGCCCTGACTATAGTGAAGGGTGAGGAAGAAGAAACCATTAGCACCACATTTCTGTGAAAGGATCTGAATGCTCCTGATTGAGGCATTCTCACCTCTCTCCAGAATGAAACCACGTAGCATTGAGGGAGTATAAAAGCAACAGAACAGCTGAGAGAGGGGCAGATAAAAGAAAGCTGGCATTTATTCATTTTAATGTAATTGGAATTATAATTTGAATTATAAGTGTAAGTATCATTGTAGCTGGACTAATAAATTTTTTTGAGACCACTAAGTTTTCAGTTAGGCTAACAAAAATTCTGTGCTTGCACAGCAAGGGGATTTTGACTGCAAAATGCTGGAGGATTCAAGCAAATTCACCTCTGTGATTTGGGTGAAACAAACCAGTACCAGTGGCAGTGTACAAGAGCATGTTTGTGGAAGCAATTGGGGAAGATGCTTACTCACTTGAGTGACTATGAAAACTGTCACGTTAAACCTCTGCCCACACCCTACATCAGCTCTTTTCAGAAAGTGGAATGGAGAAACTACACTGAGAAACTGGAAAAGAACATGATTGACCTCATTCCTGACAAAGTTAAATAATGTTGTTCCATCTTCCTAAATATCTGGGTTTAGTATGTTTCCCAGATTAGCTAAAATATGTAATTTAAGATTATTTGGAATGCACTTAGAAATACCCATTTAGCTTCAGAAAGAAAAAAAAAAAAAGCATAGAAGAACAACAAAACTTCAGCACCTCACTACAATGAAGACTCCATAACCATGTAAACACTGTTTAAAAAAACCCCAAAAAAGCAAAAACCAGAATTAGCTGTGCTGATGCTCGTATAAAGGTAATTAAATTTAATTAGTACATTAGGACCTTTGCCCCTGGTTAATTCTTCATCTCTCATTCTCAAAGGTGTGCTCCTACCATCCCTCTCAGAAACACAAATGCAGCCTCAGAGCCAATTCTGCAGCAAAATTTGTGTGCTTTACTGTTCAAAGCCCCTCCCAAATTTTCACAGGCAGCAATGCCAGTAAGGGAAATGAGAAGCAGCCATGCACTCACGATGAAAATAAGATCTGAATTCTTAACAGGTATCTCAAACGACTGGGAATTTTTCCTTCTCAAACTCTTTATGAATACTAATTTTGATGGCTGGTAGTCAGAATCTGTAGCAAAGAGTTCACTCATGTTGTAATCATCCCTCTGTTTGCTGGAGGCTGCTGCAAACCCGATGTCTTGAAATCTAGCACCCAGCCAAAAAAAATATAATTAGCTGTGATAGAAGGTGAGTTAAGCCCTTAATCAATACCCTTTCAAGCTGTCAGGGCAGACTGCAGCAAAAAGAGGTGGTGGAAGTAACGAGATGGAGCTCCAGCACCGAAGGAGTTCCATCACCAAAGTGTCCTGCAGGAGTCAAGGGGGAATCACTCTGTCCTGGTTTGGGAGACAGGTGTCTGCCAGGGAAAGCTGGAACTTCCCTTGGAATGGGAAATTATTATAATTTTGCAAATAAGGGGCTTTCAGGCAAAGATATGGGAATAGCAATAATACTTCTTTACTATGAATATTAAAAATACAAATGTAGTAAGTAGTACAAAAAAAAAAAAAAAAAAAAAAAAGGCCCAAGTAAACAAACAAAAAATGCTAGAAACCCTGACAGGGTCAGGGATATCAGGGATATGACCTGACACCCTGTTGGTCAGGGTGTTGGAAGCAGTGCAAATAAATTCTCCTGGAGTGACAGATGTGGTTCTGTTGGAGTAGGGATGATCCTGTAGAAAGGTCCAGTGGTGGTGAGATGGGTCTGGTTTTCCTCAGGGAATCCAGTGCACACAGGCTGTGCTGCTGTTCTGAATCCCAGGGTTTATCCAGGTGGGAATGCTGGGCTCCTCCCCCTGGGTGGAGCATCTCCCCATGGGATGATGTCATTGGATCAGCCCTGCAGTGAGCCTGGATGGCCCATGGACAGCAGAGATCCCCTGGAGGGAGGATGGGTCATGGCAGAGATAAGGAACTCTGCCCCACCTGGTTTAACAGCTGCCCATGAACAGAAGGCACCTGCTCCCTGTCCCCAGAGTTTCGAGGAATGGGTTGTAAAAGAGATAAAGAAAACACCTCCAGTGTTTCAACAGATGGAAAATAGAATACACATTTCTGGTTACATATTGCAACCCAAGTCTCATCCAACCTTTGGAGCTCCAAGTGAGACCAGAGCAGAGCAATCCTGAGTCCATCCCTTTGTTTCTGCAGTCAGTCCACAGGCTGTGGTGTCTGGGGTTTTCATTAGTTCACCTTCTCTGCCGCTTAAAGCCAATGCGAAAAAAAAAAGTAGTTGAAAATCTACTTGAAAACTTAATTTGCTTTGTGAACAGTGGCAATGTTTGCAGAAAAGCAGCAGGAGGGTGCAGAGAGGATGACGGGGTGTTGGAAAAGGAAGAACAAAAATGTGCTTCTCTCCCAGTCAATACCCTCACACCACGTTTGCCACTCCAGCTCAGCAGGGCTCACACCTCCCTTGCAGCACTGAAAAATGGATTGGGATGTGACAGACAACTGTGCATGACACAGCTCCTAACTTTCAACACGTGTTGATACCCAGCACAAGACAGTTATCTTTCCAAATCCACAAACTTTCTTACAGTGACCATTTAGAAACAGCATGGAAACATTACTTCTGAGTGAAAGTAAAAGGAAAATACATGTCAGTGGAACTGTCATAGGCTATAATGAAAGGGTGATAGAAAGCTGAAAAATAGAAATATAATTAGATATCAATTCATGACCTGTTATTTCTTTTAACAGCAACACAGACAATGTAGCATCATCAGAGACATGACTTTTCTGACATTGTGGCCATCTTCTCAGGGCTCACCAGGACAGCTGTATCCACATATGTCCATCCTTTATTATTTTCTATTTTTTTTAACAAATGACTTTTATAAGACAAAGTGAATAGAAACTGAATCCCTGTACATTTTCCCATAAATACCAGGACCGAAATACAACCAAAAGGGATAACATCCCATCATTCCAGGACTGCACCCTGGTATGGACAAAATGCCTGGGGGAAATTCAGTAATAATGTGCATGAAACATCTGCATCTCTTCAGTAACATTATATGAACATGAGTCTGTGTAACATCAAATCAAATCAGGATCAGCCTGAAAAGGATCCATCACTGTGCCATCCCTTCCTTAATTCCTTTACTCAGTGGCAAACCTGAGTGCCAGCATTTTAGACAAAGAAATTTTATTTCTCTGTAAGAAGTAAAGATTCTGGATACAAACCTAACTCTGGTATGAGGTCCTTGCCTCTTTGCAGGTAGATTTTGCCTGGCAGTACAAAACTTGGAGCATTTAGCTCAGTGGGCAGCCAGGCAGTGCTGGTAATGAGGAAACCTGAACACCTGAGCCAGTTACCAGCTGCCATCAGACTGCAGGAAATATTGCACAGGTAACTCAGGAGAGGAAATTCACAGCGATGAAAGCTTGCAGATGAGCAGAGAGGGAGGTGAAATTTGTCAGGTGGATGTGTTGGTTTAAGCCTGGCCCTGCCAGGTGTCCTCTGGAATGCTCTTTCCCTCAATTCATGCCAAAGCACGGCCGCCCGCCCTCGCCGCACTTTCCATCTCTGTTGTCTGGCTAATTTCACATTATTTATTATTTGTGTGGGGGTGGTGGCAGAGCAACAAACTGCCTTTGGGGAATGGTCTGACACGTGTGAAAGATTCCAGCAGGTGCTGCCCTGCAGAAGTGCTCAGCTCCATGCTTCCCCTCTCATCCCCCCCAGAGAGAATTGGCTCCGGTGCTTCTAAAGGAATCGCACAGAAATCAGCCCACATTGTGCTAATAAAGCACACTGAACTCAAAAGGGACAGATTTTGGGGAAGGTAAAGCATTCTGAAAACACTTATGCAAAACCTAAACCACACCTATGCTCTGTTTGTGCAGGACCTGACCCAAAAGTTTTATGACCTCAGCCAGTTCGGATCACGGGGATAGAAACCAACACAAACACAGTCCTAGGCATTGCTCGTGACAATTCAGGGAACTTCCTTTCTTTCTAGAGCAGTGTTCTAATTCCTTTTCTCAAATTATGGCAGCAAATACTCTGTTAAAGTGCTCTGGAGTAGGAACATTGCACTTATTTTGCAGCTGCTTGGTATACAGTACAAGAAAAGAACAAAATTAGCTTGGAACATTCAGTCCAGCCTCAACATAATTGCCAGAATCTACAGAATGTTATTTTGAAAAAGTTTTTAGGTAATAGAAATTTTTTATTAAAAATTAAATGCATGAGATGGAGAAATTTATTACTATTATTTTCTTTATTATATGTTACTGTGAGGGGTTTTAAATGCCTAAATTTAATGCTCCCTTAGAAGCAATTTACTTTCTGGAATTATTTCCAAAGACTTCATCAGAATGTTCCTTCCTGAAGAGAAATCAGTGTTATCCTCATTGAACCTGCAGCACAACAAGAACAGGTGCCTAAAAATGCCAGAGCCTGAAGCAAGGCAGAAACCTTCCAGAGACTTCTACAAACCCAACTCCTTAACACAGCCCCGGACACACAGTAACATCTTTCTGAAAATAATGCTATTTATGAATTCCGGAGTGTGATGTGATAATGAAGAGGAATATCTTTCCTCTTCTCACCAGTAATGGGGTTCATCTAAGAGGAAAAGATTTTCTTGTGGCTGCTCTCATTAGACACATTCTGAGAAAGGTGGTTATGTACACCTGGCCAAAATGCCCTGCAGTTCTTTAAGTCCTGAAATTTATGAACAAATGCAGGCAACCTCTTTCATTTTTTTTTTTTTTTAAATTAAAATGTGACAACTCTATCTTCTGCCCAAATATAGACAACAGAAGACATAATTCCATCCATGGCAAATGTTATTCAAAAAACCCTGAGAGTAATAGAGCCTCTCCTTATAAGAAAGGCAATCCTAATACTGAGAAATCAAAAGACCACCAATTTACTTTTCAGTTTTGAGCTGAGCAGACTCCCACTGCAGTTACAACTCACTGGAGCTCGTTAGTATCCCTGTTTAACAGGAAATTAATTTGAACTGTGACAACAGCACCTATAATGGCAATTTCAGTCAAAGGGAAGCGTTGAATCCCAAGCAGACAATGCTCAGCATGAGGGGGCATCAAATATATTCAGTGCATAACCTCACACGAACAGTCAGATAATTCTGCTTGAATGAGAAATGAACACTGGAAAACAATACTGGATCTCCACGGTGGCTGGATTAAAAAGCAGAATCAGAGCACTGGGAGCATTCATTTCTTCAATGATTCGAGTCCCCCATGGTCATGGGCCATCAGATTCCACATGGGCACTACAGACACAGCCACAGAGCAGTTTTTCCACAAGCCACTGCACAAAGAGGCCACTGGATGCATCCTAATGGCCAATAACCAACTCTGCTGCTGCAATTAAAAAAAAAAAAAAAAAAAAAAAAAAAAAAAAAGAAAAGAAAGTAAAATAGTGTCCAAAAATGTCAATGTGGTGTGTTGGAGGAAAATAGAGAACAGGTCACAGACATCAAAGCAAAAAGGGAATCCTGCCTCATGTTACACAGAACATTATCTGTTCTCACTGTCAAGCCCTCACTTTGGAGTGATGCTGATAGAGATATGGATATGGATATGGATATGGGTATGGATATGGAGGGGTAGAACCTGGTTTCCCAAAACCACAAGCTTTTTAAAAGTCAGATATCTGATCAGGAAAAGAGTTCTCTGGACTAAATTCATGACTGCTTCTTCAGTAAGTAATGATTTATCAGACATTAAATCGCATGGAAGAGTTTGGCAGTGCCAATCACCAGGCCAATGATGATATGAATAAATTTGCACATGTAAAAGCCTCGGGGATAATGTGAAATGAGGGCAGGAGGACAAACAGAATCAGCACTGGCTACAGAAGGGAAAACAGTAAAATAAAGGAGCAAGAGAGGGAGGCACAAGCCCCTACTGCAGGCAGTAAAAACAGACAAGTTATAATCATGGATATAGAACCAACTTCCTTAGAGTCAATTTTCTTTTCTTGATCATTCTTATTAGTGCTCTGCCCTGATAAATTCTGACTGTGCTAGTTATCTGAATCTGAGAAAATCAGGAAATGCTATGCCAAATGCAATCCAAATTATTCCTGTGTCCAGTATCTGCTGAAGAGTGCACTCAAGCACAGCATTTTAACATTACTTACAACTTAGCTAACCGAGCTAACAGCATTTATAGAAAAAAGCAAACGTACAAAAAATCCTACTAAATTACACGCATCCGAGGTCAATGATGCTTGAACTGTCTGAAATCCGAAATTTTCATGGGCGCTGTGGAAAACTACTGATGGTTTGTTTTAATACTTGGAATGTCAGCATTTCCTGGCCCATCAGAATGACAGCTGTAGGGGAAGCGGTGGATTTATGTCTGCAGTCCCAGGGGAGGAGCAGTGATAAGGGCACACACACAGCAGTAAATTTCGTGTGGACCTTAAGCATTCAGCTGACTCATCACAGCCTTTTCTCTCTTATTACAAGGGGAAAATCCACCATGAAGTGTCCAAAGCAGTGAAATACACGGGATTTGCTTAATAAAACCCACAGCACTCCAAAGGCACAAGGTTGACTCCAGGCTTACACAAGACAAAAGCAGTAGAGAGGGGACATTTTTAAGCCAATCAGTCTAAGAATTTCAGTCTGGGAGCTGAAGATTCAGCTTTCAGATACACCCTAAATGGATATTAGTTAAAGACTGACTGCTGTGTTTGGGTGTAGTGTATATACATGTAATAATACATACTTAAAGTATCAGTGGAGCCTGCTTAATGTGAATTTCACAATATTGGTAGAACTCTGGTGTCTAAGTCTCTTAATGACTGAGGAATGAGACACACTAACCACAGTAGCTTTGAATGCAAATAAAAAACTAATATTCCCACATTCCAACACACATTGGCAAAAAGAAACACATTTTGGAGGGGTCCAGGTAAAAAAAAAAAACAGTTTAGGGTGGTTTATTGATGTATTTTTTGCTTCTCTGCAAATCAACAAACAAATCTGGTGTATATTATTTATAAAAAAGTAAGCTATTATAAAAGAGCAAATGAAATGAAGAGAAAAATAGCATTTCTTGCCCTAGGCATGAAACAGTGCCCTTGAATTATGTGTTACAATCAATTCCTAAGCTTACACTATAGATAACATCTTTCAGTGATGTCTCATCAAGCAAATTAGATCTGACCAGTGAAATACTGTAAGTTAGCTGGAATTGATGAAAATATTAATGCACTTGCTTTACTGAGCCCCCACTGCCCAAAGTATTAACTCCTTTAGAGACCAATCACTGCTCTAAACTCTGACCCACAGACAACAGAATTTAACAAAGTCTGTGGGGATTTACAGTTAAGACAGAATAGAATTCTGCATTAATCAAGTGCTCTAATTAAAATCTGAGGTAGTAGAAAGTGGCTTCTCCTTATTAGACAACAGTATTGAGGGAAAATAGAAGAATCCCAGCACAGATACGAGCCAGGTTTAGGCAGAGTGAAAACTTAATGGGCAGTGCTGTTGGGCATCCCATAATTCTGGGCCAAGTAGCACACAGAAAATGTATATAAACCTACAGGAGTCCACTTCAAAAGTTTTATTTGAGCATAGTTTTTAGCTTTAGAAATAAGCTTTGTTTAAGAATTAACCCCTCACTATTAATGTCACTACACCAGACTTTGAAGAAGTTTTAATGAGAGAGGATTCAACAGATTGCAAACCAGAACAGAGAATCACAGAGTGGTTTGGCTTGGAAAAGGAACTTACAGATAATTTATTTCCAACCCCCTGCCCTGGACAGGGACATCTTCCACTGTCCCAGGCTGCTCCAAGCCCCAATGTCCAACCTGGCCTTGGGCACTGCCAGGGATCCAGGGGCAGCCACAGCTGCTCTGGGCACCCTGGGCCAGGGCCTGCCCACTCTCAGAGTAAAGTATTTCTTCCTGATATTTAATCTAAATATCAGAGATTCAAACACAATCCCAGGACATAAAATGTTTACTTTGCTTTATTTTCAGAATGAGGTGTTTAAAGCTACACTCCCACATATATATTTTAGAAAACCCACTTGTCCTGGTGAGGCAGATAGGATCAGCAAGTGACTGACACTGAGAAAAATTAGGTCAGAACTTACTTAGGAACCTAAATCTTGTGATTTAATTTGTACACCTAATTTGATGTATCTGCTTTTATATACTCTGGCTTTTACCTACTTAGAAGTCAGAGTTCCCACTGATAAATCACAGAAATATCACTGCTGCTCAACCAATTTGGGATGGCTTAATGGAGTAAAAGGATGGTTTTTAAACTAAGCTGTGCTTTTCCTGGGACATGCCTATTGTGTGTCTGCCTTGTAAAGACAAGAGAGCATTAACATCTACTGCAGAATAGAATAAACCATATTTATATTACCCAAGTATTTGAAATAATAACTTGACAAATAAAATTTTTGCAACTAATTAATTTTTAATTTCAGTGACTCCAAATGAAGCAAGTCATAGGAGCCTGATTGAAAAAAAAAATTAAAAGGGATAACGATTCATCTACAGCCTGTTTTTATAGGCATGAAACACTTTAATACTGATAATGGGATTTCTTTAAAAGAAAAAAAAGAAAGCAATCCAAATTGCACCTCGCCTCCAGGTCAAGTTAAAGCAGTTCTATGCATAAAGTAAATTAAGTTCTAGTGCATCAAAGATGCACAGAAAGAGCAGTTTGATTTCTGCTTTGCTTTGCTATTCAGATTATCTCCCAGGGACTATTTCCCCCGTGGATCAAAGGGTGGCTGTTTGCTAGGAGCACTGACATGGAAAAATATCTCTGGATGTATTTACAGCCCAGAAAGTCCCCTGTGCAGGCTCTGCCAAGCCAGAGCACGGGCACACTGCAACAGCCACAAAAACCTGCAGAACTCTCTGTGGTGCTTGGCCTGGATGTTTGAGGAGGGCAGCAGAACCAGTGGGGCTTTGGCTGGGCTCAGGAGTGTCTGAGATTTGGGCTGTCCTGAGAGCTGAGCAGAGAACAACAACCACAGGTTGGGTTTGCACAGGTGCTGGGTTTGCACAAATGCTGGGTTTGCACAGATGTTGGCTTTACACAGAGGTTGGGTTTGCACAATGTTGAGTTTACACAGATGGCTTTACACAGATACTGGGTTTGCACAGATGTTGAGTTTGCACAAATTCTGGGTTTGTACAATGTTGAGTTTACACAGATGGGTTTGCACAGATCTTGGATTTGCACAGATGTTGGCTTTACACAGAGGTTGGGTTTGCACAGTGTTGGGTTTGCACAGATGTTGAGTTTACACAGATGTTGGGTTTAAACAGATGTTGGGTTTGCACAGTGTTGGGTTTGCGTAATGTTGGGTTTGCACAATGGGTTTGCACAGATGTTGGCTTTACACAGAGGTTGGGTTTGCACAGTGTTGGGTTTGCACAGTGTTGGGTCTCACATCTCAGCACTGGGGCTCTTGGGCAGAAACCCCTGGGTATTCCCCAAGACAAAGCCCCCCCTTCACCATCACTGGACAGCTTTTCCTGTTCCCTTGTGTGAGTGATAAACAGGAGCACACACACCCATGGCCCTGTGCTCCCACCCTGAGCTGCAGCAGTAACTGTTTGTACAGCAGCTCACACTGATTGCAGGCGTGCCCCAATCCCCTCCCTGCAAAACTGCATCTGACAGAGGTTTGAATGCAGAGCAGTGCAATTCCTCTGGACAGAGAGACCTGGCAAACCAGCAACCTGCAATTTGCAGTGATGGAGGGACCAGCAAAACATCCTCACAGATTAGCAGGCAGTGTGCTGGTTTGAAAGCAAAACCAGTGAGAGACTCCAAGTCAGAAGTACAATTTAATAGGAGGAAAAGAAAAGAAGTAAAATAAAGTAAAATAAAATGAATGCAATAGTACAAAAAACCACTGACAGAGTCAGAACACAACCTGACCCCCTGTCAGTCAGGGTGGTGGCAGCAGTGCAGATGAAATGCTCTTGTCCAAGCAGTGATCCTGTAGAAAGCTCTGGCAGCTCTTGTCCTCTGGGAGTCCAGTGGGTCAGGGCTCCCTGTGCTGTCCCAAATCCCAGATTCTATCCAGGTGGGAATGCTTGGCTCCTCCCCCTGGGCGGAGCATCTCCCCCTGGGCTGATCTCATTCTCTGAGCCCTGCAGTGGCTCCTTGCTGGCCCATGAACCAGAGACAGCTCCCGCAGGGAGTTCCCCATGAGCCATGGGCACGGCATTGCTGGGCCATGGACAGGAGAGAAGGGAAACACTGCCCCAGCTGGTTCCAGCAGCTCAGGGGATGGGGATGGAACACAGACTGTGGGCACAGCTGATAGTGTAACCTGGGACAGGCAGTCAGGATGTAGTGGTTTCATGTTTGTCAGTTTTTGTTTCTCAAAGTTAGTGCAGGGGTCTGAGCATATATTAGAATTATTTCTCTGCTCCTCTGTGTGCTCACGAGTGCTAACAGGGAAAAAAATTTAACAAACACAGGGCTAAAGTGAGCTTTTCCATCTGCACTGAAGGAACGTGTTGTGTGCAGTGCTGAACCAAGAGATGACATTTTAAAAGGCCCCAATCCCAACCAGCAGATCCAGCCCTGCATCTGTTTGCAAGCACAGAGCAGACGCTCAGGCCCTCACCTAAATGCAGATTAACAGCACATGCAGCTGCTGGAAAATATGAACACAAAGGGCAGAGAGAAAAAGAATGACTTGTGGTGCCTGTGCCCTATTTATGAGGCTGGATTAGCTATGGGACAGGCTGGTTTTCCTCTCAGTGATCATGCATTTCAACATAGAAACTTTATTTTTTCTCTCTGGATATGTATTTTCAGGCATAATTTTGCAGAAAACTTTGTACTAACTGCATTTGAAGATAATTATTCCAGTGCTGAATGAGAAAGCGACTCTGTTGCATGGTACCAAGTAAACAAAGTTGGAAAAACTACTACAATGTTCTTTGAACTTTCAGAAACTGTGCCTGTGATGATGATCTTTACATTAAAAACCCCAGCAACAGTCAAACTTTTCATTCCTCTCCCTCAAAAAGAAAAATGAAATCCTCAAGACATCAGATACTCAGAGAAGCTAAACCTGCACTCCTATTCCATCTGACCTCGAGTAGCCAAAGGAGTTGATATATGGGATTCATCTGAGATCAACACAAACAGGTTTCAAAGCACAGCACACTGGAGGGACTCAAACTGAGATGCATTTATGACCTGACCTGTACAAACATGTCAAAAATGGAATTTTGTCTGCAATTACCCACAGCAAATCACAGGAAAAGGTTTCCAAGACCAGCAGTTAGGGAAGAATCAGAAAACTGCATTTCAAAGCAGTTTCATTTGTACCAAGTCAAATTACCCCTTCTGTAAATCAAGTTTTTAAAAGCATTTTGTGCAAACAAAATAGGTTAAAATGAAGGTATATGTCAATTAAGCTAAAATACTTGTTTGGTTTTCCAACTTTTAAAAAAAAAAGTTAATTTATACAATTAATCCTAAACATTTCCACAACAAAAAGAGAAAACTACCACCTCTTCTATTTCAGAGTTCTCAAAAGTTTAAAAAAACCCCAATTTTTAAAACATTTATTCCATCTTGATATATCCCTCTGGGAAAAACTTGTTACAAAGATACCAAATTTATTCCCTGAAATTTCCACATCATAGAACTTGATCATATACAATATATTCACCGTAGGTCCAGCATTCCCAAACCATCAAATCTGCAAACCTCCAAGGCACAGGCAGGAGCTGCTCAGTAATTTGGGAACACTCAGGGCCTCATGGATTCCCTGTAAAAGCACAGATTCCTGCCCAGCACACCCAGAGCTGCTCCACTCGTTTTATATTGGTCTGAAACGCTATCAGGGGCTGCCATATGTCAGATAATTGTTCAGAGAGAAATAAATCTGGCCCACCCATGGAAAAAGGGGAGAAGAGGATAATTGAAGGCTGTTTGTAAAACACAGGGTGACATGACACGACCTGGGAACACAAACCCAGCTTTTGGCATTAGCTGATTTTTATTTGCGTGGCTGCATAATTTTCCTCTTATACAAAAGGTCCTGACGTTAACATTTGGTGATGCAGAAATTTAAACAAAGCAAAGACAAACCCTCCTCCCCTATCTTTGGCTAAATTGTGGGCTTGGATCAGAGCTGGTTACAAAGAGAAGCTCTCAAATGAGAGGTTGGCCAGAGCAGCTCTGGCTGCCCCATCCCTGAGGGTGTCCAGGGCCAGGCTGGACCCTCTGAGCCACCTGGGATAGTGGGAGGTGTCCCTGCCCATGGCAGGGGATTGGAATGGGATGATCTTCAAGGTCCCTTCCAAGCCCAACCATGAATCTGTATTAAATTGTTTTTACTCAAATGCCCCAGGGGTGCTCCAGAGACACTGAGACATTCCAGCTCCATCTCGTGCCATCCCCACATCAGACACCGCTGATTTTTTCTAGCAAATTCCTGCAGTTGCTGAATTCTGGGGGAAAAAAATAGCAGATGGTTCAAAAGTAACGTTAGCTCCATGTGAAAAATGAACTTTTTGATAAATATTGCTAATATCTAACATAGAGTTGATAGATATTCTCATTAACTCCACTCAGACAGATTGGCAATAAAACCTTCCATGCTGCAGTCAGAAAAATGCAAAAGTGTCTTCATTTTTCCCTGCCATTAAAAATGTGAGGAAAACAGGAGAAAAGAATCTGCAAGATAAAGGTTAAAGCCAATCTTGTAGGAGCCAAGATAATTTTAGGTTCTGAATTGCAGGAGTATCTGATTAGGCATTATTATTTCCTACATTGTGGAGAACAATGGAACTATGATCACTGCAAATAAATATTTTGCTCTGCATGGTGGTTAAAAGCTGGAAATCAACTGCCAGGCTTACTTTTCCCCTCTGAATTGTGAAATGTTGTGTATGGGTTCAAAGCTCCTCACAATCAAAGGCAGAAACACGGAGATGACTGCCAAGTTCCCGTGCCTGTTACTAAGCAAATATTTTATGACAAAACAGAAAATAATCGAGGCGGTTGCAGGGAAGAAGGAAACATGTTTAATAACACGGTGAGAGGATGGGATGGAAAGCGTATCAGAAAAGTCCCACGCCTACAGACGTTTGGAATTCTGAATGGAAGCCTCTACGAGATTATCTGGCATTAAGCAAAAGCCAGGCACGTTTGGGTGGTTTTATGGAGCTGATGGGATAAAGAGGCACAGTGTGAGGGTGGGGAGATGCTGGACCCACAGCTCAGCCTGGCTCTGTGTGATTATTGATGATAAAATTATGTTGATCTGTCAACCAAAATGTAGCACATATTTACCATTCCACCGAAAATTCTTAATATTTTGGAATTTCTCCCAAAGACTAGTGGCAGCTCTCCTCACCTCCTTTGCTTCCCAACAAGGAGAAAGTGATGGGACATTTTCACTTTCCTACCCCTTACATGAAACAAAGGATGAGAAAAAGCTAGAAAGAATGTTTGGATATGAACTTTGGGGTCCAAATCAAAGTTCAAAAGATATATCAAAAGATTTCTGAATTCAAACAAAACAGAGATTTTTCAACGCATCATTGCCTTAGGGAAAAAAAAACAAAAACCCACAACAAAACCTCAAAGAATTAAAAATGATGTGGATTTCAAATACTAACTCAATTATATAGAATATTTTAAAGCTCTCAATTTCCAAACACTACACTAATAGCAAGGACGTCCATGCATGAGAGAGGCAGAATTAGGGGGGAAAAAAAAAAATCAAAGCCAAAACCAAAAAGCAACATTAACCAATCCAAGCTTTTCCTTTTAATTTTTAAACAAAAATCTTGGACATGGGATGGATATAATCTCATTCAAGAATAGCTTTGACAATCCATCCCATGCTTGCCTGCCACAGGTAAATGTTCAGGTAAGACAAATAGAATTGAACTAGAACTACATTTTCTCATGAGCTAAATGTTTAGCATACTTAGAACTGAAAAGTAACAGAGCAGACCTGATATTACAAGAAAAGCACAAAATTCCAAATTAGAATTGACTAAAAGGAAGAGGACAAGGAGAGGGTCCAATTTTCCAACATTTCCCAGCTTGAGAGACTGGGATGCAAGATGATTTGGGTGTTGATAAGCACTTTGTTAATTATGTTGAGAGTAAGAAATTTATCTCTTTTTTTCGTTGTTGTTTAAGTGCTGTCTGAGCTTTTAATGGATATAAAATTATGAATATTGCTATTGTTTGCTTTCCCCTTATTTCAATTTTCTGAAGCGTTTCTGGAGGAAATCTCCAAGCTGTAAGCAAACTTTTAATGGACATGTTAATACAAATTATACAGATGGGCAAGCTAAGGATTTATTAGGAACTCCAACTGCTAAATTTCCTTTGAAGTGCTCGGATTCAGCACATCCCCACTATAAACCCAGAGGTGAAGTGATAAATTCTGTAAATTGAAAACAGAGACACACTAAGCTCGCAGTTATTTAAATAGTTGCTCAAGGGATTTGGGGCAGAAATTGATTAGTTTGTGGAAGAAAGTTACTGTGCTGGGGGATCACAGGGAATCTGCTGCAGCTGGAACACACCTTGTCCCCTGTCACTGTGTGGCAGTGACCAGCAGAGCTGCCCAGAGCCACCCCTCTCCCCCAGATTCAACTGTTTCTTTTTCAACACGAGCCAAATTTCCTCTCAATTGCTGTCATGGCTTTGACTCTACTGTTATTTTGATTTCTCCTTGAGGTTCAGAATCAGATGCTTTGTTGGTTGTAAATAGCAAACATGAAAGAATAATTATTAATGCAATTATCAAACTTATCACGAATGTCAAAAAAAACAACAACTCTTCAATAAAACCTACTTTGTGAGATTAAAGCTTTCCAAGAGACCCAGAGACATTTACATGTTTTGATCTGGGAAGGAATGTAAAATCACACTGATGACAGCAAATTACACCAGGTTTGAACAACTCCATGCTCCTAAGAAGGAGGTATTGGGAGGAAGCAAAATTCCAGACTCCCAAAGAGAAGGAACTCCAGGAATCTGGGATAAAACACTGAAAGATACCTGTCTATACAAAATTGACTTTGCTGCTGTGACCTGTGCTCCACAGACATGACCGTCTCTCCTTTTGGCTCACAGGGACCATGGGTTGATTCACCTCCTCTTTCTGCAAGAAACCCTCCAAGGGCTCATGAGAATGCACAAAAAACCAGCCCAAGTACTGCTCTGAGTATGAAAAATGAAACCCAAGTGCAGAAAGGACTAAAAGGAGAATCAATCCTGAAAAGTAAAGGAACAAAAAATGACCCTAGGCAGAAGGATGAGCAAGCAGTGACACGGGGAGACCACAGAAAAGGAAAAGAAATAGGAGGAAATTAAGGGGAAGGTACAGGTGAAGAAAAATTGAAGAGAGTAACAGAACATAAACTAATTACTTATGTTTATTTTTCCTAGGATCTTAGCTGCCAAAACATTGCCTCCACTTGCTTTATTCTATCAGACTCCAGAAGACATGTAATTAAATCCCTGCTTGACTAAATAACCCAAACTTCCTCCTTTTCAAATGGTTATTGGTTTGCCAACGTACCTAATATTAACAAAGACATTGACTGATTGAAGTGTTTGGCCAGGTCATTATTCCTGATATTGCAGTATTTTAAAAACTGCATCTAGAGTGTAAAAAACTATTTACAAGCAATTAATGTCATATTTCACATTAAATATAGTATTAAATTAAACTGCATGAATATGCAATGCAATATAATTTGCCATCACTTCAGAAATTCCGTAATAGGTAATTTCTGTGAAAGAGTTATTTCAATCATTACTTATTAAATAATATTCACCAATTATTGCCAGAAATAACGTGAAAGCCTTAGCTGTTAAAAAGTGTATCTTTCTTTGAAGGATATTCCTTATGTAAAAGGGCACGGTGAGGAAAAGACATGGCTAATTAAAAACCCCTGCACGTGCACACACACAGACACGAAAAAATACACTTGTCTGATAAAATGAGTTTAGTTTCTGGTAAAATCAAAATTTCCTTCGAGCATATTCATGGTGAGTGGTTCAGTTTTGCCCAGTTTTCCACCAGGCCCCCACGTATACAACCACTCAAATGCACATTCACACTTTTAACCTCAAGGTGATCTGCACTTAAATCCTTTTTATTTTAAGGTGGGGAAAAGTAACAGCTCAGAACTGTAACTCCACGGAGTAATGAACTAAAAGCTGTTGCTCTTATTACTGTCATTAAACTATCATGACTGCCCACAATAATTTTTATTTTTTCCCATTTTCATATCCCCTGTAAAGTTTAAGAAGAAGAACAGAATCTTTCTTATTTTATCATTGAAGAAAAGCTTTCAAGCAATGTATTTTTGAAATAAATCACTTAGGTATGCACATACATGCCAGAAGTAGATTGGTAAGACAGAGCAGGAGATGGAACAGAACAAAAGGCAATACAGAAAAGAAGTTGCTCCTTCTACAGAGCTCAAAGGACAGATGAAGTCAAACTTGCTGCAGGTAATGTTTTCATTTCCCATTCCTCCCTTTGTGCTTTCTACCACCACTGTGGCACTGGTCCTGCTGATAACTTTGATCAATGATTTTCCTGCTCCTCTGTCTGTACATTCAGGCAGGCAGGAAAAAGGACTTGCAAAAATCACCCTTAGCAAACCCCATGAAATATTTTAATGCAGGAAGTTGAGTCTGAGCTTTTCTGTTCCTTCGTGACTGCAGATCCCTGGGACAAGGATTAGTTTGTCAGGAATGCAGAGGGGCTGATTTTGGATGAAAAAAGGAAAAAAAAATGGACAGCTGTGGAGAATCATGGTGTAATGATAGAAGAATCCCATCAGAAAATGACTTAGGATTCTGTTATCACAAGGTTTAAGTAGTGTAAACTTTGAGGTATAAGATAAAGTATAGATGTTTTGCTCCAACATGAATCTCCATCTGGGCTGTTCACTGACATTAAACAGACATTTCTATTTTACAGGAGACTATGACTGCCTGATAAGAGAGACATGACCTTTCCTTTTCCTCTCTCTTTCCCGCAACAAAAATGGTCTACTTCAAAATGTCATGGAAGTATAAGAACTTAATCTCAAATCTGTCACAAGACCAATAGATTCATTGCCAATGCAGTCTTTTTTTTTAATTTATTTTTTCTTGCCCGTTCTTAATGTGTGGTAAGCAGCAACTCAGGCTTTGCTTTCCTAACCAACAATCAAAATAAATTCAACCATCCATGACAATCATTCCCTCACATGCACGCCATCAACTTTTTGCTTTGAAAAACTTTGTGAGATCATGTTTTGGATGAGATGATTTAATCTGTATTTTTTTTTTTTTTAACTTTAGAACACATGAAAAAGTGGCAAATACTTCTCAGGAGTGGTCCTGAAACCCTTCAAAATTTAGCAGAATCTCTAGTTTAAACCTCATAAGTAGGTGATGCTGGAAGGTCTGAAAAGTCACTGTCCACTCACCCTCTCTCAATGACAAGCAGTGTTTTGCTGAGGTCTTATTTATAGAGCAAAAATTAACGAATTACACTTGAATTCTCCAAGTGAATAGTCCAGAAAGATACATCTACTTTTTCTCATGATTTTTAAATACCTTTTTTCTTAGTATAGAAATAATTTAAATTCATTTTACAAAGAAAGTGAACCTATAAAACAGCATAAAGGAGAGATAATTAATTTGATTTTCCAGTCAGCTTTTCTTTTTGCCAATGATACTATTAAGGCAAGCAGAATTCTTTACTTCCATTTCCCAGTAAGTCTTGATTAAAATATAGCTATAATACACGTCTTTTAATTGACTTTGGGTGATGTAGAAAAGTGGCGTTATAACAGATATTAACTGTTCAAGAGGGATCAATGGATTATCTAAAATGTTAAGGGCATAATTTACAGTGAAGACTCAATCTTGCAATGAGCTTGATGTCCTCTGCTTCAACCCAGGTGGCCTTGACTTTAAAGAAAAAAAGGTTGAGAAAACACAGCCCTTTGTCAAATTGCATCTTTAATGCCCACAGTCTAACCCAGACCTGTGAGGTGGCAGCGAGTTCAAGGGCAGGGCTGCTGAGGTTGATGTCATTATGGCAACTTTTTAACACCATTTTACACAGCCCCTTGCAAAATTTTGTTTAATTACTAAAACATAAGTGCTTCAGTAAAGTCAGGGGAAGTTAAGAAGAATATCACATCATTTTTGATGTAATGTAATACCGTTAAAAGTTCTGTTGGAATTTTGTTTCAGAAAAAAGAGGAAAAAAAAATCCTTCAAAACTCAGGTTTGGAATCAAACCTGATTTACGTGTAGTGACAGGACACGGAGTCATCCTCAAATTGAAAGAGAGTAGATTTAGATCAAATATCAAGAAGAAATTCTTTATTTTGAAGGTGGGCAGGCCCTGGCACAGGGTGCCCAGAGCAGCTGTGGCTGCCCCTGGATCCCTGGCAGTGCCAAGGCCAGGCTGGACAGGGCTTGGAGCAGCCTGGGACAGTGGAAGGGGCATGGCAGGGGATGGAACCAGGTATTTAAGGTCTCTTCCAGCCCAAACCATTCCGTGATCCCATGATTCTGTGATTTTAGTGGGGACAGACCATGAAATCATGCAAGAGCCTGGAAGATTTGAGCTCTGCACCTCGGCTGAGGCTGCAGTCCAGAGGGGACTGCGCACTGCGGGCTGAGCGCGCTGCAGAAAATTGCAAATTAACAGCTGGCATTCAGCAGGCTGTGAATGATCTGCATGCATTTCTGAAGCCTCCTGACACAAAACCTTGCAGGCTGCAGCACGGGCGAAGTTTTGGACAGGCAGCATTGCAATGGAGCTGCAGAGTATGGGGGGAAATAGGCGGGGGAGCATTACGAGGCAGTAAAACATTGTTATGCAGCGCAAAGCACCCAACTTTTAAAAAAGCCCGGCTTTATTTATGTGCTATCCTGCAAATTCAATTACGGGGCTGAAAATTAGCTACAGGTTTTCTGCTCAAAAGTGCTTGTACTCATTTTAGTGTAGACTTCTTTCTGTCTCTGTGCCTAAATTATTCCATTAAACACAGGGACACGGTGACAATCCTCTGCAGCTGCAAATTCTGCTCGGTGCTCTCCTAATGTGGGCTGGTCAAATTAATCCAGCATGTAACTCATCTCCTCTGAAACATCGGTATTTCATTTACCATTAACTTTATGGATAAAAAAAAAAAAAAAAAAAAAGAAAGGCAAAGCAAGAAGAGGCAGCTCTCTGTAGAAAGGTGCTGGGAGGGTTCAGCTGCAGTTGTACCGCACAAGAGCATCAGCACTGCCTGGAAAGTGTCTGAAGAAACACCTGCAGGCATTATCGCTGAATAGTGTTACATATTTCCATTTAAAGGTTCAAAACCAGCACTTTTCTCCCGTTTCCTCTTTCTCCTTCACGGTGTGCACTGAAAACTCATACGATTTCACCTCAACAGTGATGTAAAATTAGCAAGAGAGGAATTTTAGAGTTGCATTACTTTAAAAATCCACAGTGGAACAACAAAATAAGGCAAACACTGAGGTGGCTGAAATGCCTGTTCTCTATAACTTGCAAGTGGACATTCAGAGCTAAGAATCATCATATTTTGGGAAAGCTGAGGTACATTTTTATGAGTTAATAACATCTCAAACTCTACAGCCAGTTTCCTCAACCAGATTTATCCACTTTCCCTGGTCTAACTCTCTGTGCCATCCCAGAACAGATTTTGCTGCAAAGACTTATTAGACAAAGAAACAAACAAAAAAACCCCAAACAATCCCAAAAAAGCCCCAAAACAACAACTAAAAGATAAACATGCTAACAAAGTTGTCATTGTACGTATTATAAACTAAGCTTGTAATGGGATTATTCTTTGGAAAATTTGTTAAAGAAATTAAGTTTGTGGTGCAGCAAGCTCAGAGAAAAAATAATGAATTCACAGATGTTCACCTTAATGAAAAACAGATTGAGAATATATTATTAAATCCAAAAGGAAAAGTTTTGCACATGTTGTCAAAATTAGGTTTTGATCCCTACAAGCATTGTGCTATTGTGAATAATCAATTAATAATTGATTAAAGGCTTCCTCCAAATTTAAACTTTTGGAACATTTTATTATTTATTTAATTTCTCCAGAGAACTCAATAGATCAATGGTTGAACAGATTACTCCTGGACACTTTAACACCCAGTATCCCTCTCTGACTGAAAAAAGTCCCATTAAGGTGATGAAGAAGTTGCCAAATTGTTAAGGCTGAACAATACCAACCTCCCTGGCACAAGCATCCTCTTTCTGAAGGACTTTCACACCTTCCCTGTGCTTTAGGATCTCCCAGCATGGGAGGGAGGATGGGTTTGGGCTGCACCAGCCTTGGCTCTGCTGCAGGAACCACTCCAAGACCCAAGGGTGGGGAGGCAGGGAGGGAACCGTGGCCAGCCCCCACCCCTCACACAAACCCCAACCCTGGGAAAAGGCATCCAGCCCAAAGGCACTCAGGAAATGAAAATAGAGCCACACACACAATTGAAATTTACAACTTCTCGTTTCAGGGATGAAAGCTCACTACAGATCTGCTCCTACAGAGCCTGCTCTGCATTTCACACTGACACAACCTGAAATCAGGGTTGGGAGACAACCTCTACCAAGCCAGGGAAGGATTTTATCATTTCCACTACACTGCACTGCAGTGTGGACTTTGGGCCAGTCCTTTATGCAGTGCCATATCAAATTAACAGCAACAAACATCATGGAGCTTAACGAGCTCCCTGTGGATGGTGGGGAGACGCCTGCTGGATCTGCCTGCTGACAAGGAAAAATGCCTTGGATGGCAGAAACTTGTGTAATTTCAGTGGATTACAAAACAAGCTGCAGTTTGAAAGCTGTGAAAAGTCACAAGAAATCTTGCTTTGAAATATTCTTCCACTACCTACTTCTGTTGGCAGCCACAATCTGGAATATTCCCCATTTATTCCCTAGAGTCCAAGTCCCAAAATTGAGCAGGGAGCATGGAGCAAAATGCAAAGGGAGGAGCAGTGGCTGCTCGGGGTCCCACTAAATTTCCAAGTAGCTGGACACCCTCTGCAATAAAAGCAGGAGGTAAAATTTCCAGACAAACACCCCCTGCAGTGCTCCAGCATCTCTAACTCAGCAGCAGAGGCTTAAATCAAACTGGCAGAAAATTGAATTGGGACAGTCAGGAACGGCTCTCCTGCCCAAACCCTCTCCTGGAGGGTGCTCCTCTGCAACCCTGGGCAAGATCAGCCAAGAGCCTCTCTGTCAGTGGGTTAAGGGAAGCAGTTTTTGTACTCCTCACCAAATTAAGTCTGCAGAGAGATGCTTCAGGAGTGCCTGGAGCCCACTGCAGCCTTTGCTGGGCAGGTGAACAACTCCATCACTGCAGCTCAGTGCAGAACAAATCACAAACCAACATCCAAAGGGTTTAGTCCAATTCCTGTTGGGCACATGGCTTCTTAAAATCCCTTATTTTAGTGCCATCTATTTTTTCCCTTTTTTTTTAATTTCTTGGCAAAAAACCAAAGTGAAATCAATTTCACACCCACACCCTTGCAAATACATGGACTATACAAATAATATATATATTGGGTAGGAACTGAATGTCTCTTAAATGCAAACACAACCTGTCCCTACAGGAATCTTAACAGAATGTAAACAGCATTTTGGGAGAAGTTACCTCATCACTGTTACCTCAACAGCTCTCAGAGGCTGTGAAAGGATGTTTGTGATTTATGGCAAGCTGTAATATAAAGTGAATTTACAACACCATAAAACCAGCCAAAATCTCCACACGAAATCAACACCACCTTGCCAGGACTTACGTAAGTAGCAGAGCTTATTTTCCAAGAGATAAGAATTAATTTTTATGTTGGTTCTCTTTCACTGAATTTCCAGATTTTTCAAATGACAATATAAGCCTAAAATAATTCCCAGGTTTATGTTAGATGAACTAGTTTTCTTAATGCCAATCATTTTACTAGATGCTCACCCAGAACATTTCACAAAACCATTCCTCACATTTAAGAAAAAAAAAAAATCCAGGTAAAGGCATAATTTAACAAACCTTTCATATCTAAACTAATTTCAAACTCACAAAAAAAAAAAAAAAAAAGCTTTCTTGTTCAGAAGCAGAATATTCTGAAACCTAGACAAAGCAGACAAAGAGAAAATGAAATACTGTACTTTGAGAGGCTGATAACAGAGCTTGTAACAAAACACTTATTTCCACCTGGCTTTTGTAGACCTCAGGAAATACGTTCAGCAGATTCGAATGCAGATGAGCTCAGGATGGAAAATACCCAGCTACTCCTCAAGATTCAGTCAAAACATGGGCAGAGAAACCCTTCTCAGCTGCCTGAGTTTGGAAATGCTTCTGAAGAGTTGCAATCCATATGGAAAGTGGTCATCAGAGACATTTGCTTAATAGCTTTATTAATTCTGTTTGTTTATTGAAAGCCCTTAACCAAATTGAATATTAATGGTATTTTCTGCAAGACATCCCAACAAGCCTAATCCTCAGATGTGCAGCAACTAATTAAAAAGTTGTGTGGATGAGAATTGGGTTACCCTTCACTTTGTCAGCAGACTTGCACACTGAAGCATAGATTTCCTGTACTTACTTAGACTGAAAGTGATTTAATTATGAAACTGAGTGCAACTGCAATGTAAATGCAATTTATCAAAACAAAAGATGCACTTGGAGCTGTGTAAAAGTGCAAATTTACAGATGAGGTAAATATAATATTTTACTGGGGAAGCAAATGTTTTTTGAAATACCATAAAACCAGCAGTGAAATGCTGAAGAGCTGCAGTAAAACTAAGTAAAAGAAAATTAAAGCTTTATACCAAGAGCAGCTCCTTCTCTACAGAATTGGTCACATTTGCCAGAGATGCTGCTCTCATACAACTATTCCCATTATCTCTCCTCATTTTGAAATTACTTTGAGGCATAAGAATAAGAAGAATAAGGATGATGAGTATTGAACGGTTGAGTCTAGACAATAGGCACGAGCTGGCCTTTGTCTTCTCCTGAGAGACCTTCTGAGATTATGTGATGCTGTACCTTTTTCTTTTTCTTTCTGAGAAATGGATGACTGAAGTCAGCAAATAATTTAGACAAAAGCCCAGCTTTCACAAGCCCAGGCAGAAGAATATTTCTCTGATGTTTTATTTTCTTTATAAGAATGGTTCTATTCATTTAGTGCATTTAAATACATAATAAAAAAGGGAAGAACTAAAATGAGGGAGTTCTTTCCTTTTGCTCCCAGGAACTTCAAAAGAACCAAACTATTATATAAAATAAAATCAGATAATATTTTCTGGTTTAGAATGCTCAGTCTTTTCTTAAACCTGAAGAAGAGATGAACTATGACTGCTCATACCACCATTTATATGAATTAGTACTTCTTTGCCACCCAGAGTATCATCACTAGGTTCTGGGAATTAATGTAGAGACACAGAGACATGAAAGTGCTTGATGTGTTTGCCAAGATTAAAATTTGTTGTACACTTAACATCCCAAACTAGAAATGCAGTGTGCTTGCAAGTATTGTTTTTCTTTTGCTGATATTCATATCCCCAGGAGACAGCTCTCACCTGCTAACAAGGAATCTATTTGAGGAAAAAAACCCCCAAAAAGCAACCAAAACGGTGCAGAGCAGAAATGGAACACAAATGGTCTACTAACAAAAACAACAAAAAAAAAGAGTTTATTTCTCTTTTCCCCTTTTTTGAGATTAAAACAATGCAAACAACACAAATTTTTTAATTTGTGGGAAAATATGCAGTAGGTTCACGTGTGGAACAAACTCTGAGTGAGGCAGTCTGACCTTGGCACCGTCCTGTTGGGTCTCAGGTTTAATAGCAGAGGCTGAATCACTGCTGGAGCAGTGGATGGTGCAGTGCTTGAGGAGGAATTCCCCGCTACAGCAGCTCAGAAATGAACCATCACTGCAGCAAGATGTTAGTACAAGGATGTAATTAAAGTTCCTGCTAACTGGAAAAAAATCGAGGTCTTCTTACATGATTAAGCATCTCCTGCCCTGACTTTTAAGACAAAGTGTAAGACCTGTCTAAACTACAGGCAGGAGTTTGTCTGTGAACTTACAAGCAGAAGGTTTGAAGGTGAAGCAAAGAAACATTTCTTTTTAATTTCCAGTTTTGTACTCCCCAACACACTTCCTGCCACATCTCACTTGGATGCAAAGTTCTCATTTTCCTAGACACAACTTCCTTACCTAATTCTTTTCTCAATCCCACTTTGATATCATCAATACCCCATTGCCTGAAACACAGATATTGCAACACACTAAGGACTGACCAAGAGATCTTTTAAATTTCTCTGTTCCAAAGCAGGCATTTGTTCCCCTCACAGCTGAAAGGCTGATTTGCAGAGGCTTTTATAAGGAATCAGACAATGCAGTAAATTAAAGGACAAATAAAACATATTAAAAGTCAGCTATAAATGTTCCTTTTTAAAACTGAAAAAGCTCCTCCCTGTAAGTCTTGCTTCAACGAGATGTCAAAAAAACCCCCCTAACCATCATTTTATGACTCAACTTCTTGCCATGCATGCTGAAAGTTATTTATGCCACCCAATAATTTGGATTTTTTTTTCCTTTTTCTCCTAAACTGACTAGAACTGAACTGATGAAAGAGTGGGTTTGACTCCTCTGAATCAAAGGTGTGATTAAAAATTAAAGCCAAGTTCCATTTTCCACATCTCATGTGCAATGTGACACGGGACACACGCAAACCTTTGTGTGTGCACAACTCAACATCAGCTAAGCCTGTTCCCACCTGTGAAAGCCTCACAGCTCCAAGCCCTTGACACAGATCTGTTCAGTTTTTGGGGAGCACAGAGCAGCCTGGCAGTGAATAAAAATCATTTCCAGGCCCTCTGGAGCCGGGTGCCTGCCCGGCTGTACCGTGGCCTGGTGTGCAGCCAGCAGACTGCAACATCACAGATGAGAAATGAGAAATTTTGAGGGCAATTGAGCACAATGAATTTTCACAGTGGATCAACACAAAGTCATTTAGAATGGGTATTTCTGAAGCACTGATACAATGAACACATTTATAGTGTTCAATGGCCCTAAAAAAATCACCTTTTCACCTGTGGCAAAGCTGCTGCTGAGAGTGACTCCTCAGATGTTGGATTTTAATGTCTATTTATATGCAGTGTGCATAGAGATATATGTCAGCTCACACGCATGCATACCTTCAATGTGCCAATCAGCTTTTTGGCATATTATGAAAAAAAACTCAACACTTTTATTGAAGCAAAAGGCTCACCAAGATTTAAAACCCCTCATGCTTTTTGACTCTTACTGGTTGCAAAGTAATTCCATGGTAAACGCAAATCTCATGCCAGGAATACAAAGGAAAAAAAAAAAAAAAGAAAAAAGCTGGTGGGCTACAGAAATCTGATTCTCTTACAGAGAAGGAATAACACCCCCTCATCCTCCCCAGTTCTTTTTTCCTATAAAATGCTGAATTTAGGAGCCAACTATGGTACAAGGGAGTTACTAAATTGTCTTTCAGCTTCATTCAGCTTTCCTGCTGTCGTTTATAGGAGGGTACACATACTCACTGATAGATCCTCATCTTTCTTTTGGGTTTTTTATGCTTAATCTGGGTTGTTAAAAAGATCAGAGCTGTACTTTTACTGTTGAGCTACTTCAGCAGCCCCAGCAACTCTTTAGTCCGTGCTGGGCATTTCAAGCGAGCCTGTGTTTGCATCAAAGCCTTGCCTTGGTCCATGGCTAGTTATTATATTTGCAGGCATGGCAGCTAACAACAGGCAACTCCATTCCAATTTATTCTGCACTGTCTCCATGCTTCCCTTCTCAGGGATTAAGCACCTTGAAGCAACCATCTTGTTGCTATTTCTGTGACCGATGCTGGTTATTTCTGAAATAACAATACATGCTTCAGTAATAACAAGTCATTTCCCCTTCCTCTGACCGACGAATGGATTTGCCACATTCCTCTGTTAGTGCTTTCCAGACCAGGCAAATTAACCTTTTGCCTGTCTAACAGCCCGTTTCAGTGCTCTGTGCCTTCAGCACAACCTGTCAGAGCAGTTAAGAACAGCAGAAGTGGGAGACTCCAAGCCACCAGTTAGAGATTACACAGAATTTTGTCACTTGTCTGTTCTACTGTTTGGAGGGAAGAACTTATGACTTTTTTTCCTTGCCCAGGGGCTGCACACCAACCACAGGAGTTTCCTTTCACAGGTAAAGGAGTGGAGAGCACATTGTAGTGTCAATAAAGCTGTTCTGGGAAGATAGAATAGCTTTATCCTTTATTACTAAACTATGAGGCTGTGGGTGATCACCATGTGATCATTTTAGCAGCAAGTGACTCCTCCTTCCCTTTCTACCCTGTCCCTTTTGACTTCTCCAGCCAGCAGAAGGCTGCTGATGTGTCAGGTAGTGCTGGAATGAATGTGTGACACCCAAAGAAAACACCTGCTAAGAAGGTAAGCCACTTTCCAAATTAGGGAGCTGGAGGAAGGGCATTTTCCTTGACAGCTGCAAGAACCCAGTGTCACTCCTCCCTTTGTGATATCCATCTCTAGGTTTATCATGCAGATGGGGAGGTAATCACAAAAAAATCCTGTTTGTGTCTGGCATCTTTTGAGAAAGTATTGTGATCCCAGTGGTAGGAACATTGGCAAAAAATAATACTTTAGTGACAACTAATTCTCCACAGTTACTTCTGAGAGTGCTGGAATCAAACCCTCACCTATTACAGAGCTTTTCCTCCCCTTTTAGTAGAATCAAGAACAAAGCACTGAGTAACCCTCCTAAATCTCGTTTCAATTCCTCAGGCTGCTGCAGCTGCTGCCAAAGGTGGCTCACTGAGGTATCTCCTTATCTGCACAAGCCAGTTTATAAAGCCCCTAAAGGCTCTCAGGGCCCCAAGTGTCTTTAGGATATTGATAGGTGCTCACTCACGGCGTCCTTGTGCATTTAACGGCCCCATGCAAATCCTCGGTGCCAGGAGGGGAACTGATCTGTGTGAGTGCCAGAGGTGGGCAAACACAGACTGCCAGGGGCAGCCACGGCCAGGAATGGGCAAGCAGACCTTCGTCTGTTACCTTTTCGACCCTGCAGTTCCACAGCTGGAATACAGCTGGAATACAGTAGTGGAGGTGGTTGAGGAAAAACAAAGGGCAGAGATTAAGGTGCTGTCATTGGTAGCAAATGCAGCAGCCACTGCCACTCCATTCCTGGGAGGAGAATTTAAGACACGGGGTTTTTTTTCAGTTTATCTGAAAGAGTTCTGAGATCTGAACAATCTTCATCAGGGGGCTTTTTTGTTTTGTTTTGTTTGTCTGTTTGTGGGTTTTGGTTGTTTTTTTTTTTTTTTTTTTTTTTTTATTTTTTTTTTTTTTTTTATTTTTGAGGGTTTTATTGTTGTTTTGGTTGGTTGGTTAGTTTTTTTGGTGGGTTTTTTTTGTGTTTTGTTTTCCCTCTCTTCTTCGACCCTTCATCCTCTCACAATGGCAAATATCTGTTGTTTTGTGCTAGTTTCTCTGCTTGAACAAACAGTGAAGTCAATCCTCCAATACAAACCCTTTCTTTTTTATCCCCTTTGTTACTTGTGTAGATGATGAATGCATTTTTGATAAGGTTGATAAGATGAAAAGAAATTAGAGAGGAATAATTTTGACCGAAAACAATCTCTAGTTCTCTAGTCCAACCCTCTGCTCAGAAAACATCTGCCTAGAAGGTACTGACCTGACCCATGTCTAAATTTCTCCAAGCATGGAGATGCCAGAGGATTTCTGGGGAATTTCTTCCAGAGTTAGGTGCTCATAGTTGTCTCCATTTTCTCTGCTCTTCTCAGTGGCACCTGCAGACTGTGATGAGATCTTCCCTTCACCTCTTTTTCTCCAAGAGGGACAATCCCAATTCCCAGCCTCTCCTCACAGGGCATGCACCAGCTCACGGTGATCCCTGCCTAACTTTTTTTGGTAAGTCCATGTTTATCTCAGAGCAGGGAGCCCAGACACAGCCCAGACTCCAGGCAGGGGCTCACAAGAGCTCAAGAGTTCAGTAATTTCCTACTGCCTGCACTGTTGCTAATGCAGCACGGGGTATATTTGGATTATTACATGTAAAGTGTTTTGTAATTGAAAATCCCTTTTCGGTCTAAAGCATCCTCCAAGTCAAGGAAAAAAGAAGAAAACAAAACAAACCAAAACTCAGCAAGTCCAAAAGATATTAAGGTCCCAGAGATCAAGCTTTGGAAATTTGTGTTGTGAAGGTTATTATGTCAGAGTGCCCTCCCAGGGAGGGCTGACAGAGGAAGAAAATATCCCAGTACGACAGAACAAACTCTACAACCCTTCTCACAGCTCAGTCCAATCAGCAACCAAGGACACAACCTCAATAAATTCTTAATAAGTTTACCAATCCTTATAGTAGAGATACTCACAGACCATTAATATCTACCTGCCAGAATATTGCATCTGCTAGTATATGAACTAGGTACAGTCAAATAGAATTTCTTTTCCATGCTCAACACAATCAGTAGAAACAGCTATTTCAGGTGCTGTCATAAAATCAGAAAAATACAGATTAGTTTAGCTGTCAACATTTCAACAATCCAGACTGTGCTTATTTTAATATTTAATTATTTTCTACAACTACGACAGAGACGTTGCTCTGAAACTGGTACCATCCTCTACTTTCAATTACTGCCCTGATCCTGAAGTTATCAATGCACTTCGTTGCAGTTCCCCAGCTAAAAAAAAAGGTGAGCTCTGTAAATCCTCTCCCCATATAGTGAGAAACTGGGGTGAAACAGTTTCCTCTATCATCCCTGGCAGGGTAATGAATGACACTGAGGGGTGGAAGGTACAGCTTGTGTTTCTCTGCAGAGACATCACCTCTTCCAACAAGTGAAGCTCCAAAGAGGATGGGGTGGAAAAGTGCCTTTGATCACCCTGAGGATGTTCCCTGTGCTTCTCAAGGAACTCCTTAATTGTCCACTGTTGTCCTTTTTTTTTTTTTTTTTTTAAATTCTTCTGCTGTTTTGCTCTGAAGTGACTGAGTAATTTTCACAATTGGATCGAAAAACTTGTGTTATCATCAGATAATGACGACTTGAAAATAATTGCTACAATTTCTGTGGTGTTTATAAGGGTTGTTTATAAGCAAACACAGGCATCCTTTCCTTGGCTACTTCAGCACTTGTATTTGCCTATTACTTGCTCAGGTGTTTCTGGTTTGATCTCCTTTTTAGTAGCTTTCCTAATAAACTGCTTTAAGGAATGCAATCTATAACTTACTATGGCGCAATCGCGTGAATAAATTAAATAGACAATAAAGTTGTGCTACATTATAATAGAGGAAGGTTACCTTCCTTCACAGCAAATCCAGTCAAACCACACTGGGCACCTAAAGCCAGCTGTGACTGTTCTTTCTGTTGCTGACTTGACTCAAATCTCACAATAAAGTTCCAAAAACTTTATCTACAAACTGTAGCAGCGCAGGCTGTTACAGTGGACCGAGGTCCATGGAAAGCAAGTCAATGCCAGGAGACAAAAGCAGTGTAACATTGCAGTTAGCAGCTTGTTCTATTTATTGGTTTAGCAGCACTCCTTCCCTCTTTCAGAGAGCAGAAATAGTGCCCACCTGTCCTTCTCCCCAGCTATTACGGCTTGTGCTGCAGACAGGGGAAATGGGAAATCTCAGAGAGAGGAAGCGACTCACAAAACCCAAACCATTTTTTTATGCTGCTATAAAACCATAAGACAGCATAAAGGCAGTGCAATGCCAGCTAAACTGGTGTAGCTGACAGGTATATGCACTGAAAATATGCTGGCAATTAGGAGCCTTGGCTAAAAAAAAGCAAACATACACAACTTCCATAACGACGCCGCTCCTGCCCACACGCTCCTGCCAGCTCCACGCTCTGGCACCAGCACACAGCTGGCACGGAAGGAGGCCTGCCCTGGAAAGGGATCCTCTGTGGTTCCTCTCCAACCCAACAATCCCAGCTCTCAGCACTGACAGAGAAAAAATGCCTTTTGCTTCAAGGAGCTGGTCTTGAGCACAGGGCCCAGAGGAGAGGATTAGGAGCTCATACCAAAGGCAGCACAGATGAACACGAGTCTTTCTCTGGTACCAAAGGAGTTTTCATGGGAAAGAAAGGTGGATAAAGCACTCCAGCATCGCCTGGCACCTCCTGCCAGGTCTGTCCCAGGGAGCAGGAGCAGAGGCCAGGCTGGCACAGGACAGATCTGCCCACAGCTGCCTGCTCCCATGCAGAAACCTGGAGGAGCTGCTGCTCCACGCTGTCCCCAGCATCTGCACACAGAAACCCTCATGTAGAATATTGGAAGACATTTTCAAAAATTCTTACTTTGTTGTTTTTGTTGTTGTTGTTTTGTTTTTTGTTTTTTGGGTTTTTTTTTGTTTATTTTTTTTTGAAACAGGCAGGAAGGAGTCTGGGGTTTGGAGGCTTCCAGGGGCAGGGAAGCAGGTGATTCAGTCAGGACATTGGGGGCACGCTGTACATTGTGAGGCTGAAGTTCTACTTCCTCCACCAATTTGTCAAACAGAATGTTACGAAGAGTTACAGAACCAAGAAATGTCAGACAAACACAGAAAAGCTTTGAAACCTTTTGTGATAAAGCAAAATTAACAAGTATGGTTACAACAGCTGCATGAACAACTGTGTTTCCAAGGCAACAACTCACAATTCTTACAGCTATAAAAAATCCTGGGCACCACGGGGGAGTGGTGAAATTAGGGAGACTCCAGCTAAAATAGAATATAGAAAAAGGGACTAAAGCAGAGGAGCAGCAGGAAAGCTGAAATTATGAAACTCACACTGCTTTGAACAGCTGGAGCCTGAGCACACCTTGGTGCTGGTTTGGAGCACCTCAGGCCTGTCCCACTGCTGTCCCTTTGTCCCCCAGGTCCCACTGCCCACTCACCAGTGCCACAGGAAAACAACTATTAGCCTGAAATTGGCAGAGCAATTACTGCCACTTTTCTTGCAGGGTAATGGCACAAACCTGCCTGTGCTGTTTGCTGGCCTGAGCAAGTGTCTGCCCTCTCAGCAAAGCAGTGCACTGGGATAAGCTAATCCCTCAGAATCACTCGTGGAAAGAAAGCAGAAAGCTCAGTGCTTTTCTTTTAACATTATTGCTGTGCATATGTGACAATAAAATGATAAACCTTACGATTAAAAAGGCAACTTTTTTTTTTTCCTAAACAAACTCCCAAACATAATTAATTCCTCAGAAAAAACTTGAAGATTCACATAGATTTGCAAGCAGCACCTCTGGATTATGTGTCATGTGACTGGGTACGTGTGTGTGCAAATCAAAGAGATAAAGGCAAACTTAGGGAGTTAAAAACACATAATCACACACTGTTTATGGGCACCTGGTAAGGACTGCTAATCCAAAAGCCCACAGGCACACATCTTTCCTCCAAAGCACTGGAATTTGCAGTGGGAGGCTTAGGAAGGTACAACATCAAGTCATGGAATTGAACATGTATTTCATTACTAGCACAGGTGATTGGTTCCCAGGTGAAAATATCCTGGGCAGGTGAACATTCTCTGAAGAATTTCACCCCTGGGAGCCAGGAGCCTCCTCTGTTGCAGAGGTGTGAGTGCAGGGCAGTGAGACAGGAATTTTATTTTGCATTCCAGGGGAAACAGAAGTGCAGTTTATTCAGTGCTCCATCACAACCTCTGGCCATGCCTCTGTGGCAGTGCATCAGCTCTGCATTCATTCTCTTCACAGAATCCCAAAAGCTGCAAAAGCTCTCCAGGATCAAGCCCAAGTTAACCCAGCAGTGCAGTGTCCACCACTAAACCACCTTCCCAAGGGCCACAGCCACTCATTTTCTGAGCACTTCCAGGGATGGTGATTCCACCACATCCTAGGGCAGCCTGTTCCAGTGCTTAAACACCCTTGCAGAGAAGAATCTTTTCCTGATGTCTGATTTAACCTCCCCTGGCATAACTTGAGGACATTTTGTCTCATTCTGTCACTTGTTACCTGGGACAAGAGATCAACCCTCACCTCAGTACAAACTCCCTCAATTCTTTTCATCTAAATTCAATACCCCAGCTCTCTCAGGGCTTACTGATAAATGCAGTGTTACAAATCTTTGATTCTCATGACTTGCAGAGAGTGAAATGCCCAGTTCAATTCCTACACCCCTCCCCTTCACACCTGTGGCTCAGCACACTCCTCACACCCCAGTGTGATCCTGGAGCACATTTCTCCTGTCTTAGTGACAATCCCTGCATAGTGCTGATCAAAGAATAAGTGACTGTATATCCTGATCCTATTTCCTTCTTTCATCAAATGAGTATAAATAAGAAATAACAGACATTACTGCAGAATTTTTATATCAAGACCTTTTTTTGTTGTTGTTGGTTTTTTTCCTTTGATATTTACATGAACAAAACCAGATTTTGATTAAGAAGGAACAATCTGCAAGGACAGCTTTAGACTGGCTAAGGTGGGCTGTGGCCTCCTCCATGGCTGTTCCCTGCTCACATCCATTTCCATTTTAGCAGTGATATCTGAGCCACAAGGGCTGATCCAGGATTTGTGGCAGTGGCAGAACCCAGGCCAGTGCTTCCTGCCTGCTCCAGACTCGTATTTTGATTTTTAAAAGCCTTCAGGGGTACATTCACTGCTGGATATTTTATATAGACTTACTCTAGAGCGAAGGACAATGTATATGCTCTGTAGAAAACAGCTAACTTTCATGAGCTAGTGAAGTGACCAGTGAATTGTTTTGCTTTGTGTATTATATTTTATTATATTTTATTACATTTTATTATATTTGTGAATTTATTACTCATTTTTACTAAAATATTGAAGGTATTACACAATATATCATAGCCCCCACACATGCAGTGGAAAAAAAAAAAAAAAAACTTATGAAAATAAATGTAATTATGGACTTAATGCAATGTGTCAATTTCTCATGGTCTTTGATTTACCATTTCCTTTCATGTTTGTTAAATAGGAGACCAAATTTTGGGTTGGAGGTTGAGTGTCTTCTCCAGCCCTCAGTGTGCCCTCGTCCCCAAACACAGCTGGGTCAGCACTGCTGCATTTGCACAGAACCCAGAACTCAGTCTGGTGGTGATGTGGCTGAGGAAAAAGATCCCATAGCCCCAGTGGCAGAGGGCTTGGACCCATTCTTTGCAGTGGATATTGCCATTTAGGAAAATACAAATGGAGAATGCAGCCCCACTCACCCCCAGTGAGAGCAGACTCTGCCTTTCCTGCTGAAGGTGTTGTTAGCAGCTCAGGGACAGGGGAAATATCAATAGGTACCTGGAGAACCAAAGCAACCTGTATATAACAATGCTTTTGTCTTTGATGATATTGCCAATTGTTCTTTGCTTTCTGAAATGCCTCTGTGTCTCCTATAGATTTTCCATACATTATTTTTCAACCACTTTCTACCAGGCAATGCAAAGCTTTCTTAGCACCGCAGTCAATAAATGAAAATATAAAAGTCTTTATTTACACTGCCAGACAGGGGCTCTAGTGCAGTCCTTGTAGTGCAATACATCACAGCTCTATGGCTTTCCTTAGGGTTTATTCTCTCTCTGACACAACTACAAATGCATCTAAATCAAACCAAACACCTGGAGACTTTCCAGCCGTATTTTCTGATCCTAAATGAGTCCCTCCACCTGTCATACACCCAGTAGCACAACAGCCAGGAACAATTTCAAAGTATGAGGGAGAAAATGGGGCAGCCACACTCCCACCCGTGTGACACAACAATTTCTGCCAACATTGGTCCTTCTGCATGTACAAGGGAGAAAAGAAAGAGCCCATTTCTGATTCCCTGCATCCCTCAAAGGGAAGGAGCCCAAAATTTTCTAGAGAGATAAATGCAAGTAATGGTAACTACTTGCAAAAATTTTTTAGGATGGAATAGCCCTAAGCCTTTCCAGCAGAATCTGCACAGATTGACTTAGATTAAATGCTAAATCATTTTCACAATTCAGATGCTTGATATTTTATCTGTTTAATAGGTTCCCCATTTCTTTTCTCTTTACAACTGCAACAGCAATTACAATTGCCATGAATATTGATACTCCATAAAAACAAGCCATTTTTGCCTCACACTGCTTTTTATATATGTAATAGATATTTAGACACTACTGGTGTTGTGAGTAACACATTTCACCAACATAAATGATAAGATTGTGGACAAGAGCTGGCTAAAATTTCAAGCATAAGTCCTCAGCAATAAGGACAGACTCCTTGGGTAAAAAAGACAGATGCACACGAAAAAGAGAGATTGCAGGGAGAAGAAGATGAAAATTTGGTCTTTCAGCATTTTAAACTACTCCAAAGCTACTCACATATCTGATTTCTTTAGGAAAAGATTCAGGCATACCCACAGGTGGCAATCACCTACGAGACCTTTCACAGACACAGGGGCACTGCAATATTTTCAGCCACACAGCAGCTCTGAAGGCATTTCTCATCTGAGGCTGGTAAGGACAACTTGCACCACAAGGACTGTGAGCCTCTGCTTTTTCACTCATTGCATACCTACTCATGCGCAGCTCCTGCTAATTTCTGCTAATAATTAGTGTTCTGAGATACATTGGGGATGAAATCAGTTGGGATGTTTGATTTATGTCTGTTGTTTCAGGGTAATTAATATAGTCTAGCAGGTACACACTCTAAAAGAAAGAAAGACAGAAGAGAATGTTAAAAATAAGGAGAAATTTGGGTGAATTTAATGAGCCTGATGTGCCCCTTTGCACCAAAGAAAAGCTGAGTTACTTCTGAATTCATGCTCATGTCAACCAGTAATTTGACCTCCCCAGAAGAACATCAGATTTTGATGCATGATTTCATATAGAATATTTACAGCAGTAGCCTGGATCATTTTACAAGGGAAATGCACTTTAAAATATAATGTAACTTTATTCAATTTTCTCATTGCTACTGATAACCCATGCACCCCTTATTTCTTTATTATGACTGGATATGAAAGCAGAAAACAGGAGCCTGAACTTTGATTTGCTCCACCACTCCATGCAAATGAAATGTTTTGTTTTTTGGTTTTTCTGTTTTTTGTTTTTTGGGTTTTTTTTCCCCCACCTGTTTTGTTTTTCTTTATGTTGAGAGATGTTTTTCTCTATGTACCGGGTCATATTATGAGCCTCTGCTTATGATTTTACAGAAAATTATTGAAGTCATCAGAAAAATAGTAAAACATGAAGAGGGAAGAATATCAGGCAAAGGAGACTCAATTATAAACTCAGCAGTAACAAACAAAAAAAGTACTTCAAAAAACCAACCAACACTTACATAAAAACAAGAGAAGCCTTAATGGAAGCAGAAAAAGAAATATGTTTGGTTTTTTTCTCGTTGTAGAGAAAGATGTCTTCAACCATAAAGAAATGTCACTATCACTCATGCAGGGTGACCTGTAGAGAATATGTGTTCTCTATAAAGCTTTAGTGTGAGATGCATTCATCAGAGGTTGTGGGGTTTTTAAAAATCAAACCCACAGCTCTAAAAGCAGACTGGAACACGGGTAAGACCTGTGCAGGTTTAGCAGCCATTAACCTCACAATTGTATCGTTTGTCAAATGTGGAGGAGGATCAATTCCTCTTTCAGAAGTAGCATAATGATATTATCAGGTGTACAGTGTTAAAATAAACACAAGGAAAGCCAAAACAAAAGCAAAAGCCAGGAACTCAAACAAAATAAACTCATTTATAGCCTCCATACAACAGAATTTTAGAATCTGTCTCTAATGACTGATAGCTTTGAGCATGAGGATCCAACCCCCCAGATTATCTTTTATCCCTGTGACCATGGTTGTCCTCTATTACCACGACCTTCCAGCACTGCTTTCATTTAATTATATCTTTTAGATAATGGTCATTCCGATGGCTGTCATGAGCAAACACATAAATTTGCTGTAAGCCTTTGTCTACTTTTCTGAAATTTTGCCAGCACTGCACCTCAAAGATTTCAATTTTCTTCCTGTCAGCAGCACTTCTTTCTCATGATTCATATTTTGGCTACTGCAAAAAAAAAAAAAAAAAAAAAAAAAAAAAGTGCTTTTTATCAGTCATGTCTTGTACAATTCAAGTTTCCAATTGTTTTACTTGGGAATTTTAAAACTGCCTGCAAGTGATGCGTTTAACTGACAAGGAACACGAACTAGTAAATAGTGTAGAGGAGCTGAGGTTGAATCCTAAATAGCTGTATTTAGTGTCTCTCCAGCTGAATGACTGAGATGTTTTGCATCTCATTTTGATTAATGAAATCTAGATTTTTTGACATATTCACAGAGAGCCCTCATTCTTTGCAATATTTTTGCCTCCAATTTGGC
Organism: Acrocephalus scirpaceus scirpaceus; assembly: GCA_910950805.1. Lineage (NCBI taxonomy): Eukaryota > Metazoa > Chordata > Aves > Passeriformes > Sylviidae > Acrocephalus > Acrocephalus scirpaceus. The sequence continues at coordinate 80,214,462 of OU383776.1, read as the reverse complement.
GGTTGTGGGAAGATGCTGTTTTCTTTTTACAGCTGAAATCTGTTCAAGGATCTGAATGAATGCTAAATCACTCTCACTGTGTAAGGTCCTCCCTTACCCCAACTTAATTCTCCTGCTACACAAAGGAAGAGCTGCAAACTGAACATTGTCTCATACCCTCCCACAACCCATTCACTTGCTGTCATGACAGATATTATTTGTGTTGACATAAATACTTTTTTTTTCTTTTGAAAACACGCCATCAACACGTCTACACGTGGATGAAATAATAAGGAATAACATTTCTAAGTGCTCACTGAAGAAATCTCCTGTTGGTCCTGCTATTCCATTTGTCTTCCAACCATTTGATGGGGCAATATCCTGATACATGAACCCACAATTTGCAATGGCTAAAGACAATTTCCTCTCATCAATCTATTGCAGGTTCCAGCCTATAAATCTTGTCACCTCGTGTGACTCCTGGATCATCCTGTCTTTGATACTTTGACCAAAGTGCAATTACTCTCTCCCTGCTGCTTTTCCCTCTGATTTGTGGCTGCTGGTGGTTGAGTATTCCACACAAATTCCTTTCTCAAGGCATTTCCTGTGTTGGGAGTCCAAGCCACCCCAGGAATAAAGCCAGCCAGAGCTGTTTGCCACTTCATAAGGGCTGAGAAGTTTCAGAACTGCAGCTCAGCTCTGGCTGCCAGTCAATTACAAATGCAATTGCTGAGTATGATTCTTGTAGCTGGACTCAATAAGGTCAATAAGATTTACATGATGGTTTAAATTTCTGAATTTGTGCTGAAAATGTGTTTCCATAACTCAAATGAGTTTTTCTGAATGCCTAACAAAGTTTACATTAGACAGAGTTGTAGCATTCATCTTCTAATTGTTTTGCAGACAAGAATAAAAAGTGGAAAAAAGGTGTATTGGAACAAAATTCCTGGAAATATACCAAGAACTGCAGCAAAACTGCCATTCATATTTGCATCTACAAGGATCAAAAAAGTAAAAGCTTTTGAACCTCCTCCAGCCACCCAAATGAATCTCATTGACAATCTCCCTGCATCCTCCACACAATTCTCTGCAGCTCCAATCTCCACATGAACATTCCATTGGTTGTTTCGGTGTCAGCTCTGCCTTGGCTCTGGGACTGCTCCACTGCTCAGCTCAAAGGCTGAGCTTAGGTGTGGGATGTTCTTTTTCAAAGAATTATGTCCATATCTTCTACTTAAAAAAAAAACCGAAAAAACAAAAAAAAAAACCCAAAAGAATCCCCAAATCAAACCTTATTTGGGTTCTGCATTACCTATAGTTGATGTTCCATCTCCACAGGAGGCCACCTGTACCTTCTCTCCATCAATCTCATATGCAATTACAGGCAGCCATATAATCCCGTTCCTTAACATTTCTCCATAATTTGCAACTCCCAGTTAAAAATATTCCAAGTTTTGTTCTTTCAAGCACGTAATTTCAAATGTAAGTTCTTTAGAAGGAAAACAATTTCACATCAGGTCCAAAATTGCTTCTGATAATCTCAGGTAGCACATATTTGCCTTTCTCTAGCACTAACCCCACTCTTCCCTCAACCAAGCTGTATTTTGAGATACAACTTCTCCACTGCTGATTCCCTTTCTCTCTGTTATTGTCAGTAACATTGCTGTATAAATAAAATCCTACCTCGCGCGCAGAGGTCTGGAAACTCACTGCTAATTGCTGCATTATTAATTGCTAAGTCAACTGGTGGCAACAGGGAGTCCAACTGCTGTCTGTGGAGGGCCAAGAGGATTGTCAGAGAAGTAGATTTTTTTTTTGTTTTATCAGCTGCTCTGTTTTGTCTCTTTCTGGGAACACAGGCTGTGCTGCTTTCCTGAAAACACGCAAGCAGGGAGAGGATACAGAGACACCCCACGGAATGGGCTGGGTGAGCTCAGAGAGAGCCATGCTCTAATTAGATTATGTCACCAGACTTGCTTAGTAATGACTATTGAAGGCGCAGAAGAAGAAAGCTACAAGTATAATTATAGTACCTGACAGACCAACAAATTAAGTAGGAGATAGCTCCAAATGCACCCAGCTCGTCTTTGGACTGATGCAATATTTAAAATGCTCCTCCACACAGATCCATGCATGTGCTGCATGACAATTGATTGGCATGAGGTGATTTGTTTTCCTGAGTGGTGCTGGTATGATCCTCACTCCCAGTCTTTTATTGATCCTGGAAACAAATATCCTCCTGTACTGGTTTCATTAGACAGGCTCTGTCTTGTTAATTACCGCTCTCTCAAATCTTTTGGTGTTTCATTAAAGTGAGCAAATTGAAAGAATTAAATAAAGAATCCATGTCAGCTGTCACTGTGGTAGTGGTCTTTAATTCCCCAGAAGACCAATAAAGAAAGTTCCCCTCCTCCCCTTTCTTTTTTTATTTTTTTTTTTTAGTATTTCTGACATCAAGTCACAACAAAGTGGTGCAATGCACCATAAGAATTGACTAAATCAAGTTGGAAAATAGTCTGAAAGACTTGGCTGACTACATCCCAAATCCTTTTGGACTTTAGGGAGGGTTCTTCTACCTCACTGCTGATACAGAGAGTTTCATCAGCTTCTCTGCAATGGATCAAAAGGAGTTGTTTTCCTTTATTCTCAAGAGAGAGTGAAGGACTAAACAGCAGAAATAATTTGTATGGAGATTTCCAAAATGAGTCATATTAAATTGCACTGATAAAAAACATTTGAAAATTGCTTTTGCAGGGGAAAAAAAAAATTACTTTTGTTCCTTTACAAAGAAAATAGGCTTTTTTTTTTCCTCCTGATAGGTAAAATCTGGAAATCTGAATACAGGGAAAAATAAAATAATATAAAAAAATTACTTCTTCCCTACACTGGATATAATTGATTTCGGAAGGCTGTAGAACACTGGAAATTTGAATTAGGGAACATTCTCTATAGTCAGGAACACCTAATAAAAACTCAAGATTCAAGATGATTAAGAACAGCCGGGGCACTTTTTTATTAATGAATCCTTTATTCTCTGTGTTCTCAGGCTTTTGGAAATGTCTACATCTCCCTGAGCATATTTAGCAGCTTTATCAGTATTAAGGTAATGATTCCCTCACCTCTTTTCATTGTGCTGTCATCCAGTCTCTAACAGATTCCCTCACGACCTGCAGTGAGCCATTAAAAAAAATGGAAAGCAGCAGAATTCAGAGGAAGCTGCTATTTTTCCCAATTTTCCTAAACCCAGAAACATCTGAAAATAATTCAGCTGCTACTTAAGCACCTTTTTTTTTTCATGTTCTTTTCACTTCTTTACCAGCTTGCCTTCCCCAGGGTAAAAGATTTGCTAGAGAAACCCCCAAGCCCCACAGAGCTAAGCTGCAATAAATAATGGACCAGGAGGAGATCTGGCCAAAAGTCCACTTCCTTTATTCAAAAAGGCCACACTCAATGTCATATTTACACTAAAGTGAGAGACTACATCCCTAAGATGGAAACCAAGCAGATTTTTGACATCTTGAAGCAGATCCTGACTTCCTGAACCTGTGTTTTTGGGCTTGGGGACTTTGGGAGAGGCACTACTTTTCAGCAAGCATCTGTTCATTTTTGAAAGGATAAAGCATAAACCCAAGAATTACACCAATGAGCATCTCTGTGAGTAGAAAACTGCAAGAATTAACAGCAATACAAACACACATTTAAATGAACTGGAGAGCAAAGGAGCTCAGCCACAAAGTGGGGCTGAAACTACTGATTTGTCACCTTCCCTTCCTCCTCTATCCACCTTCACTCCCCTTTCTCTTCAGTTCTCTATCTTCTACTCATCTTTATCTGAAAGGGACCTATCAGCTATTATGTGGCTGCCTGGTAGTGATGAGACTGCCAAAATGTGACAGCCTTATCTACAGCACAGCCCTGCAAATTGCCAAGCATTGATCCAGCAGCCTGGGCCAGCTGATCAGTGCAAAGCTGCTTTGATTTCTTTTCTTCTGGGAAAGAAATGAACTTCTCTGCCAGCAGCTGCTATCCTGCCAGTGCTATTCCCCAGCCAAACAAAGGGCCTGAAAATTAGAATTTAGTTAGATGAATTAACAAGACATCCCTTTCTCCTCACTTGATTTTTTTTGCTGCGTTCTGGAGGTTGCATTGCAACCTGAAATGTGAGGGGAAAACAATACAATTGATTATCATAATTTCTCTTCAGGCTTCGTGTACATAAATGTCTTCCAGGTACATGGCTGAGAGTTGCCAGATCCCCATAAACTCATATCCCAGCAGCTTTCCAGAGCATTCTTCCCCTATTATTACAGTCAGATTTCACAACCAAAAGACATTTTAGCTAGTTATGCCCCACTGTGAGGAGGAATAATATTTTACTTAGTTTATTCTCCTCAAATGATGTTCCTTGTGGGATCATTTGAAAAAGTCTATTTCCCTCTTGAAAAGGAAAGCAAAAATGATAAAAAAAGGCAACCTCATAGTTCTGGTTTTACACCTACATTCTACGGCTCGTGTACAGTCATCTCTCAGTCTATAACTGCTTTACAGAAATAATGTGTGTGTGCTTCGATGCAGAGCAGGTTAAATATAACAAAGAAAGATCAGGAATATCACTTTCTTGGCTAATTTATTCAAAATGGGGCATTTCCTAGTTTCTCTCTTTTCAACTCTCATTTTATATCATCATTTCCTTTGCTGGGTATTTCTCAGTTTAGCGAAACTTCCTGCAGAGCTGTGCTTTCATGGGCTTTGGTTTTATCTCTGCAGACACTTTCAGATCATTTTATATTTTATTCTGAATTCCTGAAACACTTCCTGGAACTTTTTGATGGACTTCATTACCACACTTTGTTAAGCCAGAATATTTATCAACCTACAACACTGTGTTGCAAAATTCACAGGGTGCTCATCGAGCCCTTTCTTCACAAATTGGGGTTTAAGAGCATCAGGAAACCCAGCCCTTCTTTCCAGCTGCAAAGGATTTGTTGCCACTTCACCCAAAATAAAACATTTCACATTGATGGACATCTTCTGGCTCCAGGCAAGGCTAAATCCGTGTAGCCAGCTCCAAAATGTAACATCAGAGAGGAACTCACACCTCTCGTTACATCAGAGAAAGATGTAAAATATGCATCGTGGCAGCTGAACTCCTCTGGGAAAACAGGGTTTGTCACACTTTATAACACTTCCTCCCAGCTGCTCTGGTGCCTTTACTGAGCCTTGGTGGATGGGATAAATCAGAGGGGACACGGGCAGCCAGCAGTGCACGGGCTCCCACTCACTGACATCAGGGCAGCAAATGCACTCTGCCAGCCCTGAAGGATGCTAAATATTTTTTTCTTCTTTTTTTCTCATTTTTCCTGAGCCCTCTGTGTAGGAATGACTCCTGTCCTTCTGGCAAGAACGTATTTAGCACAGCTTCTAATTCCTCTTTTACATGTTACTCATGCCTTCCCCCCTTTGAGTTCAAAGTCTCCACCACACTTGGAAAAAAAAAAAAAACAACACAAAAATACCAAGATGCTGTACCAATGAAGAATGAAAACCAATGAAAACACTTGAAGAATGAAAAACCACACAGAAAAAGAATGAATCACTGAAAGATTAGCACTGTAATTAGCAAACATAAGCTAATTCCTGCTAGTTACACAAGAAAATTTAAGAAAATAACTCTAGTTCCCTTCAGTAAGGAGTAGAAACTGTAAAATCTACTGCAATTGTAGGAGTTAAATTCCACATTCTGCTTGAATGCTCGATGGGAAAAACATCATCCACATCTAAATAAAGCACTTACGAAAGACTTAACTGCAAGTACACGAGGAGCTGAAATTAGACTATCTAGTTAACCAAACTTCAGTGGACATTTAAGTGCTAACTTAGATTAACATAATTTTACTGATTTCTCATCTTGGTATGTTCTTCTGGATATTGGAGGAGCATCAGTTTATAGTTCCTTGGGAATACAAAGCTTGGAATCGTTGCAACACTTTTAATTTCTCATTAGGACTTTATTTACTGACTGCAGATGTGATGGGGTTTAACTGCAGCCTGTGCTTGAGGGTCCCTGAATCACAGTAAATTACAATTACAAACAGTTGTCTTCCACTTTTCTTTCCACTGTTTCTTGCACTGGTTTCAATCATGCCAAAAAAATGTTAGCCAGCCAGAGAACCCTTACCAAGATAAGTCACTGACTGACTAGAAGCAGTTTGCCAAGGGAAAAACTGGGAACCAGTGGCAGAGAGAAGAGCCACAGAATCCAAGCCAGCATTTCACCACCTGGAGCTCTAAGAGCCTATTGACAAAAGCAGGCAATCCAAATTAACAGCAAATTACATAAACAGATAAATATGCAGTTGGGAATTCAAGACTGTCTTCACCCACTGCCTACTTACAAAATTGCTGAAAGCCTGGGTCAGGCACTTTCCAAAAAAAATAAAAAAATCATGTATCACATACAGCATTCTATGCTTCTCATTTATCTGGAAAGCCTTATTATGACAATTATTTAACAAAGCAAGAAGACAATTAGAAAAATAAATTAAAATAATGGTAAGGGAGCTTCAGACATGAGTGATAATATCAATCTGTGACTTTGACACAAATAATTAGAAGAATTATTCACTCAGTGTAACTTTTAATGATCTTATACTTAGGAAAAAAAAATATAGTGAGACAGAGAAAGACAAAGAGCTCATAGAACGTGCAATGGAGATGCAACCTGCCATCTTTCTGCTCATTTCAGTGTCACTTCTGTGACCTTGGCTAAGCCTAAATCCTTTCCCATCCTGCATCGTGGGAAGCTGCTCTGATTTTCTGCTGCTTCTTGGTACCTTTATATTCCTCACAATGAAGTCACCCACAAACTGACAGATCACCACACCACCACTCTGTGGGATGTCTGGAATGCTTGGCAAAGCTGGGAATGAGATTATTCATCCAGAGTCCTGAAGCCTGCTGCTGTCCAGAGCCTTGACCCTCTTGACCAGGAAGGCAGCAGTCCTTAACCTGCATGAACTCAGACATCTATTGAGCCTTCCTGGACCAGGTAAATAATATTTAAGTCACCTTATTTGCATGTGGACAGAAAAAACCATTTTGGTTCTCCCAAGTGTTCACATTCTATCCCGTTTTAGGTAAATACCTGAAGTGAACTTCCCCCCACATAACTCCACAGGTCGTTTTACACTCCTCTTGACTGTGAAGAAGGGAGGAGCCAATTATAACTCTGTTTTTATTACCTTTAACCACAATATTACCCTGCCTGCAGTCCCCAGTGACTTTGCAGTGCCCTGTTTCTGCCACATTTCCCTCTCCAGGATTAACACAGACACGCCCTGAATTTTGCACACAAACACCTCCACAGATACACCATCCACAGAGGCCTGCTGGCGTCGTGAATTCAATCTCAAAAACTACATCATGATAAGATTTTTAATTAGTTTAACACTGGCATATCTCCCTCTTTGCTCTCATCACATCCACGAGCTCCTGACGAAGCTCTGGGAGTGCAAACAACCACTGGGGAGGCTCCCAGCACAGCCCAGTGAACAAACAGAGCTGCTCTCCATCACCAATTTTTGTGAACAGGATCAACATACTCCCAGTGCACTGGGAGTGCCTGGAGTTCTCCTGACCCAGCCAGTGAATCCTTCAGGCTACAGCTGGGTGAGGAGAGGGATTGGAGTGGCCAAAAGCAGCGCAGGGCTCTGCACGGTGAAGCCAAGCAGTGAGAAATCTCTGCCCACCCTGCAGCACTGTGCTGCCCAAAAAATGGGGCTGCTTTGTCCTTCTCTAGGCTCGTGGGAAGGTGAATTGCTGCAGGGATCTGACCTCTGCCAGCTGCTGCCCATTCCTAACCCTCAATTTCCACTGGAGCCCAAGGTGCTCTGGGCTGTGGGGCAGTGGCAGGGCCAGCCCTCGTTTCACCACCCCACTGCACAGGGTGCTTTGAAGACATTTATTTTGCTGCCTGGAAAAACCATGAGGGTTTCCATATTTCAGGGAGATGAATGCACTGCCTGTGCCTAAAACAGTCATGGAGTGGTCTCTGCTGAGAAAGGTCTATTTAAGATACACATCTAATTATCTCCCATTCTTACAGATGTCATTTCTAAAAAAATGAACTTGAAATGGAGTTTTCAAGTTTCCCTTCCCCTTGAAGAGCTGTTGCCATCTCCCTTTAGTTCTCCAGTTGATTAGGATTATTTCTCCCAGATTTTGTGTATGCCCAGCCTCCCTCCAAGAGCCAATGATGTCTGTGCTGATCTATTAACATCACATGGCTTTCACTGTGTTCACTCACAGTTCTTCCAGGAACTCTCACCATCAAGTGATGCAATTTTTCTGCACTGCCTACTGAGTAGTTTACGCTCTGAAGCAGGAGGATCAAGAGACTTCATAAACAATATCTTATGTAATTATTAATTCCATTTACATGCTGTAAATTTCTAATCCTTGTCAAATCTAAGATAATTAATTGAGTAGGTTAAATGCCACATTTCCTAGTGCAGTTTTCCCTCTTTCCTTCAGATATTTGAGATATGAACAGAGTGCAGTGATGAGAAATGAGCCAGGACCACCTCTGTAAGGGCAGAACCTCCAAATGCCATTCCTGTCCAGCTCCTTGAGAACAGAAGTCAACGTGGACAAGCCCCAGCATTGAAATTCCAAGAGAATTGGAATTGTAGAATTGAGAAGTGTAGATTCCAAGATATCTGGTGTTTGTGTAGTCTCTGTGGCAAAGCTGATTCATCTTTATGAACTAAAATGAGTTTATCCCCTGGTTATAACCACCTCTAAACATTCCAGAAATGTTTAATCATGAACCAAAGAGTACCTGATAAAACAGCACCCACTGACTTCTAACACAGCAAAATCTTGTAAATAATTTATTGTCAAGGAGGAACAACACTGCACACCACACTCACAGACACACACTGAATTTTCATTGCAACTGCCACACTTTTGGTAGACTTGTGCAAAACCTGCAATCATTCCTAGCACCATTTATTTGTATACAATGCCCTGGATCAATCCATTATTTAAATAACACTCAGCTCCAGACTTCTCTCCACATTAGACACCCTTCAGATGTTGAGGGAGGGAGAGAAAAGGCAAGAAATAAACAGAGTTTGATCAACTCAGGGGATATGTGGCGTGTATCAATGTGGGAGGCAAATTAACCTTAAAATTACTACTGGGTTTGACAGTGTAATATACACCTAAGGTTTATTTCCATCTTTTCCTCTGCAGAACGTTGAGCTCTCAGTGTTTCCACTTACACTTACCCATGTGGTTGCATCCGTTCCCCTCCTGAGTAAACTACAATGATTCCCTTTTAGCTAGAAAATTTCTGCGAGAATTTTTTGTTTGCTGATTTCCATGAAGAATCCCAAAAGATTAGACAGAAAATCTTCCTTTTTTTTATTTCTACTAGGCCAGCATCAAGCACTTCTATCAGTGCTGTCTTCTCAGCTGTAACTCAGAATGTCATTTATGACAAATACCCAAATCTCTCTGATATTGGAGGGGAAAACTCTACTGAGGTGAGCCCCAGTTAGGCAAGCCTGAAGCAGTGCAGGGATAATTTATGAGAAGGTAACGGCAGCGACTCTTAACACCAACAGATGAGAGTGAGAGAGGGCTGGAGCATGAACGAAGAACATCTTCAAAACTCCAGGAAGCAGAACTACAGAGGACACACAGGTATAATCTGTGTCCAAATCAAGCTATCTCCTTGTACACCCATTAATATTTCAAAAGTACACAATTCAAAACAGATACGAAGCCAGACAATTAAGAAAAAAATAATCCAGTTCTGTTATTAAGTTTATTCCGCTGAGAAATATCACTCTGGGTTTTAGCAACTACATTTGCCTTGATACTTAATGGTTTCATAAGTTATCATTAAATAATGGTAATTATTTGCCATGGCAACTATAACAATATGTAATTTATATGTAGTTTTGAGCTGTAGGGATAGGTCCATTTCATTAAGCACACAGCTAACGTGCAATGAAAATATCTGCACTTTCAATCAAACAAAGGAATGTGTTTGACAACAGGGTGAGATGGCCATTTATCCTCATTTTCCAAACAACACTAAATCATCTGGTTTTCTCCAAATCAGAGTGTATTTTGTTATTGATTAAATTAAAGCAGATGAAAGCCTATAGTTCAGTAGGGAAATACAAATTCAGTAATTTAGATGGATACCATTTAGCTTAAAAACAACAAAACCTCAAGGTAGTTAGTAGAGAAATATTAAGGGCACATGGTTAAAAAAAACCCAAAAACCTTAGGGTTTTTCAGCCATGCCCATTAGGAGGTGGAAAAACTTATATTAATCCACTAATTTGACCACTAGTGGCAAGATTAGAAAACAAATAAGAAAAAACCACCACCACCACCAACAAAACACCTTTGGTAAATACAAAGAAGCTCTTGACATTTCAGTGAGATCATTTCCACTTAGCTCCATATATGTCTGATTTTTTTCTCTCTGCCCCACAGAAGCCTCTTAAGAAGAAGGAAATCTATTTTATGATAAATGGACTGGAAAAGCTGATCCAGACAGGTTTTTTTCCTCCAGTTACACAAATGTGAGCCTGTCACTGCTGGTGGGAGGCACAGGATGCTGCTGTGCCCTGGTGCCAGAGCACATCATCTGCACAGAGCATGGCAAACCTGAGACCTTCACAAGAATTCCCTCGCAGAAAAGGAACAAAAAGCCTGGAAGACATTCAAAAGACTCTAGCAAAGGAAATGAAATGAAATTAAAAGGAAAGGAAAGATTAAAGGAAGGTAAAGGATTGGGAGAAGCAGGCAAACTTGATGGAAATGAATGAAGGGGTTGGAAAAAGGGAAAGCAAAAAAGCCAAAGAAACCCAGAAATTGAACCTCAGAGATACACCCAGGAAGGAGAGAGCAGAGCCCTGTGCCCATTTCATGGACTGACAGCAAGAAATTAATCAGCAGCTGAAGGACAAGAAGGTGCAACAGATTTACTAAGTGTCTTTGATCAATTACTCTAGCTCTCCATAAATTGTTCCACAGTGCTGCTGAGGGCAGGCTCACTGGCTTTACAGGGGGAAACCAGTACAGTGCTCCTTGTAGGTATTTATTGTTTAGTTCCTACTGTGAGCCTGCACACCCAGCGTGAGCACAAGGAAGGAATCACACTTTGCCACCAGTGTGCCTCTCTGTGATGTGGGGAGTTTCTCTGGTGTCACATTCTGCCATGGAGGTGTAGCCTTTTATGCTCACCACTCGTGGTAGTGTGCTTTCAACGATTAAAAAAGAAGAATTAAAAAAAAAAAAAAAAAAAACAAAAAACCACAAAAAACAACAACAACCAAAAAGAAACCAAAACTACAAACCCAAACTAAAACCAAAACCAAACCCATCACAGGACTGGAAAACAACTTTAAAGTGCTTGTGCAAATGCAAAGTGAAAAGTGGAATGAATTTCAACATTTATGAAGCTGTACTGTCCTTTACACATCCAGCATAAACCTATCAGTAAACCTGCACAAAAAAAACCCTCTTGTGTGTGCTCTGCCACCTTCTCCAGCCTCATCTGAACCTCGCAGTCCAAGAAAACTTGCTGACATCCAAGAATTGAGCTGGGTATTGCATAACTGCAGGACAAATACTGCAATTTCACTGGATGGCTTCAATCACTCATCAGCTGGAACCCTTTAAGCCTGATCTTGATAAAAGCTATCTTTGATCTGCAAAATACAACTAGCCAAGCAATTAAGGCCATCTGACATAAACCACAAATCAAGTGATGAGTTATCAAATAGTTCTCAAAACTATCCTTGAAAATGAGCATATTTATTAATGTCTTCCACTGCACTGCTAACAGTTTTATTTTTGCATATCAATAGTTAACAAGTGTTAATAGCAGCAGCATTTTCTGGAGTCATTAGATCAATCCGAAAGGAAACGTCTTCCTACAGAATCATACATTTCCTCTAGACATGGTGGTGTAATGGAGTTAAATTATTTAAATGTAATTACAAACCCAAGCAAGGCACTGAAGCCATGTACCAATATTACAAACTGACGTGGCAACAATATATAATGCATTTCCACCAGCGTGCTAGGAATGCTAACAACTCTTTCCTTGTCTACTGAGGAGCTTTCAAAGCATTTGGGCCTAGACAGCTTCCATCATTTTGATTCCTTTCCGTGAAACTCCAACATATTTCTTTTACAAACCCAGCTGCAGTGTGCTAACAAAGTGACCAGGTTGGGTTTGGAGCAAAAAAAAATGAACAAAACCCACACCAAGAGAAAGAACAAAAACCAACAGCAAAACCTGCTGCAGAGGGAGATGGATGACAGCTGACTGACAGAGAACCACAGAGTTTTACACTCCCCAACTTGAAAATAAGTAAATTACATTTCCCACACAGAAACAGTGCAACTGCTCGTGAAGTGAAGCCATAATCCTAATGCATCCATTTGACTTCACATCTGTGTCATTATGTCCCATTGAGAACATTTCTCCTTTCAGAACACTGGTTAGGATGGGAAAAACAAGGTGGCAACAAGAAACATTTGAAGGATGGTCAGAAAAAGAGAACAGAAAAGCAAAGAGAACCCAGCAGGGTGAATTTTTGCAGTTAGCAGCTGGTAAGGTAAACTCTGGAGCTCAGGGCAAGAGGTAGAAGGCAAGAAGGAACCTGTAATAAAGATGAACACCAAATGGAAAACACAGACTAAATAATAAAATAATAAGTACCTGCCTGTATTGCAATCAACTTTCCCTTTGTACTGAGGGATCAAATCAAAAGCCACAAACACATTGGGACGTTATTCTACTGAAGCCAAACTGTTTTTACCTCTCTCTCTCACTTCTGTTCAAGAGAAGCATTGACACCCACTGCAGTCCCAGTCCAGCTGAAGTCTAGGCTTTCTTTTTGGTTTTTTCATTTGGCTTTTGGGCCCCCAAAGAAATATTTGAAAAAAACCCTGTTTTCTCCATTTTCTCCAGTGTCTACTGTGCTAAAAATCTCAATTTTTAATTCATAACACCTCCTATTTAATATTTTCCTTAGATCTCTGCTGCTAGAGGGATGTGATTGCATGACACTTGGAGATTTAAGAGATTGCAGAAGGATTTAGCACATGAATCTTAATCAAAGCTGTAAAGCAAATGCAGAAAAATCTTCCTAAAATATTCAATGCAAATGTTATGATTTTCAATCCAGTCTTGTGATCCCCAAACAAATGAGACTGGAAATGTTGGATAAGAAGTCCCTAACTTTGGGGAAGAAAAGAAAAAAAAAAAAAGGAACAGGTAGGATTTCTGCACTTATTTTGTAAAGATTTCTGACATCACCAGAGGGAAGATGCTGTACACTGCATGTAGCACAGAACTTACAGGGAGTTCTAAGAGAAATGTCTGAAAAGGGACCTGTCCCATCATACCAAGGGAAGAATAAAACAAAACATTCTGTCATTTTTTTTTTCCTTTTGGGGTTTTCCAGGACAATGCAGCCCTTGAAGGATGTCTGGATAAAGCAGTAAGTGCTGCAGAAGTGTCTCCTGGGACATTTTCTAACAGTGCCCACAGCTCCTGGTCAGTGCCTTCCCTCTCCCTGCAGCACCCTCCTGCCCAGAGGAGTGTGAATTTTTTGAAAATTCAGAACCCAGCAGCCTCTGCTCCCCAAGGTGCCTGATGCCCCTGACCACAGGAATAACTCCAAGTGCCTTTTTTCCATGTTGTTTTGTAGGTTCATACTTTCACAGCCTCATGGAACAGTCCAGACAATCTGGAAAGCAAAGCCCTCCCCTTGTCAGGATGTGCTGGTTTGATGCCTTCTCTTCCCAATGCCAGCAGATGTCATTGTCTCCTAATTTTTTTTTTTTTTTTTCCTTATCAGGAGTGATGCATTTAACCCAGAAGCTCTCATTCACAAGCAGAGAGAGAGTTACAAGTCACCCAGACAAATTTATCTTAGCTGGAAATGAGGGAAATTGGCTGATTTGCCACTTCAGCTCTTTCCAGAGGATTCCAGCAGGTCTGAGCTCGCTCTGCAGAGTCTCTACCTGCACGCAGAACTCTCCTAAAGCTCCCCTCACTTGGTTATCATTCTGTACCTTCTGCCCCTCCCTGGCACGGGGAGAGCAGCATTCCCGGAGGGGAGCAGCCCCTTTCCGAGCATTCCCAATGACTGGCAGCTCTCAGGTTTTCTAAATATTGCACTGACTCAAAAAAGAAGCTGCAAAATAAATGATCAGTGCATGGCGGCCCTTAGCAGAGTCTTCCTCAAGTGACAGTAATGAAATTAAAGGAATTCAGGTTCAGGGGAGGTTGGATTTGGGGGTTTTTAATCTATTCTGGAAAGGTAAGGACTCTCCCTCCACTTTGCAGATTCAATAAATGGGATTATGGGGCTGTGTAGGTTCTTGTTAGAAGAAAAATGAAATGAAAATAATGGTCACAAACAGAGAAAGAGACTAAGTTTTCCTAATGAAACTGGCAGTGAAACTGACATTACTCGCACATTGGGTAAGACTTTGTCCTCCTGTTCAGAGTATGGATTTCCACACACCAATTTTTTAAACTATTTATACTTTCCATCTCACAGAACTCGGCTCACATAGGCAGTGCCTTTGATTTTCTTTTCATCATTAATATGTTCCTGTTTCATTTACTGCAAGAGCATCAATGCTTGGTCTATTTCCTCCCCTGGAATGTACTTATATCCTCACTCAGCTCCAAGGACAAAATCCCAATGCCACGTTGCCGAGGGTGCTGCAGCAGAAGGTCGGTCTCAGCCATTTCCCAGTAACAATACAGCTCTGATTGGAAGTCAAAAAGCTGGGAAGCCTTGAATGGTGATTCACATACCTGCTTTACGTGTAATTTTGTCATATTTAATACAAATGAACCTTCAGACTTCAATCACATTATGAGCTGCTCCTACCAAAAAAAAAAAAAATCAGTTCCGTAATAAAAAAAAAAAAATCTCTTCTGCAACTAATGAGCATAGAAGAGGGTTCCTCATTATCAGTCTACTCATTGCCATCATTTGAAGGACTTAATTAATACTGTTACATTCTACTGCTTTCCTAGGAGTTCACAATCCAGCAGTTAATGTTGGCTGCAGCAGGTGGAATTGATGTTTTGGAAGTGGTTGTTAAAAAATGACTGCAGAAAACACCTCCATGGAGCGTGGAGAGCAGAACCTAATGCTGCCAGCCCGTGCATGGAACAGGGGGATCTGGATCCTCCCTTGGGAAATTAATGCTGGCATGGTTTGATTATGAATAAAACTGAACCCCAAAAGTCTAGGTTTGGTTTTGTGATTGAGACACTAAAGCAGGAATAAGGAATTCTAGATTTCAAAGTTTCTCACTGAATAGATGAGGTTTTGAAAGAGGCAAGTGCATTTAAAATCAGGAAATAAGGAGATTTCACCATTACAGCATCATTGTAATACTTCAGTGTGTAGTTCAGCTGGGTGGGGAAGCCATGCAGGTTACTGAGCTCCTCAAATTGCACTTTTTCCTAATGTTTCTCATAAAATGGATTGCAAATGCTGCAGATGACTTTGGAAGACAGTGAGTAGCTGCGGGAGATAGTAAAGGTAAGAAGATTTGTAGAAGCTGTGAAAGTAGGCTTTAGAAACAGAAAGAGAATTTAAAGCTAGATGTAGCTATAAATGTAAACATTATAAAGCATTTTTAAACATTACGTGTAGCTGTAAATGTCAACATTTTAAAAACATTTTAAAAACATTTTAAAAACACTTTAAAAACATTTTAAAAACTTTCTGACCAGTAGCATATTACTAAAGGTTACAAACAATTATTCTAACCAATCACTAAAGGCATGCACACACCTACTTCAAGCAATACTTATATACTTTTTATTAACAATACACAATACTCCATTATTAACCTTAAAACTTTCTACTATCTTATAAAACATATTTTTCTACACTCTTAAATTCTATCTTAACCAAACCTAAAAACTCAAACTATTGTTTCATGTCCTTACTTACTACATTATTGCATCTTCTCTACTTTCAGACTTTACAACTACAACTAGCTCTAAGTTCTCTGCCCCTTCTCTTTCTGAAACTTGCTTTCACAACTTCTAAAAGTCTTCTTGTCTTTACTATTTCCCACAAATAGCCACGTGCCACAGGTGATATTATAAAATTGTTTACTGGGATCCCTGTTTCACTGTCCTTACAAGCTTCCATACAGAATGTGTCTCAGATAAACCCACACAGAAGAGTCTACCAAAAAGCCCAACACAAAATAACATAAAAGTGAGATTGGCAAAAATTCCAGCCTATACCCAAACACTGAGTATGGACAAGAGTTCATGGAGTTAAATGATTGCATTTTCTTTCCATTATTTGGGATAACACTTAAGGAGTTCTCAACATATTGCAATTACAGTGTGGGCAAGTAATTTTGATCTTATAGGTTGTCCCCTCAATTTGTCTCCAGTGAAGTAGCAGTGCAATATAAATGCTACACGATGCAGTGAATTTTATTTTTCTCAGAGATTTAGTCAGTTTGAAATTTCTATTGTAGTCCTTTCATGAAGCTGTGTCTGATTCCCCCCACCAAACAACAGCAACACTGAAATAGGAATAGGCAGAGGAATTGCCTTATGAAATTTGTTACACCAACACCTGATTTTTTTTTTTTTTTTTAATTTCTATTCTGATACAATCAAGATTTTGGACAAGATTTCTTCTCTCTCTGTGAAGACCTAGGAAGACCACAAATCCAGTAATAGTTCAGGAATTTTTCAATACTTTTGTCTTTAAGTCTTCCTCAGCTGCTCAGAGGAAAATCAAACATCCTGAGAACTAGTCCACAAATGGTGCAAACATCTTTATATCAGAAATCAAACAGAATCAGTGCAATTACTCTTATCTGTGCACCCATTTGGTTATTGATGTTTACAGACAGACTAAAATCTCAAGTTAAATTCTTTCACAATGAGGTGTCGAGGTGTGCAAAAATATTGAAATTCATTAAAATACTTATAACATTTCCTATGCAGGGATTTCAGTAGAGTTTACAATTTAGAGAATAAAAAAACATTTTAGATGCAGTTAAATATGAGAGCCCTTGGCTCTGACACTGTATTTTTGAAAGCAAAATAAGGTAACAACCCCACCTCTCACACTATCTATGGGCCTTGGTATTGTACTCCACAAGCTGCCCAAATTGCTTCCAGCAGTTCAATATCTCACACAGGGATTTCAAATTAAATGCAAAATGCAGTCCCTGAAGGGGAAGGCTACTATTTTATCCAGATAACCACCATGGAGGAGGTCTCTCCTTCCACAGCATTTTGGAGAAATTACAATGCATTAGTAACACGCAATCCAAAGGAAAAGTATAAAATTGATAGCCTAGGAAAATACCCTGTGTAAAATATCAAACCATATTTATAAAAAGAGAAGAGTTTCCATGTGAAACTCTGTCCTATAAACTTCTGGGTGAAGGTGAACCCTCACCTGGAGAGAAACTGTTCTGTCAATAATGTGCTGGTGCTTGCTGCAGTCAAAGGAGCCCTTAGAATGCAGCCCCAGTTTCCTGTCAATACAGCCCTAGGGGTTTTATTCTAACTTTTTAAAAGGAAAAAAAACCCAATCATTTGAATGTCAAAACTTTTGTTTCAGGAAAAGACTATCAAAGACTCAGGAAGTAAATTTAGGTAGAATTATTTTAATTTTTTTTCCTATGCATGTCAGTGTATGCATGTGTCTCCTTTTTCACAAAATGAAGAATGTCTCTAAAATGTCCCACTCGTGTCTCAGGGGCTTTTTTCTCTCCCTCATGATCTACGTTCTCCAGAATAATGCAACGTGACTTGATAAGTCCATCAACAAATGGATCATAATGGATGGAAAGGGAAAATAATTTATATTTCATGACATGCTTTAAGGTAGTCAACTGAAAGGCCTCTTGGGAAGCTGGTGTTCTTATTTCTGTAATTTTTATACAAGTAAAAAAAAAAAAAAAAAACATCCCCCCCCTCAAAAAACCACCCCACATTCAAAATAAAAGGAAACAAAGCAAACAAATTAAAAACCCCAAACTGAAACAACAACAACAAAAAAAACAAAAACCAAACCAACCAAACAAAAAACAACCAACTAACAAAAATAAAAACAACCAAAAAAACCCCAAACAACAACAACAACAAAACAACAAAAAAGAAAAACAAAACCCAAAACCCAAATAAACAAAAAAACCCAACCCATAAGGATAGGTTAATTCTTTTTTCACTAGAAAGCCAAACCCTTCACATCAGTAAGGTTTCCAGGAGTTAACTTGCACTCAGAACAGTGAATCAAATTGCAAGCCCCAAACCCTGACATATCGTTACCTTCTGAAAGAATTACAAAAACAGGGAGTGACATTCACAGAGGGTTAAAAACTGGAGGCACCAAACCCATCAGGTTTCTCAGGGTTTGCAGCTGGGTTTTCCTCAACCCTCCTAAGAGCACTGGGATGGGGCACCAGCTCTCAGGAGCTTCCCTGCCCTGCACACTCAGGGATATTTGTCTCCCAGGCACAATTAATTCCTAAGATCTCACACGATGCACAGCAATGTGGATTTGCCACAAAGGAAAACAATTTCCTGCTCTGCTCTCCAGCGAAGTGAAGAGTGGACAAGTGGGCAGATTTTATGGGAAATATGGGATATAAACTTTGCTGCTCTGGAGAGTTTATTTCAGTGCCTCTGCACAGCCATTCAAAGCAGCACGAGAGGTGCTAAAGCCATTTGTGTTGGAAAATAATTTGATTGTGGCACTTGATGTGGAATTGTCCCAATGTGACAAATCAAGCCTAAAAGCTGTAAGTGGTGCAGGATGTGTTGGGAAGCATGGATCCCACCTTGCTGGGCAGTAATGGAAGCCCCATGTTAAGGACAGGGTGTTTCAGGCAGGAGGGCAGTGTGTTAACTGAGGGACTCTTGGTATCATTCATTTCAGGAGAGGCAGCTAAAGATCATCTCAAAATGAAGATTGAAGAAAACTATTGGTTGTTGGGAGCTACATGACACCACATCCTGTTTGAGGTGATTTAAGATTTGCCTTGAGCCTTTTCTCCTCTCTCCCTCAAAGAGTTCCCTCCACTCACCACCACCCAAGTTTAAGCCTGAATCATCTAGCTACTTCAATTATCTCAATTATTTTAAGCTTCTACTGGAATTGCAGAAGTTTCACTTCTTATTCGAGGTCATAATTCAATATACAACCCCAAATTTTTCTCAGACTCTTCCTCATCCCCTCCTGTTCCTTTCCAGAAGCTCCACAAGACACTTTTAAAGGAAGACACTTTTTACAGGCCTCCTTTGAGCCCATACCTGCAATCACCGTGTTTGTCAGCAAGTTCTTAAGAGGGAAAATAAAAATATTTCTCTAAGATTATGGGTATTTTTGGGACAGTCATGACACAAAGAGTGACACCATAAAAGTTCAGAAGGCTTCCCTTTATTATGGCCCCACGCTGTCTTTTATATGTTTTCTTACAAACCTTGAGGGCAACTTCTAATTGGTTAATAGTTTTCTTGACGATTATTCTATTGGTTAGTAAAAGACATTTGATTTGTCTATCAAATCTATCTATTCTCTGATTGTTTGCATATTTTTTTTATTGATTCTCATAGGACAAATCCCTTGTTATTACAGGTGTATTTGTTTTTCACCCTCAGAATGGATTGTTGTGTTAGAGGAACTTCTCATTCTCCAAACAGCTTCACGTGGGAACTTACAGATTGCTTGTTAGCTGCCCTTAGAAGAAATGACAGGCCAGATTTTTACCCCATTCTTACAGCTGGGATTTGGTTGCTCTTGCAGACAAAGCTCAGCTGACTCCATGAATCATTTTCTGGATGATGAGCATGCACACCATGCCTTGTCCTCAAGAATGGACAATGTCCTGGATGACCAGAACACTACCACAGGCTCAGAGCTAAACACAGGCAACAAAACCATTTCCACATTTCAGTCAAGCGCTCTGTTTAGACTCTAACAGTCTCCTTCATGCTCTGCCTTCTTTGATCCCAAGTATCCTCTAGCTACTAACCTTGAAGGTGGCACACAGATTAAATTCCCAATGATACACTTATTTAAGTTGCTGTTAGCAATGTGTTATCGTGTGACACTCGAGTCTATGAATTCTTTCAGTTGTCAATGACAGCTCAGTGATAAACCTCCCTCTCAGCCATAACACCCCCCTGATGCACCTTATTTTCCCATTTGCTTTTATGTTTAACAAAATGTCAGGCAGATACAAATAAATAGGAATATATTGCATCAAATATTCCTCACGGTAGCATTTTCTTAACAGACAATGACACAGACAGATAGATTTGTTTCTTTGGAAAATACAAGCAGATTTCAATGAACTGCCTCCTTCATCTCCAAGGGTAGACTCCCAGAAAAACTGCAGACTGAGGTCCCTTCTCTCCC
Source organism: Acrocephalus scirpaceus scirpaceus (assembly GCA_910950805.1). NCBI lineage: Eukaryota > Metazoa > Chordata > Aves > Passeriformes > Sylviidae > Acrocephalus > Acrocephalus scirpaceus. The sequence goes on along the minus strand of OU383776.1, from coordinate 80,194,009 downwards.
TGTGTTTCCAGCTCTATAATAATGCATATATTCATAGTCTAAAAGTGTTTTTTTAAAAAAAACTATTTTGACTGCTTTTCATTTTAAACAGTTTGATCCTTCTGATCATATGGGTTAAAGAATCGGGAGGTTTTTCTAAACCTGTATCCAGGACTTCACAGAAAGCATGCAGAAGCTCTATTAATTAAGGTAACTGCTGCAGAAAAGTGTGTTATGCTGCATCAGCATCGTGTAGCTGACCCAAAAAAAAGCTGTTTGTTAAGCCACCTAAGCTCCTTGTAAATTGCAGCAGGAAAAGCCTGTGTTGGATCACATTTAAGACACAAGTTTAAGCATACTTTTCTTCTCTCTGAAAAAAAGTTTAAGGGGAAAACCAAAAAAAAAAAAAAAAAAAAAGTTTATAAAATCTTGTAAGTAAAGAGAAGAATATCAATATTCAGTAGCTTATAACACAAGTAGTCACTACTGTGGGAAGCACTGCAATGAATGTGTAGAACTCCTGGTTCTTTTCTGTTAAGAATAATGCTGGGGATTCTTTAAAGGAAAAAAAAAAAGGAAAAAAAAAAAAAAAGAAAAATAAAGCCAAACCCAAAATGACAAAAAGAACCCCAACAACAACAATAAAATCTCATTATTCTCTGCCATCAAGAACAAGAAACTTCAACAATCAAGACACGTCAGCTCAGGCTACAATAAATATTTTCTTGGGACAAATCCATGAAGCCCACACAAGAGATTTTTATGTAGAAGAAAAGAAATACTCAACGTGCAGAAATTATTTATTTCAACTGGAAATTTATTAAAGTGGGCCAATCGTGCCATTTATTGCTTACTATTCCTCAGCCCACACAGAGAATTTTAGTGGTCATCTTCATATTCAACACACAAACCCAGGCATGCCAGATATCTCCAATCTCTCCAGGAAAACTCCCAAGTTTCCAGTGTCTTTAACCAGAATCCTCCTTTTTGCACCCAGAAAAGTTTGTCCTTTGGGAACAATCCTGAACAAACTGAGATATCCCTGCCCCACTTCCAGATGAATCCTAAGGCTACTTAAGGAAGTCTGCTATGCCTCATTTGTCATGCTGTCCAGCCCCTGAGATCAAAGTGACAGCACACCTTCCCAAAGGTTTTAAGAATATGAGCCTATTACAGCATGGAAATGTGTAGGTATTATAGAGTGAAAGTACAAAAGAAATAAAAAAACTCCTAACTAAATAAAGCAACTCATAAATGAATCATTCAGCAGTATTCATACTCTGATACCTTTTCCCAGAGACAGCCTTCCCTCTGGAATTCCTGCAGACACACAACTGCATGAAAAGACAGAGCTTTCTAATTTCCAACAGCTCTTATTAAAAGCAGGCATAAAACTAATAAACCGATTTCCTTCGTAATTTTAACATTTCCAAAACACATCTACATTTCAATTCCCCCATCCATTACTGCTGTGAGAGGAGATGAGCAGCAGGAGCATTTTCCAGCTGGCACTCCAGTTACTCCAAAGGCATTCCAATAGCTCAGAGCTGCAAAGTTCAGCACAACAGCACAGGATCAAACAGCAAGTTGAGTTTGGGGCCTCAGAGAAGCTTTGTCCCCTTGTCCACCTTCCTGATGCTCCTGCAGACCTGCCTCACCTCCTGGACCTCAATCTACACACTGCTGCCCACATTTGATGAATATTCAATTCAATATACTCCAATTTATTTGTATCTGCATGACATTTTGTTAAACATAAAAGCAAATGGGAAAATAAGGTGCATCAGGGGAGTGTTATGGATGAGAGGGAGGTTTGTCACTTGTGCTGCTGTGGCTATCCACACTTCTCCTAAGTTTTTTTGACACACAGGACTGGGAGAAAGTCTCTGGTTTCACTGGCCCAGCAGTTTTTCCAGCCCCTTCAACTCTCAGAATATCACTGCAATGGAGCCTCACTGACCACATTCTGCTCTCACTGGGAAAAAAGACAAAAGCAGCAAGGACACCTTAAACTGGCTTTTAAACACTACAAAGGGAAAAGTGGAACTAAACATGTTTTACTGAAGAAGCAACATAGCCAGGAACCAAACTAGGTATTGGTTGCTGGAATTATTATTAGGTATTGGTTGCTGGAAGTTCCCCAGATTGTAGGGAACCCTATACACAAAAAAACCCCAAACCCACAAAAAAAACCCCAAAAACCCAACAACAACAAAACCTAAACAACAACAACAACAAAAAAAACCAACAAAAAAAACCACAAAAAAAAAACCCACAAAAAAACAAACCCGAAACCAAAAACCCCAAGCCCCAAAACATTCTTCTTCTTTTTAGTAAAGTACACACAGAGTATAATTTAAAAGGAAAAATGCTCTGCTTAACACCCAGGAAATAAGAGCGTGCATCTCAAACTCAGGAAAAAAAAGGATTGGTAGACCTAAAATAACAAGAAATTATTTTAAAAAAGTGAATTAAGGTATTTATTGGCCTGAAAGGACTGACAAGGTTTGTTTGTTTATTTGGCATCAGTGCCCAGACAGCAGCCAAAAGGGTGTCTGGAAGAAGAGATGCAAGGGGAAAGAATTACACTGGTTCCAGCCCATGAACAGGACTGCAAACATGCTGCTGCTCAGTCAGGCCAACCAAAACTCCCTTTACAGAGCTGCAAACCTATGAAAGAAAAAAAAAAAAAATCCACCAAGATCTGAATTTACAGTAAAAGCCTAATTACAGTGACAAAATCACTTTTGGAAAGTCCTCTGGGCTTCCAGCACTTAAGTGCTGGGACAAACTGATGGCTTCAGAATTCATCATTCCACTCTGAAATATCACAGCCTCCTCAGTGATAAATAATTTGGGTTTGGTTGTTAGGGCTGGGGTAGGCCATAGGTTTATTTATCTTTTGGGGAGAATGGGAGAAGATTTTTCTACATTATTTTTACAGTGTCCCATTCATTGCCAGACCCAAACACTTCATATTTCACATTTTGCTTCTCCCCACTCAGCGTTAATCTTAGAGATGTAACAGGACACTTCCAATTTTTCTTTTATCAAATCCATGAGTGGGTGCAGGCCATTTTTAAGGACACTGATTGTTGGATCCCCTATATCACCACCTAAAAACCACATTATTAAATTAAAACCATTGCTAAACCTCTGAAGCTCTGTGACACAGAGAACTGTTCCCTTTGCTATGTAACTGTGCAATAACCACATCTCTCTACAGAAATTAAACTGGATGCTCTCACAGGGACAGGAATAAGCTGCTTTTTGAACATGTAGGTGCAACACTGACCCTCACCAGGGATGAACTCCCATCCTTCCTGGGATGTTTCAAAATCTTCAGCTGGTGGGAGATTTGTGTATTCAGAGGAATTTACAGGAAGGTTATTTTGGGCTGGAAGTGGAGTGAAACATAGAAGCTGTGCAGATACAAGTCATATATGGAGGAGTGAAATTTTTAGTGCCTAGTCAAGATCTAGAGTTTTCCAAACACAGCAGAAAATCTTTAAACATTAACAGGCAGACATCTGAAACAAATGGTGTTGGATAAAACCTCCCCTGACTGCAAGTATTTGAACAATTTCCAGATAGGGAGCATTCTCCTCTAATCAGTTCGGAAGTGCAGATTCCAGCCTTGCAGGTCCCTCAGCAATCTCTGGGTTTTGTCTTTGGAGTCAGAGTTTGCCCTGAGTCCAACAGATCTATTTGGGAGGAGAGTGGTGCTCAGTTTAAGTAAAGGCAAAATTCAAATGTCTCCATTTCACTGGCCAGGATGGAAAAGTTACTTCAACTGCATTAATATCCATGAGTGGCTGGACTACCACCCTATTTTCACAAAAAAACCCCAAAAAACAAAACAAAACAAAACAAAAACCAAAACAACAACAACAAAAAAAACCCAACAAAAAAACCACAGCACACTGTTTTATCAGTACTTTGCCATTTATATGACAGAATAAAATTAATCTATTAGTTTGCTCTTTTCCCTAAGACAAGGGAATATGCCAAGTCAGAATTAAGCCCATGCAGCAACCTAAATACTGTGTAAATGAAATGTTTTAACAGCATCAGGAACAAGATGCCTCTTAAAAAGTTCATGTATCTGTCCTAGCTGAAACCTAAACTCGTAACTGCAGTTTTTCTTCTTACAGCAGGCAGATGCAGATATACAACACTTCAGCTTTTTGACTTGTCATTTTACAGAGAGATTTAACACTGAAATGCCTGCTGGAGCCCAGGCTCGGGGTACCTGCATCTCAGGAAAGCATTGGGAATGCTACTGTCAATGCAGTCACCTCCATGTAAAATGAATTCCAGAATTTTACACCTAATGAGGCGTGCTGGAGACACTCATCCACTGCAACTGAAATTTTGACTATTTGATGTGTCAGTAGAAACCCAAATACGAACATCTAATTCCATGGGGGGAAAAAAAATAAAATAAAAAAGGATTTCAATTATTTGGCGTTAATAATTATGCTAGAAAGTGCCTAAACTACAAAGAGAAATATTACTATAAGATTAATATGTGACACCCAAATCCATAACATACACCTATACAAGACAGTCTAGGCAGAGAATTTGCATGTTGGAGGTTGCCAAGGCAGGCAGGATGTAATGCCTGATGAGAGCTGACAGGCAGGGGATTAACGAGAACAGAGACAAGTAATTCCACCGTAGGTTTTACCTGTAACTGACACAGGTAGAAGCATTTAATGAATTATTCCAAAGAGATGAGGAGAGTGTCAGAGTCCCCCACCTGCCTCACATCAGCTCAGGTGCTGTGTGATAGCTCCTGGCACCGGCGGCATCCTGGATAAATCCTGGATGGAATTGCTGCCTGGCTCACACAGAGGCAGGAATTAGCTCTAAGCAGGTGAAATGCAAACTGACTTTGCAGGGGGATCTTGATACTGAACAGGGATACAAACCCATCTACCAACAAGACTTTGCATTACATGGTTACACTTATTTTTTTTTTTGGGACAACGGAGAGACAATTAAGCAACTTGTTCAGGAATCCAGAACAATCCCCTGACAAGGAGTCCCAGCACTCTGACTTGCTGGTATTATGCTTTCCATGCAGGATCACCCTCTCATTCCTTTGGCTCTCTGTGTGCCTTACTGAATATTCAGTTTGTGATTCACGGGACTACAGTGGGGTTTAGTTTGCCCCTGGATCAGAGATAAAAATTTCTGAATAGAGCTTTGTGGCTTGGAGTGTTTAGTTTTCCTGTAACATCATTACTGAGTTAGCTACACACATCCTAGGACATCAATTCCAGATATCCTGCCAAAGATCAGATGAGATCCAAAGGACTGCATTCATTAGCTGCCAAAAAAGTGCTGGGGGGAAGGGATAGAAAATTGCCTACATCTGTGATAGTGGGAAAAAGAAATACCACGCAGTTGAATATGAAAATACAAGCAAATATTTACACAAGTTAAAAATGAGCGTGGCAAACCAGATTTTATTTTCAAAATACAAATAAATTTCTGAACGCTAGAGAGACTGGATTTCTGAACAAAGTCTCATAAAAGCACTAAAGGAATATTTTCACTTGATATTTAGGTAACATTTCCATTTGCTTACTTTTGTACTTTGTTCTTGTAGCACTCTCCCAGGAAGAATGGAAGCCGCTTTTCTTGATTGTTCCATTGTAGTGCCTGAATATCCTGTATTCTCCACAGATGGAGCTGTACATTAACAGAGCTGAGTTTGTACAAACAGCTCAATCAATGTAACACAGGGATTAATCATCACATGCCTGATTTCCCATAAATGCTGGGGAGAAAAACGGGGGCTTGCAAGGAGATCCTTTTCAGCCCTTGCAGGAGTTACGTGTTTTTCCACCTCTTAAGATACTTTGGCCTTCAGTGGAGTAGAAAACATTTAATCCTTTTACAGGCTGCTCCCCCCACCTATGTCTCCTGAAAGCAGCATGAGAGGAGCTGGGGCACTCACCTGCTTCCTGGCATTGACTGTACTGATGTTCACTGTGCACGTTGCACACACACACACACACTCCCCTTCACTCCAAAGATGTTTTATTTTCCAGCTTCCCTCTCAAAGGCAGCATTTCATTGCTGTGCCTGCCTGTGCTGCTCCTCCAGCAGCTGCTCAGGAACTGCAGCCTGCAGGGAGCTGTGCTGCCCCTGCTGCACCAGGAGTTGGGGCTTCACCAAAGCCAGGCATTAGAAAAATCTACATGAGGGTCTTTATCTCCCTGAGAGATGAATTATTCAAATTACACAAATATAACAGGTTTCCCTTTCAATTCTGTGTGTCTTTGCAGGGTTAATCCAAGACATGCAACTTCAACAGTAACACAATTCCTGGAATTGGGAATTGAAGCTCAACAGTGCCCATAAATGCAAAGCAAAGAGTCCAGTTCCATTTCCTATGCATTGCTGCCAGCCCAGAGTTAACTAGTGCAATCTTATATTTTTTTAAACATCCTTCTGACTGACCCTTCACAACACCTCTAATTCTTCCCACTCTTCCTCACACCCAGTTTCTTACCTTTTTATTGTGTGTGTGAGCCCAATAAATTTCCCACTTCAGAAAGAGGATTGAATGTGTGGTCCTGCTAACCTCTAAAGTTCTGCATAGTTAAGCTCTGGCTTCCTATTTTACAAATCATCTTTGGCAATCCCAAGTAGCCACTTAGCAGCATAAAAGCATAACTATTACCTTTATAGAGATGATCCTTTTAGAGATCCTTTTTCCTCTATTAAAGTAATTTAACATCATGATGGAGGAAATAAAATTTCCCTTGTTTGGAGCTGTATGTGCATCTTGCACTCTTGAAAAGTTTGATCCCCTTGGACTGTGGCACACAGAGGAGACCTGAAGGATCTGCCCTCTGATGACCACAAAATCTACTCCAGCCACCTAACTTGAGCCTTTTAAATTCACCAGGAAGTCTGGAGTCTGAAAAGCAATGTCTGGTATAGATGCAGCAAAATAAGTCAATCCTTTCTGTATTTTATTTGACAAAAAAACCCAGTATGTGCTTATTTTTGTGTTATTCATTGCTCTTGTTTGTGTGATATTCATTGCTCTCTTCTCCAATGCCCTTGCTCTGAGAAAATTGAAACTTCTATTAATTAAGAAAAGTTCATTAGTTCAACAGATTCATTAACCTTTGTTGGGAAATGTACACTGAGCACCAAATTAATCAGCATTCTGAAATCAAGTCACAATTTGTCTATCTCTCTGTGTATAATTTTTTAAAAATATTTTTCGATAGAGATGTACATAAAACCCATCTTACATCATTTTGGGAATTTTTATATCCTACTTTAATTCCCCAGTGGTCAGCTCTCACATCAAAATACGTTTTTTTACCTTATTTAAGCAAAAGACTAATTTGAGAAACCACCTGGGACTTCAGACCTGTTTTCAGACATTATTAATTCAGAAGTATTAGGCTGTGCCCTCCTCTGACTCCAGCAGTGCCCGCTGAAGAAATGCTCTTTCCACCAAATTATCCCAATTCCCACTGATGAACCCCTCCAGATCCGTGTGGTTCTTAATCACTTTCTGCCAAATTAATTCATTTATTTTGAGCTCAGCTTTCACCTATCAGGTCTTTACCAAACAGCTTCATTTTCCTTGGCAGGGCACGGCAGAGGCTGTGCTGACACCAGACCCATTTTTCCCTGGTTCTTTTTGGCCGTGCATAAATCCCAAAAAGCTGCATCACATCGAGATGGTGACACCTGAGGCTGCCCACACATCCTTAGAGTCTTTTATTTATATTTGTTCCCAAAGACTCCACCAGATGTTAATAGTTCTGACTGACCTCTTTTTTTGCCATTTCAACTTAGTTCATTACTCAAAAAGAAGTGAAAATCAGGTTATTTTGACTCTATTAAACTCTCACATTGGTATTTTATTCGATTTTTTTTCTCCCAGTTCCATAATTAGGGCCACCAGTGTTTCACAATTTGTTATGAATGTTAAAAGTTGACTCTACTGTAAAACCTCTGTTCTTCATAAAAAAATAAGGGCAACAGGCTGTGGACCTGGGCAAGACAAGGTTAATTTGGGATCGATCAAGTCCTTTCAGTGGCAACATCGACACAGGTGCCCTTGCAGCAAAGGCCAAACCCATCATCATTTTATCACATTTGTTTCAGAGCCCCTCTCATTGCACTCCAACTCCTAGCCACTAATTTTTGGCGCAGTTAAACCAAGAATTAACATCTCTGCAGTTGCCTTAATCACTGAGTGCTACGTTTTAATATAAGAATATTTCAAAGTGGTGTTGCCAGCTGCACGGTTTCCAAACAGCACGGAATATATTATTGGTGGGAAAATAAAGTCAGATTGAGAGCTGCTCACAAGATGAGTATCAAAGAGTTAGCACTTTAAAATACTTGTTTCACAGAAATCAGCACATTTACATCAGACAAAAGGAGCTTGGGAAAAATTTCTCATCTTCAATCACATGTAAGCTTACATTGAATTTTCTGTTTCAAATGAGTTTCAGTCTGAAGGGTTTCTATAATCTTTAGCAAGATCCTAATTTCAGAAGAAACACTAACTAATTTTTAGCTAAGTGATAATTATAGCTGCACAAGAAATAATTGACAATTAATTGTATTATTTTTTAACCTATTCAGAAACTATCAAACCTGCAAGACAGAGCACTGCACTCAATCCAGGCTGTCATTTATCCATTGCTGTTTACCAACCTTTTCCAACATTTCACTAAATCTTGTCTGGTGAAACACGGCTGCATTGGTTAATTCCATAATCTCACCTGTGCCATTAACTACTAGGAACTAATTAGCAATAGTAAAGCCTGTGGAGACTGCTATAGATGAGTTTCTTTCTCCTTCTGGTAGAGAAGAAGGAACTTGGTGTGAAAATTCCATAGAAATACATGTTGCTTATCCCCATCTAAAATCCCCAATTCATGGAGTTGCTACCCAGACACTTCAGCTACCAATTCCTACTTCTTCACCACATCTGTGAGAAATTCTGATGCAACAGGAAGAGATGCATTAGTTAAAAATGTTGTGAGGTAGTTCACTACTTGATATTGATTACTGGATTTCTGTCACAAGGTTTGTCTTTGTCTGCCCAATTTAAATTAGTGTTAAATGTAATGTTGTGCCAACCTGGGGCACGACTCAGGTGCAGGATTCTGTCAAACCAACCCCTCAGAGACAAAACCCAGTGTCCTGTCCTGACTGCACACACACGGGTTCAAGGTGAGCTTAAGGGAAACCTTTGCTCTTCTTCAGAACAGCAAAAAGAGGAGCTTTGGACAAAGTGCAGCCAGAAAACTTTCAGTCTCCACAGGCTGGAAATGCCAGGACCTACACGACTCTCTGTTGTTACAAATTGAAAACTGAAAACAAAACAAAACAAAAAAAAAAAGAAAAGAAAAAGAAAAAGTAAAGATACATTGAAATATATATCCCTGTTTCTGGAGAAAAATCTTCTTTTTGTTTTGTTTCCAATTCATACAGACATTATTAATCTTAATGGTCTCTATATGTGTTTTTAAATAACAGATTTTGAGTCAAAAGCTCAATTAATTTTTTAAATGAGGTGAAATTGGTCACCTCTGCTGGTCACCTCCCCAGGACCAGTGACCCCACGCTGAAATTTACCAGTGTGGCCACGTCTTGCTGTAAAATGAGCAAAAATCTCACATCACCCTCCCCCTGCCCCTTTTGCCTTTGAATCTACAGAGCAATCCAGGCAGACTTCATTCTTTTCTCCTTGGGGAAGTCAGACTCTATTGCATGTGCTCTCTTTTAATAGAAATATTGGATATCACATCCCCAGAGAATCTTGAAATCTTGCAGTTAAATGGAAAGAATACACTTGACCATGGATCTCGGGCTGATGGAGATACACTTCATGCAAGTAATATAAATAAAATATTAATTCTGAGGTAATGGGAAAAGTGCCTTCCTAACTTTTCTTTCAATTTTAAAAAGCTTGAGACTTTCTTAGCTCAAGAGGAAAATTCCAGCAAGTTTTGAATTTTCATAAAAGAAGTAAAAGACTTAAAAAAAAAAAAAATAGTTCTTCTCAGGTCCTCAAAGGTATTTAGGCATTTTACCTCTCTCCTAAAATTAGCAGTCACGCAATTCTGAAAATGCATCTGAAATATAGATCCTTACCAATTTAAATAAGGATTGTGCCCACCCTCCCCAAACTAGATGTAGAGCTTAAACTTTAAATAATGCAAATACACTGAATATATGAGCCTCTCAAACAGCTCGTGTGACTGGCTAGGTACCCCCATCTCCAAGCACATTTTGATTACATTTGGGAGCGTTTTGGGGAGACACACAGTTTATATTTGTGCTGTGATAGACCTGAAGCTGACTTCATTGAGGTCGTGCTCCAGGGCAGAACTGCACCAGGCAGAGTTTAATTCAATAGGGTGTCCCACGTTTGCTGATAAATCACAAGTGCCCCACCAGCTGTGGGCGAGGCACCCTGGGCTGCAGGGATCTCTCTGCTTTGAACAGATCCTCAGAATTAATTCACCTTGGCTGCAGGAATTTCCCTCACTTGTGTACAGCACTGGGCATGGGTTTAGGAAGAGGAAAGTTCATCTTCATCCTCCCACTGTCCCGAGCACTTTGCCTGGCAGAGTCTTCAGTGAAGGGAAAGGGTAGGTGCAAATTCACTTCTGACTGGCTGTATAATTTTTATAAGTTCATAATATCACAATTTATTTAATTTTTATTTATTATTATTTTATTAATTATAAATGAATTAAATTTATAAATTTATAATGAGATGTAAATCTAATATTTTATAAAACTGAGTTAATGGCTTGATATTCCTCATATAGTTTCTTTAGTTGAAAAAACAACAACAACAAAGAAATAAAAAACCCGAAACAAACAAACAAAAAACAAAGCAAACAAAAAACAAACAAACAAACAACCTCCTCCCCAAAACCCCAAAGAAAACCACCCCTATCAAATCAAGGGTAAGTAATTTTTAAAGCACAGAACTCACCATTCTGCTCCATGGGATGTGCCCCTCTGGCAGGATCGGAGCCACCCCACACAGCCTCCCTTGGCCCCCAGATGTTCCTCCAGCCCCAGATGTTCCTCTTGCCTGAATGGCAAAAGGACCTCAACACCAAAGGAGCTGCCCAGGCTCCATCACCTTTATCTTATGGAACCTCTGCAATGGGCAGGGGGAGAGTGAAGGTCAACAAAACCACTCAAGAAAACTCCAGCACTGGAAAGATTCTCACACCTGGCACAGGCCTGGGGCTCCCAGCTGCCACGGCAGTCGTGACCAAATAAATAAAACCACTCTGTGTTGTAACAGTCTTCAGGTAAGCAATGACACTAATTGGACAAGGGAGCTCCCCTCTGATACTTGAATTGCAGCACACATTAAAAAAGAATGCTAATGAGATTCTAATAAGACACTACATTTGCCAGGCAGTGCCACCTCTGTTACAGAGTAAAAAAAAAATCACTGCAGAGTGGAAGGAGTCAAAAACAATAAGAAGGAGCTACCGAGACATTTTTACCCTTCTACTACCAAAATTATGTCCCCATACTATTTAAAGAATAACAATGACAATATTTTGCTCAATAGAGGATTGCACAGAGCAGCAAGGAAAATATGGCAGAGGCTGGCAGTAAAGTCAAAATTTACAATCTGTAACATCGCCATGTCTTGACATAAGAATTACTTTTTATTGGAAATGTTGTGTATTCTCCACAGATTGCACCTATATTACAAAAAACCTCTAGCAAACATAAGACAACTGCCACCTTAGAGCAAAGCACCAGCAGAAAAAAAAAAAAAAAAAAAGAGAAAGCAAACATTTCTTACTAAAAATCCTTGCAATAAAACATGGCATGCACAAGGCTGTAGAGCTGATATTCTACACAAGGACACGGAACCTGCTTGCAAGTACACCTTCCCCCAAAAATTAAAACTAAAAAATTAAAAGATTTCCTCCATTGGTATGCAGCCCCAGCTCAAGGTGAACTTGAAATCCTAAATTACAGCAAGCAAAAAGTGTCAACAAAATTTACTGAGAGAGCAAATTAACTACCCGGGAACAATGAGAAAGCTCCAGAATCCAAAGTTAATTCAAGTGTAGGATGGGGGGATGCAAAAACGTTTTCTCCTGCTTGTCTAAACAAAACCACCACATAACCAGTAATTTTTATCCTTCTGCCCTTTGTTGAAGAAGTTTTAGGGACCTGAAGGGTTGGTGTCAATGGGAAGAAAAATTCCTCACATCATTCAAACCAAAATCTTCATATCTTAATTGACCCTCCATACTTGAAGGATTGCCTTTACTGAACCAAGCTAAAACTCAAAACCTTTTTTAGGGCACATGTTTAAAGTAATATATTCTCACAGAAAAAAAAGGTAAAAGTTTTACATTTTTTGATTACCATAAATCTGTCACAAATTGTACAACATGTCTTTTTCCTAAACTGAGGAGCTTATGACTGGAAGATACAGTGAAAGAACAATCATAAAGGACATAAAAGAATCCTATGCAAAGGTTTATGAATATTGGCTATTCCTAATATTCATCTCTACAGTGATTTTTACATAACTTCTCTTTACTGCATATTCATTTTTACTGCATATTCATTTTATCAATGTCAAGTGAAAATGAATATCCTCAACTGCTGCTAGAGGGACTTCCTTTTCCCCCTCCCCACTCCCCCTTCCCTCTTCTTAAAATCCATTTCCTTCTTGCCTTTCCATTTTTGTAAAACTTCAGGCTGCAGCAGTTATGTTCTGTAGCATATTTGGTGCTAATGAATCGCAGCCTCTCACGACCTGGGCAAAACAAGGGATTGTAATGACACCTTTTTGCTACACTATATTTATTTGCCAGCAGGATCCCAAATGGCAATTCCTGCCACATCACGGCTGCCGCTGCTCTCAAGCCCCTACAAGGAAGGGACAAATACAAAAAATTTCATTATTTATAGTACTCATGGAAGAAAGCACAAAAAGTCTTTTTCATGACCCAAAGACTACTGGAAATTGGCTGCCCTGAGAATGGCAGCCTCAAATGCACATCAATAAAACCACACAAGCATTCACTGCAACGTTCAGCATCCCTCATCAAGGAAATTAATTCTGGGGTAGTTCTGACATATGTGGATCTGCAGAGTCCTCATTTGAGGTTATAATATCATAGTGCTTTATTCTTTATAGAGAATATATAAAAATCTGTGTGACTGTGAAAGAAAGTAAGAAGAAAATCACATTAGGAGAAGACAGGAAACATGTACAAAAAGAGCAAATGAACAGGTTTGTGCCTTTTTTTCACTTCTTTCCATGCTCTGACCTTCAATATGATCAACAAAACAAGATGACTGTTTTAAGATTTGTGTAAGTTTCCTGCAATATTATATATTCCTTACATACCCAAATAAATTTTAAGGGAGTATAAATGTATTAGAAACAATCCCATTACGGAGTATTACTGTAAGGCACACAGTTAATACAAGCCCTTACTAAGAGAAAACAGTATATGACTGCTCATTTCTAACAAATTGGGACTGAATCAAAACACATTCAGACAAAAATTGTTTCCACACCACAGAAGATCAAAAAGAACATTTGCCTTAGCAAAGGAAAAAGGTGGTAATTCAGTACCAAATATGAAGGTGATTGTTTTCTGTCCTAGAAGTGGATGCTGGGGTTATTTCCTCCTTCGTGACAAAGTTCTATCAGCATTAAAAAAGAAGACCAAAAATTGTACTCTCTGTAAAAAAACATTAGATCCAAGATTTGTTTACTTTTTATTGTCTCTCAACTTTAGCCTGTTCAGCTCAATACCCTTCTTTCAGAACAAGGGTTAGTTGAATTTTCTGCTCATGGGGAAGGCTGCTCCATACCCCGGCACCTCCAAGGGCTCAGAATGTGAATATTGCAGCATGGAACCCCTTCCAAAGTCATAGACAATTTGTGGCTTAGAAGGTTTAATATGGAAACCTTTAAAATGCTGTATTTATTCTTAGAAGATCCCTTATAATCTCCCATTCAAAACCAAAGACTTTTGCAGAGATTTACCACAACAACAGATTCTTATGTTTCTGACAAGTTTCACTTTTCCTGAAAAGAGTTTAAATAAACCTCTGGAAAATGCATCCAACTCCCCGAAATCCCATTTATACCAGCTTCCTTCTGATGTCAAATTATTATTCCAGTTGCCTTAGTTACATCATTTCACTATCTCAGACATGGATACCTCTGCCTTATCTGCACAGATAGAATGTAGAAAATTCATTAATTCTCTATGCATGGAGTCTTTACTTTCAGAATGTTGCTCACACATTGGTGCCTTCATTTATTTCTGTACTTAGGGCAGATAAGAGAGGCAGTGAGCACAAAGAATCCCTCTAGAAGATTTATACAAACACTGCTCCTACCAGCTGGAGGCCTGAAACAGCAGCTTAAGATGCATTTGCTGTTTCCAGCCTAGCTGGACACACTGGCAGTTAATGGTGTCACAAAGCTGCTCTTTGGTCACACAAAATCAGGCACAGCACTCTCTCCTAATTTACCACTTAACCACACATCTGCTCAAACCCCTCTCCATAAGCTGAGGCACAGGAGGGGAATTGAAGCCAGATGTTTTTCCATGCACAAGTTAATAAACCGAGCTGCACCCTGGGTTCCAGCACTTTTGGTTCCAGATGATTCCAGATGGTGTTGGGGTGGCACACACCACCCAAAAACCTCAACTCCATTTCACCAGGGACATCCCACTGCAACCAACTTGGAGCAGATGCCACAAGCCAGGTTGCCTTGGGTTATGTAACCAAAAAAAAGTGTGTTCTATTTCATCTGTTGAAAGCAGCTGAGATGTTTTTTCTTTATCTCTTGTAACTCCAGGGGCAGGGGGGCAGATGCTTTCTGATAATGGCCCAGCTGTTAAAGCAGCTGGGGTAGGGTTTGTTATCTCTGTCACCACCCGTCCATCCTCCAGGGGAGATCTGCTGATAATGGGCCATGAAGGCTCACCAGTGACATCACACACGACATCATCAGGGATATCTGCTGATAATGGGCCATGAAGGCTCACCAATGACATCACAAATGACATCATCCCATTGGGAGATGCTCCACCCAGTAGGGGTGGAGCCAACTGTTTCAACCTAGATAAAAACTGAGACTCAGAAACTCTCAGATAAAAACTGAGACTCAGGCATACTTTTTTTTTTTTTTTTTCCCCACTGGACCCCAGAGGAAGACCGGACCCATCTTGCCACCACTGGACTTTCTACAGGACCATCCCTGCTCCACAGAACCACATCTGTCACTCCAGGAGGATTTATCTGGGCTGCTCCCAACACCCTGACCAACAGGGTGTCAACAGGGTATCCCTGACCCTGTCAGGGTTTCTTTCCAGAATTTTTGTTTGCTTGCTTGTTTTTTTTTTTTGCACTACTACATTTGTATTTCTTAATATTCCTAGCAAAGAACTGTTACTCCTATCCCCATATCTTTGCTTGAAAGCCCCTAATTGCAAAATGATAATAATTTGGAGGGAAGGGAATGTACATTCTCCATTCCAGCTTTCCCTAGTGAACAATTGTCTTTCCAAACCAAGTCACAGGTGAAGTTTATTAAAAGCTTTAAACCTTTATTTATAACCCCCCAGGGAAGCCTAATTTTAACACATGCCATTGGGAGGTAAATGTTTGGTGGAACAGAGAGGCTCCTTCCTGCAGCCCCCCTCCAGGGACTGGAGGTTGGCTCAGACAAACTCCTTGATCCTCCTCACACTAATTGTGATGCATCTTGAAATGATTAGATCTATTGTTGGAACAGGCCTTGTCAGCAGCTGGGACATGGTGATTAATAGGAAATTTCTCTTTAATTCCTTAGGATGGAGAAGATAAAGTCACAGTTGAGCCCCAGACCCCAATTATTAGGTGATTAATGAAATTATAATTGCCACCCTTTCGCTCACATTCATCACTAGGTTTACTATTAATCATTAGAGGAAAAGCACAATAGAAGGAAAATATTTCAAAAGCACTGTGCTACAGACACATGGGAGAGTTGTATTTGGGTCAGGAAAATATTCTCTCCACCAAGCTGGAGCAAATGTGTGTCACTACCAACAACTTAACGGTGCTGACAGTCCAAGTGAAGGTCAGGCTTGCTAACAGGAATCATATCCTGCCTGATAACAGCAGCTACACCTGGATCCAGCACCCCAGACACACCAGACCTGTTGGCCACCAAGGTGGAAGAAACATAATTTAGCATCCCTGCCAGTAAATGGAACAATCAACCCTAATAATAGGATTCCCCTCCAAGTTATAAGGATATTTATTATAAAATCATGTGATACAGAGATCCTATAACTACAATGTGCCTGTCTGTGGGCATGGACAGTCTTGGGCCATTGGACTGTCTTCTGACTTCCTGTGCTTATTTTCCAAGCCTGATTATTTCCCTCAGACAACTCAAAGTGGCCAACAGAGTTCCAGCTTCACAGGAATTGAGTAATTCTTTTGCCTATAAAATATCCAGTTGAAAAAAAAAAAAGACATAACCCAAGAGTTAGCTTTAGCCCTGTAGCATTAATGTCAGGAAAGGTCAGAATGAAAATTCTTTTTTTCTTCTCGACCTATCAGATTCTATGAAAGAATAATTATTTTTTCACAGATCAAAAAACTATGCAAGGGAAGGAAATTAAATGCAAGTGAAGAAAAAGGCTGAAATTCTTTTGTCTTATTTGGCACGAGCAAATGAACAGCTCTTGTAAATTTTGAGGGCTCCACAGCCATCACCCCTCATGAGAGACTGCAAGAGGGATTTCCTTGTGGACCACAGAGCTGTGTCCTCAGACAGAAAAGGGGCAGAGGAAGGGACAAATCCCCATCATCCCCCACCTGCAGCCTCTGCTCTTCAACACCTCAATGCATTTGTGTTCTTGCAGCTACACGGTGTAGAGTAAATGACTATTTACCTCGCACTGATCTCTATCAGCTGAAAAATCACTGTAATTTAGATCTCATTTGTTTATGTAATAAATGATTTGTTTACACTGAACTCGGTGCTTTACTTCAGCTCCTTGAGATTTCATTAAATCACAAAACACTTGTGAGACCATGCCTAGGAAAGGCAGAAACAGCAAGTCTGCCACACAGCCCTGTCTGAATTAACAACCCAAGCATGCAACCACTTCACCGTGTTTACCGGCAGAAAGAAGTGATTTCTGTGATCAGCCACTCTTGAATATGTCTGAAACTCTGATTGCAGGTGCTTTTTTTAGTGCTGATTTAAGCAAACATTCCTCAACTGACATCCTGTGAGTTTTAAACAGCAGGTGGGTGGGGACAGCAGCGCTGCTGAAGTTTCACAATGCTGAATTCCAGTCTCTGGGGGGAGGAAAAATAAAAGACCTCACTAATCTTTGATGTAATTTATCTGAGCATATGCCAAAGTGCACTAAATTGTGTGAGGGAGGATAATAAATATCTCCAGTGCGTGACAGGGAAGGAATGGAGAGCTGTGGAGTTCTATTGCACTGTTCAATCAGGAGGTTGGGCCAGTTAATGCCTGGGCCCAAGGCTGAGCATCAATCTTGGCAGTGCTGTGACATCCCACAGCGTGGACACCAGAGAAAATAAAAAATAAGAAATAAAAAAATAATTTAAAAAAAAAAAAAAAAAAAAAAAAAAAAAAAAAAAAAAAAAAACAAACCAAACATGGCAGAAGTTTACAGAAATAAGCACTATTGCCTGTAAACCAGTAAATATTATTATATTTACAAATATTACTATTTTCATAATGAAATGGGACATTAACAGCTTCCAATCAGAAACCAGAGATAACGGACATAGATGTAAGTTGAGTTAAAGATTTGGCAGAGAACCATGGCTGTTCCAGATTTCTCTTACTACAAATTAAACAAACAAAACAAAAAGCCTTACCATCCTTTCTTAATCTAAGAACTATTTACTGGGTAGTAGGAAGCTTTTGACTTTCTTTACCTGGAGTACTGCTAAAAACAAAAGAGGATTCACTGGTTTGGTTTGGAATTTTTTTATTTTGACCTCCATAACAGAATGAAATCATCTGTTATTCTTTTCCCCCAATTCTTGTGAAAGTAATTGCACAATAAACTTGTACAGCATCACCCAAATGCTAGAAAAGTCATGATAAGATTCTGATAATTCAGTGATGAGATGACTTTTACTGCACTAATATTTAGTCAATGTAACATCTTAAGCAATTGTTTTCCAGGGAAGCTCCCAAATTTCTGTTTTTACTGCTGGTGTTTGATGTTTTGGTGGATACCTTACACAAGAATCTCTCAGAGTGGGGCATGTACTCCCATCAAACTTTTCCAGCCATACACAGCATTCCTTGTCTCTCTTACACACACACAGTTTTACTCATGTACTGGAGGGAAATCCCATGGATATAATCACTAAAATATAGTTTACCACCAGAAGGAGGAAATTATTTTGCAGAGATTAATCCCAAATGTAAAGATTTGATCCTTTGTATCCTCCTCTCTGGATCCCTTGGCAAATGAGACCTGCCTGAGCCATTGGAGGGCTCGACACAAGAAATGTGAAGTTACTGCCTGGCTCTGTTATTGGTTCACAGTTCTAATGCAACACAGGGTGGGAGGTGCAGGTGGCAACAAAAAATTCACTTGATAAAACCAGACTCATCTTTTTCCAAGCCAAAGAAAGATGAACTTAGAAAGAAGCCCAAATTCAACAACTTCTTGAATAGATTAACTCCAGCTTTCTAAATAATACAGCACATATTAGAAAGGGTCACATTTATAGTGGCTTTAACAGCCCCAGGAGGGAAACTACAGTGGTTGCCTTTGATCTATTGGCCTATATTAAACAGTGATGTGCTGGAGCATTGGGAAATGTCCTAATTTATTCCTGGAAAATACGTATGCATATTGTCAGATGGAACATTCTTTATGCTGCGGTGGTGTATTTTATGAGAATGATTAAAAAAAGTGAAAGGAAGCAGAGAAGTGTGTCATCCATCCAAAATTGAACAGGCTGGCTGGCTGAATGGCTGAGAAGCAATTTTGATTGAAATTCTTTGCATCAAGATATTCACTTTATTTCGTCCCACAAAATGCTCCTTTCTAAGCTCAGAAGCAAAGCAAAAAAAGAGGTGCATGGTAAATGGCTAATTCCAGATCACAGGTATTGCAAGGGGAAATAAGAGTGCCCAACACTTACTGAGGTCTGTGCAGCCACAAAGAGCAGGACAGGAGCTGCCTCTCCTGAGCCAACCCTCAGCCTTGCAGGGCTGCATGCAGCTTCCAAACTTCCTGAATTTTAGAGTCTTACCCCTGTACCAGAGCTATTCCACCTGCACTGTGCACTCCAAGCATATTCCAGCACATTTAGGAGGTTTTTTAACACGTGCTAGTTAAAAAGAAAAAAAAAGAAAAAAAAAAAAAGACACAGAAAACCTGCCTAAGACAGGCAAAGAAGTACAGCTCTGCTCTCAAACACTAGATCTGTCAGCCTTTTGCACCTTTTTTTTTTTTTTCCCCTCAGAGCAGAAATAGCAAATAGAGGAAAAAATATTTTTTTCCTTTGCATTTTCTAAAATTGAATTTTTTTTTCCCCTCAAATGCTCTCACTGCACCACAGCCTGGCAATACCTTCTGTAAGGGGCAGACGTTGCACACCCGTTTCTAACCAGAAAAATTCAAATATATTCCATCAGTTTGCATTTATACTGTCAAATTTTTGTATTTTTTTTAGAAGAAACGTGAATACTCATTGCTAGCCAGAGTAGCTGTGGACATGAATAGCAGCCTGACTGCCTCCCTCTGCAGGAAAAGCTGCCCCCTCTGTACCAGCTGAAATTCTAATCAGAGTTCCCTCACAACACAGATATTGTAGGTGTGCTGTGCTAGTCATTGCTGTTATTATAAACGACATTTCAGGAATTGGAAAAATTGCAGCTTGTCAGTGGAGACCTGTAATCGTTTTCCATTCAGGAAAGGGTTTAACAGGGCTGCTGGTAAGAGGAGGAAAAACAGATTCCGTTCTTGCTAATCTCAGAAAGACTCAAGTGGACTAAATTGACAACTATCTTAGGCATTGAGTGAGATTTCTAACAACACTGCATTAGAATGAGAGTTGGTGTGTTCTGAGGGGAATTTAATAACCCCAATCTGCCCCAGGCTGACCAGGATATGGCAGCAGTTCCATGGGAGGGGAGCAGAGGTGATCCCTGCACTGTCCAAAATGTGCCCAGGGAGTCCTTGGTGCCACCACACCAAGAAATATCACCCTTAGGTACCTGTCCTAAAGCACACAGAGGTCACAGGATAAATTTACTCCAGAAACAAAAGTTGTTTAATGTCCTGTGTAACCCAAGAGGAGTTCCTGTCCCTGGTGCTGTTATTGCAGCCCTGAATGGAAAGTCATTTTAATAGAATCCCTTAGGATGCCTTCAAACTGCTCCCTAAAATGGAATAAATGAGAAAGATGCTTTAAACTCTCAGATGTTCAGCTATGTGTTTCTACATATAAGGTGCTTGTTGCTGTCTGTGGGCACGACAAGAGAACTTATGTTCACAATCTAAAGTACAAGTTACATCAGGACCCCTCAAAAATTTTAATAGCCTTTCTAGATGACAGCCTATATTAGAAACAAACACTCAAGAATAATTCATCGTACAAGCAGATAACTATGAGATAAGCAGTGAAAAAAGATAAGGAACATGATTAATATTAAAGCTGTTGTAGAGGCCTGTTGGGGAGGGGGGCAAAAAAAATAAAAGTAATCACTGTTAACCATAGTTTTGAAACATCATCTTCAAAGCAAACCAGAGGAACCCGAACCTCTGTTGCTAACAAGATTAATAATTATCAGTTATTGCCATTCTCTGGGCAGGGTCTCAGCCATCCAAGCCAAGCAGAGCATCCCTTCTCTCCAAAGTGCTGCAGCCCCAGCCCCGCTGTCAAAGCCAGTTGGAATCACACTGCCCACTTAGTCAGAAAATCAGAGCTCCCCTTCCTTCACACGAAGCACTTCATCCTCTGGTAAGCACTGCACAAAGTCTAAAGCACTGCAGGAAGAATGGCTGTGTAATAAAAGTGTAATTGAAATGGCTACACTGCTGCCTCATTTCATTACTCACACTGGCCTCTGCTTGTTAAATTTTAAGATCTCTTGGGAAACCAGTGCATAATATAACAACACTCCAGAGTGTCAAAACAACCCCTGCTATGATTTATCTCATGCATGACATCAAGGATCTACTTTAAAGTAAAGATTTTACCAGTAAAACAAGCCCTTAAACTTTTCCAGTTCCCTGAATTTAAAGAACGCAGACTAAAAGTTGTGGACAAACTTAAGGAATTTCTAAAGTTCCAGTTGTCTTTGCCTTCCTGAAATGTGCTGAGGCTCCTTACTCTTTTGCATCTCCAAAGTCATTATAAGAAGAAAATCTAATCTGGATTTCTTGAACAACAATTAGTATAAGAAAACAAAATTTCATCAAGGAGACAGCCAACAGAAGGAAAACAAACAAACAAACACAAAATCCAATTACAAGCGTAGAAATTCTTTGTTTTAAAGTGATTTTAAAGTTCCATTCCACATGCAGGGATTGCAAATGCTTGTGGGTGACACACACCAACGTTTCAGGGAAGGATATCTGGATATCCAGGACACCCCTCCTGCTATGGGATGCTCCCTTGGGCCCTTGTCCCAAAAGGCTTTGAAGTTGCCTTTTGAACTACAGCTTTACTAACACAATCTTAAATTAATGGGCAGGGTAACAGGCAAAAGGAGCATTTCTGCACCTCCTTGCTGACTTCACCAGCAACTACAATTAACTTGGAAAACCCTCACACAACCACAACTGCCATTTGAAAAATTCCTTCTGCCTCATGCAGGTAAGGTCACCACGGAATATTCTGTGTTATTTGTTTCCAAGGAAAACCAGCTGCACAACAGCAGTGCCATTTCTTCACCCGGCCTTAATTTCTCCATAAAATCTGCCACAGCCATGGGATGTCACCTGTAGGAAACACGCCGCAAAATTAATTTTGCCTGGGCTTAATTAGCAGTTTTATATTTAGTTCCTTCCAGGGCACAGAAAAGAAGCCTCGCCTCCTCTGCAGCCATGCCTAGGAGCCCCTAATAGGCCATATAACACACAATATAACTTTTTGCTCTCTGTTCCAGTAGCTCACTGCTGCTGTGGAAGATTGATCGTTTCCAGCGGGCTTTTATTCAAAGGCAATTTCTTCTTTGTGTCAGGAAACTGTGGCTAACTCTGAGGTAAACACCCTGCCAGAAGGACTTTCAGAAGAATACTGAGGTAATGATTTAAGCAAGTCCTTTTTACACCCACCTGCCCTCGCCTTGTAAAAGCCGACCCAAAGATCAGAACAGCTTTCCAAGGGACCCAGAGCAGTTTCTCTTGGGATCCCAGAGCACTGTCTGGGATCAGTTTTGTTCAGCACAATCCTGCCACAGGAGCGTGTGCCAAAGGCTCAGGTATGTCATGATACCTCAACACTGCATCTCAGAGGAAAAACAGCAGAGATTTATTTCATCTCCCAAATTACAAGGGAGATGAAATCACCTCTTTGAAAAACCCACCAGCAGGCAGGCTTAGACACACCAAGCTTTTTGCTCTTTGTTTTCCTGTTTCTTCCTGGTAGATGTAGTGAGTGAAGCCTTGAAGTGATGACTGCTGTCCATCACCCAGCACCCCTTGGTTTATTCTAACATAACTGGTGTAACACAACTGTATTCTGACATAATTGACTGGCGTAAGAAGTGCATTTCCTAGGCATTGACAAGAGGACACGGGGCTGTGGCAGTTAAATTTGGCCACCAGCTCCTTTTCATCCACCCAGCAAATGCTGATCATCAGTCCTCAGCCCGTGGGAAGAGGCAGAACCACCAAATAACCCAGGCAGATCAATAACAAGGAAACAGGCAATTGAAGCCCTGGGTCTCCACGCTGTTAACACACCCCGTGTGGTCTCCCTCCTTTCTATATAAATTTAAACAATTTAAACCTCACAGCCTAAAACATACTGGGGAGGTAGAAATCAATGGAAGCTTTGTTATTTTAAGAAAGCAATTCCAAGGAGTCTGAAACATTGTCTCCTTAGGACTTCAGTTTGCATTTTCATGCAACTGCGTGGCAAAATCTTTGGCTGTAGAAGAAAAACAAATGGAGAAGCCGTGTGGCCTTTCTGTGCACTGTTCCCTACAGAATGAAATTAATCAGTTTCCTGACTTCCACTTTGTGTTAACATTATTGCAGCTATTTAACTAAAAAAAACCCACCAAAAACCATCAGATTTTTATTGTTACAGAACCTCAACCTGTTCTGAGCTCTGCAGTTCTGTCAGGGGCATCGACTATAATGATCTGGATCTCAAGGTCAGAAATACAAAGAACTGAGTAAACCAGTAATTTCACACTGTGAAACAGTCTCTGAGAATGCTGGCCCCTGACATATCATGCCATGAAGAAAAACAACAAACTTTCATTTTTGATTTAAAGAGTCTAAGTTTACTCAAAGGTGTTTTGTTATCCCCCAAAGTTTTAGAGCAGCATAACCAGCCTTTACCACTTGTCAACATTTAATAGCCTACACCCCAATGATTGATTTTCTTCAATTGGTTTTTTTTCTTGTTTTTTTTTTTCCTCTCCAACTCATGTATTTAGCTTTTAGGTGCAGCAGGTTGACAAGGCATCTATCATGGCTAAACAGACTAATTCAGAAGCATTTATTTTCTGTAGCCTTTTTTGTTTGGTCTTCTGCATCCTTTGTTTTGTGTGTTCCCATGTACCAACAGAGGCTTGCCCTGTTTCTGCTACAGCATCACCAAAACAGCTGCTCTGTGCTCTTTATTCTGCACCCTCTCCTTTCCATCCTGAAGTGCCACTCCTCCCCTCCAAGGGAGTTTGGTTCATTTGGAGAAGGGAGATCACTGAGCAAGAACCTTGGCAGTCATTAAAACAGGTTTAAGATATACCTGGCTAGCCCCATTTAAAAATGTCATCTGTCAAGACAACACAAAAGCGGAACAGGAATTTCCCTGTCCAAAAAGGTGGTAAGTATTTTTTGTTACCTATTTAAAAGCTATCTAATCAAGTCATGCTGTCCAACAATTCTGATATCTGAGTGCAAGTGACATGGTACTATGTTAAGTGTACAGAGTCAGACACATCCTGAGGTTTCTAAAGCAAAGAGATATCACTGGGAAAAAAGTGGTAGAAACATCTGTTAAGGTCTTTCAGTGAAAACTTATCCCTGAAGACCTGAAGTGTGCTTCCAGGAGGGATGAATTAATTCAGTAAAATATACAGCACGAGTTACCTGCAGTCCCTCAAGCTAATACAGAAGTCTCAGGGCCTCACAAACCTAAGGATGAACTTAAAAAGTAATAATTCTGGTGTCTAAGCTGAGCTTCATCCCTCTCAGGTTGTGGAGACATAGAATAAAGAGTTAGAGCCTGCATAGGAGCAGCACAGAAGAGGCAGGAGGAGGGAAATCCTCCAACAGCAATCTTTATTCCTCAGGAAAACTGATCTAGACAATGTTTTAAAGATGTTTCTTAATAGTTAAGCCCCACCTCTTCCCTAGGAAGATAATTAAGAGCTGTCTTTCATCTCGCTGCTGTTTGGTGAGGGTAGGAGTGATACACAAATTGCTTGAGAAGCTGCTGAGTTAAATCAGGTCTGTCTGCAGAAACTAAAATCTGCTGGAGTGAAGCACCTCTAATGGATTTGTAGCCGACGGAATAAATATCACTTGCAAGTAAACTAATATTTGAGGAATGTGTGAGGAAAAACTTTTTTACATGAAGGAAAAGACTCCTTCAATTACTGCCCACCTTGCAGCTCCCTCAGGAATTTCCCAGCTCCTTCTATCAGCTCTCTCTAGGTGGTTCTAGCAAGTGCCTTTATTCCTTATAAATATTGTTTTAGCTCCTAACTGAAGGCCAGAAATCCTTTTTTCTTTGCCCTCAATCAGGATGAGTGCTCCAAAAACAACTTGATAGAGAAGTTGCCTGCACAAGAGTGCTGGGCACGGCTGGCTTATTTCACAATGGCCAGCAAGAGAGATTCATCCCTTCGAAGGGGAAAACAGCATTTTTCCATTAAGTGAACTCTTGTATAATACAGCAGCATATCTCTGCTTCTTAGAGGCTCCACAACTCTTGCTATCCGTGTTTCCAACTGAGTTGTTTACTTTCTCTCAAATCCTTAGCTTGGCAGAGCTTGTGAACAGCCTGCCACGCTGCTGAGCACAGTGCCACAAATATGAAAGGGAGAAGCAATTCTGAAGGAAGCACATCTGAAAGGAGGAAGATAAAATAGTGATGGCACGATTATTTTTATTTTATCAAGTTGCTGTAAAACTGCCAAGCCCAGACGCCGAGCGTTTTAGCTGTGCTCTGTAAAGAGAAAGCCAGAAAACTCTTCCCTCTCTCACTGCTCCCCTCATGAAGAAAAAAAGAAAAAATAAAAAAATTAAAAGTTCAGATGTTTTCAAGCCACAACACTTGTAAATCCAGAAATAGAACAAATGAAACAGATCCTTACTTTTATTTAAATAGACAGATCTGTGTGTTAGGCACCTGTATGGAAAGCAGATAAAGAAAAAACAATCAGAATTCAAAAGAACCAAGAGCCTTGCTCTCACTGAGACCTGACTGCCTCATGCATCACCTCCCAGGCAGGCTGCTCCACAGGGAGACCAAATCAGCACAGATAAAACATGAGAACCATTGTGGATGGCAAAGATTTCATGGAGCTTGGACCTGACAAGCGCAGAGATCTTCTCCAACCTAACAGATTCTGTGAAATGATCCTTAATATCCAAAAATAAAGTTTGGGAAGGAGAAAACTTTAACACGTACATGACAGAGGATCACTGTAAAAATCAGGTTTTCTTATAGGGAAATAACTACAGGAACTCAGAGAGTAAAATATAAGTATGAAATATTACCAGATAAACAACCCAGTGCTAAAAATGTCCCCACAATGCAAATACTTTGGTAATAAGTAATTAATTAATCCGGCAATAGCACTTCAGAGTAGGATATTTCCATGAAAACCTTTAACTTGAAATAAGAGCCTAGAACTAATCTTGTCCATGGCAATGGCTGACTGCGGGCACCCTGGCAGAGGAAGTTTCCACAAGTGGTGGCAACCTGAGAATTTATGTGAGTCTTTGCTGAAGAGTGAAGAGGAATTTAGAATAAAATCCTCGGGGAGAACAGCAGCACAAAGAGAGGGCATGACAAATAAAACAAAGTGCAATTTCTGCCTCGGCTGGTAGTTTACACCATCTGTACTGCAGATATATAGTGAAATTCAGGGCATTACAAAGTACTGTGAAAATTTATGGATTTCAAAACAAAGCAGTAGAATATGCATCTTTTCAGGGATGATGAATTCTGCTGCAAACAACAACCACTGTCAGACTGTTTGCAACATTAATTCTTTTCTGAGTCTGAGAAACTTGTAGTATCTGTTAGAGTTAGAAAAACAGCGCAGTGCACAACAATTAATTGTGGTGTTTGGGAGAGCATAAAGGCATTTCAAAACAAAGCCAAAATGTAAAGTTTTGCTGATCATTTTCCAAACTACAGATACTGGCTTGCAGCACCAACACCTACTGGCTGGAGCCTGGCATTCTTTTCCAATGGCATTTTCCCTAATTTAGCTTAATAAACAACTCAACTAGAACCAGTTTGTAAAATTTTAAAATTGTAAAATTCCAGCAAAATCCAGTTTGTATTCATAACTGCATGGAAGAATGCTGAAGTTCATCCATAGAAAGAACTATATACACTGAAAATTCCCTTATCTTCTTCAAGGCAGAGTTATCTGCCAACCAAAAACTTTTTATTTTCTCAGAAAGGACAAATACTGTATTATAAAATTCTATTTTCAGCTTATTTTGAGTTAGCACATAGATTCTGCTGTTCATTCCTGTCCCTCAGTTCCAAGCAGGCAGAATTGAGGTTGGATACACCATTCAGTGACAGTTGAGTCCAGGCCCCATCTTTTTGAGACTCCCTGTAACTTGTCTCCAACTGTGCCACAAATTTGTGCTATTGGACAGTGACAGGGACAGGCTCATCAGAGGGACAGAAAGGGCTTGAAAATCAGTAACTCTTCCTGCTTTGCAGAAATAGGAAATGGGACAACACACAGAAAGAAAAAAAAAAAAAAAAAAAAGAGAGCTGGAGGAAGATCTCATTTGTTGAGCTAATTATGAGAGGGCACACCTGTGTCCCTGCACATTTCACAGACACTTGGATGCAGATCAGGGGACACAGACAGGGGAGCCCTGTGGCCAGGCTGGACTCTGACATTC
Source organism: Acrocephalus scirpaceus scirpaceus (assembly GCA_910950805.1). Classification (NCBI taxonomy): domain Eukaryota; kingdom Metazoa; phylum Chordata; class Aves; order Passeriformes; family Sylviidae; genus Acrocephalus; species Acrocephalus scirpaceus. The sequence continues at coordinate 80,166,659 of OU383776.1, read as the reverse complement.
CCAGCTCAGCACCTCAATCTGCAAAAATTGCTGTCAAAATAGGAAAGGTCTCCACAGCACCTTTTATTGTTCACTACTTCTCTGTTTTGAAATCCCTTTTAGGTGAAGTAAACCAATAAAATCTTAGCAGGAAGCCCTGTGCAGCTTTGCTGCCCAGTGAACTCATGAGGCACAGCCTGAGGACTGAGAAATGTCCATTTTAAAGGGCAGTGCTACCCTAAAATAAAAGGACTCAGCATAGGCACAGCAGCACCTGCACCTTCTGAGAGGGTCCCTGTCTCCTTGCAGGAATTAAAACACACTGCAAATGCTGACCCTGATAATCTGCCCCCGTTATTTATTGGATTCTTTCTCAAAGGCAGATGGAGAGAGCAGTGGTGTTAATCTCATTTGGGATTGAACGAGTCCATAATACCCATTACCTTGTGGGCACTGGGGCACCAAGTTGGAGCATATCTGCTTTATATGCAACAATTTCCAGCCAAAAAATTAATCAGACCATAAAGCATCCTTCAAGAAAAACAACTGATTTCGCAGATGAGGAGCTGCCCGAGAGGGTGAGCAACCTGGCAACCCAGAGCCACCATCTCCACTACAGACACAGAACAATAATCATATAACTTAATGGACTGGTGAAACCCCGCATTTCAGTTAACTAAATTCAGGAAAAATCTCTTTTCAAGACTGAAGATGTGTGAGAGAGAGTTTGGGTGTGCACTGGGGGCCTTAATGGCATTAATGAATCATTTTCCCCCCACACTGGGTTTCAGCCTCCATTCCTTTGTGACCAAGAGTAAAATATTCAGTGTTACAGAATATTTTACAGTGTCTCAACTGGAGTGAACCTCTGCAGGTGAAGAGCTCACAGTGCACTTAGTGCCTCCTTTTTTTATTGCCTGGGACAAGACTTTATGGCTGTGTTTGCTATCCAGAACAAAACACTTGTATCACTGATTCATCAGGAATTAGGACATAATGTTCTTTCTAAACATTGGCAAAGTTTATATTAAAAAAAAAAAGCCAGCCAACAAACCGACCAAAAACATGACCACCAGAAAAAAAAAGGTTACAAGTTTCCTAAGAACAGTCTGGGAAAGAAAATGCCAGAGATCAAGTGAGAGTTGAAAACCCAAAACTTCCAAAAGCTTTCCCCCAAACACTCTCCGTGCAAAGATCCACATGGAAGCCAATACCATTTTTAAGATTTAAAACACAACACCAGAGAGACTTTTATTATGCTCATGTTTTCCAAGGGCTTTTCAAGCTGCTCCTCTCCCTCCCAGGTGCATAAATCCCTAACGCTGGCGGAGCAGAGAAGAGGATGGATCTGTTCCTGTGCACAGCTCCTGCCTCCCTTGGCAGCTAAGTGCCAGTGACAGCCAGGTGGGCACTGCAAAAGGGACACCTCCATCCATCACAGCTCCTTTATGCTTCCCATTTGAGGATTTATGCAAGTTGAGCACTGCTCACAGCAAGTTACAGTCCAGTGGCACTTAATGATTTTGAGACCCGGCGCTTTCTCCTAAATAAGGAGGATGTCTCTGCTCCCTCTCCAAAAGGGGGTGATGGCAGAGAAATACTGCCATCAGTATTTGGGGAGGAAAGCCATTCTGAGTGTCCCCATGGATAACTGAGCGCCTCACAGATCTCATCTGCATTTTCTGAGAGCAGGCCCGTGTGATTTACTCAGGCACTGGCAGGGCTTTGTGCATCTCCAAAGATGAAGGAGTAGCTGTCTACCTGTCCTTGTTAGGCAATGTCACTGGATGTTTCACTGCTGAGTGCCCACCTCCTCCAGCTCAGCGTGAGGGGAAGGAGAATAAATGCCCTGGCTGCTCTGAGCTCCCTCCCTGCAGCCCCAGCCCAAGGCACACTGAGAGTTTTTGGGGTTTCCTGTTTGCAGGCACACTGGGCTGAGGCTAATTTCCCATGGAGCAGTTTAGACGTTTGGGCTGTGAGGATGATGTCTTGAGAAGGCTGACCTGGAACAGAGACTGGACAGAGCCAGAGAATAAAGCAGGGATTTATTGAAAGGCCTTTAGGGGACACCTTGGGCAGGACAGGGCCTGGACAGGGCTACACCCAAGGTGGACCCAAAATGGAAACAAAATGGACAAATGGTCACAAAATGGTCACAAAATGGACCCAAAATGGACAAACAGTCACAAGGTCTCACACTTTGATCAGTTTGGGTCCATTTGCACATTGGGGTTGAATTGTCCAACCCCAGCTCCAGGCTGTGAGCTCCCATCCTTCTTGTTCCTCCCTCCAGCCACCCTTGTTTGTGCTGTTGGGCTGAAAGTTGTCCTTGGTGTGCAGCAGGACAAGGATTTGTTTTGTGTCCCTGCTGTGTGCAGAGAGCTGAGTGACCCTGACTGTGAGCTCAGAGCTGCACCCTGGGCACCACAGAACCTGAAATACTAAAACTTAAGGCACCAGGGGCGTGGGGAGCAGTGTGACAGGGATGAGCACTCTCCTGTTGGAGATCCAGCCCCCAGAGCACCCAGCTCCCCGCTGCTGCCGGGCTCAGCTGCATGGAAACTCTCTGGAGAGGCCTCACTGCTCGTAATTAACTCGTGAGAGAACTCTATATTGGCTCAAATTGAGAGGTTTTTTATCATAGAATCACGAGCGGGACTGGAAAACAGACAGATAAACTTAAATGAAAAGGGAATTATTTTCTGCTTTCGTAACAGTCTCCCCTGCTGAAATCAATAGCAAATTCAGTGCTCACAGCTCTAAGAGCCTGCTTCTTTTTGTCCTTATTTTCTCTAAGTGACTTTTCAGCTACATCAGAGACTGGCCTGCACTGCCATGTGCTATGGCAAAATAGGATCTTGCAAAAATGTTTTATATGTAAGTAAAGTCTGTCTGAAATCCTACTAGGTTAATACAAATAGAGTTCTTCCTGTTGGCCAGGTAAACTCAGCAACCCTGCTCCGCTGCAGAGTAAGTATGGATTTAATTAGAATTAAGATTTTATTTGCAAACATCTTGTAATTACCTTTTTTATTTTACAGTTGAATGCTCCCCGTGGCCTACTCGAGGCTGATATACTGGTTTATATGAGGTGAGTTGGTGGTGTTCTATTCCACATTAACTGGAACCAGGGGAAACTTCCAGTAGACAAGAAATTGTTAATGCTCCTTTCCACTGAGTCACCTTCCAGAACTGCACCCTGATTTCTGGAGACATTATTTGTTCAGGAGGCCAGGAATAATTAGTGTGCTTTCTTTTCTCTTAAGTTTCTTAATAAAATGTTATTTCATTCCTGCAGATACTCAGATCACTCCAAAACAACCGTTTGCCTCCAGCTGGCTTCAAGCTTGGGAGGCCTTCATTTGAAGAGATAAAGCATCAGATTTTAAGATTGGAGAACTCAAAAACTGTTCAGATATTTATGTAGGCAATTCTAATTGCATTTAGAATCCCCACACCTTCTACTCTGATCTGCTCTTTTATTAATGTGGTTTTGTTTTGGTTTTTTTTTTCTTTAATTTTACCAAGTCTTTTGTGTTAGCACTCAGGATTACAATTTAAGTTCCATTAAATAAGAAATACATTCAAGGAATATTTGAATTTACCTAGGCACCAAATAAAATTGGAATATTTTAAGCACACGGATGATAAATACTGAATATAACCTGGGTGTGAATAGACTGCATAAATCTGTTTATCTGGCTAGTTTCAAACCAGAAATAAAGCTTTGTTTTCATTCTGACTTTGACTGGTTTTGAGTCCTAAAGGCTCAAGCTGTGACCTAAGCAAACAGAGCACTCCAGGACTCCATGAACAATAATTCAATACTCATGAACTGCAGGAACAAAATATGCACAGAATTCTTATTAATTGTTTCAAATATTTAACCACAGTTGCTAATATTTATTCTTAATTTAAAACACTCTTTTTATAATTAAAAAAACCCAACAACCTATTTTAATTTTGGGTGTTTTTAAAGCCAAGATCAAACCACAAGCCATATTGCAATATATCTCACTTGTCAATAAAATGAGTGCCTAAATAAGTACCTTCAAGAATATTTATCAGAAGGAGAGCAGCAAATGTGGTTGGATTACATTTATTATTGGCAGCGTTTTGCCTGTGAGCAGGAGGTGAGGGGAACAAGGTGAATTGCCAGCTCCCCTAATAAGACATCTCTGTCAGAGGGTGCTTGGAGACTTTTCTCTCCAGAGATGCTCAGGGGAAAGCCTGGCTGCAGATTAGGGCTCCAAACTGATGAAAAGAACAAGGAGTGCTGCACATGGCTGTGCCTGCATCGCCGGGCATTTGGAGGGAACAAGAATTACATGACTTGATTTACTTTACAAAAACTGATTAGTGAAACCCCCTGTGGATTTCTTAACTATACTATGGAGGGATATAAGATTAGTGGAGCAATTCCCATCATCAAACGTATTTACTGCTAAAATATTGGATTAGTGATGTTGTTATCCACTGTTCCAAGATTATAAAGTGATTCTTTAAAATTGAGCAAAAAAAAAACACAAAAAACCCCTACACTCTATCATTTGTAATTAGATTTGAGTCTGAGTGGTTTTGCCTATCCAGAAAAAGTAATTTTGCTAAAAAAAAAAAAAAAAAATACAACCAAACTGTGCTCTGCAGGAAGGAAAATAAAACTATAGATTCAGAAGAATCCTCTTCTGCTTTTGAGACACAAATGGTTGTATTTGGCCTGTATTTGTGTTTATTTTAACACACATGGGTGTGCAAATCATCATCCTCAGACACTCAAACTTCCCAGAGAACTTTGAAGAGAGGTTCATCATTGTCTCAGTTTCCACTCACAGCATGAACTGTGAAGGAGGAAGAGCAGGAGGAGAGGGGATAAATTAACACGTTCATTAAAGCAATTATGTTACATTTGGGCCAGGAAGATTAATGCAGCTGTATTCTGGCTTTGTAGCCTTTATCTTCAGCAACTAAAAGCACTTGGAGTTCTTACAATTAATAAACAAATAAAAAGCTACAGTACTAACATCACCTTCTCACATTTTATCCAGTTGAACACCTCAAGGAAACAACTTTTATGAAGTATTTCAGGGAGACACATAATAGACAGGGATGTAGGAGTCACCAAAAAGAAAATTAAATCAGAAATATTCTGCAGCTGAAGAGTGGGAGTTTTGTTGTACCTGTCGTGCTGGCAAACCTCACTATTTGCCACTACTGCAGTTTAAACTTAAGCATTGTTCCCTTTCAATAAGAAAATGATAAATCCCTATTGTCTCTTTCTAGATTAATCTTCCCACTAATGACAGAATCCATGAGGCTTTGGGATCTTCTCCTTCTTTTGTGATTCCACCATTTCCCTGGGTAGCCTAATTCTGGTATTTTCAGTAAAGACATTTTTCCTGCCATCTTCTCTGAACTTTTGCACACCTTTAGGCCATTTCCTCCCATCCTGTCAGTTGTTACCTGGGAGAAGAGACCAATCCCACCTCGCCAAAGTCTGGAGGAAAAAATTTGTGTCTGATTCAGAACGATGGTGATCAACATTGTTTCATGGCACTGCCACACAAAATTCAGCACCAGCAACCTCAAAAATTTAGACAATCACAGATTAGTTTGATTTTAAATTTTCCTGTTTATAATGGACTGTAAATTTAGAGGCTATAAATACATAATCTTAACCACAGTAGCTCCGAACAGCCTTGACAGGGTTTATCAGCTAAATGTTTAATCAGGCAAAGCAGCAAAAAAACATAACCACAGGAATACATGGTATTTAGCATTTAAATAAAGCTTGTAAACCAATGACAAGTCTATTTGGGCAACTACTCCCACACATGTTCCTTATCTGCAAAGGTCTTGTCCCAAATTTATCGGAACGAGTCTCTCATACTTTATTTTCCAGGCAGTAACATCAATTTCCATTCACTAAGTTCACAGGAAAAAAAAAAAAAATGGAGAAAACTACAAGTTAAAAGGCACGGCCATGAAAAAAGAATTCCTACAATGTCAATGTCATCCTGCTCTGCTAACCTAATAAACCACAGCCAAAAAACCCCTAAAAAACACAATTGCAAAACCAAGAACAAAAACCCCCACCACACAGAAGAAGAAATGAGCCTGACAAAGCACTACAGCTCCTCTTTTCACGTCTAATTGCAGAGCTGTTTCAAAATGCCCAGCAAAACCTGGCTGCTCCCAAGATCCAGCCTTGAGCAAGGGAGTCAAGAGGGAGCCGTGGCAGCAGAAATCCCTCCCTGGGCACACAAATCCCTGCTCCTTGTTCCCCCAGCCTGCAACCTCTGTGTGAAATTGCCCTGCTGCTAATGGGCACCAGCTTCTCCCCTGCTGCTATCAGGGGCCAGATGTGGTTCTTTCTGCCTCGCTGCCCTTTGGCCCTGCACACAAACCCTGCTCTGGCTGCTCTGTTCTCTCTCTGCTGGCACAACTCCTCCCACAGCAGCTCTCAGCAGCCCAAGCACACCAAATGATTTTTTTTTTTATTATTGTTATTATTGAGTAGACACAAGTAGCCAGTCTCTCCCTTGTGTGGGGTGTGGGGGAATTCAAAAAAACTTTATTGGAAGTAACACCTTTTTGTACAGAGGAATTGGCTTTGCTCGTGGTTCATTCCAGCAGCTTTTAAATACATTTCTCCTCCTTTTAGAGTTGGGAACCATTTGCTTTATGAGCACCATTTGGATCATTTGCCTGTTGCTCATAAAATAGACAAAGCTTTTATCCATGCCATGAATTTTTACTCACTTCATACAAAATACCTAAGGAGGGATTTGCTGTGGCCAGAATTACATCCATGAAAGAATTAACAACTAATTTAATTTTCTGCTACAATAATGGTTCCAGCAGTTTTTGATTTTGTTGATTACATTTCTTTACTCTCCAAGAACTAAATAACAAAAAAATCATGTTAGCGCTAGCTTCTTTGTATTTGTTTTGGAAAACAGATTATTTTTAAATAAAAAAAATAAATAGAAATTACAAAAATATTTTATGAATTTGAATCTTCGTGGTTATTAAGCTGTGGCAAATGCAGCTTTCAGAAGCCATCAAACAACATGGTGATGGCCTGTATGCTCAGCAGGAACAAGGATTCCCATCAGCACGGGGACAGTGAAACAGAATATTTCCTTGACAGGGCTGCTGGCAACAGCCACCCAAATCACCAGGGAAAAGTGGCTGGAAAATTCACCCCTGTCACCCACGCACCAGTGCCCCAATAAATGACAACCATGAGCAGATCAAGCTGCCTCAACAATTCCTCTCTCAGCTGAGCAGCCAAAATCCTCTCAAAGAACCCAAACCCAGCCCCAGCCCCAAAGCTCCCAGTGAGGAAATGGGTGAGGAAGCAGGAGGAGCCCATCAGCCCTCCCAGGATGGAGCAGACACACATGGAGCAGTTTGTTCCTCTACATGAAGAGTTAATGTCTGCTGGTAGCAGAGGAGCACAGCAAGCCCCGCAGGACTGCACATAAACATTATTGACTGCAGACACAGATCGATGGGGCTTAGCTGCTGTGATTAGCAGCTGCCTGCGTGGAGGGCTTGGGAGGTTTGGCCATGCAGGGGCTGGGAGCAGGACGCACACCACTGCACCTGGGAGCCTTTTGTTTGGGAAAGGGGGAAAATCCTGGGAGCAGCAGCTGAGGGAGCTCCCTGCAGCACAAGGCTTGCAGATTTACAGAGAGATATCTGCTCCCTGCATGCACAAACATAAACACCACAAATCTGTGACTGCAGGGATGAGTTTATCAGTTGAGAGCTGCTATATTTTAATCAGCTGTACAGGCTGTCCCGTGGAAGCCTGCACAGCCAGCATTTGCACCTAATAAAGGGAAATGCACTCAAGCCTGAACAGAGGTGCGAGGGCTTTTTCATTTCTACTTCTCAATTCATACACCGTATTTGCCACAAGTTTTTGGGAGTAAAGAGGCCTCTAGGATAAACCTAACTTCTAGAATTTCATATTTCACTGCTTCTTTCATTCTCTGACATCCGTGAAGCCACACATTCCATGTGCAGTACAGTACACTGATACATGGGGAATAACCAGCAAAAATGGCTCTGAAATCCTGCACACGAAACATTCATAATAAACAATTTGCTCAAGCAACTACAAAGGCCAAAACATTCAAACCTGTTCTGTGTTAAGAAGGGCTGCATATTAATAGCCATGTTTCTTCAACATTTTTTGCGTGATTAATTACTGCTTCATTCTTGGTTAAGTCCTCATGAAGCAAAAGGTTGATCTCCCAAACCTCCCTCTCAAAATAACAAACATCCACGGCTTCGTTTCTACACCTGATGCTCACAGTTTATTGACAAACCAATAAAACTACCAAAGTAACTCTGTTCTGTAGAGTTATTGTAGAAATTTTGCAAAATTTTTTAAGTCCTTATGAAGCTCCAGCTGAAGGCAAGACAATGCTGGCATTTCTTGCTCAGAATAAAAGCTCAGGCTTCAACTCAAAGGGCACCACCAGTAATCTGGGCAGCCAAAAACCAAAACAAATAATTTTGAAATGTGACAGAGGAACCACAGAGCAACCTGTTGCTACATTTCTTTGCAGATTATTTCCATGGATACTTACAGAAACCATCACAAGGGAAAAGAAGTGATCAGAAAAGTTGTTCCAGCCTACCTGTGGCTGAGTCCAGGGCTCCAAGGTTGTTTCTTTCAAAGGAGTTTGTGGCCTTCCCATTTCTTTTGTGTGCTTTTGGGAGAGAAAAAAAAAGATGTGTCAAGGATATTGTTCAGTCAGCATTCAGCATTCATTCCCCTTGAGGGAATAAAACAGGTACAAATTCCATACAATAATGTATCAATTGTCAGGACTGCACATATTTGGAGTAGGCTGTAGGTAACTTTTCTTTTTTCCACCCAGCTAAGTAACTTTATAGAGTTTCTGTATCTTCACACCTTCATCTATGCATACAGATAATAAATTCAGCCAAAAATATGAAATTATTTGCCACCAGAGTAAGGTTCAGCAGCAGAAATTCAGAGGGAACTCAGCTCTGGTTCCTCTGCTGTTTCCTGCTGTGTTATGCTCACTCTGACTTGAATAGATGAGTCCAAAAAGGGATTTATGGGGAACACTTTTAAAGGCTGCATTATTTGGATGCAGAGCCATGTTTCAGATGAGAGTCTTTGTCTTTCCTTAATGTTCCTCAGAGCTGGAGCCAGAACATTGAGCAGTTAAAGGTTTTCTGTCTCCTTGACTTCCCACTGCTTGGAATGCTTTAAGAACAACCACCCCAAATCAAAAGTCCATGTAATTACATGGATTAAAGTGGTCTCTAAAGAAGAAAACCTCTGATCCTTCGCACTTTCTTCTTTTACAATACCAAAACATCCTGCAATTACTTATTAACATCTAATTACTTCAATAATAAATGCATAAAATTTTTGGTCACTGGGATTGAACATTGAATAGGATGTTGGCACCTCTTAATTTTCTCCGTATGTGCTTCCAGTGAGGAAATTTTACACATTGTTGTAAAGGATACAAGTCTCATATTTTATTTCTCCCTAAATGTTTTTTTTCTGTCATAAAGCAGTGGCATTCACAAGACTAAAAAAAAAAAAATCCTCTGCTGGAATATTTTAAAGATATACCAGGATTTTCCTCCTCAAGAAATACATCTCTAATGTACTACCCTTTGAGCACTGCCTTTGACAATATCTAATACAAATATCACATTATCCAGGCCCCACATCAGAGTGATCTAAATGTCCATGGAGACTGCCAGGGTTGACAAAGAAAAGGAGAGAGGTGCCGTTGGATTTTTTGTCATTTGCAACAAATTATGGCTGCTTAAAAGGAGGCATTGCTTTTTAAATACAGAATTTGTGGGCAACTTTGGTTTGCATGGAGCATTCACAGGGCTTCTTTCAAAAAACCACCTTATTAAATGGCAATTGTGTTTTGGCAGGTTGGATTGCTCGTAATAATAGATTACAAGCAATAATTTTTACCATTTTTTGTTATCTTGTATTTTGGGGTAGCAATGGAATATGATTCATTCTTGAAACAGAACAATAAGTGCATTTCAAAAGAAAAAAAGAATTAACCACAGATTCAGTGAATGCTAAATAGAGTTAAAATGAAAGCAACTGGAAAGGGAAAGTTGTGTTTTTCATGTGTTCAAAAGCAAACGTATTCTACCTTATAATCTTGCTTTAATCATCAGCCATCAAAGGGACCCAAACACAAAATGAAAATTATTAAACATATCAATTGTGATGCTAAGGATACCATAATAATTCCGCATGGGCCAGCCTGCCAGGAACTGACGTTAAAAATCACATTATTTCTTGAGAAATTGATTTTCTTGGCATTTCAGACCTGTTTTTTATACAACATTTGTCCACTCAGGGAGCAAAGAGAAAAATGAATGAACAAGTGTGTGATTACAGGAGGAAAACAGATGCAAATGTGCATTTATAGGTGAAACAGCACTTAAAGTGTTTGAGTAACACTGGAAACCATGTTCAAAATTTTAGAAATGCCTTAGTGAGGACACAAAGAAGTTAATGTTGAATTTTATTTAGACTGATCTCAATTACTTCCCAAAGTTCCCCATAGCCTGCACCTAAAGAGACCCTCTGAAGAAAAAAATATCAGGAAATAGGGACAACACCCAGAAAGAGTGAAAATAGTGCAGATTCCAGGGTAACTGCTGGTCAGGCACAGGGAAGGAGGAGAGAACCAGGCAGCAGCTCCTTTATCCCTGCAGAATTTCCCCACACAGGAAACACCTTTGTGGCTCTCAGTCCAGTTTTCCAGTGCTGTTCCAGAACCAACCCCACACACAGAGCCCAGGTTTGCCACGGAGAGCCTGGGAGGCAGTTTGGGTGATCAGGCAGCGTGGAGAGACATTCCACAGGGGCTGTGAGCCCACAGGGGACAGCTGGCACTGACCCAGGGCCTGTGGCAGGGACACGAGGCAGATCCTCTGCAGCTCCAGCCCAGCAGCTGCACCTCTCCAGGTGTGATAGAATTACCTGCCACCACAGCAGCTGCACCTGGAGCACAGAGCTCCTCACTCACCCCTGGCTGAGACACACACGCTGCTAATGGATCACACCAGCAGCACTCATCCACAAATTCTCTTTCCTCTGTTGTGAAGGATGTGGTAATCAGAGACAATCCTCCCAGGAGCTTCTTTCTTCCAGCACAGATAAAGAGGCTCTTACTAAAACTGGCAAGTTTTTGGAAGGCTTTATCCCCTTGTTTTCCTCAGAGCATTTTCCCACAGCCCTCTGAAGCTTCCCCAGTTCCTCTGCAGAAACAACAGACTGTGCCCACAGCCTTTTGTTTATGTTCCCTCCACTCCCTCAATTGGACGTTTAAGTTCCACACGTGGAAGAGAATTGTGCTCGTAATGAGATAAAAGATGGAATGATTTCAGCCTGGATATGACACCGTGGCTCCAGCAGTGCCATTTAGAGCTCCCTCAGCCCTTGTACTTGCACTGATCACAATTTCTCTAGCAGGCAAGCCTGACTGGTGGAATTAACAAAGTTCTTCCCATGTCTGAGGAGCCACCTGTCACTCCTGTACCAGCCAGCTGCCTGCCTGGACAAGTGATTCTGTTCCTACCACTCACCCAGCTCCTCCTGGGATCTCCCCCTGTGCTGGAGTTGAGGGAGACAAGTTTTGCACTAAATCATTACCTGACAGTGCTTTGTCACTGCTGTGGTACAGGCACTGAGCAAGGGAAAAAACCCCAAACTAACACAACCCACCCCCCCCCCCAAAAAAAAAAAACCCAAAAAACAAACAAACAAAACCACCAAAAACCTAAAAAAACACCAAACCCAAACAAAAACAAACAAACAAAACCCCACAAAAAACCCCCAAGGAACCACATGAAATCTTGCTGGCTGTAAAAGTTTCCTTTATCTCAGTGATCCCTTTTGTCCACTGGGAAATACAATAAATTCAGCCGTTCCCCAAGGCCAGGCAGTCCTGTCTAGCTACATCAAGGCCAATTTTCAGGTATTTTCAATATGAAAAAAGTTTTGGTTTGCTGAGCCATCATACAGCCAGTCCCATCAGTCTTCCACCTGACCACCCAGAAATTACCTTGATTACCTTGGCAATCAATAAAGTCCAGTATAGTAACCATGTCATAAAAAGACTGTGCACAAAAATATTTTGCTGATGTTTGGAATTTTTGGTCTGGTTGTAACAGCAAAAGAAAGCTTTAATATTTAATCAAAGCAGTTATTAAATATTTTTTTAAGGAGAAAATGAAATTCATCATGAATATTTCCTGTTGTTTATTAGGAGCAATAAGTTAACAAACATATAATTACTTGTGACAACTTGACAGGTAATATCCAGGCTTCCAAAACCTACCAGAGAAAATGAACTGTAAAACAGATTTTAAAGGTTATGAAAGTGTTTTAAGTCAGACATCATTTTTGTCCTTAATGGAATGATGAATCTAGATGCTTCAGAGGGGTCCTCCTGAAACATGAGAGGAGATTTTTGGTGCATCTGAGATAATTCAAAGTGATTAGGTTTTGTTCTAATACTAAATACTGGATTTGTTCAGCTGGATAGATGTTACCACCATTCCATCCTGCTTCTCTATTGACAAGTTTTTGCTTTTCTTCAAAGCAAAATCAAAAATCTTGGCTTAGAGTTAAAGCAGAAAAACAAAAAGTTACAACACAACAATTTCAGTTTACCTATTCATGATTTCTGGAAAAGCCCTAGAATTATCTAGGCAGATACTACCACCAGTAATTCTAATGGTTATTGATTACTGTGAGTAGCAAAAGCAGACAGAATTTCCAAGATAATACCATGCATTTTTCTCTGGTGCCTTAGGAAACTGCTACAGCAGCATTAAAATTGTCTGCCTCCAAGTGTCCCACTCGTGCACTTTACAGCAAAGGAAAAAAAAATACTATAGAAAACAATCTGTCAAGCTGAAAACTTATATGGCTTGAAGTGAAATTTAGGAAACAAACAGCAAAAGATATTTGGTAAGTTTTATATCAGCTATGTTACATTATCATAATATAGTAGGGATTGTAAGTTTTTTCCTGTTTGGGGCAATTTCCGTCTGCCAAAATCTACATTTTTAGACAGGAAGTGCACTTTTCACTGGTTTTTTGTCCCACATTTTAATCAGGAAATCAGGTATACTGATTTTATTGTCCAGGCAGCAGAATGTCTTTGCACTGAGACAGAGGAACCTGTAAGCCTGAGGAGGAGATTATTCCTATTAACAATGCCTCCCTCTTGCCTCTAAGTTGATTCAGGTAATTGGATTCCTGCAGTCCTCTCCTTCAGCCTCCCGAGATCCTTCACTTGAAAGGTGAACAGAAGGGTTAATTTTAGTGACAATAGTTAAGTTTATGTAACAGATTGCTAAAACAAATTATTCTAGTCTGAGTTTGCAAAATTCATATATTTATATATATAAAGGAAAGCCATAGGACAGCAGAAATGAAGATGTACTTAAGGATTCCCATGAGAAGGTTTTTGCTTTGTGTTCAGGAAACAAAGATCTGCCGTTTGCCAAAGGACAGAAATACAAATAAATATGCAGATAAGAAACCTTTTTGTGGAGAGATCAGTGAGGAACCCACAAGTTCAGAGCCCTGAAATGTAACTTAGGAGCGACAGGAATCATCAGCTTTCCAGAGTAAACCTGGAATCACCACTGACAACTTCTACACCATTTTGTTTTGCTGCACCAACTGCAGCTCCACCTCTGAACGTACCAAAATGCCCTGTGCCGTGGCTCTGCATCCTCACAGAGATTCCTTGGACTCAAAAGCCACAATTTGACCCAGCAAGTCTCTAAAGGTGCTGCCAACAGGCAGCTTCTACCTTGCAAGGACCTCTTGAGGGATGTGATAAATCACCCAGCACACATCCAGCACTAGGATGTGATTTCCAGAGGTGCAGCACACCCACAGCTGTTCCACTATTCCTGCAGGGAAATCAGCCCTTGGATTACTTATTTCCCTCTTTTGTTCCAGTGTATCTCTGGGCAAAGCTGGCGCAGGGCAGGGGGCAGAGGATAAAGGCAGGGCGTGGGGTGTGGGGTGTAGCACACCAGGAATGCTCAGAGGTTTAACAAAGCCTGACATGAGATTTGCCAGATGGTTCTGTACCGGATTGTAAAACTTTAAACTAATCTTCATTTAAGAGTTTTAAGGGCTGTATCCCTCTTATAAAGCCTCTTGCTCTTTTGCCTGGTTGATTCTGGTAAATTATAGATCAGACTTTAGAAAACTGCTTCCATGAACAGCAGCTCCTTAAATCTCAGCTAAACTGAGCAAGAAGATTACATGTTATTATGATGTAGCACAGCAGGATTTCTGTACAGCAAACATAATGATGTAGAGAAGGATAAAACTATCATTCTGCACAAGGAGGTCATCCACAGAAGAACAATGCTCTTTCTACAGCAGCCAAATCCATCCCTACGTGGTGAATCTTCACTGGACAAATGTTTCTTTCTTAATGGTTCTGTAAAGAAACCCAACCATAAGCAAAAAACCTGAATCTGTGCTTCAGGATTCAACCATCAAGCACTGTAGCACAAAGGAGATGTCATTAGGGAGAAATTATTCTAAATACTACTAGAAAGAGTATCTATTTCAAGGGCAATTTTAGGGTAAATGCATCTTGTTGGTTTTATGCAAGGAGAAAGGATTTCCTGTGAATCCCAAGGGATATGTCAGATAGTGTATGTAGCATTAAAAATTAAAATACTCACTAATCTTACAAGCACATATATATACTTTTAATTGTAAATCAAATCCCGTTCACGTGGGAAAGCACAGAGAAAAGTCACTACACTCATGTAGAAATTCTCTCCACCTGCTAATTGTGTTTTCCATCTTGCTCAGTATCTCCCCAGCTAAAATCCTAGTAGACAGAATTGCAGATTTCAGACAACACATGAAGACAAAGTGGGATCAACAGAGAATAAATCCAGGTGTTCAGTAAGCAGCAGTAGCAAAACTGCAAAAAAACCACAAGACACTGGAACCACCAAATCTTCAAGTTGATAAAGGAATTTGATACTAAAATTGTGGCTTATCTTTTTTTTTTTAAACAGGTGAAGCAAATGCTTAAGTCTATTCATCTCCAAGTCAGCAGCCTGTTGAAATTGCTCTAATTTTCTTTTCCTCTACACGATTCTGAATGCAGTGTAGTAATGTCAAATGACCTCTTTCTTCTCTCTCTCTCCTTTTTTTTTTTTTTTTTTTTTTTTTAATTGAAACATTATTTTCTGCACATGAAAGCCTTTGACTCAAAAGCAAACAGGTGTGATATTCACAGCCTGGTCTTTTCAAAATGTCATACACAGGAATTACAGATTTATCCTAAATCTTCATGTAAGAATGGGAGCATTTTGAAATACCTAAGAAAAATGCCTGTGAGAATTTGTTAGTGAAGACTGTTGCACAACTGATTTTATTACATTTAAATTACAATCAGAAACTGTGTTGTCCTTCTGTTTTATCTTGCACATCTTTGCTTATAAACTTTAGGAAGTTTCCCAGATTTCAAAGATAACAAAGAAATTCTTAATCAATGCACAGTTAAATGTTTTCTGATATAAGAACACAAGATTTCCTACTAATTCAGATAATTCTTAAGGAGAAAAATTACTTTAAATTTCACAAACACTGAGTTTTTTAGTTCATATATGTAAAAATCTTAGTGTTAATAGCTGATAAAATATGCTTATGCTACATGTTCTGGCTTGAAAGTAGTTACATGCATAAAACTAATGTGACATTAGATGCTAAGGTATTCTTACTTCAAGTGAAAGGGGGGGAAAAAAGAACATAATATCAAACAGCTTGTTTTACTTGCCTGAGCTCTACCTAGCTTTTAAGGAATGAATATAAATGTACACAAATCCGTTTTGTGACTCAGATATAAAGCATCATGTTAAAAATGTAGTACACGGTAGCAAAACTACAAAATTTTACACTCCTGCATATTTCCTCCAGAGTTGTTAAAATCCACATTTCTTGTTATATCCTGTCATAAAAATAGTTTCACTTTCTGTAGGTTATTCAGGAGAAACAGAGGAGCTCCTGCCCGGATCCACCTTGTCCAAATGTGGTATTTATTTTTTTTCCAGGGCTAGTCATCTTCTTTCTCTATGGCATGACTAAGTTATACTTTACAGAAATCCAGCCTCTTATAAAGAACATTTGCAATTTAAATTGCTCTTTCTCTCCGAACATTAAGTCTGAATTGGATAAAGTTGTTAAAAGCTAAGGCTTCCTAGTTTTTTTTTGCTAATCAGGGAGACCAAAATTACATTATCAGAGTCAGCCAGGAGTAGCAAGGACCTGTTTGCTGGAGAAAGGCCTGAATGGGAATCTCACGGACTGATTACAGCCAGGGGAGAATGGCTGACCAACCTCTACACTCTAAGCTTTGAAGTGTGGCAGAACTAAGGAAAATGTGCCACCTTAAATTAGATTTTTCCAGAAAGTTGATAAATAGGCTTACTCATAAAGAGCAGCAAGACTAATCTGCAATTCTCCTGACATTAGACAACATGATCTATAGAAGCCTTGTTGGATCATCAGTTCCTTTCATTTGATGTCATCCTATTTATATTCCTTATCCCCAGCTGTGACTATTCGTCTTAAAAAGTATGTTTGATTTTTCTAGTACATACTGTAGCTCTGAGTACATGAAGTAAAATAAAAAGTCAGATTGTTCTTCAGGTGTCAGGAGTGTGTCCAGAACAGGCACCCCGACCATAAATAATCCCTCGAGAGGTAAAGAAACATGTTTGGAAATGCTTTCATTGCTCCTTATCATGACTTTGAGTAAATTATTCAGCCTCGGTCCTAACCTGTGGCATGGAATTCAGAGTGGATGCAAGGAATGTGACCTGTGAAAGAGGGAGGAGCAGTCCCCAGGGTCAGGGGAGGAGAGAGTGGCTACAGCTGCTCCAAGGCACATCCGTGCAAGGAGGACCCATCGCCCACTTAAGCCAAGGATGTTTGTGGGCTAGAGCAGCACAGCCTGGGAAAAATATATAGGTCTTTTGATATTTTACATGTGGTCAGGATAGAGCCCAAAATCTCCATTTTTTTTCTGGAAAAATCCATTAAAATTTGTATTGCACCAGCAAAAAACTGGTGCCTGTCAGCCTCACTGCTGCTTGTTCCCTTCCCATGGACAGCTCTGTATGTCAGCCTCCCGTCAAGAAAAACAATAAGAAATTTCTGTTTCTCTTGTTCTTCCTGGGAAAGTGCCATCACAAATGCCCACAAAGCCCCATCACATTTCCCCCAGTACTCCTATGCTATGCCAAACCCATCCTCATTCTTTGTTAGAAATCCCTTCTAAAGTTACAGGAAAAAATTCTGCCTTGATGTCACAGGTTTTGCTGTAGTTTGCTGTCAAGAGAATAGTCATTCTATGTCAAAAAGAATCATAAATTTATAACCACTGTTTGGGGTTTTCTTTCAGCTAAACATAACAAATAACATTACAAAATTATTTCTCTGGCTGACCTATTTAATGTGTCTGCTGTGCTGCCTTTCTGGAAGGAGGGAACGTAAAAATTCATCAGAAGCCTCAGCAGGTTGGGGAAGCTGCACTGAATGAAGAGATTTTGGAAGCCCTGACAGACTTAGGTCCACCATGCCACAATCTCCCTGGCTCAGCAGTGCCTCCATAGCTGTGGCAGATTTGTGTCCTTGGGGCAGGAGGCAGGACAGGAGTGCAAGTCAGGCAGGCTCAGAAGCATTCTCAGTTTGAGGCTCTGTCCTTTGCAGGGTTCATAGACCCACCCAGGGATATTCAGGGCAGTTCTTAGATGTGTTACTATATTCTAGATACCATTACAAGACTCCTTGGCCCAGATATTGGGTTGGCTTTAAATGTTAAATATTAAATTTGAATGTTAAATATTTAATACAAGAGCTACCTCTGCTTCCTCTGTGCTCTGGTCCCTGCTCAGAGCAGGGTCAGGCAGCAGAGGCAGAGGTCACTGCTCCTGTGGTGGCCAGCACTGAGTGCCTCCCACAGCAGATGAAGACATAAAATGCACTTACAAAACCCAAGTTCACTTTAAATCAACCTTTTTGTTTATTCTGCAGAAAACAATGCATCCTAATGGATTAAGGAAAACAATGTCAATATTACCACTGCTGGTTTTTTACACAGAGCTCTTACACGTGTTAAGGAAAATGGCAATTTGTTTATTAGGGGCAATTGCTTTCATTCTTCCAGATGATGAATTCCAGGAATAATTTGAGCTTTTAGAAATAGTTAATGAGTTAAAAATCATTAAGGCATCATTCTCATGCAAGGTGAAGGGTTTGCATATCTCACATGAGAGATCTATAATTAAACATTTGGAACATATGAAAGCAAAAACCATGGAATGTGGCCATCACTGGATTTCTAAACTATTTACACTGGATCCTTGTCTTAGATTAAGCACACACTCAGTACAATAACATATGGCAGTGAAATCAGATGTAATAACTGCTTTTATTAAATTAAATACTTTTATAAAAGTGTGTTACTCTGTCCAGAGGCAACAGATTGGGAATAATTTCACTTCTAAAGATTGTTATGCAATCCTTGTATGAACTTCCCTAATACCTATGATGTATGTATTCCACAGAAAACCATTTTGTTATCTCTGGGTTATGCACTACATCTCCTGGTGTAAACTCTTCAGGAATTCTTCTTAAGGAATATGAAACACTTCCACAATTTACATGATAGTGACCCCTAAACCTTATCAGATTGTGCTCTGTTCTTTATTATTACAGTTCCTACGTCTCATTAATTACTCACTGAACTGAAAGATCTGAACTTGCATCAAGTGATTTTTCTAGCAACAACAGTGGTTCAGGAGTCAATAAAAAAAAAAAAAATCAGCAAAAAACAAACCAGAACCCAAAATCATCAAACCCTACAAAATACCCCAAAAATTCTAGGTCTGTACTCTTCATTTCTACAATTCAAATCTTTTAAATTCAAGTACATCTTTGTATTTGTGCAAATTGAAACATAATCACAGAGAGAATCAACCAAAACATATTGAAACGACCTAAGGATTTGTCCCACAATCCTTTAAGTATTCCTATCATTTCTGTTACAATGTAAATAAAGATAAAACACCTTTATTACAAGGATGTAAAGATGTTATGATACATCTCCACACATATAAAAGCCTCAGCATTCCGAGGTGAAAATAATATTTTTCCTTCCTTCACTCTTGCAGGCTTATCTCAAAGGGAGCAGTTGGGGAGAAAGGAGAGGCCGTGTAACACGTGCTGACTGAGCCAAATGGAATTTTCCAGGCAGGGACGAGCAGTGCAGTCCCTGGCTGTGCTCTCTGGAGCTGAGAGCTGCTCAGTAGGAGTGAAGTGGAACTCAACAACCCAAACATCATGAGCTTTTCACACTGTCCTAAGTTACAATGTAAATTGTGCCCAAGGTATGTATTCTATCCCCATCTTCATGAGCCGTTGGAGCCAAGGTGGGGCAGTGTTTTCCTTATCTTCTGTTAACGAGCCCAACAATGCCTTGCCACATGACTCATAGATAACTCCCTCCGGGAGTTATCTCTGGTTAATGGGCCATCAAGGACCCACTGCAGGACTCATAGAATGAGATCAGCCCATTGGGAGATGCTCTGCCCAGGGGGAGGAGCCAAGCATTCCCACCTGGATAAATACAGGGTTTGGGACAGCACAGGGAGCTTTTATCCACTGGACTCCCAGAGGAGACAAGAGCTACCAGACCTTTCTACAGAATCACTGCTTCGACAAGATCATCTCATCTAGACTGTTGCCACCACCCTAACAGGGGGTCAGGTTGTGTTCTGACTCTGTCAGTGGTTTTTTTTTGTACTATTACTTTTATTTTATTTTACTTTCTTTTATTTCTTTTCTTTTCCTCTTATTAAATTGTGTTTCTGACTTAGAGTCTTTCACTAGTTTTGCTTTCAAACCAGCACACACACCCTCAAAAATCTCCCCAGTCCACCTCAGATGCTGCAGTGGCACCTCAGCGAGGTTCCCATCAGCCAGCCCAAGGAACCTGTGCTGACAACAGCCTACAACTGCCAGCACATTTTGTTTCTTGAGCAAACAAAGAGTTGGAGCAAAAAGGAAAACGAGAGGAAGGAAAATGTCACTGCTGCTCAGCCAGTTGGGTGCTCAGAGACACTGCTGATTAATGTGTTAACTGAGGAGCCCAAAAAAGACAAACCTTTTGAATCAGGGAATGAAAAGACATTTGTTCCCCTTTGTAGACAAACACTGATTATACTAGGGAAATTTAACCACTGCGAATTTAAAAATCACAGCTAAAAAATGATTAATAAAAGTGGTAAATGACATGACAAAGGGAATGACATGAAAGGGTTCCCTCAAAAGCCACCTGCTTGTGACACACGGCAAAACGAGCACGTGTCACGCGACTGACGTGAGACAAAAGATCAGCAGTGGTGGAGGAAGGCTTCTGGAAAGCTGGAGATCAAATAAGAAATGCAAAACTATTTTCTGTGTTAAATATGTATGATAAACATCAACTGCAAGACAACAGACCTAATCCTGCCTTGTCCTGAATCCTGAGAGTGAGGAATTTTACATAACCTTGCATCTCTCTTTCGTGGGAATTCTTAAGGAAATGGGATACATCACTGAATTTTTAGTTTCTTTCTAAACAATCCTAGCAAGGCCAAAGGTAGTAAGTAGAAGACAGAAAAGTTGCATTTTATATTTCTATTCCTAACACTCAATGAACCACACTACAAATTCAACTCTCTCTTTGTAGCCAACTCATCACACAGAGAACACAGACTCATCTTTCCTAGACAAAATACCAATAATACAGAATTCATATTTCAACTTCCATTCAGATTATGTCTATAAATACATAGCATTATATAAATATATTAATATCACATTATTTAAAAAAAAAAAAAAAACAAAACAGACAAAAACTACTGTGGAAGTAATTTTTCTACTTCTCTATTTATACATTTTTCCTACATTTCCCTCTTACTTCAAAGAAACTCTCTACTGTAGAGATTTCACTGATATTCACTTTAGGGAAACCAGTTGATTTCAGCAAAAATTAGTGTGGAAGAATCTTATCCTAAAAGGTTAAAATGGCTCTAAAGGAAATTTCACCACTCAAGCAAAGCCTTAAATAGTTATCTCCTTACAAAAGTTTGATATGATATCTCAACCAGAAATCTGAGCAGCTTTAAAAAATGGTAAAGTTTCCCTTCCAGAAGCACATTTGAATCTGCTTTTTTCCTTTCCCTTACTTTCTCAGTCCTTATGACGCTGTCTCTAGTTTATAAAACCTCTTCAAACACTTTTCTGCCAACAATTGGCTTTTTTAATTTACCTCCATCATAAATCCCCAACCACAAGCGTAGATTCTTTGCTGCTTTAGATCTGCATTTAATTCCACAACGCTTCCTTTCATTTCACAAATGCCCACCTTTATCTACATCATTTTACTTTGGGGCATCATTTAACTCAGCTCTCCCTAGCCAGGAGTCCTCTCAGGCCCTCCCACAAACTTCTGGCTTCAGCAAATTGATTTGCTGTCTCCTCCAACTATCCTCCACAACAAATCAATCCTTTGACTCTTGCAACTTTTGAGAAGCCTCACCTCTTGCCTGCAAGAGGAAAGCTGTGATCACCCCCTATTTGCATTTCTCCGTGGCAATGGAGGAAGATTGATTTAGGATTAAGCATTTGCCATCACAGCCTGGTTCAGACAGAGCCAATTGACCCCTCAGTCCTCGCTGCCATCACTTTCCATCAGAGCTGGGACATGGCTGGGACACTGAGACTTCGCTGCCACATGCAAAGAAATTCCTCAAGCCCATCCTCTCACACAGACCAGCACCCACCACTGTGAGCACTTCTCTTAGAATATTTAATTTAATTTCCTTCTCACACTTTGGGAGTGATTTTTTCACTTTGCTCCACTTGCCTCGCTATTAGAGTACAATAGGGAAAAAAATTATGGAAAAAAAAGAGAAACAGACAAAAAACCACGAAAAGCAGTCAAAACCCAAAAAAAGGACAGAAAAGGACAAAAAAGGACAAAAAAGACAAAAAAAGACAAAAAAAGACAAAAAAAGACAAAAAAGACAGAAAAAGACAGAAAAAGACAGAAAAAGACAGAAAAAGACAGAAAAAGGACCAAAAAAGGGACCAAAAACGACAAGAAAAGACAAAGACAAAGACAAAAAAAAGACCAAAAAAGACCAGAAAAGATAAAGACAAAAATAAGACCAAAAAAAAGACCAAAAAAGACCAAAAAAAGACAAAGACAAAAAACCCAAAAAAAGACAAAGACAAACAACCCAAAAAAAGACCAAAAGAAGGACACAAACAAACAAACAGACAAAAAAACAACCAAAAAAAAATCAAAAAACCAAACCCAACCCCCTGAAAAAGTGCCTAGGACTTGATCTCAACTGATTAATGGCTAGAATCAGTCATGCAAAAATACAGTTAAAAAGCTCTATTTTTTAAGAGAGTAGCTCCTGAACCTCAGCTATCCAAACCATAATTAAGTCTGAGTTGCTCAGAGTTCTTGGAGCAAGTCCATAACATCATTTGAGATGGTTTTGTATTCTGGAACGATCACCACATCATCAGGTAAATCAGAAAGACAGGAAAACAATGGATACAGATAGGGTAAACATCTCTCTCCTACAGAAATACCAGAATAAATGGTGTTGTTCATCTTAGAAGAAAATGAAAAGCAGAGGATCCATGTGCTGACACCCAGGTGTATTTGTAGGTCCAGTGAGTTATACTCACAGTAAGTGACTGCCCACAAAATTCTAGTTGAAGAAGTGGGGGGATTAAATTAAATTATTATGTTGGGTTTTTTTCAGGATTTATCTTGTGCACTGTTGGTTGGAGTGCTGAGCACATCCAGAATTTCACAACATGCCATTAAAGAGCAACAATATTCAGAGCTGTAATAATTAAGACAAAATAGGCATGATCTCCAGAGAGCAGCACAGAACCTTATTTTCCAGCACCTTTAAGCTATTCTAGGCTGTGGGAGTGAGATCTTTGTAAGTGACAATCCCACCCTGTGGCACTTCCAACACATTTTTCATAAACAACTCACATTTGCCCGCGCCAGTTCTCGTGTGCTTTACAGTTTTAGCAACACGGCTCTCCTTGTTTGTGCAGATTTGCATTTGTCCACACACTTTGGATGTGAGCTGGCAAAGCCTGGCTCGTCTCCAGGGCACAAGGGCTCCTGCTGACAAGAGAGCTGTGCCAAAATGTCACCGTGTGTGTGTGTGCTCCAGTGACTTAATTTCACTAACTCTGAGGACGTGACTCCCTGGGTGTGGGCACAGCACTGCATGGTTCCCATCACAGCCCACCTCCAAACCACCAGCAGAACCTGTGGAATCACTGAGCCATTCTACAGCTGCCATTCCAGTAAGTTACACGGCGTGGAAAACTGTGTTTCAGCAATAATGTAAGTAGTTAAAGGAGGAAACTGCTAGGTAGGGACAGGATACTTGAGTATCCTGCAAGTTTTATATATATATATACACACATATATAACATATGCTGTATAATTAATATAATTATAATAATAAATATATTGTTTATATATTGCTTATATATGTTATATAACATATAAGTAATATATAAACAATATATTATTTTAATATATTTTTATATATAAATTATATGTAAGTAATATGTATACAATATACAGATATATAAAATATATAAAATATGTAAATTATATAAATATATATAAATATATATAAAATATATAAAATATGTAAATTATATAAATATATATAAAATATATAAATTTATATATATAATACTGCAAGAAATTTTAATATCTATATATATGTACATTATATATATAAAGACACATGAGTATCCTGCAAGTATTAGGTAGGAGCAGATACCTGAGTATCCTGGAAGTAATATATATACTATGTATACATAATATAAATATATATATATGTTTTAATTATATTATATATATATGATACTGCAAAATAACACAATATCTTTTATATATCTATAATATTTATATAGATACATGTGTATGTACACTACATATATAAATGTACTTGAGTATCCTGCAAGAATTATGCAGGAGCAGATACTTGAGTATCTGTAAGTACAGTTGTCCTGCACTTGCAGAGCATGTGGTGTTCAGCTTTCAACCCTACGTGTAAAATAAGAAAAATTAGTTTGACTCTCAGAGAAACCAACTACAAGTTTCATGAGAGAAAGCTCTAAGTTGCAATAAGTTTTAACATGAAGCTAAAAAAAAAAAAAAAGGTATTTCAGAGAATTTAAAAGAAAGACAAAATTAAATGTGCTGGGGTGCTAAGGTCAGCTCCCTAATGCACAGCACACATCCACGAGCGCAAAAAGCTTTTACGGTTTCCTGAGGCTCAACGTGCTCTTTGCTGCTTTTAGATGTCAACAGGTTCATCCTAACTGTGCCCTCAGCATCCGTAAATCACCTCCTTCATTACCAGCCAGGGCTGTGCAAATAAACCCCGGGAAGTTAACCACAAACACCCCGTCCCTGGCACTGCACACACTCCTGAGTTTTTGAAACATTTCCTGAGATTGGCACAGAGGGCAAGCTTGGCACAGAGATCATCTTGCTGTGACCAAAAATAAAAACCTGTGCTGACCTTGGCCGTGTGAACCCAATGTTAAAAGTTACTGACAGGTTCTCCATCAGAATCATTAACTGCTCTGTGACTCAGAGGAAACAGGCATGGCAGAGCTGCAGCAAAAGACTCAGCCCTGGAGCATGTCCTGCTGGCTGCCCTCCACAACTGCTCCACACAGATCCAGGGAAAACCACAACTCAGGGATTTATAATCTGCTAACAACCCCCCAGTCCCTGCTGCTGGGGATAAATCCAAACTGGCCATGTGTTTTCAGGGGTTCTTCCAAAGCTGAAATATTTCCTCTTTCCTACAATGTAGGACTTTGTGAGAGAACAGGCTCAGCTCTAGGTCATGGTCATTATTCTCATTTCCAGATGAGGTATCACCAGCACAGCAAATCCATGGCTGCATCCATCCCTCCCTCTCTATCCCTGCTTTCCCAGGCTGGAGGTTTGCTGGCATTCCCAGCTCACACATACACTCCCAGACGTGTTTAGGTTTCTCTCAACTATTCAGTTGGAGTCACCAGCCCATGAAAAGAGTCCTGGGTGAGGAAAAGTATCTTCTGCAATTTGATTTTTGAACCCTTTTCATCATATCTGCATAAAGGGGGCTTTCTTAGTAAGATTCCTACCAATTTAAAGGAATGTTATTATAAAATCTAACACCTGTAAATATCTTTTTTTTTTTTTTCCTCTTTTTTTTTTCTCAAAAGCCCCAGGATACATGCCCATTTGCATGGAAACTTGCTCTGTGGTATTTGGCAGCATGACAACCACATTTTATAGGAGCTGTCACCAGGAGACTTGTTCTGGCCAGAATAAATTTGCTCACCACAAACGGGTATGTGCAGGAATGTCCCACCAGCAGGAAATGGCTTTGTCTATACTCGGTGACAACTGTGGTCACAAAGTAAGAACACTTCCAACTTCACTGAAATTCTTTGAAATTCCCTAGCCTGCTGTTCTGTTTGTGTTGGAATAAACCCAAACCTCTCAGCCCAGATCTGCTTTCCCAAGGAACTCCCCAAGCTCATCTTTTGTGCCCAATATCTTTATGAGACACAAAACAACCAGAGATGTCTGTGCTGCTGTTTATTTATATTATGTCAGGTGGTACTGGGTGCCAGCACACCATAAAATATTAATAATTTTTTAAAAGACTACGATTTATTTTTTCCCCTACAGGGTATAATGCAGTCTGCATATCAATTTATGAGTACTTTATCAATCTTTAGCATTTTAGTATATGAATAAAACCACTACTTATAGTTAACATCTATCCCTCTCCTGTACTCTATAATTTCATATTATATATACATATGTGCACCAGCTTAGATAATGAAGATTGCAGTATCTCAAAGTTAATAAGAAAAGTAAAGGAATATACTGAAGTGCTTAATAGTACAAAACAAATTTAATTTATTTCAATCATGCAACTATTGTGAATTTCAACATCTCAAAGTGTGCAACTCCAAAAGTTTTTTGGGGCTTTGTTTTTTGGATTTTTTTTTAATGAAGTAACATTCTCCAGGCTCTCAAAATTTTAAATGCCATAGGTACAACATAATTGCAGAACTACAAAGATGCTTTATGACTGACATGACACTAATAGTCCTTGTGGGTGTATCTTTATTTTAAGAAAGAATGAAAACTTTGTTTTCTGGTTTTTGTCAGGAATTGCTTGTTGTGGGTTCCTTATTTTAAAAACACATTCGAGTACTTTTCTCACAGCTTTTCTTCCTCTTTTTGAAGCTGAAGAACTTGTTCAGCACTCCAGATAAAGGACAGCAAGTAGGCCTTCTATTGAACTCCAATGATTAAATTACTAAACTAAACCTTCTTGCAGTGAGAGTTGAAGTTCAGGCGCTTATTTCATTTCCCTCATTCTCCCATCCTTTCAGTTATCTATTACCAGCCCTCTGGATTACCACCATCAATAAAAATTGGTTTGTGCCATTAGGCAGGGGTCAGCATCTTGAAGAGACTCTGCATCTAATTATATAGATTTGCAATTACAGCTGTGTAAAACACTTAACATCCACATGTTAGAGCTATAACTTAGAGGCTGTACAGAAATAATTACACCAGTGAATGCCACTGCACACTGTGTTCCCTGGAGATAAGCAGAGTGGGATCCACTCACAATTACTGCCCTGACACCTGAGGAGATGTCCCAGCCCAAATCAGAGTGGCAGATTGTCCAACAGGGCTCGGGAGATAAATCAGGGCCCACTCACAATTCCTCACCTTTTCCTTCCCACAAGGGATCCCAGGCTGCTCCCCAGAAATTCCCTCCCAGCACCCTGGAGCTGCTCTCACCCTCAGTGCTTCCCTATTTCCCTTTCAGGGCAGGAGGTCCAATGCCAGATTCCACCTCCCTTGTGTCACAGCCATCCAAACCACTGGAGAAGACAATTCACAACAAAACTGGATCACAAAGCAACAATCTTCTGGGTTTTCAGAGCAAGTAACCACTGAGAAACTTCCAAAACCCTCCTGGTGAGAACAACACTACACAATTACGAATTAATACAACATTTCTGCTCTGAAGTCTCTCAAGAACACCTGGAAACCTTCAGGAAACACTTGTGGTGCCTGCCAGGATAAACAGCTTCAGTAAATACATTTTAGAAGCTGAAAGATAAAGATCTGGATTTCTCTCTTGTCTGGAAAGCTTTGTCTTATGTCCTCTTCCCCTCCCCTGCTGTTGCCTCCAAAATACAGACTCCAGAGACCCAAACCTGTGGAAGACTAGCTTTGGTTTCCTTACAGGTATCCTTTTATATAATTTTTTTTTTTTAATCTTTTCTGTTTTTGATTGTTTGTGTTTTGTTTTTATTTTTGTTTGTTTGGGGTTTTTTTACGTGCTTTAGCCACTGAGCTAATTCATCCTTGTAGACAAATAGTGCCCACCTTCATTTCCAACACAAAATTCTTTGTTTGGAAAAATTGCAGAAAGCTCAAATTAGGACAACCGACACCCAAGTGCATCACCATTTTAATTTAAATAGGCTGTTAAGTAGAATGAGGCAGCAATCTTTTCACTTCATTTCTCCCAACAGATGCTAATAAGAGAAAGATATGAGCATTTTAAACTTGGGAGGTCAACAGGTTCTCTAAAGGCTGAGTAGAGACATTTCTATTACTGTTTTTATTCAAGTGTCACAGTGGGAAAAGGCAAGTGCTGCCTTACACATGATGTATCCATCACATTATGCCTGTTACCACAAGCATTAGCCCCACTCTGAGTTTTGTTATTTCTTGAACTAAAAGAGTCATCTCAAACCTCTCAGTAAATGCTGTGCAGGGTATTTCATTTAGCTTTACTTACATACACACTGTCCTGAACTGGATGCTCAGCCAGAGTGAAAGATGGCATCTGAAATATTGACTGTCCAGTCCTAAAACGGATAATTTCTGTCTATCTACTTACTGATTTTTTTTTTTAATCTGTCTTGAATTATTGTTTTTTGCTGTCTGTTTTGTTGGGTTTTTTTAAGATTAAATATGCTTGACAATATTTTATAGCTCTTTCAAATGCAACTAAGTAATTAATTCTTCAAAGCACGAAGACTACAGAGATATCAATTAATCAAATCATCCTCACCCTACATAAGCATTATTATCCTGTATGTGTTTTTATCTTTAGCTTTGAAAAAGAAAACTGAAAAGATTAAGTGAATTTGTCAAAGTGGTAGGATGAGGAATTCATAGGAACAGACTTAACACCTCCTAACACCAAAAGATTTAATCTAGCAAACCAGCAATGTTCTAGATGAAAGATACCCTGACCCTCCTGAACAATATCAGTGTGCACGTTTTATTTCAGACATCAATATTTCAACAAGTGTTGATTTAACCCTCTAAAACAGACACAGCCAAATATTGCAATGGAGCTGAAAGGTCCAACCCTGCTGTTCATGTCCAGCAATTGTTTCAGTCAGCCAGGAATTTCCAGAGCAGATGCTTTAGAATTTGTGCATTTGATTAAACTCCTGAAGAGACATATCTGAAAACACTTGCAGTAATAAGGCAAATTCAGACTGTAGAAAGTTACAGTCACAACTGTTACATGAATTTTTTATGCCAGTTCTAGATACAACACAGACTACAGCAAATGGTAAATGCTTATGCTATAGCTCCAGTTCTGTGTCTGTAATTTGTGCCACAGATCTTGCAAATTGCTCATTCAATAGCAAACACACATATTTAACAATAGCAGCTCTACTCATTTGACACAGAGAGTTATTCAGCCCGTTAAAGATTACCCAATTTCACCAAAGTGGTAAGAATGCAGACAAAAACTTCGTCCACTCAAAGTACAAAACATGAACTGCAGCAGAAGGAAAGAAGCAGCAAATGGGATGGAGCCAAGGAAATTCAGGAGTTACTCATCTTGGAAGTATCAATCCAATCAGAAAAAAGTAGTTAAAACATCTTCAGAAAGAAATTCACTCTGAATTAAAAATTTACAAAGCCTCTGATATATTTATGAAGAGATATTTAAACTTAGAAGAATATTTTCCAGTCTGTTGAAGACCTCTTGCATACACTGTTTCATAATGGTCAAATTCTATTTTGAAGATGTTTTCGAACAGTGACTTACCAAAGTTCCCAAGACTTTTACAGTTTGTTTTTATATTTGATTTTTCAACTGGAGACCTCCTTAATTGCCAAGTCTCATAATAATTTATCACAACACAAAAAAAAAAAAAAAAAAAAAAAAAAAAAAAAAAAAAAAAAAAAAAAAAAAAAAAATAGAAAAAGTTTTGCAGGTGTCTACAGCAAGACACCTGCTTCTTTTGCTAAGAATCAAGAAGTGCAGCAGCAGCACTTGGTTAATGCCCATCCTGCTGCAGTTATTTTGGAGCTGCTCTGCCTCTAATGGAGCAGATGACCCCTTTGTCTCTGTGACTCCTCACAACCTGCACGTACTCTCCACCAGGCACAGCTCCGAGCCTCCAATTGAGCTTGAAAGTTAATGTTCCTGTAAATCACCAACTGCCAAAGCCAGCCACACCATTTACCTTGGGACTCTTTTCTTTACAGGAAGTTACCATGGAGGGATTTACCAACCTATTGCTTTATAGGATTTTCCTAATTATTTTTTGGCTTTTCTCTTTTTTTTCCTTAATACCTCTTGCCTAAAATGCCTTAATAATAATATTTTTTTTTTTAAAAAAGGAATAGCTTTAATAGTCTACTGTGGAAATAACTGTCTGTAATTCAATAAACAATGGGAGGAGGCAATCACTTCTCTGACCCAACCCAGCTAAAGACAGACATTATTCAAAATCTACAGTAAAAGACCACGTCATTTGTGTCTCTTATGTTGTTAAGTTTCACTGAGCAGAGTATTTGAAAGAACTGGGCTGAAAGAGACAAAGTTTAAACCACAGCATCAACACAGAGAAGGCCCAAATCCCAGAGGAGCCTGGAGTCTGCACAGGGAAATGGTTGGTGACCAGCACGAGTGGCTTTGCCCCGTATCTTTCAGAGTTTCAGTTTAGATTCAGTTTGGTCCAAAGTGATCAAAACCACTCTTCACTGAAGCACAGGTGTCCCCCTGAATCCTTAATTTTTTCTTACCTGAGAACAAACCCGGTTTGATACTCCCAAAGCATTTCACAAAATGTTAAGGAAGCAGAGGAATTAGAAAACATTTGATCTGAGCTAAAATGCAGACACCCCTTCAGCATTCAACTGGAAAATTTAGGATCACTTTCCAAGTATCCAGTAAAGCTACACAAAATTGTCAAGAGATAGCTTGCCTTATCCTGTCCAATATCTCCCAAAATTTTTTGCAATTTAAGATGTGTTAAAATAATTTTTTTCCTGTTTTGTAATTAGTGGTTTTAGTTAAGCAATCCCAGAGAGAGAAGAAGAAGACAAAGAGGTCTCAGGTCGTGTAGGTTTGATAAAAAGCATCTTGACAGGATGCCATGTAAGAAGAGAGAGTCCAGGACACCACAGGGGTCTAAATACTTGCAGACAGTTAAGAGAAAAGAAAAACTTGCCTCACATCAATTTCAGTAGAAAAATAATTTTTAGTAAAGTAAGGTCCTTGAATTATCCACTTTGTTGTGTTCTTTAAATTAGTGGCGGACCCCTGCGGCACTACAAAGCTATAAAACCCCCTTCAGCAATGATTATTGGCATTGTCACTTCATCCTCAGGCTTATTATGGGTCATATTTCTACCTAGATTGCAAGATTATTGCCATGTTTTAGGCTGGGTAAAGGATTAGTAAAAACAACACATAAATAATAGAGCCTGCAGCTGAAATCAGTGTTTGAGGGCAGGAAAGGTGGGTTTCTGAAGTGACAGGGAACTGATTATTTCAATGTTCATAATGACAAGAGCTGCCAGGGGAATAAGGAATAGAGACATCAGTTTATGACCAGTGGTGGCGTTGCTTGTTGTCATTCAGAAAATGAGTTCAGCCTCTCTTGTCAGGTATGAATTCCTTTCAGCTGAAGGCAATAGGGCCTGGCCAGGAAGATACTCTGACCCTTAAAGGCTTCTGCTGCTTGCTGAAGTTCCTTTTGGGGTTTGTTTAGCATTTATTGGGTTCTGGCTTTTCAGAGCAAGGGACAGAAAAGAGACAGAATGTGTCACCCAGCAATTTGCCAGCCTGTATATAATAACCTAAATCATGCTTCCATCTCTTCTTTGAACATTTAATCAGTCCTGAAGGGCCTATGTAACAAGCTGAATTACTTTAAGCATCTTCTTACAAATCACAAAGGAAAAAATATTTTTTTTTATTTCCAGAAATGCAGCTTCTGTTGCAAAGAATGGAAATGTCAGCAGACAAACACCTCCTACCACTCCACTCCCCTTACTTTTCACATTGCCTGCTTTATGAATAAAATTCTTGCTGAGCAATATTAGCCCAAAATAAAGTGATTAATAATTAACACATCACCCCTTTAATCCTTAACTCTAGCAGCCCACCAATTCTGGGAAAAATTGCTTCTATCTTCCTGATTTTTTTTCTCTCTCCTCTTTCTAGCACACACTGAAACATTTTCTGATCTCAGTCTGGAATGATCAATCTCAATAAAGTCATTCATATTGATCAGGATTTGCTATTTTGCATTATCAGGGCGTACATCAAATTATCAGCCTGCAAAGAAGAATTAGATCAGACCAGAGAGTTTTGACCTACAAAACCCAAAGCACTTGTATCAAACAGAGTTGCTAATATTAATTTGTGACTTAAAAAAAGTATAATTCATTTTTGAGTTTCATTTTTGCTTCCCTATGAAAAGGGATTTAGTTTTAAAATACAATTTTCAGTGTGGTAGCCTACACATTCAGGTACTTATGAGAATTAAATTTAGGTTAGTTAGGAAACATATTCATTTCTTTTGTGTGAAATACTCCCTACAGAATTTTATCATAAGAACTTTATCCAGCAGTCGCTGGTGAGTATTTTCAAAATAAACTTTTTCTGGCTTGGTGCTGATAAGGTGTATCCCAAAAAAAGGCCAGCATGATAACACACAGGGGCTCCCTAATGGATATCACTGCTATTTGGGCAGAAATACCTTCAGTTCTTAATAAATCACTCACAAACTCCATCAGAATATTACAGAAGTTACCAGGACCTTCCCAGCAAACAAAACAGCAGCAGCAGCTCCCAGCACAAGGCAGTTCAGCTGAGCTGTGTCTCCACAGCATGGGAATGTTTGCCTTAGCTCAAAATCTCCTAAATCAGTGACTGAACTCCATAACTATTAATGAGGATTTTTGTTTCCAGTCCTTCATGCTGGGTTTTTAACGTCTCCAGTGTTACTTTACACTCCACAGCACTTCCTTACTGAACCCACGTCACATCTGAAGCCATTTCCAAACAATTTGATCAGACTGGCTTCAAACCAAGGAGAAAACAGAATTTGTCAGTGGACACAACAGCCCCAAATTTAGGTACACAGTTAAATTAATGAGGAAGAGTTTATTCTGCTTGCTTGTTCCTACACTTGTATGGCACAATGGCTCTGAAGAACCCAAGATCCTTTCAGTAGGAGGGTGTTTAGAAATCATTCGCCTTGGAGAAGAATATTTTTCACACACTAAGAGACAGCTCCTCTCCATTTTCACACGCACTTTCAGATTATGATTTAATAGTGATGTTACAAAAACAAGTAAATTTTGTTGTTGTTCAATACTGTCAATCAAGCTTTTCTCCAGTGCCCCCTCTCAGATGTGTAGTTTGAAAGCCAACCAAGCCTTTTGTTTGCCAGTTGTTCACCAGCAAGGCAACCAAAAACACCGGTTCAGGGGTATTTGGTATTTTAAGGCAGGAAGTAGGAAAAAAAAATAATTGTGACAGAAATTGGTTGTGATGAAATTACAGAAACTGGCATGACTGAAGTGGTTTGTAAGAGTGACACTGATTAACCTCCTAAATAGATACTGATTGTGATCAAACAAAGGGCTAAAAACAGTTTCTCAGAAGATGTAATAGGTGTTACAAAACCCCTTCTTAAACAATGGAGCTGCATTAAAGTGTTCTTAATCATTTACAAGAGCCAAACATTTATTTATTCTGGTCGATAAGGTATTTGTTAGTGATATTAAAGCTCCCAGAAATAAGAGTGATGAGGACACACAAATAGAAGCCAGAAAAGAGTTTGAAAGCCCAGCAAGAAAACACCAGGTGTAATATATAAAAAAGGCCCTGCTTAGGGCAGAGTTCCTCAGCTCTGAAAGCTCTGAACTCTTTAGTTTCCACATCAGTGATTGTGGGATTTAAGCACCCAAACAAAAGAAAACTGGTCCTGAACAACGACAAAAAAAACCCTAACAAGCAACAACAAAAAAACAAAACAAACCCAGCAAGGCTTGAATTACAAGCTATTTCAGCAACAACAGCAAAATTACCAAAATGTCTAAAGTATTCTGGTCCTCTATTTAAGCAGTGCATGCTTAGATTGATAAGTAATTGCAAGATTGAAGAGAACTGTGATGGTTTTATCTTAGGCAAGTAAGCAATCTGAAACAAAACCTCACAGGGGGGAAAATAGAAAAAAAAAAACACCAAAAAACACAGCAAAGCCTAACAACAATAAAACCAAAACAGAAATGTGTTTTTAGCTTTCTCTACGTTGACTGAGACATTTTGAGCATTCAGAGCATTCATGAAGTGTTCATGAAGCGTAACAGAAGCTACATAAGCAAACATAAATCTGCTATATCGTTTAACAACCTTAGCAGGAAAAAAAAAATAAAATCAGTTGTTCTGCTTGCAACTCTCCAGGTACAATATTTGAAAACGCCAAAGAGCAGTACAAACAAAAGTAAATAGGATTAGTTCCTTGTAGTCCTGCTAAAATGGTGAAGACATATCATTGTGCTCTTAGTAGGTATTGAAGAAGAAAATCTCTCCTGTTTAATTTGTTGAAAATGTTTTTTTGTTGGACAACATTTACCAGCTCTGCCTGTGGGATTTTATTTGTCCCTTTTCCCTCATTGGAGGGCTAATGGTCAATGAACACTCCCCTCAATAACCTGCACACAGACCTCACTGGTGGCTTCCTCACTTTTGGACATTCCTGACTTCTCCTGGTTGCAAACACCTTGAAAATAGATTCACTGATCCACTCCAACTCCAAAGGAACACGCTTGCTGAAGGTTTCAGAAATCAATCTTTACAACTGTTAAGTTTGAAGGAAAAAAAAAAAACAAAAACAAAACAAAACAACAAAAACCCTTCCAAACCTCACCAAGAGAAGAAAGAATTCACAAAGAATTTGTTCTCACTGGGAATATTAGGGATTTTAAAACTACAAAAGTTGGAAAAGCAAAAAAGGAACAAAGTACAACAAAACATTTAATGGATTCTACACTGACCACAGGTGCTGTGGTGCTAAAACAAACAACCTCTCTCCCACCTTCCACAGAGCTGGAAAGTTCTTCTGATTCAGGATCTTCCTTTATTCAGGTTTACCAACTTGGTGCCCCCTTTCTGGCTTAAACAGCCTCCCTCCTACTCTCAAAATCAGTGTGGTGAGAGAGAATGAAACACAACCTGTGCAGAACTGTTCCACTTCCCTGAGAACACTCGCTGCACCTCAGTAAGGCAGGAAATTGTGACACCCAAGGTCCCCTGGACTGCCCAGCTCTGGTGCTCTGTCACACTGGGGGACAGGGTCCCCTGCCTGGAAACTGATAAGTGAAGCACTGAAAGAAGCTCTAGAGTTTGTCCCATCTTCTGAGATTATTAAGTCCCCAATTTAGCAAATGTCTTCAACACTCAATGTCAACGGAGAATTCTGCTGATGAAATGAAGTAGGAGAATGCAACAACCCTTGAAAAGGGGGGAATTTAAGGGACATTTACAACCTGCTTTGGATCATTTGTACTTCTGACCTAGAAATTAAGTTTTCAAAAGAACACATACAATGACTGAGGACTATCTGGTGCTGGGAGCCCGAGGCCAGGGAAATGCTTACATTCACCATGCAGCATGGAGAACAGGAACAGGCATCACAAAACTGGGGAATTGCTTATTTGTGGTGAGGGCAAAAGCACAAAAAACACAGGAAAAAAATCCAACATCACACAATAAATATATGCATTGACATTCTCCTGAAAAATTGTGCAGAGAAACATGCCAGGAAACCCCAGCACGCTGGAAAACTCCACTGGCCACACCTTGAGGAAGGGTACCCCAAGGTATCCCTGCCAGATGCACAGCCATTCCCAGGATAACACTGGATGTGAAGGTCTGGAAGGCACTAAAACAGGGGAAATATTCAGGTGTAGGCAGCTGGATACTGTTTTTATGTGAGCTCCTGTCACGTTTCCAGCAGTGTCCTTATGGAGATCCCACAGGACAGGACACGGAGCCCAGCCCTGCTGAAGGAGGAGGTGGCAATTTGTATTAAACAGGAGTGGCTGCAGCAAGGGCAAAATAAAAATACATTTGCTCAAGAAAGCAGGATTTGTCATAACAAAGGGATTTTTCAAGCCATTAAAACCAGGAACCTGCCGACCTTCCAGTCAACTACAGACAGGGGACATTCTGCTTCTGAACTATGCAAATGGCAATACAAAGCCCAAGAATTTTTTATTATCCTTTTCCATATGCATAAAGCACACATTCCCATCTTAAAATTACATTACACTGTGGCCTTCTAACTCTGAGTGACTGTTGCTAGCTAAGTTTCATCACTTAATATGTAGCACCTGCATTTGGCATAATAAAATTAAGCATTCCCTTGGAAATCAGATAGCTGGAATGTTTCTGTTTCTTTTTCAGACAAGGAGAAGACTTACCTCCACATTAGTACCTTTGATGTTGACTTTTCATCAGTAATAGAGAACCTGGTTTAAAAATTAAAAACCCAAACATCAAAATGCATTAAAAAGCCGTTAGAACTGTGCAGTGAAGGAACAGAACAAAGCCACCAGATCCGAAAGCTGCCTCTGCTCTTTAGGATCTGATTAAAAAAGCCCAACTTGTTTGGGAAGGAAAGCAAAGTAATCTCCATGAACTTTCTGCCAGAGTAGCTAAAGCTGGCTATTATCAAAGAAACAGATGCCTGGATTCAGACACAAGCTTTGCTCCTTTAGCTCTAATTAAAGCTTCCTTCAGAAGACTATCCTATGCTAGGTGCCAATTAAAGGGAAAACTCCCTTGTTTGGAGCTATCCAAATATTTCCAAGCCTTGGGTGGGCTGCCTGGAACTGCCCTGCAGCACAGGGAAGGGAGAAGGGTTGTTCTGGAATGCCTGGAGGAATAGCAAGGGCTCTGTCAAACCAAGCCCCTCACAAAGCTTGCCCTGAAATTGAATATTTTCAGCAACTCATTCCAAACTGGAGCACCTACCCTGGAAAAGGATTTACTTTAAGTAAATTGAGGGATGCTCATGGGTACTTTTTCAGCTCTCCTTAGGCCAACACCTCTGACCAATCATTCTGAATGCTGTTAAGTGCAGTGTGCCTGTCTGGGAAACAAATCCTTTATTTCACCTTCTTTTCCTCTGCCAAAATACACAAATGCCAGCTGTGATCATGACATGAGTGGTACATTTGAAACAGTTATATTGCCAAGAGAGATGGGAGCTGCAACAAAGAAAAAGGAACTGGCAAGAGAGATTTGAGCCACCTCCTGAGCAGGCTTAGCACCAAGGTAAGTTTAGACATGCAGAGAAATCAGCATTTTTCTTAAAATTGTTGGGCTTGGACAAACTCCCTTCCTACTTCATCCTACTGGCAATTGACTCCTGAAGGAAAAGAACTAAAAAAAACAAACCCACAGTGCTTAAGAAAGTGAACCACACAATAAAGCAGCCACAAATCCAGTGGGGAAAATGCAGAGTGACACTTGAGATAGGAGAGATGCACGGAAAATGCTCAGAAAGAATGGGGGCAAAAAACCCCAAAGGCTTTGCTAACCCAGTGAGCATTTCAAACACGGTTGCAGAGTGCCCTGCTTAAGGTACTGAGAACATTTAACAAGCTCATTCCAAGCTCCCTGCAGTGAAGAAATGAATGACAGCAAAAAACACAGCAGCTCCAGCAGGACAAAGTGGGAGAGCAGCAAAATAGACAATGTTTGTCCTTCTGCAAGGCATCCACAGAGCCTGCAGACATTTAGGGTCTCACAGATCTACAGACACACAGCTCAAACCAGGATTTTCTCCCCACCCAAATGGGGTTATTGCCCTCTTAGTGACAGGGTTATTAATTGCAAATGCTTTCCTGCAATCACCAGGGACGCTCCTCTCCCTGCCAGGCTGGAGGGGATGAGAAGGAGAATTTGAAAGAGCTGAATTCTCTTTGCTTTCCTCTGCCCTGGCAGCTCCAGGTCCCACTCTCTCTCCACCACACATCCCTGGTGCTCCTGGATTGCTTTTCACCCTCGACAGTTTTGTACCAACAGAGTGATTTCATGATCCCAGCACAGTTGTGAATCACTTCACACATTTCTGGGGTGAAACACAAACTGTTTAACGTTGCAGAGCAAGTTACATAATTGTGCACAAAATGGAATCAAGGAGGCTGCACCTAATTAAAAGTACATGGGGAATCCACTGTAAGCAGAAGGTATTGTAATTATCTTTTTTTGATGCAAATGTACCCAGTAATGAGAACAGAAAAAGAAAAGTATCTGCCCTTTCCCTTCAGGGACACACAGGTGAAGATGGAAACACTTCTGATGATACTACACATGTTAACATACACAAAAAACCACCCCAAAACAACCCAAACTAACAAAACTAGAAAACAAACCACCAACCTTTCAAAAGTCATACTATAGAAGTCCCAGATGTCTGACTCTTAAATGGGAAAACTCAATCCAAATTTTAACTTTAGCAAATTATTGCATTAAATGCACGTGTGAGG
This sequence comes from Acrocephalus scirpaceus scirpaceus, assembly GCA_910950805.1. Lineage (NCBI taxonomy): Eukaryota > Metazoa > Chordata > Aves > Passeriformes > Sylviidae > Acrocephalus > Acrocephalus scirpaceus. The sequence continues at coordinate 80,128,611 of OU383776.1, read as the reverse complement.
GTATAGCAAGCTGAGAAGCAGCTGAAAAATGCCAAATTAAGAAATAATCACAAAACAGATCAATAAAATTTTGCTTACAACATGTTATTTATATATTATTTGCTTCGTGCACTTGGCTAAATAGGCAAAACCTCAGCATTAAGTTATTTTCTGAGTTTTGTTGTTTTGTAGTACAGAATCGCAACTTTTATTTTTTTTTTCCCCATTGCTTAGATATAAATGCACGGAATTTAATCAATTTTCAGGGGAGAAATGCTGTTATATTACAGCTTATCAGCCCCACAAATGCAAAAGGATGTTTACTCCTGACTCAGTACTTGACCTGTTTTATTCTCACGGACCTGGCAGGACCTTTGGGAGCTCTCCTGAGACCAGCCCTGCCCCTGCAGCATCAGTGAAGAACTGACTCTTAGATCTCTGAGATTTCAGCTCCTCGCTCAAACAACATGGAAGGATAAACACAAGATCTAAATACGAGATCTAAAAATCCCCAACAACAACAAAACAAATATAGTTGTAGATAAATCAGCCTCAAGAGAATCTGCTGAGTGATTCCAGAAGCTTAATATGAGCATGGAAAAATCCCCACCAAATTTAAACACACATTCCCAGAGAAATCCTGCCTGGTGTAAATCTGTGTTTCTTTACTCACTCTTCATCTGAAATATCACAACTTAAATTTATCAAGCCATAGCCTAACCTTATCAATGTTTAATTTGTGTTTAATTTGAGTGGTTTTCATATACATGTCAACCCCTGCAATGTGACTGAAGCACACAGAGACAAATCTAGGAGGAAATGAAGGAAGATTTACCCAAAAGTTCAAATCACAATGCCTTGCCAACCAGCAAAGATTGGGGGAGGAGAAAGTTAAAAACTAAGCAAATAAATGTACTTACAAAAATCTATTTATATTATCTATAATCCATTTAATTAGAAAGCAAATCCCTCTCCCTTATACCTCTACTCCAGTACAAGCAGAACTTTGCTGTGATAAGGGATTAAACCAGAGTGAGGGATAAGGAGCAGCGATATCTCCAACATGACAAATCTTGTTCTTACCAGTCCTCAAAGTGCCTGTAAGTGAACCCTGAGGGTGGTTTGGTTTCCAAGCATCTTCACTGAAGCTTTTCTTGCTGTGTCCACAGCTGTGGGAACCTTATATAAGCTCATGGGAGAGGCTACAGACATGGCTGGCCTGGCATGTGCTCTTTAAAATGACAAATATTTAGGAATATTTAAGAAAATCAGAAAAAATAACCTTGAAATTCTGTTATCAAGCCTGCTGGCAGTTGGACAGCAGCTCTATTAGAATCCCAACAATGTGTTTTCAGCATGCCAGAAAGACCAAAATTTATCAATGGTCCAGTGTTTCTATGGAATGAGTCTCCAGTCTTTGGACTCTTGGGGTTTTTTTGGTTTTTCTTTTTTTATTCTTTAAAGGTCAGGTAAAAGTTTAGAAGCCAAGCCTGCATGCAAACACGCAACTAAAGCAGAGAAGACTCCTTCAGGCTACACAGGTCTGAAAAAGTCCAACTTAGTTTGCAATAATCTACTTGACAAAAGACAAAGAAGAAGGGAGATTTGTGTGTCTTTTGTGGTTATATCAAACACTCTAAAGAAGACAACATCACACTGAGGTTAATTGGAAAAAAGGAAATTATTCTAAAACTTTCAAATCAATGGAAAAAAAAAAAAAGACAACCCAACTTCTATCTATTTAAATTAAGTGCTCCAGACCAGATGAAAGCAACCGATGAAAAGCACATTGTTTGATAAGGTCACTTATTTGCAAGACAGGTGATCAGTATTCATTACAAAGGAAAGGGAAAACAAGAAAAAGGGTAGAAGTAAGAGTTGTGTAATTCACCAGCACAGAAGCACAGTGACAGCTTTAACCAGCTTTTATTGAAATGTTTCCTCTGCCTTTCCCTCGGCAACAAATGAAACAATCTTGTAACAAACTCTAATGAACGCCTAACAAGCAAACCAAACCTTTGACGGCTTCTCCTCAGACCCTGACCTGCTGCAGGTCAAAGAGATTCCAGTAGTTTTTCCTCTAGATTTTCTCCTACCTAATGAGCAGCTGTCTTTGAAAAGTCCAGAATTCGCCATGCCTTGGATTCCAAAACGCTCCAGCCTAATCTTAAAACTTTTCTACATAAATCAGCAGTGCTACCAGAATTCCTGATCCCCTTCAGCACTCCTGGCAGGCCAGCAGAGCTGGGTGCATTCACCCCCTGGCTGCAGCCTTGGCCCATTTCTCACCAATTAGCCCCAAATTGGCCAGGGACTTTGGGGTGAGATCAGCCATTTGCTCCATCTCCTCCTTGGACAAACCTTCTGGACTTGATAGGGCAGGGAAAAGTCCACTTGACCAGGGAAATAGGTTTGTGCCAGAAAATTCTGGGAAAAGGATTATCAAGTGTAAAGCAGAGGAGGGGGAGGAAAAAAGAGAAAAAAACCCACAAAAACTTTGAGTAAAGAACTGAGATCTAGGAAGATTTCCTTGATATTTGAAGCTCATTTAGGAAATGTTAAAAACAGGTCCCTACTCTTAGATTTCCATGATGAGAAACTTAACTTGTTATGCTAACATGTACATGAAGTTCCATCAGCTAAAATGTTGACAACATGAGGTTCTAAAACAATAGAAAACATCTTCTCCATGATTCCTAACAGAAAAAAAAAAAAACAAACAAAAAAAAACAAAACAAAACAAAAAAAAAAACCAACAACACAAAGAAAAATAGTGGTAGAGATGAGAAAAATGAAATTAAAATCCATCTGATGTATTCATATTAGCACAAATCTGGTTCCATAGATGCTGAGTCAATACCTTAGAACAAAACCAGTTAAGTACACAAGTTCTGAAGTGCAGGATTTAATCCTTCAAAACTTTTATGGTCTTCAAAACCATTCCTCATTTAAAGAAATACCCGTGAAAGGCAACTGAAGCATCCAATCTTTCCATTAAGAAGAAATTCTCATTTTCCCACAGCCCCAAAAAGAAGAGTTATCTCTCTCATGCCAACACAGGAGAGCCTTTAAACTACAAGAAAGATTAGCATCACTCTCCCGAGATAGACGGCCTCATCACAACCAATTTGTCACAATGATAGTCTAATTAAATGCATTATTCTTCTGCAGCAAAGAAGTGAACACTTGACATGCTCGAGTTAGACATACAAGTCTTCCCCTCTCCTTCAATCCATACCTTTCTGCGTAATGGCAGCCCCACAGGGAACACCCTGGGCCCTCATTTACAGTGAAATCAGTGAATGCAAGAGTATTTTTTTTTTTTAAGCCATTTTCTGTAATGGTTGGATGAATAAAGCCCATGTGTTCACAAGGATCGTGCTTCAGGGTAAACACTGAAGTTAGCTTTGGCTGGTCCCTTCAATCAAAACATTTCTGTTACTCTACATCAAGCAAAGTGAAAGCACCAGCGCCTCGAGGAAAATGTAGAATAAAGACCTGAGATGTCACACTGAGCTGGGAGGTAGGAGCAGCTAGCTGGTTATTATCTTCAGTAAACACAAGGTCAAATGGGCAATTTTACCTCAAAGTTATGAGAGGGACAGTGCTTTTTCCCTAATATAATTTTAACACCATAAATGAGCCAGCAAATCAGGGAAATTTTGTCCGTTTGTCTAGGAGAATTTAGTTCCAAGCTGGTGAAACTTGAGTGTGACGTTCTAGGAAAGCAACAGAAAATATGGTAGAAGGAAGAGTTCCTCTGCTACAGGCACCCCACTGGGAATCCCAAATCCAAGAGAAGATGAGGAGCTGACCTCCCAGAACTGGTCAATTTTTTTAAAAAAAGTCATTACACATGTGGCTACTGCTCACACAACCATCACATGAACAACAGAGAAGCAGCAACCTGGCTTCATCAGACTTCTACTCACACCAAACTTTCCAATTCTTGTGCTCATTTTGTCAGACTTGTTCGATTTTATGTGACAGAAAGACTACAATGGGGTGTCCTTTAGAGCACCAGCAAACCTGTGCCAGCTTAGAGAGACTGCTAATGAAAAATAGATTAACTTGGCATAAAAATATTTCAAGTATTCATTAATTGAGCCATCCTCACACAACATCAAACAGCAGCAACTTCTGCAGGTAGAACCCCAAAAACTCCACAGTAACAAATCAATAAATGTTTTCTTCAAAGCTTTGTCCCTAGGAGGTGCTGCATGGCTTTTCCCTTAAAGCCCAGGGGGAAATCAAAAATACAAATGGATTCCCCATTGTGACCACCCCATTTGTAACTGTAGGAATCACTCAGGGGTTTGTTGCACTGGGTTCAGAGTGCTCAGCATCTGCTGGATGGAGTCCTATGGTCCCATTACTCCAGAGCAGCTGAGATCCCTCAACATTACAGGCTTAACCAGAAAGAAAATACAACACACAAAGATAAGTAATGAGGGCGAGGAAAAAAAAAAATAAAAAAGAAACATATTTCTATTTTTGACCTGGCTCCCAAACTGTATATACAGGCCCAAATCTGCTCGAGATATATGCTCATTTGCCAACATACACACACTGAAAATAAAAACAATAGAAATCACATTTTGGAGTCTGGGCTAAAACACAAAGGAAAATCCCACCAGCCAACCATGCCTTTCTTCACAGAAGAGTCTATAGAAATGTCCATGGCTATAAGTGAATTATTCCACACTACATTTGTGCCATCTGCCTGCCAAGCCAGTGCCCCATCAGCATTTAACTCTTTATTCTCCTGGAAGTTCCAGGAGAAATAAAGAGCCTTTCTCACTCAGTCCAAGCCAGATCCCGTTCTCTGGCAATTTACAGACTCAGACTTTTCACTCCAAACGTGGGTACAACCTTTTATTACAGATACAACATAAAGAACAGGCACCTCTGTGTTTCCTGATCTTCCTTGCATACGCCATGAAAAGTACACCATGGATTCTAAGGAAAGGTCTCACACACTGCCCAATGATCTTTAAAGAATATTTTTAATAAATAAACACAGTCCATCCATCATTAGAAGGGCAAAACTTCAATGAGCCTCATGTGTGAGGAGCTTAACCTACAATAATGGCTAAGGACAACTAATTAGCACAAATTCCTGGTTAAAACTGGGAGCTGGAGTGTATAACCATGGCCAAATCAGAAAGGAGGTGGTAGAACAGTGGTCATTTTCACAACCCAATCACCACAGGTCACAAAACATCTTTGGTTTCCATGATGGGATTACCTGCCTTGCATTGCATGATGTCACTCACTGGTTTATAAATGTAGGATTTCGAGTGGCTTCACAAGGAGGAAATTGGAAATGATCAGTGTTTTCCCTGAGCACCCCTGCAGCAGCACCAGAATTGGTGTGCATTTTCTGTCTCTGCTCATCACAGGTTTGTGCAGATTTAGGTGGAGCCAGCAAATGATCCGTGTTAATCTAAGAGAGAACTCACAGCCCTGGGTGTTCCCAGGCCCCACAAACATTTTTATAATCAGCACACTCTAACATACTGCAGAGCACTGCAATACTTAAAGCACGATTAAATATTGCTGATATTCAATATTAATTAAAACTAAAGGCATTGCCATACCTTTACATTTTTTCTTCTTCACTGATTCTTCCTTTAAGTTACAATGAAAAAGGCAATTTTAAGCTACATTCTTCTCTGTCAGTCTAGACTTTACTTAATTTATCATTGTAGCAATTCATGAACAAAAATGCTGAAATGCTGACGATTTTGAATTTAGTATTTTAATTAACTTCATTTATTTTTATTTAAATTGTTAACTCTTGTATTTATTTAAAACATTATTTAAGCTTTTCTGGAGCCATTTTTAGCCTGCAGAGAAGCCTAATTAAAAACAAAAGCCTAACAAAAATTCCAACCCTAAAAAAACAAAACAAAAATACAAAAACTACAAAAAAGCCATCCAAGTTTCAGCTATATCAGGATAGAAACATGAAACTTTCTCCTCCTTGTAAATTCTGATTAATGCCTCACAACATCAGGTAACTTGAATGTAGGTTTCTAAATCCCATGCTGCCTTGTTTCAGCCACTGCTTCTCTGTTCTCAAGTAATTTTTTGATTCTATTAGAAATTGATGAAAAAAGAGGAATGGCACAGTGTTTTCCTTAATTCTTAATTATGAGTTTCCAGTGGTTCCCTGGGCACATCAAGGTCAACACCTGGGTGTGGCACCCCCTGTCTGACTGACCTGGTGGTGTCCAGTCAAAGGTTGGACTCAATCTTGGAGGAATTTTCCAGCCTTAATGATTCCATATCCCACCTTATGTTGTGAAAGATCAAAGAGCTTTAAGGAGTGGAGCAATTTCATTATTTCAGGTGTCACACTCAGGCAGGTACAGCAGCTTTGCAACAGTTTTGTCCATCACAGGCTCACCACAACATGGAGAAAGTTCTGCACAAAGCCATGACATCCAGTGTGATCAGCTGTGCAAATACAGCTTACACCAGCTCAACTTCTGAGGAATAAGGTGTAAAAAAAAGGTTTTAGCTTGATAAAATACACCTGAATTGGGTCGGGGCACTTTCTGTTCATGCAGATTTACTGGAGGTCTTTCAATATCTCAAAAGGTGCAAAACTCAAGTTGTACAACGCCCCCAGGAGCCACTGATACTGGCTGTCAGTGATAAATAAAATTATTGGCTAACAGAGCCACTTAAACCCCTTCCAGAACGCACTGAGGGATATTTTAGGGGGTTCATTTGCTCTCTCTCTACTAGAAAAAAAAAAAAAAAAATTCTTTAGTGTGCACAGCATTATTCCCTCGATTAAAAACATTCTTGTCTGCAACAGACATGCCACATTAAGAAAGGTTAAAGCCAAAAGGACCCCATTTTGTTCGATTACAGCAGAATTAATTGATGTGTTTAATCAAAGAGATGCTTCTTGGCAATAGCATAAAGCTTCTCTTCTCCGGGGATGGTCCCAACCTCGCTGGCAGACTGGGGGATTTTAAATAAATACAAAACAATACCAGGAAGAGCAGTGCACTGTCTGAGCCCTGGGTTTGTGCAATTCCTTCTGAGAGGGGAAATTCAGACAGCTCCCCTTGTTTCCTTGCACAGACTATTCATCCTCTCTTAGCAGGAGACAAATCAGCAAGAACTATATTGACAGGAATTGTGAAGTCCCAAATGTGCTGAAAGCTCACCAATAGAAGAGAAACACAATTTATTCACTTGGTTAACTTAAAATCAGAGTTTACAATATTGTTCACAATCTAATGCCTGTCCTACATGAGAAAAAAAAAGAAATAAAAGAGATGCACATGAAAACAAGTTTTGGCCAAATCTCATTCTTTGCTTTCATTTCCTCTTACAGAAAGCTTGTCTTGAGTTATTTCTGCCAAGCACTTTTTGGAAATTGAAGTTTGTGTGCTTGCAATGGCTGTTTCTAAACAAATCCATCATTCACCAGCAAATAAATGAAGAGTGATGATAAATAAAAAGATTCCTAATGCAATATGAGCACGCATCACCATTTTTGTTAGTGGCTTCCAATAAATCTCTTTTAAAAACTATGTGCTGACCATAGAGAAAAAGAAAAACAAAACAAAACAAAAAACCCAAACAAACCCTTAAACTCTTCATGGTCTTTGGCAGGGACTCACCAACCATAATTGCTAAAACCTGAACTTCATGCTCCCCCAATTCATGTAAGTTTAAATGGGTTAAAGTATTTGGGGAATTGGATATAAATGAATCTGGGAGTATTTCTGAAGAGAATGGCAGAATGCAGAGCAAAGCATTTCATGACAAATAAGAAGTGAAGTTCATTGAGCAACAACTCCCATCATTATCTCCTGAATCTCCCAGGATGCTTTCTGCAGTCACACTGCAAAAGCAGCTGTTGATATTCTAATTACACAAAATTTGGAGACTGAAGTTCCTAGAAGGGACTGAAATTTTCAGACCATACATTTCTTAAGACAGAAATTCTGCTTCCTGCACCATAAACAGAAATTTATATTGATGAAATAGCCAATAACAACTCAGCAGAGCAGATCAGCCTAAACCAGCAAACTCTATTAAGAAACCATCTTGGGATGCCAGCCCAGTGCATTCTCCATGTAACCCCAAATAACTTCCTCACAGTTGGTAGGAACCCATATTTAGGCTTTTTTTTTTTTTTTTTTTTTTTTTTTTTTTTTTTTTTTTTTTTTTTTTCCCCTGGCAAGCCCTGTGCTCTTTCAGTTTCCTTTTAAGCTTCGAATCTCCCTCTCCTTCAAAAGTGTGTAAATTCCTCCTTGGAAATTGCACATGTCTCCATGCCAGGGGCCACCTAGGAAATACTCCCACAAGTTCATCTTTTCCAGCATTATTTCTGGAAGGACAGATGGACTCACAGGTATCCCATCCTAGAGTGGGCCCAGTAGTAGGGAGGAGAACTGAGGGGATTTTTTTTTAGAAATATCCATATGATCACATTAGATCCAACTCCAAGAGCTGTCTGAGAGCAGCAAATACATAGAGAGATAAATTTAGATTCCTGTGTGCTCAGAAGACCTCAGCACAGAATAGTTTAGATGCAGCCACTAAGAAGTTCTTCTCTTTAAAAGTGTCTCTCCTTTTGGGCTACTTCCTGCAGGAGATGGATTAGAAATTCAGAATAAAAAATATCTGATCTTTTGTCCCCTACAGCAATGTGTTTCTTTAATTAGGTAGCAACATTTTTTAGGAGAAGAGACAATATTGTTTTCAACAATTTCCAACATTTCCAACAATGTAAAACATAAGCAGCAGAAACAAAAAAAAAGCATTTTTCCATTAGCAACAGTCTTGCAGGATTGCCTGACTCCTTTATCTGACACACAACACACAATTAGGTTCCATCTGAGATGAGAAATGTTCTCATTACATAAAATTTCATACCGTTATCACATAACTTCAGACTTCACAGCAGCGATTTTATGCCCTGTGAACATGTAATTCTGATCCTAAAATAATGCAAAAGAACCCAACTTTCCTCAGGAGATCCTGCCTTGGACTAACCAATCTCCCTTCCAGCTCTAACTGCAGTGTGTGATTCTGTGACCTCCCTCCCAGCACACACAACACCTCAGTCAGCTGCATGTGGCTCACAGCATCTTCCCAATTTTTTTTTTTGGATAAAATTTCCCTGCTACCCATTCCATAAGTGACCTGAGAATGACACCAATGACACCTGCAGCTGCTGAGACCAACCACAGCTGTGGCAAGAGCAGAGTGATGCCTCTTCTCAAGGAGGGAGGGAGCAGGATTGCACCCCTCGGCTGTCACCCTGTTTTGGGAAATGTCAGGCTGAGAATTCCAGCCCCTTCTCAAAGCTCTGATCTCCAGAGAACCTCTACAACAACTCCTGGAGGAGTTCCCCAGCTCCAGCAATGCCCCAGGCAGCGTTCCTCCACAGCCCTGTGGATCCCCAAATTAGCACACCAGCTCTGCCGGAGCTTGGCTCCCTCCTATTCCATACGGGTTGGAAAGGATGGGGAGAGAGGGAAGGGCTGCCACTGCTGCTGGTTCCATATGGCCCAGCTGGCCCAAGCTGGCTCTGGATTTGGCTGTTTTATGGGAATCCCTTGCCAGAGTTTCCCTTTTCAGAAGCACAGCGTGCATCAGCACTCGCACACAGCTGCCAACGTGGTTTCCAAGCAAAGCTCTACCAAACCCCTCAGCTGCTAATGGGGACTCATTCTCTGCAGCTAATTGTCTGCTGCTTTCCAGTCTTGCTTCTCCTCTAAAACTAATTATAAAACTTCCACGCTCTGTACAAGCTATAAAATTCCTTCCAGAACTTCGGTGGTTTGTGACAGAGCCAGAGCACTTGAGGGAGGATGCAGTAACCATAACAGTCCCAAATGCTGAAGAGCTTCACTTCACCATGTCTCCTGCACTGGGAGATACTCCTTGGGATCCAGCATGATTTCATCATTTCAAAGCATTCAGACAAGCCTGACAACAGTATATGCTGTGCTGCTGGGCATTTAACTCCTTAAAAAAAAAATTAAATTTTTTACACCTCAAGGTTTACAAAAACACAAAGGAATAACTAAATCTGTTTATAAAGTCACTATCAATTCCTAAGACGAAATTCAGGGTATTAGAAATTAGCCTTTTTAGCCACTGAAATACAAATTTTGGGAATTGTTACAATCCCACCAAATATGAACTAGAAGGATTTAATCCTTCAAAATTTTTATGGCCCTCAAAACCATTCCTTGTTTAAAGAAATACCTATAAAAGGCAACTGAAGCATCCAATCCAAGCTTAGTTCAATTATTTTTGTGCTCACTTCAATAGTACACTGAATAATTTGCCAACCTGAGTCAAATTAGGAGTTTCAATCCTTCACTCCTAGAGGCCCTAAGGCAGATTAGAGCATGAAAATATGGCCCAATGGCCTGCCTGCAGTGTGGCATTTACCTAAGAGAAAATGCTTCAGATGTCACAGGAAAAACTCAAAAATCCCTGCATTTGCAGCAAGAAGTAACTAACTGTCCAAACAATGAGACTCTCAGAACTTCATTCAGTCTGACACGAGCCCACCAGCAGATCTTCTCTGCAGCAAACTGATGTAGGGTTGGAGAAATCCACAAGAAGTCACTTCCTAATATCTTTTCCTGCTGCAGTACTCGCTATAGATAAACTGGGTTTGGTTGTGCCACAAACAATTTCCAGCTCCAGCAGAAGCTCTCCTGCCAAAGCAGCTGGTCTGAGCCCAGGGGTGGGAAACACAAGGGGTGCTTCACTCTGCTGGGAAATCCCAAGGGAGTTCAGCATCCCCAGCCCATGATAAGCCAAAGAGGCAGGGTCAGAGAGAAGCACCAATTTAACCTCTCAATACAAGCCTTGCTCCTTGTTCCTCTCAGGGTTTAAAGGGAGATGAAAATTGTGGGTCAGTGATCTCACTGTGAAAGTTGCAAGACTTGTGAGAGACGTTCACACCGCAGGAGCAGAGCAATAAGACAGTGACTGATGAAGACACAACTAAATTGTCTGCCTATTACCTCAATTTCACTCCTTCAACATGAAGAAAATCATCTTTTCTTCAAGTATTTCATTAAGCCTCTGGGCCGAGGCACAAAGAAATGTTGCTACTTTGAGTAACAGACACTGATGAAGTTTTCTCTGTTTTTACAATATTTTTATTTTTTCTTCTACCTAGCCATTATTTACCATCATTCTTCTGATTGCTTCTCTGACAAGGAGCAAACTTTCAGACAGGGGAAGCTCCCACATTCCAACATTGTGATTTGTGGTTTTTGATACAAATTCCAGAATGTCAAGGCTATGTTTTTGCAATGCTCATTTACATTTGTGCCACCAATGAATGAATGAATCACAATTATTTAATTTCCCTTTACTACAAGCCTTGTCCTTCACCCTCCTAAAGTACGAAATTCTGTGTTGAATTTAATTTGCTTAAAAAATAAATGTATTAACTGTACAGAGTGAGGAGCTCTGATTTAAGAGCAGACTTTGGAAGGCACCGTGGTTTTTAGCAGGAGCCTGGGGACAGCATCACTGCTCACTATGGAACCCAAAATTCATGTGTACCTCTGAGCTGAACCCACAAACTGAAAAGAGACACACAGAACAAGTATACAGAAGTTCTGGTAGTGAAATATTATCAGCAGGCTTACAGGAAGAATTAAAAAAAAAAAAAACGTGTTGCACACTGCACTAGGAAAATTTAGGCTTGCATTGTTATCAGGAATCAATGTTATTTTTCAGTGAGACACCTCCTGTATCTGCAATACAAGCCTGAAATTATCTTTATCAGCGAGTTACCACATGAATCATAGCTAAAAATATTTATTAAGGGCCACAAAAGCAGCAGGAATTATTTCAGATCACCAGGCTGGCTGAATGCACACACCATGGGTAAAACAACCCATTTATACCCAGACATTTGCACGGGAATTTCCATCCATGGAGCAGAGTTTAGGAAACCAAGCAGATGCTGGTGCTCCCCAGCTGAACATCTGTTTCCCTGCAGACAAGGAATGACCTCTGGCAGCTGCTGGGTACCTAAAGTAAATAAATCCAGCTTCTCTACCAGGGGCTCTGCTGGTGGAGTCATCACCAGAGCGACTCTGAACTGATATTGGGAACTGAAATCATTATTCCTGTTACAGTACCTGGGTTTGATTTTTTTTTCCTCCCCTACTGGAATGCAAATTACTTCACAGGACTCTCCTTACTCCTTAGTGAAAGTCAGAACATTCTGGATTTAATTGGGTTTTTGTTAAATTAATAAACATGGAGCATCCTGCATGACCCCACCTCCAATAAATGTTACAGAAAACTTACAAACCATTTTCCCTGATAAGCAAATAATTTATGGGGGGTTCACCAATTTCTAAATTGTTTAGAAATGATCTTTACAAGTATTTTCATGACTTAGTGGTGAGTTTCACAATTTTGATAGTTTTGGCCGCAGATTTAATTTGTCAATGGCCATTAGAATTAAAGAAAATTTTACTAGGATTTAAAATATCTGGAATTAACCTAGAAAACCTGGAAGACTCTATTACACTTCACAAACTTAACTTATACTCTGCTTAACTTCTTGAACAAATCAATAAAATAATTAAATTTATAGTTAGAAATAATTTAGAATACTAAATAATGCAGGGTTACAGAGCACAAGGTCAAAATCTCATTTGGAATCAAATTCCATCTTTGAAAGATTTCTAATTCTTTTTCAGTGTTACCTTGCAATAAACACAATTACTATCTATTAAATACATGATGCATATCTTTTTTTTCTCTATATAATTATAGATTATATATATATCTATAAGATATATAGATTATATTACATTATAGATTATATATATCTATATATTTTATATATCTATTTCTGATCTGTTCAATGACAGTATCTGAATGTGGCCTGAGAATTTGATCTATTAAAACTGTCATAAAAATGGAAAGTATTCATTCCCATTAACAAAAATAGAGACTCAAGGCAAAGAGAAAGTTTAAATATTTGTTTATGTTAAAAAAAAAAAAAAAAGCCATATACAAAAAATTTAGGCCAGGTCTTTTAAGTTCCAGTCCAGAACTGATCTTGTCAAAAGTATAGCAAAAAAAATGGTTTAATTTTTTTATTTTACTAAGCAAATGCTCATTTCAGCCAAAAGTATTCAAATTATGGTGAATGTTGAACCAATCAATTATGAGGAAGATTTACTTTTTAAAAAGAAATAATGATGTAATAGTCATATTCAGGGAAAAAAAGATCTGTAAGAATGAAAAATGAGATAAAGATAGGAGAAAACTCATCCATTGGGAATGCAGGACTAATCAGGCCTAAGAACATAAAAAATACTGAAAATGTCCTTTTGCACAAGTTTGGTGAGAACTATAAATAAATGTGGCCCAAATAATGAAGAGAAAAATGTTTGGAAGAGACACTTGAATTTAATTTGTTTGGCTTTGATGAGAAATTTATCAGCAGAGAAGATATTAATTCCATTCCACTCTAAAGGCATTTGTTCCTAAACTGCCAGATAAAGGTGGGCTTCAGATACAAATATGGTTTTGATGGTTTATTTTTTATTGGTATTTCTCTCTGAAAAATATCCTAGTGTGCTGGGGGAAGGCCGCTGACTCCAGCAGTTTGATCAAAAAGATAATTAAATGGAAATTAATCTTTTACATGTTTCAAAGCCAGCTCAGATAGTTTGCATATTTGTACTGTGGAATATCACACAGCCCAAATCTGTGGAGATTGATCTTTTATACACTTTTTGAAACAAGGCTCTTAACAATAGCAGTTATTAAATGCTTAAACAGCTAGAAAATAAAAAGGAAGGATCTTGAAATGACACATGTCTTTTGGATAATTAGACAAAAAGAGTTAAAACATATAAGAAGTCAATTATCAATATAGAAAAACAGCAAATTCACATTATGGAATCAGTATATCAGCACTAACTACCTTAAGAATTTGAGATAATACCTTTTTAAATTATCATGTACTTATGACCTTGAGATAAAACACAAAAAAAACCAAAAAAACAAAAAAACCCCACTAAAACAGCTTACAACCAATAACAGCCAGGATGTGAAATTGTTACTGACTCTTCTGTGTAATCTATGGAAGATAAAGCAGCAGAGATTGTAAGGAATAATAAAATCCTTCAGGAAGTCAAGGATGTGGTAAATGGCTTCTCCTTCCAGCCACAAACAGGTGTCTACCAATGTTTTATCACAGCAGTTTCAGTCAAAATCACCTTATTTCTAAGAAAAACATAATCAAATTTTGCAAGTTAGATAGCCATATTTTAACAAAACCTAGGATAATTTCAAATTAAAGAATACTTCAACTTGATGTGAATAAATTTTGTCCAAAAGAACCTTATCCAGGCTGGGTTGGGAGGGGGAAGGTGACAGCCCTGGGCTTGCCAGGGCCAGGCTGGGTGTTGGCACACAGGCTCAGAGGGCAGGCCTTGCTCCAGAAGGTGTTTTCCACTTTGGAATGAGCAGCTTTGCCCCAACTTCCCAGTCAATCCCCTGCTCACATTGGTGTGAAGGTGATCAGAGCTGGAGCTCCTCTGGTGCTGTGTTTTATCTTCTTTGGTTGCCAGAGTTGGGATTAAACACACGAGATGGTGTTTCGTGTTCAGACTCAGGTTTTTATTAATTCTTATCTATAACTGTGAGTTCCACAGCACTTCCAGCTAACAAACTAAAAATGACCCCTATCTCTCTTTACAAAGCTTTTTAAGGATAAACTATCCACTTAAGAAATGACACCTAAATTATTTTTACTTTTAACCCAATAACCAACCACCCGTGGCCTGCAATGTGGACTTTTCTACCCAATTACAAAATACCACCCAGATCCATGAAGAAGGTGAAGAAGAAGGTGAGAAAGAAGGACTGGCCTCTGCCCTAAAACCTCCATCTTGTTTTATGTATTTATTATTGTGTTCTAAAACCTTAAACTCTCAGTTTTGCACCCTGTGATATCACACACTTCTATTAGAACTTCACACCCACAATCCAAGTTCTGTCACTCAGTTTTGGAAGCTTCTCCATGGCCTCAGGTCCAATGCAGTGTTTGCTTGGGGGTCAGTGCCTGTCAGCACAGAAAGCCTGAAATTCTCAGTGCCCAGGGCTCCTAAAACTCTGGGGTGGTTGTTCACCCACACAGCTTCAGGCAGAGCTGTACCTGCACGGCCACAATCAGAATCTGTGATTGGGTCCCTCTTTAAAATGCACGACTTTGATTTACTCTGATTATTTAAAATCTTCAATCAAATTAGCTGGATGTCTGAGCTTGTTCCATTTTTGGTCGGCCATAGTGCAAAGATGAATTAGGGGATCTGTTCATTCTCTCTCACTTTTACAGAGAGACAGAAACAGGGCCAGAACCAGGTGTTCCACCCCGGCTCTCCTACTTTGGGTCCTTCTTACACCAGCACATATCACTCTTCCATAAATGTTAATGGCAGCAGTTCTGCTTGCAAGGCAAGTGAAGCGAAGAGAGGAAATATTTCCCCTGGCCACTTTTGAAGACATTGTGACATTCAGGCTTTGCAATCTGCTAAAAGAGGGACAGATACAATGTCCAGCAGTGATTCCAACAGGAAGGAGCTTCTGCACCATGTGATGTCTACTACAAACAGTCTTATTTCAGACTGCTAAAAACACACATTCTTAGTTTAGTTTAATAGTAAAAAAAACCCCCTACACTTTAACTGATAGATAAAAAACGAAAACTTCACAAGTAAAGCTGCACAAAATGGAATTAGACCTGAAATTAGTTTAACAATCAGTTGATTAAAAATAATAATTTAAAACATTTGCAGTTTTAGATTTTCAAAATACAGGTACTAAGAATAGTTGGGTTCTGATATACCCTGACTGAAAATTCATATAATGTACTCAGGGAAAGTACAAATCTTTCAGAAGATATTAACCTTCCTAAAAAAAAGTTTTATAGAACGGGTTACTTGAGGTCTCAAGTAAACAAATAACAAAAATATGATTCTTCAGCAAGTTCTTTTGAGCCTCCAAATCAATCAACACTTGGCAGCATTTCTCAGCTGTTCCTATGAAAAGCCATGTACAGATTGCAGAAGCATCAGTTGCTCTGATAAATCTCACTATGCTAATGAGGTTGATTATTTTCTCTCTACAGATGAGAGGAATATTGGCATATAGGCAGTAAACTGTTATTAGCACATTCCCAATAACTGGTTTTATTTTCTGACTCATCTGATTGAGATCATCTATAAATCTCACAGGATTTATGGACATAAGGAAATCAGCACCTTCCTCTGGCTAAGTGCCCCTCTGAAGTCTGTTGAAATAGATCTGGTTTCTCTACAGAGCAAAGATTCAATGAGCTTTTGACTCTCCTTTTTTCTGATTCTAATTTCAGATAGAATATGAGAAATTAATCTATTAAATAAATTACTGAAATTAATCTATTGAAAAAAATGCAATGCGTTTTGTTTGTGGCCATCTAAAGATGTGTCACCTATTAAAAAAAAAATCTCAGTAAATGGGTTGAGAATCACATAGTCTAACTGGGAAGGCTGAATTTTGTACATAACAAAGGCTCTGATTTGTCAAGAAAAAAAATCTATGTATGAAAAAAGTTTAGGCAGTTATTTAATTATATCAAGACCTCCCAGTTGTGCTATCCATGCTCATTTATCTACACTAAATTTTAAAGTGTGCCAAGAATGAAGCAGGGAAATACAGGTGACCAAGAGGTTAAGCTCAATGGCATCTACTACAATGAAATTGCTTTTAGCTTCACCATAAATCAAAGAGGAAAACTATCTAAACAAATTGTATCTGCAAAGCTGGAAAAGTTCAACAGGAAAACAGAGCAGTGATTTAATCTTTCACCCTGAAATAACTGAATTACATGAATTGGAGCTATTATCCTATATCATAATATACTTTAGTACATGCAGGGCAATGAACATTAGGCAGAAGCAGGAACTCCATGATATTACAATATATGATGCTGAAGAGTGCAAAGTAGAGGAGCAAGGCTGGAACAAATGAAACTTGGGGATAGAATATTTCAATGTCAAAGAAAAAAGGAAGAGGCAGCATCCCAGAGGGGAAAAAAAATACTGTGGGGAAATTCAGTCAGTATTTCACCACTGGGCAAAGAAAATTTAAAGCTCCATGGGTTAGAATGGAAATTTAACTCCTGAGAGTCTGGACAATGAGGATTATTATTTGTGTAAATGCTAATTACAGAAGTTGTTCAGACATGTACATTCAAATTCCTCACCATAGTGAGCCAATTAAACCACTGCAGCAACGTTTCTCCTGAGCCCACAGTGCCACAAGTGCCTCCTGCAGAGGTGCCTCTGCCTGCTGGAGAATGAATTTGTGCCACAGACACTGCTGGAACAGAGATACAACCCTGGCACACCACGGGTGTGAAAGCTTCCAGCTAAAGTAAGCCACAGCTAAATTGGTCTCAAAACCTCCCAGAGCAGGGTTACAGCCCACAGAAATTCCCCCATCCATGAGGAGCATCCTTACCTCTCCCAGACTCCCCATTCCTGGCATTTTTTCCCTCAGCAGGCAGTCCTTTTATCCCTGCTCTTTTATCCCTGCCCTTTTATCAGCCCCTCTCATCACAGCTGCCCCTCCTGACCACCCCACCACCTCACACCATCAACGCTTTTGCCCAGCTGAAGTTTACAAAGAATCAGGGCCTGACCAGAACCTCAAGTTTTTCTGATCAGAGAAATGAAATATTGGGGTCAAACCACCTACAGTGACTTGTCAGTCATGGATCTCTCTGCGTGACCCAGGATAGAAGAACAGTGAAGTCAGATTTAGAATTTAGGCAGGAAGAGAAGGGATGATCCACAAGACCTCAGGGACTTTAAACCCCCTTTTTGGTAGTCAGATAAATCTCCAAGCTGCAGCTGAAGCTCTAGACTAAGGACAGTGAAGAGTAATGGTTCTGTTCTCATGACTGCTCTAGACAAACCTCAGGTCCCAGAAGAGCATTATTTGCTCTGGAATGCAGGTTAAAAGCAATACTTCCCACACTTACATTTTTCCTCATGGTTTTGTGTTTTGCTGTTGGCCAAGGTGACATTGTGACTTTACCCATCCTCTAAAGGAGCTTTAACTTCATCAAGAATTACAGACACTGGCTTTTCTCACAAAGCCATGAAAGAGGGTTTGTACATCCAGAAATCAGCATCTCACTGCTGGTTATCCCACTTCTGGAGTGCCTGAACAGGAGAATGAAAGGTATTTAACAGCCAAAAGATATGTAGGAACTCAAGGGGGAGAGGACCAAACTGGGAAGCAAACAATGATCAAGACACCAAACTCCCTGATCTGATATAATATAAGTTATTCTGTCAAATATATACTCAAGTAGTGTCTTCTAAATTCTGGCAATATTATTTCAAAATACAAAATAGAAAAAAAAAAAAAAATAAAATATAAAATATACAAAAGCTTTAACTTTGTGCAAATGGTAGCTGATACTATATTTTAGTATATATTTTTATTTATAACCCAATTCTGCTTATCTATGAGATACTCATCTTGTTAAATTTATCAAAAATAGCTTCAGCATCACCAATGTGCAGGGAAAAGACCCAAAAAGTGGGATTTTACTGCCTGGCCTACCTTAGGATTCCTACACTTCTGCAATTCTAGGTATCCAAGCATCACCTGAAACAGCCAAGCTGTGTTTGACACAGTACAGTAAGGAGGGATTCAAAACTGTCAGAGATGCTGAACAATTAAAGCTTTAGGAGTTAGTCTTGGAAAGGGTTCTTTTTGATGTCTCTTGCCTGTCTTATAGGCAAATTACCTTTGATAATCTGGACGCCTGGCTCAGAACATTATAAAATCAAAGTTAGTTCCCAATACATCAAACTTTAATTTAGACAGAAATGCCTCCCTCAGAGCTGAAATGCTCTTAGTACATGGGCAGCCTTAATCTTGCATGTTCCCCTGATTCAAAATAATATTTCATCCTTACCCTGTGCAGAGAGTTAAAAATAAATGCTGACAATTATAATTATGTAGGACTGAAGATAAAAGCAGGCTCCATCAGACTGTGTTACACTGGAAACATTCCACCCGCATGGGCCAGTTTGCTTTCTGCAGCTGGAAAGGTGAACGGAGGGAAAGGTGAAAAGTTAACGTGGAAAAGATGTTCAACAACAGGCTGTGAAGCTTTTGAAAGATTTCATCTGTGAGTTCCCACAAAGTAAAGGAAATATACTTCTAAACCAGGATTTTGCTGTTTCTGAGGAAGAGAGGGGAGGAGTTTTAATGAACATTGAAACACAGCCTAGTTATGCCACAGCAGAAATATACACTCCATATTGTACATATACAATTATCTCTAATGTGTATGTACCCTCATGGAGGAAAAGGAAAGCTTCATTGCAGACAGACCTGATGATGGAAGACAAGAAGTCTGAGAACCAATCTATACTGAAACCTGGACACTGAAGGTTTGAAAACCTAAAGTAGGCATAGATACCTGTGCAGTCAGAAGGATGCTGCTTCAAAATATTCTCTTTGTTGAAGAGCTTTCTCATGCTGGGTTTTTAAACTGGCTTTTGGCTTAAAAAGAAGCAGCAATCCCTCAGCCTCTTGCCATGGAGGGTGAAGAGCCAGGCTGTTAATGCTAATAAGGGAGTAACTCAATTTACTCGAGTACTGATCAATGCTAAACAATCAGAGAAGTTCATGTATTATGTATTTCAGAAGAACCTGTGCTTTTTAGTGGAATGTCACAAGGTTAAACTACTGGTAGACACCGTTTCCCTTGAGCCCAATTTCTGCTACAGTGCTTCCTATTCCACATAATGAAGAAACAACAGCAAAATAAAGCATTGTTTGGAGCACATAATGAACCGCTCTCATAAACTTCAGCCTTCAGAAGTCATTATATTTTACAGTTTGATGCAGCAGACAAATCTCAAGCCTCCATTTGCTGGCTGCACGGGGCAATGTGCACTGGTTTTTAGCCTGTCTCAGGAATTATTGACAGAACAATTGTCATGGCTCGCACTGCTAATACCGGTGCATTAGCAGCTGAGAGAGTTTGTTACAGACTTCCTGGCAGGTGCACTGTAAAGTCTTCCCCTGCCCATCATCCTGAGCAGTTACTGTAGGAAATATCCCAAATAAATAACTTTCAGGCTATCCGTTCTTCCTGTCATTGACTGCTTTCTGCGGTTTATTTGATTCTCTCACACGAAATTGCACTACGAATTCCAAATGCTTGTTTTTAGTTCACAGCAATTCACGGGAAAGCTTTGCTTGATTTTTAAATCAAATGAGAGCATTTCATACTCATAACTAAAAGACAAAACACTCCTGTCTTCCTTGCAGCATTCTGCTGATGGGCACCTGTGAGGGCTGTTATTCTTAGGCAATAACTCAATTATTATTACACAGTAACAAAAATTATACATAACTACAATCAGTAAAAAAATAGAGACAATTTATTTCTTTTCTGTTACCATGCCCACAGAAGATCTCATACTAACACCTCTTGAAGCTACAGGACTGCTAATAGTTATATTTCAAAACCTTTTTTCTTTGCTTTTGACCTGGAATCATTCACAAATACAATTTGGAATAAGTCGCTCAAATTTTATTGGAATCACCATTCCTGGAAATATTTAAAAATAGCTGGAGAAGGCTCTGAGTACACCAAGGTTTGCCAAGGTTTGATTGGGTTTTGGGCAAGAAGACATTCAGACATCTTCCATGTCCTAGGTCACTCCACAGCTCTTTCGTGATAATTAGCAAGATTACCTGCCCTCTCCACACCCAATCCTACACTGCATGAAGCAAAACGAGTGGAGAGCAGGTTGAGTTAAGGATCTGGCTCAGAGAATTCTGGGGATCAGAGAGCAGCTCTGATGGGGATCTGGCTCAGAGAATTCACTCAGAAAGTTACATATGCTAACAATGGCTTTCAGAACTGAGAGAGATGGAGGAGGGATGATACCATGGAACACTTATTGAAATGTTCCGAGGCATTAATGCCACTATTTATACATCAACATATATTGCAAAGGTTACTTAACATCTCCTTAGATTAGTATGTTGTTCAGAATGAAATTAAAATTTATGACTGGAATTTTGAATAATTTATAGCTATCACAGACTAGGGTACTTGAGAGTTTCTATTCAGTGGAATGAATACGCACATCTAGATCAAATACATAATATATAGATATGGAATTAATTGCATACAGAGAGAAAGGCAACGAAGAGAGGCTGATAAAAAAGGAGAAGTGGGTGCATGTTTTGCTGAACATAGACATAAAGCATTGCAAGAAATGGGTCACAGAGAAAGAAGAACAAAATGATCACAAGGTACATCATCAGAAGTCTGTTCAGAAGTCTACAAGAATGGAAAACCTAAGGAGACATTAAAGGGCAGGAGAAGGGTTCTGGCTCTGTCTTGAGTAGATAACTTGATCCTCAGTGCTGACAGCCAGCCAAGATCTGTCTCCAACCACTGGAACACAGGCAGAGCCTTTCTGCCACTCTGTCCCCTAAACTGCAGTCAGAAGTCTCTATTTTAACTAATCTGGTAGAATGCAGGATTAGTCATTATCTTTAGAGATCATTAATTAAAAGCAGTATTAGAAGGCACTATGACGTTGGTATGCCAGGGTTAGTTTTCAAGGTAAGTTCTATCTCACACAAAAAAAAAAAAAAAAAGAGAATTTTTAAAAGTTAATTTTCAAGATAAAGGGCAAGCCTTTGGGACCACCAGTATCTTCTGCTATGTACTTTAATATTACCATAGCCTTTAGGTGTTTTAGGAAAGTTATTACACATTTTACTAATAAGCATTAGCTTATATGTACTGCAACTGCATTCCTGATTGTGTTTATCAGAAGTGATCCGTGTTGGGAACTCACAAACTCAGCATAATTACAGATGTTTGGAAAAAAAATGGTGTTTGTGCTCACACAGACCAGATCCAGGGAAAAATTATTGATTTATAGGATGGCAGCCTCAATAATCTTCAGTGTAATTAAAATCTTCTTATACTAGTGGGCAACCAGAAGGATTGGATCTCCCTACAGGATTTGCTTCCACAGCCCTTGGAATTGCTGTAAACCCCACCCATCATTCTATTTTAACAGTTTACATTCTAAACTCCCACCCTTAAAATTTCAAGGTTCAGGATCTCTTTCAAATCAAAGCTCAAATATGCACACTCCGGATTTTGTCTTCTTTCAAGTGAATCCTTTTGAAAAACAGAAAAAACCAACAAACATTCCTTTATTGCCACAAGATGAGGTTAATGCATTTCCAAGGAGACACTACTTTTGCAGATGGCTTGAATTAGAGAACTGCTACAGTTATCATTATGCAGCTATTCAAACAGAACATTTTAGAACTTGGCAAAAAGGAGAGAAAAATAATGCCTCATAATGCTCTGTCCAGACTGAATGCGGGAGAAAGGGAACACGTAAAAGTCAAAATGCTGAAAATAACAAAGCAGAATAATGCTTGAAAATTTGAAAATTATAAGTGTGTCTGACATTAAGATTTGAAATTCATACATCCAGGGTAGGGAAGAAAAGCACAGTGGTAGGATAATTTACATAGAAAAAAGAATCTGAAGTCTGAACAACAGGCAGGATAGAAGTAATGCTGTGTGAAATTTAAGATCTAGAGGCGCAAAAAAAGTCAAATTTACTTTTTTCCTTTGTCTTTTCTTCCCTTTAGTTTTCTATACTCTGCTGGGGACGGATCCCTGTGTACAATCAAATACACAGACACGTCAAAGCACACCAAGTGTGAGGGTTTGATTTCCAAGTGGTTATGGATGAAACCATAAATCATCACAAAAACTAGAAGGCAAAATGCCACTGAGGTAGCCAACAACTACAGAAATCTGATTTATGTCCTGTTAAACTTTATTGTGAGAAATAACTTCATGAAGTCATACATGAGTAATTTGTGTGCTCAGGGGACCTTGGCTCTAGTTCTTTTCTGGGACTTACCTAGAAGTGAAAAACTGTTTAAAAGTCTTCGTTAAGGCAAATAAATGGACAATCTCACAAAAGCAGTTGACAGCAACTGACAGAAGGAAAAATTCTTAACTGGAAAAAAAGGTGGCAGTCAGGTCAGAAATTAGATTAATTTACAGACTGAGAAAAGAGACTTTCACAAGTCTCCCAAAAGTTTTTAATTTCTGTACTTTATCAGAGCATTTTACTTTAATGCAGTTTCTTCTTCTTTAAGTGACATAAAAATGAGAAAAATAAAAAGCAATTTATATATAAAATCACAGACTCACAGCATCATTGATAACAGACAGATCCAATGGGAGCAGAGTTAGGTCAAACCTCATCTGATTTAAAAATCACAGCAATGTGCAAATGAGTCCAATAAAATGGTCTATTTTTAATATAATGATGTCCTGTCTGCAGAATATGATAATACAGGATAGACCTGAAACTAATCTCAGAATACTTCAATTGCTGATTTTTCCATAAAAAGTAACAGCAACAATTAGAAGTTTAATACATTTTCATTCATGAGCAGTGAAGAGAGGTCTTGTTCATATTTGATAAGAGCATAAAGCAGATCTGAGGCAATGTAATTAACCAGTTATACTTATTATTAGATTCAAGTTGTCTTTTCAGTCAGAACTGCTATTTGTAACTTGCCACCTGAAATAAGTTTATCTGCTGTCACCACATTGCTGGAGCACAGGATGCTGAGTTTGTTGTGTGCTTTTGTTAGAAAAGTATCAAAACAAATAAATAAAAGACATCTTGTTCTCAAGTTTCCTCCTCCAGAATGCTACAGACACAGGGACAACTCTGTGGGTATATGAGCAGACATGCTGCAGTCTGGACACAAACATGACACTTGCACAGGTGGCTAAAAATGCATTTTCCAGAATTCTTTATGGGACTAGTTTTTGGGAAAATGGCTGAAAAAAAATCAAAATGTGGAGTTGCTCTAACCTTTTAATATAGATGTTCTGTTCCAGAAGAGGGGAAAAAAAAAAGAAAAAAAGCCAATAGCTTAATTACCATTTTGGACCCTTTCTCATGTGTATATTACTCAACAAGTGTGACAAGGCAATCTTTTAACTGCAACCCTAAAGACAACAAAAGACTGTCAAAGAACACAGATTGATGCCCCTTTCTGAGAGTATGCAGAACAATATTCTGTTTACATTCACCTAGTTTTTGAAAGTCAAAATAGAATATTCCTTCAATGAGTTCTGAGAACCAGTGTCTCCACAGAGGTGAAGGTGATAAGAGAAAATGTGATTTTCCTTGACCTTTCTAAATGGCTTTCTGCATGTTTTGTTTTGTTGTGGGTTGTTTCGTTAGGTTTGGAGTTTGTCAGAGATTTTTTGTTAAGTTTCAAAGGAATTTGAACTAAAAATAGAAAAGGGATGATGCTGTAAATACTAAGAACTGGCACTATTCTCCCTGCATCATTTTTGCTCACAAGTTTTGTTTTTTTAAAACAAAAACTTACTGCCTATTACATTTTGAGGCTGAGCTGTACAAGATTTGATAGTTTAGTTGCTTTGTTTGTTATATGGTATTGATTCCAGGCTTCCTACACCAATGCAAACAAATCTGCACCCCAATTAGCTGTCATAAATCAGTTTATTTCCTGGGGCTGCCTGGCAGACACCTGCTACACCAAGGACTGAAAGCACCAAGGTGCAATTGCAACCCATTAACTTGGGGAGGGAAAGGAAAAGGAAAATAAAGCAATGCTATAACCTTAACCTTCCACTGATTTCTTTTCCA
The DNA here is from genome assembly GCA_910950805.1 of Acrocephalus scirpaceus scirpaceus. Taxonomy (NCBI): domain Eukaryota; kingdom Metazoa; phylum Chordata; class Aves; order Passeriformes; family Sylviidae; genus Acrocephalus; species Acrocephalus scirpaceus. The sequence continues at coordinate 80,103,826 of OU383776.1, read as the reverse complement.
TGCCAAACACAATCTGGTTCTGATTTTTAGGCAGACCAGAATTTTCCTGCTATAGAGATCAATCCAGAGAACAAGAAGGAGACAATAAAACAAATAGAACCTCAATAAGCCCTGCAGGAAAACATAGAGACTCACACTTCCTTCAAGCGTTTTGATTAAGAGTGGGATAAAACAACACGGCTTTAATGATTGAAATTATCCATTCCTGATCATTTTGATTGCTAACTAAAGGAGAAAAAACAGAGATGAGTGCAATTCTGACCATAACAAAGAGCAAGTGCCAATCTTGAGATTTGGTGGCCAAAGCTGCCTGAGCTACCTCTGCAAATAGGACAAGGCAGGGCCAGCTGCTCTTAAATCTCAGGTAATTATCTTAAGACCTTCTTCTTCCTCCCCTTCCCCCTTCCCTTCCCTTCCCTTGAGCTACAACAATAAAAACTTTTAAATGCATATGCAAATAAATAATTTAACTAAATCACTTTGATCACTAGAAACTGTTAGTTAACATTAGAATGTTTCAGCTGAGAGAGATTCAGAGAGATTAATTTGTCTTCCACTGTGCACAACAGCTATTCAAAATCCTCTAAAGACCAGGCTGTGTTGTAATGAAGCATATTTACAGCTTTCTTTATATTTTATTTAGCAAGTAAATACTCTGGCATTTTCAGACTGAAGGGATCTTATTTGTTTTCATGGGACACATCTTTCCAAAGAGCAGCATGTGCAGACAACGCTGTTTAAAATGTGCTCTGCTCACGAGCCAAAAACCGCCCGGGAAATCCTTGCCGTGGGCCTCCAGCTCTTCATATCATATTTTAGTGTTCATGGACATTAAATTTCCCACCCAACCATACCCTCAGATTTGGAAGAACATCAGGATACCTTGCTGACTGCAGCTATTAGCACCTTTGTGCTTTCCAGAGACCCATGCAGGCTGAAATTGTTCGCTAGAGGACATTTCTTCCACACCTCAACACCACAGCACTAAATGGCCTATAAAATTACTAGAGGGCTACACACCATTACTCTTTAAATATCCTAGAGCAGAACATTAATGAAAACTGAATATTTATGTGGATTCCAGTGCCCTGATTCACAGATGACACCCTTTGGTGGGCAAAGTTTGATGTTGAGCAGGACGCTGTGCTTTTCAAGTAAATTGAGGATCACAGTTGATAAAAGGGAAATTGAAAATAAAATTCATCTAAGCGCCTTCCAAAGTACACATTACTGTTGCATGCCTGCAAGAGGAACTACTACAGAGAAACTACAACAGAGAATCCACACAAACCACATCAGACCAGGACTCCATCCTAAAGACCTCTCTCTTCCTAAATCCCACTGAATTCCTTTAAATGCTTTCCTGACAAAACCTTCTTGGAACTCTGTTCTCTTCAGGTTTCTTAAGTCAGAGATGCCCATTTGAAAACAGGTCTTATTAGCTGTTATAACTATTCTCCATTTTGAGTTCTCCAAGTTCCAGAGCAGATTTAACACCTTTCTCCCACCAAAATTATTCATACGTCCCAGACGTGTTTATCTCTCACTGCTGTAAGAAACAGTAAGGGAAAGTAGCCATATAAATGCAACCTATCAATGCAATCTATCAATTATTTAACTCCTTCTTTGAGGTACAATTGTTGTTTTCCCCAACGAGACCTGCTCTCTCTCTGCTGAGCAGTGAGGTAGCAATCTGCTGGCCCTGAGAGAAATTCTGCTTTTAAGATCCTCTCTCTGACTCATCTGATAATCAGGGACCTGCAGGTGGGCACATTCTGCAATGAATCAATAGTGAAAATTGTTTGTATGCACTGAACTTTTATTTTTCAATCATGTCTGTAGACAACCTCCAAATAAGCTGAAATGTATATGTGAAATGTGTCTCTTTGTTAAAAAGAGAGATATTAAGTCACTTTCAAGTGACAGCAGTTTTGGAATTTACATCTCTTCAAGGAATATTGTAATGGCATCAAAAAGCCTTCTGTGGAGATGAACACTTTCATGTCTTTAAAGACATCAAGTATCATCAACTCTGAGAGCCTGAACCTCCCAAAACACAGCACAAGAGGGTATCAATGGGTTTGGGATAATTACAGGCACTCACACCATCCCAAAACTCTAATCTTACTTTAAACTCTCTTTCTGGATTTCATATTCAGATGAATTTGCAGTGCAGATTCTATTTTTTTTTTTTAACAGTGGGCTTAATTATGTGATATTTAGATTATTAGTGGATAAGTGCAGAACTACCCATTTTATAAATATTTACCAGAAAGAGCTTTTTGAACTTCCTTGTGGAAATCTGTGTGTGTAGCTGAATGCCTGGATTATGAGGGATGAAGAAATTCAGCACAATTGCTATGGAATATTTCCTATGGAGCAGGCTTAAAAGTGATGATTTTTTTCATGACAATGACTAGAAACATCATGGGCCAACCAGAGGGTGCTTCACCACTGCCAGCAGTCAAGAGATAAGAGAAATAACAGTATTTTCCAAAATCCCAGCTTTCTTTTTCAGTCTTAAAGAAACCAGTAAATTTCTATTCCCCCAGGCCATAATTAGTAGTAAGTGGAAGAAGCTCATGAAGTGAAGATACAACAATTGTGATTTTCATAATTAAGGATGAAATTTTAAACATGGCTCAGATTGAAGAGATGAAGAATATGAAGGTTAGACTAAAAAGATTTCAGACCTTAAGATCTTCCAATTCTTACACCAATGCTGGAGTGAAACCCTGCCAGTCATTTTAGGGAACACACCCCACATTTTAAGAGCAATAATATTTAAAGAATAAAAGGTGGAAGAAAAGCCAGTTTGAAAGGTTTCTTTTCTCCCACATTTCCAGTCAGTACCTGCAGCAAGTCTGCTTTTGTGTACAGGATGTCATCAGGGAAGGCATCATGATTTGGAAGATTGCTTAAAAAAGACTGTCATCTCAAAACTGAGGGATACAAATCGTGCTCCTAATGTGATCTGAAGGGAAGAAAATCCCCAATATGCACATCTTTATTCCCAGGAGACTGGCTGCATTGCAGCTCTGCTTTTCCTCAGTCTATCAGGGAACTGCAAGACAAAGTGTGGCAGTAAACGTTGGTGACAGCAGCAGGGTGAGGGAAGCCTTTTAAGGATGAAAATTTCAAACTCAGGGTGCCAAATTCCTGCTTGGCTCAAACTGGAGACAGTTTTATTGGGATCAACATTAACACTTCATGCCACCTAAAGGTTTGGCCAGAAGAGAGGAAGCAATTGCCTGGCTGAATTCTGTCAGGGCTTTCTTAACTTGAAGCACTTGAAGCTGCTCCTAATCCCTGACTACCAGCAGGAAAACCAGAGCTGGCTCATGACAACATTTTTATAAACAGCACTTTTTGTGAAATTCGTGAGACATGTGTTTAATTATCAGAATAAATTGTGAAGGAAAGCAAAATTACTGCTAAATACCCCTGGAAAATATAATTTCCAAGAGACTTTTTATTCCCATGCACTCCGTGATTAATCTCTGCTTTATTATTTTGCTACATAGCTATTAATTTTATTACTTTAGAGCAGGACAATTTGTAACAGACTTGATTTAAAATGCCATTCAGCTGTACACTAATAATAAATACTGATATTGCCACAGCTGTCAAATGCAAGCATGAAATTAAAAAGGAAATATTTTTGGAGGTTTTTGACAAATAATACCGTTGAAGGTGTATTATTAGCTGGTAAGTTTCAAATAAGGAACTCTATTTATCACTCACTCATTAAAATGTGTTTTTTTCACATATATTATCCAATTAGTAGCAGACAAATTATTTCATTGTTATCACTATTGCACAATAGTTTGAAAGATATAATAAATATAATGGCCACAATCTTTTTTTTTTTTTTTTTTGAAGCATTGGAAGACAAAAGAAAAACAAACAAAAAACTTGCCAATGTGTATTTGCTGAACAGCACTGTAATGGAGTTAACTAAGAATGCAATATTAATATTTTTGGCTATGTTGCATACTTGAAAGATCAAATGGCTTTATGCTTCAATAAATAAGAAATACACTGAAAAATTATTTTGTCTGCATATCCTGAGCTGGAAACTCAGAGACAGCAACAGAGTAACCCCAGGGTGTAACCCTGGTGTGGTTTTACAAAACAAAAGCTGAAGAGCTTCAGTGGACAAAAGTCAAAGTGCTCCTCCTCTTAGAAAAAGAAAAAAAAGAAAAGCAGTAAAAAGCTAATAAAATATATCAAGATTAATTTATGTTGGAAAAATATAAGTAGAGGAAATTGGATGAATCCCCTTTCTCAAAAGACCCAACTTTGATCCTTAAAATCTTTCAGTAAGTTTAAATTAACTACAAGTAATTGCTATTCACCAGTGCAGCCTTTTCTTCACCCTCGAAACCTCACTTAAGGCTTTGATCTCATTCGTGCCCAGCTAATTTCATTCTGCTTAAATATTACAGATTGCTTTGATAAAGTGGTCCTGTGCTGCTCCATTTTACAGGTTTGACTCTAACAGCACCACTCAATACAGCCACTAAGAGCCACATTTGCAAAGTTAGAATCCATAGGTCACCTTATCTGTGAAGATATTATTTTGCTGAAAAATATTAAGGTTTCCTGATCAGTTTATTAGATCTGTAATTATCCAGAGCCAAGCCAATTATGTCAGAAGAAAGGACAAATTGCCTTGACTGATGTTAAATAGCTGCAACCAGAAAGTCTTCCTTGTCACGCTGACTGGACAGCAAAAATTTACCTTTATACTTTTATGGCCCTGTACTTAACCAAGTATGAAGGGACCTTTGGGGAAGAGGCTGTTAAAGTGCAGTTAGATATTTGTTCATTCACTTTATTGTCCAGCCTCTTCCCAAACCCACAGCCAAGGTTTAGGGCAGAGAGCAGCAAAAGCTGACAGAGACAGTCGGGTGCTTTCCAAGCTGCAAACTCCCAGCTCTGAGGGCTGTGGGGACAATGCCACATCAGGAAATGGGACCCACGCCTCAAAGTGGTGCTGCCAGTGCTCATTTTGTCACTGCTGTTGTGGACTCAAACGCAGCCATCACAAACTGGAGGCAGGATGGAAGGAAGATGCAATCCTGGTGCTCTCATGGAGCCAAAACTTGATTACTGCAGATGATTTCACAGAACGAGAGCTGTGAAAATATGCAAGCCACGTAAAAGACAATGGTACAAATCAAAAAATAAAATACTTTCATTGTGAGCCTGTATATGCACCTTTCAGGAGTCCATTTAAGTGTCTCTTTTTATTTCAGAGCTACAACTGACAATACTTGTAATAAATCCAATAAGCTGGGCTCTGTTCCATCAGCCAGTGGCTGTGACAGTAATTTTCTTTCTCAAGAGAGACTTCCAGGACAAACAGAGCTCCTAACTTCTAAAAGAAATGAAGAATAAGATTACACATTATTGAATTCAATGACGAAATTCCAGTTAAGTTCAGTAAGTATAAGCACATCTCCTAAAGAAAAAGAGACAGAGACTACAAGTTTGAAATAGAAATTATATTTGTGTTGCTCTTTTTAAACTCTCTTATAAATGTAACTGAGAAAGGGAGACTTTCTTCTGAAGAACACACATAATTTCCATTGTATCATTTAGGAATTATCAAGTATCAGCAGTGAAGTTAAGGGTAAACACAAGCTAAAATATCTGCTCCAATGTCTTTGCAATAAAGAAATTATTCCAAAAGAAAGACAAAGTTCTAAATTCAATACATCTCAATCATACCGTCACAAATGTAAATAGACTAATAAATAAAATTTGCATTTGTAAAGTAGCAGATATGCTGACACATAGAACAGGGATGGTATTTTTATAAAATGCCGATCTCTGGAGGGTGTTAATAAACACCTACTACCCACAAGTGGATCTGAGCTGTGCACTGCATCTCTCTTCCTTTTTAAGGGAATAAAGTCTGCTGTAAGCCATTAATAACAATGCATGTTTTGCAAGTCTCAAACTCACAGAACTGAGAGGAAGCTGGGATACCCTCTGAAAATACCATTTCCCCACAGAAAAAGAAAGAAGTCTGAATATAACTGAAGAGCACATTGATAATTTCACAAATTGTGACTGTACCTAAAAATTCTGCTCTGCTGAGCACTGTGCAGGAGTTTATGTGATTTTATAAGAGGTTTTGTTAATAGAATGTTCAGCAAACAACTTTTAACCTCTTGCCTCGGATGCAATCAGACATTTTTCCAGAAAAATCTTTTGGAACACTGTGAATGAGTAGAATAGTGTTTGCAGCACCTCTTCAAAAAATCTTGAAAGATGGAATATGTCCGGAAAGCTGTGTCTGGATGTACTCTTGGAAATATCAGCCTTGTCTTAATTTCTTTTTCTGTTTGACTGTGGCATCAGATACTTGAGCACTGAGAAACATTTTTTCTCTGTGTACAATGCCTTCAGTTGACAAGCTCATGTCATAGAGATGTCAGTGTGAGCAAGGCATAAACCACTCAATAACTTTGTGGTCTCAGCATTTCAGCAGATTGAATCATACTAAGAATCTCAATATTACTGCCATTGAAGAACATTGTAAAAAATATTATTTCTTTCCTCAAACAAATGTAAAAAAACCACCCAAAGTCCCTCCTTTTCACTGTACAAACAGATATCTGTATCAGATTCTTCTAATTTGGATTTGGATAGAGTTTGTTCTTTAATTGTAGTGGCCCAGATTGTAAATCTGTTCTGTGTGAGATTGCAAGTTTATTTCTATATCATATATATAATCCAAATACTGTCAGTGCTGAAAAAATTAGCCTTTTTTTGTTCAGTCAGCTTGTGAAGTATCATCAGCTACACCCATTTGACAATCCTCTAGTGAAGGGAAAAAGGCAAAATAGTAATCAGAGACAGATGATATTATAATCTCATGCTGGATGTTTGACTAACATGAAAAGAAACATCTTCCAAGTACTTGTGGAAGTTGTAATGATGAAAATAGGAAAAAACATGAAAAATATTCAGAATGAAAAACCATTTGACATTGCACAAACTGCACTGAAGTGCTGCTTTGCTAAGTGCAAACAGGGATGTGCAGCCTCTGTGTGCTCCCAGTATATTCAAATTCAGTTCAGTGGGAAAGTCAAACCCTGGTGTTCTAGTAATGGATATTCTTAAATATCTGGAAAATATTTAAGGTAAGAGGATCTTTTTCAGTCACAGTAAATTTGGATAAATTCTATCTGTCCATCAAGAGGACTGAGCAATATTAAAATCTTCTAAAACCCCAGAATGTTGAACTTTTAAAAAAAATCTGTTGAAGGAGATAAGCAGGAGAGAGAACAGAGAAAACATTCCGGGGGTCTGGAAATGCTGGATGTGTAGAGCACATCTCACACTGCAGCGAGCCACTCTGACTCAGAACACAGGAAAAAGGTAAATTTGAAGCTAATGAGTCTGATGATGAACACATCAGCTTGGCAGGGGAATAAATCCCCTGCACTCTCTGTGTGCAGTGGGCACCTGCTCCGTGTGGGCATTCCAGGAGCCAGGAGCACAGGGCAGCCACAGGACACCACCACCAGAATGTCGCCCTGATTTTTCAGCCTTCTGATGTTTTCATAGTTTCTGAATTCTTTCTCACATGAGCATCATAAATAGAAGTAATGTTTATTTAATATACAAGCATGTTTTTCATTCTTCTTTTGAGGAGGGAACAATTGATGGACTTTTGGTTTGAGTAATGTGGTTGGAAAAGTGGCAACCTGATCCTCCAATCCATGGTCTGGGTGAAAATACTCTCTATATATTGGAGCCAGACAATAAAAGTCAGGGATTTTTGCCCTGTGGACAGGATGGAGTCCGTGTGTCCCTTTTCCTGTCCTATTGCGACATCAGAACAACCCACTTGCTGGGAATTGGATAAACAGATGTGGAATTGTGCTTTTCCAAGGTCACAAGTGGTGTTTTGAGCACAAGCAACACATCACATCATGAGGGAAAGGCTGAAGTGCAGAGGGTAAGCAGCTGGCATGCTGAAATTCGGTGTTTGAGTAACAGTCAGGGGTGTTAGGAAAGGGGAAGGGTGCAGGTTCATTGTACCACAAGGTGGGAGAAGCCCTTCAGAGACTGGACCTGTCCTCAGGGCTTGCTTTCAGCCAGGAGAGGTGCACACATGCAGCCTCTTGCTCAAGCCCAGTCTTTAAATTCCTTAACATCTCCATGTGCCACATCTCATGGATGATGCCTTCATACCCTTATTTACTGTGTCTGAATAAAGGATCTCAGCTCCCCAGTTTTACTCCTTACACACAAGTAACAAGCATGTAAAAGTCTAATTTCAGTGACACTTTCAGAAGATGTATCTAAATCCAAAGTAGCAAAGGCAAAGGGACTTTTTTTTTTTTCCTGTACTCTGAAGTGGGTCCTTTGCTCACCCACCCCACATACTTTTACCTACCTGCTGCTATCCCCAGTACCTCAGTGGTATCTGCTTCCCTTTCAATATTGAGTTCCTTTAAACTAGGCTAAATTGGGAACTATTTGATGTCTCCTGAACAAGCTATTTCTACCAGGACCCTCATCCAGAAAGAAGCCTTGCCACCTGGGAAACTCTGTCAAAGGCAGCAGACATCAAAGGCAGAGAGAGAGAGCTGCTGCCATTCTCTGCTCAGCTCAGCAAGAGGCATTCCCCCACCCTGGCTTCCCATTCCTAAAGCTCTGGCTATTCCAGAATCAGCAACCCACAGCAAAAGCCAGGGCAGGAGGTTTTCCTGCATTCTGCTCTTCCCTTTGGAAAGCTGACAGCCCCCAGGCTCTGCTGGAGAAAACAAACCAGGCTCTGGCATGCAGCAGCTGTTCCAGCAATGGCCACAGTCTCACCACAGAGGTTTTTTTGCAGTTCTCTCTTCTGCAACTCTTTGGCACTCATGTGAGTACCTTCCCACTTGTTATTGTCCAACACGTGGAGATCTAAGCACTGCTATGGGCAGCAAGGAATTTTTTAACAGCTTTTCAAGCTGCAAATGGGATATTGAGGGAAGCACGTGCAGCCCAGGCAGCTGAAATAAATGCAGGTTATCACATTCCCTCCTGCTGGTCAGCAGGTGCACCGAGCACATTTCTGTGTGCTCTCTCTACCATTGCTGTGCCCTACTTTCAGACACTCCATGGGATATCTTGGCATCTCTCTGATTACACCTCCCTACTGCTTGCAGCCTCGCCAGTCTGGATTATCACCATTATCTGAGGCAGCAATGGCCTCTCCTAATCCTGTCAGGAAGTTTGTGCAGGCTCCTGGTAATCTTGGAGCACTAATCCTGCAGCAGTTTGGGGCTGACATGAGCAAAACCCATGACTTCAACAAAGAAGAACATCAAAAAAACCCCAGTGTTTCTATGAAGCTGCAGGAAGGACATGAGATAAGGAGGCAGGCATCAGTGTACAGGACAGATAAAGTGATTAAAGGAAGGGTACTCAGCAGTAAGAGCAGTAATAAAACATAATTCTTTTTTTTTTTTTTTCATTCAGAAGTAATTCCAGGTGCTCTCTGAGATTTCCTGCCATGACAAACCTCACACTGCTCCTTAAAATTCCCACTTGGTTATTTATCAGTTTTACTGACAAAAGACACACAAAAATCTCTTTATAAAAAAAAAAAAAAAAAAAAAAAAAAAAAAAAAAAAAAAGTCCCAGAGCACAAAATAACAGGTACTTCTTCCACTGTAGTATTTGAAATATCACATTCTGTAAAATTCTGATGGCTGCAAAGAGGATTTCAATGGTTTAAGGTTACAGTTATCCAACTATTCCTTCTTTTGTAATAATCTTGTGTGTGCATATGTAGAACAACAGAATGTCATTCCTTTGAGTAAAACAACCAAAATATTCTCTGCTATCTAATTGTAATGGTTTCTGCATATGCAAGAGAAACAGAAACCCGAGTTTTTCTTCTGGAACAAATGTTCAACCTGTCAAGAAGAGCACTTGATGTCAGGATTGTGAAGCGTGGATGAAATGACAGACCAACAGAGGGAATCTGATAAGAGATTAATGAGATGTGCTCCATGCAGTCAGAAAAGTACTTGAAATAAGAAAGAAGGAAATGGGGGAAAAAACAGAGAAAAACAATAGGGGAAAGGAAGGAGCTGCTTTCTGAGGCTTCTGTTGTGATCCTGTGGCAGATGAGGGATGCAGAATGTTATTGAGAAATTTCAGAAAGCCTGTGAATAAAGAGGAAATGGAGTGAACTGGACACACCTTGAGCAGGTGTCTTTCCTTCTGCAGGGTTCATGAGCTACCACCTTTTTTATGCAATATTTGGGACACTTTGTGTATTTGCTTGGCCTTGCACCAGCCTTGCACCCCCTTTTCCACACCCCAATGTGCACCAACTGCATCAAGTGCCAGAAGCAGAGATTCCAGCACTTAATGCTTGGCAAAAGCTAGGTAGTCATTTTTTGGGGATTGTCCTTTTTCTCTGAAGGAAACAAACTGGACCAGGGCAGAGGCTCCACCAAGCACAGCCAACTGCAGTGGAGCAGCAGAAATGCAAGTCACAGAATGAGAGTGAGGAAAGTCAAGGATTTCTGCCCCTGTAACAGGGCTGAAATGTAAATATAAAACATAATTCAATGTATTGCTGGGTCTTTACCTGTACACAAACCCAGCAGAACTTCAGCCACATTCACTGATGATAAACAGGCACAGGAATCATCAATATCAGCCGAAGATATTTTTCAGAGCTGTTTTAAGAGCCAGTTAACAGGTGTCACACATATACCACCACTTCTCTTTTGACCCAAAGCACAGCTCAGATCAGTTTAACCCACCAGCAGAATGTGCCCAGTTAGGACAAAACCCAAAATGACAATCTTGTGCATTGAATAGAATACATGGTGTCAATGAAGATGCTGAGACACAATGCAACAATATGAGTTTATCCTGAATTTATAGCTATATATATATATTAAAAAAAAAAAAAGTGCATTCTAACATTTCCCTATTTCAATGGAAAAATCCACTTAATTTACATTTAGACTAAGTTTTATTCCTTTATGAAGAAAATTGTAAGAATTATGATAAAATTTGAAATTTAGAATAACCCATTTGGCTTTTTAAGACATTTAATATGAGAACATGAGGTCTTTTTCCTTCGGGAGATGTCAACCACAAAAATTTTGTCATTTCTAAAGAATAACTTCAGTATTTATCAACTCAGCCTAAATGTGAAAGTGAAAAGGGATAATTCACCACACATAATATAAAGCAACAAGAAATCATACAGAAAATAGAGTCTGGTGTGAGGTTCAACAGTCTAAACTGTGAAAATACAAGGATTAACGAATCAGAAACAAGAGTGATTATATTTGGAAGTCCTTACCTCTTCCAGCTTTTTAAAGGTGTTTTTAACAAGTTTTCCTGATCAAAACTCTTAATTTGAAAACAAATACCAGTTCTGTTCCATGAATTACCAAAAAAATGCCTTTGTAGAGGCACAGTGAAGGGAACTGAAATATTGTTCAAGCACAGGAAATAAAATACACCCCCACAGTGAGACTCCTGGTAGATTCTTATTTGTTGCCATTGTTTTTCTTTCACATAAAAATGGTCTTGGCTGTAAACTTAAATTTTAAAAAAGGAAAAGAAATAGCACATTTGCTGCTGTCTTGCTTTTCGTACTGGTTTATTTATGGATTTTTTTTTCTTTTTTTTTTTTTTTTACCTCATAAGTTTAATGGAATTTTTACTGTGACTTTATAGCTGTGTGATTTATAATACATCAAACAAGTCAAATCAATCAGTAAAGGCTTAAAAATCAGCACAGGTTCAGATGGCTCCTTTAAAACAAATCATTACAGCTGTTAGAACTCAAACATACATAACAAGGATTGACCACTAATGTGAGTTATTTTAAAATCTCATTTTCTTGGTAAGAAATGCTGCCCTTTGTATATAACTTTTTAACGATCTGGTAAAACCATCTGCAGGAGTATAGCACAAAACACAGTTCTCCTGCATGTATCTGCCAAGCAGCTCTTTCAATACTCTATACCATTCTTTAAAGGAAACCTACCCCTGTTCCCATTGACATGGAAAGTAAAATCTCTTTAAATACTCTTTAAATACTGTTATTTAAATATCTTTAAATATGTTGCACTATTCTTAAAATATGCTGTAGGTAAAAATATACACACATATATATATGTATATTTAAAGGAACCTATCCATGTTCTCATTGCTGTAGAAAGTAAAATCAGCTTTTTAATTGGCATACCTCTTCCATTAAGCTTAAGAAATAGTTATTCCTATTATAATCACATATAGGGAAGGCTCTTTCACCTTAAAGATAAGGAAATTCTGGCAGAAGGAGAGGTTTATACACACTATAGATGGGAGAGTAGTTTAAACAGGAAGAAAAAAATCTGCAGAAAAACGAAAAATAACTTTCTACCTTAAGGATACAACTACAGGAGATTGTAACCATAAGTTATACACAAGAACTGAGTTGTGCTTTATCCACTTGGTGTCAGGATCAACAGACCTATGAATGTTAATTTTCGTTTGTTATCTTAACTTCAACTTTTTCTTGAGCTACAACTACGTTTTGATTGTTATCAATTTAATGTAATCACCCAATGAGAACTGCCAATTTGAATAACCTCCACATTCATGAATATGTTATGGATGTCCTTGGAACAGACCCAGCCAAGGTCACCTTGAGAACTAACAGCCCTGGATGATAAATAGCAAAAAGATCCATTTCCAGTCCCTCCAGTACAACAGATTCACTCAGCAATCTGTTAGGAAAAAAAAACAACAACATTTCCTCCAAGGGATTTCTCCCTTCACTCCAAGCAAACATGAATGTGCAGCATCCAGAACTCCATTAACTTGTCACAAAATCACAGTATTTCCTTGCCTTTTTGGTTTTGCTTTCAGTCCAAGGGATTTGTAGATTTGGTGGTTAATCTTTTTCCCCAATTATCTGAATAATCTGAGGACTACACCCTCACTCTGACAGGGTTACTGTGAACCTCAGGACAGAAATGTGTTTTGTTGTGCTTGGGCTTGATCAGTGTTCAGTGGTGGTCCCCACAGCTACAGCAGAACATTTACAGAGCAAGTACACAAAAATTCTTTTTCATGATTCCTTTCTAGGAAGTTTTCACTATATAATTACATTATAAATGCTACTGAATGTGCCAAGCTAGGATGGAAACAAAGTGAATAGGCTGAAGGAAGGATTAGAGCTAGTTATGTGAGTGAAAATGAAAGAAAAGAACCTATTCACTTACCCCACTCTTTAAAAAGAAAAAGGAAAAAAAAAAAAAAAAAAGAAAGAAAATAACACATAACCCCTCCCAAAAACCAAAAAATCCTCTGTAATTCAAAGTATATTGAGCATCTATTTTCTTTGCCTTTTTTCTCCTTTTTCCTGTGAAATAATTTAATGAAGCTGAGGGGATTACTGCAGTAACATTTAAGAGCTTTGCAAACAACAGGTTCTTTCACACTGCTCACTAAACACTAGGCTCTGCTAAAATCATGTTATGTAGAAAGTCACATTTCTTTATAAATGTCCAACCTCTTGTAACTCCTGCTCATTTGAGGTGTAGGACACACATTCTCCAGTGCAGCTCCCTCCCACAGACACTTGTGGCTGCCTCTGAAGCCATTGATATTCCTGATGTCTCCTCTCACCCCTGATAACCGTGATAAGGCCCTGCCATTCTCACTGTGGCTTTTAACTTTTCATTTCTAGATAATGCAACTTTTCTGAGCCCCTTTGTTAAGGCATGAAAGCTTTTTAATGCTGTGAGTCCATTACCGTGGCAAGCATGCACGCCAACTGGAAAATACACATAGAAATTTAAGAGAAGGTTTATTAATAGTTTGGTTTAGCACATTTTCCCAAATGTTGTTCATTTCTGCAGGTCTTAAGACTAAAAAAATAAAAGAGAAAGAGGAAAGAAGAACTGTAGCTCTCTACAACAACCTGGGGCTGTAGTGAGGGGGGATTGGTCTCGGCTCTCAGGTGACAAGTGACAGGATGAGAGAAAATTAACTCAAGTTGTGCCAGGTGATACTTAGATTGGATTTTAGCAAAAAGATTCATCACTGAAAGGGTGATCAAACATTGGAATAGGATATCCAGGGACGTGGTGCATCCTTGGAAGCGTTCCAAAAATGTTTGGATGTGGCAATTGGAGATCAGATTTGGGGTGAACACAGCAGTGCTGAGTTGTACTCAAGGATCTTAAAAGGGCTTTTCCAACCCTAAAAAATCCATTAAAAACTCTAAATCCACTCAGCTCATTTTCCTAAGAGGGGTTTTTTATTTTTACCAAGGGGGTGAGGTCAAATACTGAGTTAAAGGGTGGCTTATAATTAAGAGATTGGGCACTCAATTAACCAAAACAAAAAATATTTAAGATGTACGGAATTTTACTGAAGAAACTGTGGCTACTGTTTTCTGCCCTGTAAATTTTTTCTCTTGAAACACTCCTCACTAAAAGAAAAGCATGAGGAGTAAGTTGTTGTGCTGAGGATTCTCTGGACAGGTGTGCAGTCAGGCAGAGTGAATTCTACACCACGTGAGGCTTTGGTCATGGAATGCTAATTAACTCAGAACTGAAGACTTCCTTCCTGTGTTGGATGTGATAACGTAGCAGAGACTCCAAAGAGAAAGAAAAATTAATAACATTTTGTGGCATTGGAACCAAGATATTTTTGCTGGAAAGACCTAAAGAGCGTCTAATAGACAGAGAAAATTAAGAAAGTCTTTTTCAGACTACGTAAAATCTCTTTCAGACACCCATGCATGCACACAGGAAAATCCTACAATTCCCTTAGGAGGATGATCCTTGTGAAGTCATCAGAGGCAGTTTTACACAAGGCATCCCCCTCTTCAGTCTCTGAAATCCATTCCTTGCCTTGTGCTTTGATTCCTTTAGCTCATTCTCATCACTTTTGCTCATGGCAATCTACAACACAAATTACGAGTATTTGTCAAGTTTGCCAGCGAAAATCTACTTGGAAAGCAGCAATTTTTGGAATTCATCAACTTGCCATCTTATTCTGCAATTCTCTGCAATTACCTTCACATTTAGACTTCGAAGGAGTGTCAGGAATTTACCCTTCCTTTTCCACAGACACAGTCCTGCCCTGTGATTCCTACTTAGGATGCTATCTCAAAGTTACGTCCAAAATCCTGACTGAACATGCCAAAACCTTTAGGAAGCAGGGCTTGGTGCCTCCAATCTTTGTCTTGGTTGTCTCCTTAACTCGTGAGAGCCACCCCACCATGAGTTTGTCCTTGTCTGTGCATTCATGCTGGGATGGAGCCAAAGCTCAGGGAGTGCAGGACACTCTGCTGCTGATCCTGCTGCTCTTGGGGGATAAATAAATGGCCTCGCTGCTGCTGTTGGGGGATAAATGGCCTTGCCTGGCCGTGCCTGAGCCAGAGCCACTGGCTGGGAGGCGGCTGGCAGGGAGCTGAGAGCAGCCACTGCCAGCTCGTGTCATCTCAGCTGCAGTCTGCACCCTGCCCATGTCTGAGAGCTCTGCAAAGCGGAGCTCGGGCAGGGAAAAATCAGCCTAATTGCCTTGGGGTTGCAGACAGCTGTAGATCCCATGGACCTGACTGATGCTTAGATAAATATTTCATGTTCTCTCACTGGGGAGACAAGAAAATGCAGTTCTTTTTTTCCCTCAGTTACAGCTTGTTTTATACTAAGTCTGCAGGCTCCTGGGTCTGTCTTGCTTTGTTTTCTCCTAGAGGACACAGGACTCTGGTGCCCTGATCTAAAGAGGATTTACAGGTAGTGAGGATAATGTTACAACAACAGCACAACTCTCCCAGCCTCACGTTTCCTTCTTTCAGGTCCCAATGCATAATAAAAGATGTTTTATGGCTCTGATCAAAAGCTCAGAGGGTTCCACGCTAAAATCCAGTGACTGCAGGTGAGCCTGACATTTCAAGAATATGTCATGTTATATTTTTCTTTCTTTGTTAGATTAAAGGAGCAGCAGCTCTCCGACCGGAAGTACATGAGTTAGGAAAATTGGGCCAGAAATGATATTTAAAATAAAATGTATTTATTGTTGTAACGTTTTAAATTCAATCCGTTAAATTATTCATTCCCACCAGAAAACCATCCCAATTCAGCACCTGCAGTCTCTGTGTTTTACTCGTGACAGAGAAAGAAAATACCCTTTCTTGTGAAATATTCAAATACTTCAGATGCCTAATAAAAATGCAGGTATATTATCTCCACGTTACTTATCTTGAAAGGAGGATGATGTTGAGACAATAAACTGTTTAAAAATAAATCCCTTTCTGACAATCCACAAAACAATGGGGAATGTATTCATCTCCCTTTGCCTTCCTCACTGGCAGTAGAAACTAATAGGCAACATAGTCATCAGAATGATTTTGTGACAATTCCACAGAGGTTTAGCTAATTCTTTTCAAGTCCATTTTATTAGTCAGGAAAAAAAAAAAAATAAGTCAAATCCTGATTTAATAAGTGGTGGATTTGAATAAATTACTCTAGTTCTGTGTTCATTGAACTTTAAACAAATTGTTCCACAATCCATTGCCAAGCAACTAGAACATATCCTTAGGAAGTTCAACAACATACTCTGATTAAATTGGTAGGGTGAACAAACAGTTTACCGGGAACTTCAGGCTTATAAAATGAAGATTTGCCAAAGTGGAGCTTCCTTCATTAATTCTATAAATCACCTATAAACAGAGGCTTATGCTTAATAATTTGATAGAATCACATTCTATCTGAAATCATCTGTATTTCTGAAAATGTCTTTCCTAGGATGCTGATAGCATTTTTAGACTGTTGAAATACTGCAAACCTGTCTTTAGCTTGAGACAGCTACAAGAATTAAAGTCAACCTTTCTTATAAACACATATGTCCTGAAAAACTGTTACCATAATACCTACGAGAGACTGGTATCTAAAAAATTACATTTAAGGACAGAAAAGCAACCATTTCTTCTTCCTGGAATTGAATTAGCATGTTTTAGGTTTATTATTTTGAGTCTTTGACTCACTGGAACACAAATAAGAGAAACGACTGCACCCTGAGACCCTCATGATGCAGAATAACAAATTTACCAATCAATTTAGGTATTGAAAACAAGGGCTTAGATATTACTATTTTTAAGAAGAAATCTGGGGAAATTCTCACTGTATTATGTATTTGGAGCAACCATTCTGACTCCCTAGAGAGAAATGAGTTTAGGAGATCTCCAGCTCTACACAAACGAAATGATTACAGGCTAATTAAAGTTTTCATATTTTGGCTAACAATTTGGACAGTACAAGAAGTTTATCCTAGTACAGAAGCTTACTATCCCCATTTTCTGCTGTTTTCTGTTAGGATCTTTACTATTCCTGCAGCACAGTGTTTGAGTGCCAGGCTTGGGATGGAGCATGTCAGGAAACAACAATCCCTCAGCCCTTCCCAGTTACAGAATCCTACATTCAGGAAAAACGCCAAAATTGCACCTGCATCAGTTCTCTTAACTCTGGATTTTAAAAAGCTAAACAGTTAATGCCATTCCACATTACTTTTGTTAACCACAGGATCACAGAGGGGTAAAAAGTTCAAGCTCAATCCAGCGGACCCACTCCATTCTGCGAAAATAGCCAATTTAGGGCTATTATGAGAAAATAACTTTCATTAAGCTTTCATCATTTGTAGTCTACTACAGACCATCTCAGCTTTCTAAAATGTCAACATCTAAAAGTATCATCATTCTTCATTATGCTGGAGGGGGGAAAAAAATAGATCAAATGGAAAGGAAGAACTATCACTTTCAGATAAGCAGAGAACGCCGAGCGTAATTCCACAGTGAAAATGAGGAGCTAATGCTTTAGCACTTACACAGACTCTAACCATTTATAATAATAGAAGCAAGAAGATACTTGCATAAAAAAGTGTCTATATTTGATTGCATCTCTCTCCTGCTATCATTCAGGGGAGCTTTGACAGGCTGTCATTTTGTTCTGGTCAAGGACTGGGTTGTGGTTTATCAGCCAGGACTAGCCAGGCAATGCTTAGGAAAGAGTTCTGAGCTCACTGTATGGCAAACAGAGCCAGTGTGAAGCATTATTGGACCCTGATTTCCAACTGGAGGTGATTAAACCTGTAATTTCCATAAAAGATCCCTACTGCAGGCTCAGTGTTCACATAACAGTCACTGAATGGCTGAAAAGTGCAATGAAATATATTAATAAAAGCAAAAAAATCAGTGATTGTTCCACATTTTCTGGGACAAATCATAAGTAGTTAAGCTGTTGATTCACAAGGATGTGAATGCTAAATGAAATAACAGAGAAGAGGAAAGGAAAGGAGGGAAACAAACTGTTTTGAACAGAAAGAACACTGAGGTGATTCCTGTTCAGGACAGCATCCTCCCCCTCAGCTCTCTGCAGTCACTGACCAGTGAAATCACTTGTAAGAACAGATTTTCTGAATAAGACCAGAAAACCCCAAGCCCTAAAAAATCTTCCTGAAACTTTTAAAATTAATTCAGCCAACTTTGCACAATGCAGAGGAATTCAGAAAGAAGTCAATCCCCACTGATTTGTAAAAGTTTCCAAATCTTACCTCCAGATATTTAATACCTAACATTTCCCTGAGTGGGGAGACAATGACAACAGACAGGAGCTGAGTTTTTATTTTCATTAGCCACTCAAGCCATCAAAGCCTCTGCAAAGATCTTGTAGCATCTAATATTAAAGTTTACACAAATTTTAAGTCCATCCATTGAGGGTTATCCAAACGAGGGTGTTTGGTTGTTACATTGTGTGATATACCTCAGCTTCAGAACTATATTGCTGTAATGCAGAAATAGAGACTTTTGGAAAATTTTCCACAAGAAATCCTCTACTAAGCTTTAATGCTGTTTGATGCAAGGAGACTTATTTAGGGTATTAAAGATCTGTCTGTTGGAAAGATAACTTCAAATTTCAAACTTTAAGTATTCCTCAAACTCTATAACTAATACTTCTATTTAAGAAAACCCCAAGATTATGCCAATTCTACGACTATTTTGCAAAGCTGAAGGAAAGGTTTAAATATTCACTCAAGTGCCAATCACAAATCCAGGCTGATCCACCCAGGAACTGCTTTTCCTAAACCAGTTTCCCTTCAGTTATCCTGGAGATGTAGCTCTCAGCCCAGGGGTTCAGCTGCTTGGGATCCAAGGCTTAGCTTGGATGCAGCATGGACAGGTGACCTTGGCTCAGGTTTCTGAGGAAATTGAGAAGTTGTCAGGAAGAAAGTGGGATAAAAGAAGCTGGAGTTGAGAAAAGAAGAGAAAAGCAGGGTGAGATGGTAGTTACTGCAGATTGAGGAGTAGAAGAGGAAAAACACTGATACAGAAAGGTGTAAAATCCTAAGGGGAGTAGGGAAGGGGGACAAAGGGGTGACAAACTCCAGAGGTGGCAGCTCAGTCCCAGTGTGCTTCAGTTTGTCCCAACAGCAGAGGTGGCCCTTCCCCATCCAGCTGCTGACTGGAAAAGCCTCACCAGTTACACCAAGGATATTTTTGAGATTCATTGAAGTCTTTTGGAAAAAAAAAAAAAATTACTTTACAGGTAAAAATGTGTGAACTCCAGACAATTCTCAGCAATCTGTTCTATAAAAATCAGAATAAGAAGTACTTTTCTCGGGGTACTTTATATTTTAGCTTGATTAGGCTGGAGCATCTTTAAAAGTGTTTCCAGTAGGGAATGACTTGGACATTGAAGAGGGAGCTGGGTTTCCATACTGAGTGTCTAAAGAAAGATATCACAACATGACCTTCTTTTACATCTGGGATCTGAACACGGAGCTTTATTTATTACATTTACATTTTAAGGTAATGTTTTCTGGATCTATTTGGCAATAAAAATACAAGAAAATATTTTCAGGGCACTTTAGCTCTTTGGGCTGGCTTCAGGGCTCCCTAACTCATCAGTCAGATTCAGTTTACGGATACTGTAAATCCTGCACATTTGCAACTATAATTTCATTTAAAAATTAACCCATTTTATATTATTTTAAGATGTTATTCTGCCACTACACAGAACAATCCATCTCACCTACAGCAAAGGGAATTTTCTTGACAAATAAACGCTAACAATTATTTTGCTAAGCACTGGGCTTACAGGAATGCTCAGACTCTTGTCCTCTAATCTGAATTGTCATCATCCATGGAAGGTTTTATCTTGAAGTATAAAACACTTAGACTGCAAGACAGTAATGTTTCACTTCAGCTGCGTGCTCCTCTCTGCTGGTTAGATGAGCAATCAGCAGTGCTGCAAACACATTCCTGTTCTAACATTCTGGAGGGGGAAAATGGCCATTTCTCAGCCAGGGTAAAGCATATGCATTTGTTTAGCTTTTTGTCTGTTAACAAAGAACATTAATTATAAAATCTCTCACCAGTTCATTTAATCAAATGCAATCTGGTCTCTGATCACTTGAACGCATAATCAGCCTCACCCTTCTGCCTGCTTGAGAATTATTGATTTTGTCTCTCAGGCCCAGTAGAGGTCTAGGTGATGCAAATAATAATTACCAGAGCTAATGCGATTATTGCATGTGAACTGATTACTATAATTAGGATGTGTTTGTTTGTATTAAAAGGAAAAGTAAATTGCCTTGCAGGTTTTTAGGAAAACAATAACAAGAAACCTGGAGCTGCAATTATACAATCTTATATTAAATTATGGCAAGAAATCTACTGTCTGCTCAAAGTTAAAATATTCTTTTCTAAAGAAGTTATATTCAGTAGCATGCTGTTAGGAATAAAATATCCAAGCAAGAGAAGAAAACGTTCTATATACACCTTCCCCATGAATGATATTGAATGAGATATCTTTCTAAATTACTGACATAAATAATTTTTCTCTTCCATTCCAACAGAGATTATTTTTTAAATCACTCCTTTTGTATACTCTGTTTTAATGTCTTGGATAAACCCCAAACATCTGCAGTTTTGTTACATGTTGCTATTCAGAGAGGACCATGGGATGTTTTTAGATGTTACTACTGAGGGATCAGCACCAAAAAGCTGAATGATGAAGTTTTACACAACATATTACACGAAGGATGGAATGGGACATAAAAGAGATTTGCTCAGGACACACTCCCACACATGCCCAGAGGATAAACCATCGTCCCACAAGCATTTTATACACAGGGTTTTATAATCCCGTGCAATTTATCAAACAACAAACTCAGCAGAGAACTGTGAAAAATGGCAATGGGAAAAGAGATTTCATTACACTCTGCATTGCTCATTTTGGAGGCAGGAACACTCCCACAGCCAGGGTGCTGGGAAGTGCCCTCAATCACCCACGATTTGACTTGGCAAAATGACCGATGGCTCCACTGGGCTGAAAAATTTGCTCATGCCTTGGATGTATTCTCTAACGTGCCTCAGGTTTACAGCAACCCATCCAATTCTGGCACACAGGGAGAAATTCTGCTCTTGTACTAAGCTGCTTGTGTGTGTGTTCAAGAGATTTCAAACGAGAGACAATGGAAGTGAGGGGGACAGCAAAAGAGAGAAGGCTCAGGCAGTGCTGGAGCCTGATCTGCAAAGTGATGACAAAGCTGCTTCCTTTCTCCCACCATGTCTTTATCTTGTAAGATTATAAGTTAGCTGGAGAATGGCCTTTCTTTGGCTTGCTTTGCATGTCTATAGTGTCTGATATAATTAAACACTTATTCAAAGCTTCTCAATGCTTCTGCAATACTGATAATATGCAATCATAAATAAATTATAATGAATTTAAAAAATTGCATCAAAATAGGAATTGAAAATTAGTTTTTGGGGGGTTTTTCTGGTGTGGGTTTTTTTTTGGGTTTCTTGGGATATTTTTTTCTTTTTTTTTTTTTTTTTTTTTTTTGTGGTTTTGTTTTGTTTTTCTTTTTTTTTTTTCTTTTTTTTTTTGTTTTTTTCCCAACTGTGCCATTAACAGAGTTTTCAAATACAGCAAGAAGAGCTGGAGGATACGACTGTGTTCTTCCAAAACAAGTGGAGCTGTTCCGGTCCTTGAATTTTTAATGGTCATTTCTATAAGTGATTAGCAGGAAACATTAGGAAAAAAAAAACAATGAAATATTAAAATACTTCTAATATTATTAGAGAATCACCAAATGTTTCCAAATAACTGAAGATATTGACTGAATAATATAGCAAGGACATAAATCTCCTAGGAGCTTAGACTTGTTGTTTGACTTCCCAGCCTAATCTACTTCAGCTCTACTTTTAGAGGACAGAGCAGTTCAACCAAAGACTTTTTTTGTTGTTGTTTTTTTTTTTCCCCCAGAAAACTTGCATTTAGTGTCTGGAAACTTTTCTACTTTCTCTGTTGTCACAGAAGGAGAAGAAGGGTGAAAATATGTCTAAGAGGAAAGCAGCCACAAAAATGTATGAAGATTTCCACTCAAGTGTAGGTGCTGTTCTCTACCCTCAGCACAGGAACAGAACATTGCAACTCCTGTAAAGGATGGAGAGGTTGTTCTTGAAGAAAATTGCTCTTAATCGGCTCATTCATGGCTATGAAGTTTCACTATAGCATTGGATAAAGTTATATTATTGTTTCCATTATAGCCTTGCATTTCTAAATAAATATACAAGAAAGAATAAGCATTTCCTCCTCTTCTTTGTTGTTTAGCTAATCCTCTGTGCAAAAGGCAAGATGTATGATCTTACAGGAAAACATATTTTATTTAAATAGAAAGGTGATTAACCTAAAGGAGGAAGGGAAACATGCAAACAATAAAGAAAAATATCCATGTAACAGCTGCAAATTTTCTAGGGAAAATATTACCATTTTCTAAGAATCTCTATTTGTTGTGTGTCTGTTTAATACAGCTGATAGCAGCGAGAGCAGGGACGAAAGCTTGTTCTTATTTTATAAACTAAATGCTGGAAAATAAAGTGTACATATTAAAATCTAGCACTGTACTCCAAAGGGAATTACAAGCACATGCCATAGCCCTCTTGTCAAAGGAATATAAGCAAAACTAATTAGCCGAACGATGTTTTCGTTGTAAATTTTGTCAGGAAGTCATTAAAGCTGTTTTCACAATAATACATTCAGATCTGTGGAAAACTCAGCTCTCCCAGTTCATTACCACTGCAGTTGACAGGGCTGCATGTTTGGGATATTCATTCCCTCTAATGAATGCAGGGATCTCCAGCACTGATTCACACATCCCACCCTGCAAGGGATCCCTTCCCTTTCCAGTGGCAACGTTCTTCTACATTCATCAGTAAAAGCAGTAGTCACTGCAATTTCAAATATATGTCCAGATAACAGAAGGAAAAAATGCCTTAAAGTTTGGCTCTATTTTATCATGTTTATATTTGCAGAAGCATCTATGGCACACACCTTACCACAGCCCAACTCAAAAATTTAGCTAAGAAACTGCAGAGAAGGTAAATCATAAGAAAGACAAGATAATACTTGAATTCAAAGTTCATATTTCTTGATATTTAAGAAGCAGGTACTGAATCAGGCTATACACATTTACCTTAATTAACAGCAACCTGACCCAGCAAGGGCTGTGTCCCCATGTCTGATTAAGGCACAAGCACGACCTCAGAAGGTTTAGTCCATCAGGAAAAGGCACTGTGCCACGGGTTTAATGTGCAGAACTTCTGCCAAGAACCTGAAGAGAGTGTTCTTGCTCAATCAGAGCCTTATCTGTCTGTCTCAGATTCAGTTTTCCTACAGTGGTATTTTAGCTGTTAGACTGTGTTGGGGTGCTCTTACCAGAACCCACACCTGAGCACACAAAATTAGAGGCAGTGATGCCTTGAGAGGCTGCCTGGAACAGAGGTTGGGCAGTGTCAAAGGAACAAAGAAGGTATTTATTTAAAAGGCCTTCAGAGGATGCACCTTGGGCAGTAGAAGACCCCGGCCATGGCTGCACCCAAGATGGACCAGGGGTCACGAGTTTTCACACTTTTATAAGTTCTGATGAATTTACATGTTGGGATTAATTGTCCAATTACTGCTTCAGGTTATGAAGCCCCATCCTCTAAGGTTGCTCTCCTCAATTTGTTGTTGTTTATAATTTTTGGCCTTGAAGCTGCAGTGGTGTCATTGGTTCTGGGGTTGGAAAAGGATTGTTTTGTCTGACTGAACTGTGAGGAGAACTTGCAAACACCTTATCTGAAGTTCAGAGTTATATACCAACACAGTACAGAATCTGGAAAATACAAAATCTGAAACTTAAGGCATCAGCAGCAGTCAGTGTCCTGGAGAGCAGAACTTGCTGCCTTCTAAAAGAACTGCAGCATGGGAATACAAATTTTCTAAACGGCATGGCTGCTTAGCAAAAGCTAAAAAAAATCACCTTGAGTGTTTTGTAGCTGTTTACATTATACTGAGGGTTAGCTGAATTGACTTAGGACAGCTTCAGACTCTCACAGAAGGGGCCGACCTTCTAAGACAAAAGTAATTTTGAAATTACTGGAAGGCTGTGGGGACAGAAGAAAAAAACTTATAGTGGCAATCCTAGCTATGAAAAGATCACTTCATAAATCTTTCTTCTTAGTAGCTTATAATAGAAGCCTATAAATTAGCACAAAACCAAAACTAACATAAGTCCATTTTTCTCGCAATTCCCTCCTTAAACAGAATACTGCCTTGGAGAATGAAATAATAAGTGATATACATAACTTTATAATCCTCTAACTGTGATCCATATCCCTCCCTCTGGTCAGATACTTAAATAAAATGTGAAGAGGAATCACTTCTTAAAGAAGATGCATTTTTCCCAGCTGCCACATACCTCCAAAGTTGATTTTGCAGAAGTAATGAACGATCTCCTTAGGGCTATCCATTTATTTACATAAAACAGTCACGTCTCACAGCCTTTGTAAAGGAGGTCTCCTAAAAGTTCCTTTCCCAAGATAATATTCACTGTGCAACGGTGATTTAGTGATTGTTAACATTCTACAGACAAGCTTATATTTCTCTCTCTCTCTAAAAGGCCTGAATTTCTTCCACAGGTGGGACAAAACTCAATTCTTTCTTTTATTGTCATAAACCCAGCACTGCCCCTGCTCTCTATTTCAGCCAGCACGGGGATAAGTGCTGTTTGTTATAGCCCTTCAGCTGGAGGAAATCTCAGAGACATTTCCCACCACCTTCCTCATTCATCTATTTGTTTGAACTGTTTCCCTTCATATTTTTACCATCTTTTTTCCCCTCATGGAAATTTAACAGTTTAATGACATTCATCTACTAAATACAAATAAAAATATAAGTTTTGGACCTGCACAAAGATGTTTAAAAGAAATCAGGCTCAAAGACCTTCAAATTTATTTGAATTGATTTGCTCAGAAACCCACTCAACGAAATGCTCTTTTTTGTATATTTTAAAAGCAAAGCTCATAAAATTCTTATTCTATGTTTATTTCAGGATTAGTGGGTTAGCATGTTAGAAACAACTTCTTACAATTGTTTAAGATCCCTACTGGCAGAGAATGTACTATCACTACAAGAATTTCTGGAATTTATGCTTGCAACTCTGTATAAAAGAAATAAAATGTAAACAGGCAGTAACATACTAAACATAATGGGCTTGAGCTTCCTGGATCACTTCAAGATTCTTTTCTTCATCTGGGTTTTTGTTGATTTTGTTTTTGTTTTTTGGGTTGTTTTGCTTTGTTTTGTTTTTCCCCATCACAGTTTTAAATTCTCTTTAGTTTATTTCCAGATTAAGTATTTTTATAAAAATCTCACCATCTGCAACTCTCATCTCCAGAAAGGAAGATAAATTTGCTTGTAAAAGCAGGATGCCTTCTGAGGATTTGGAAAGGAATTGAATACACAGAAAATTAGAGAGAGGCATACCTGTTTCAGGGGAAAAAAAATTGATTTCAGATTCATGTTTATTGAACTGAAACCTATTTTTAACTGGGGAGATTAAAAACTGATTTTCAACACCATAGGAACTGTGGGATGCAAAAAACAAAAAGGAAAACCAGGAGCATTTTATATCTAGTTTTGCTCTGAAGGGAGTAAGTTATAGGCACCAGGGTGACTGAGTATGAAAGATAAAATGAGTTATGGAAAGAAGGGGACATATAATAAATATTAAAATAAAAGTACCATGCATTGTATTTGTACAGAATTGTGATGTGTATCCCCTATTTAGGGTTCAGGTTTCCAGTCATTAACTTTCTTTTTTTGTTGTTTTCTCTCTGTACAATGGCAGCTCAGGGAACCCATCAGGTTGATTGGGCTGGGCTGCCAAGAACTGCAAACTGTGACTTGTATTTTAAACCATTTTACAACATTGACTACAAGCAGATGGCAAAAATGGCTGCACTAATTTTGGCTAGAGAGGCCTTGGGAGTGAAGAACGGTGCAGGTCACAGAAATATGGGAGAGAGCACAAGAGAGGCTTTCCCTGATGCAAACTAACTCTGAAAGGACAAGCTGTTGTGCAAACTGCATCCCCTGACCTGTGGGAATTCATCCAGCCCAGGAAAAAATTCCCTTAGGCCTTCAGAGGTTCTGCAGCCACAAAGAATCCCCACTTGTTACACTAAAATCATTCTTGGTGCAGCTCAGCTTGGACCAGGTGTGATTACCTCTGCTAATTAGTTTGGCAACTTCCCTAATAAGGGAGAAATTGCCTTACCATTTAAAGGTTCATCAAAAGGATCTGGACATACCCAGTTTACTGCACGATCTACTGGCAGGTTTTTTTTCATAAAAATCTACCAGAATTTTTTTTTTTTTTTTAATCTCCCAAAATAATTTATGAGCTCATGTATGACATTGTGTAGGTCAGAAAGTTTGAGCCACTGACTTTGGGAACACGATGGAATTTACATTAGCACTTGAACCATATTATGACCTTATGTTTCTCCACTACAAAAAAACCCAAAATGTCCTAGAAACAATAAAGGTGTTTGATTTCTAAATTCAGCAAATGAAATCTCAGAACAGCAGAGAACATGACAGAAGTCCCCTATAAAGATAATGCATTGAGTCTTTAGGACAAATTACTCAAGAATAGTTAATTTAGAGAAGAAACTGATTTCTTCTTTAGAGAAGAAACTGCTGTACTATCACTGGGACAAAGTCCTGGTTGTATGGTCACCTGCACAAAATATTCAGCTACCTCATCTCCACAGTGAACATTTTATCTTCTAGACTAAATTCATTATCTTTATAACTGACCAGTCCTCTTGGTCTGACCTCTTGTTCTTTCCCTCCAAAGCCCTGCTCACCTGTGGGAGAAGCAAGAGCTGAGTGACTTCAGTCCAACTGCTCCCTTTCAATCTTCTCTTTCTTCTCCCAGACCCTTTCTTCCAGCTGACAGACTATCTCCTTTAAAAGCAGAAGTTACATGTCCTTCCCAACTTCACAAATGTCCAAGAACAACCGAGTGAGTCGGTCTAATTGAATTACTTTGTTTTTTCTGTATGTTTTTTTCTGTAAGTATGTTAAGTTGCAAGCCTTTGTTTTGCTATTATAACCTCGGGCTACAGTAAATGAATTCTCTGCTACCTTTGAAGGGAGAGATAAAGTAAAATTCCCCAAGTGCAAAATCAAGCAGAGAAGAAAGCCTCATCTGGTTTGCTTGAAATATACATCTTGTCCTGCTTTTCCTTTAATGTTTTCTTTTATGATAAGAATCAGTGAAGGGCAGGTAAAGGTTTTTTTTTTTTTTTTCCTTCCTCTCCTACAACCACCAGTTCATTACAAAAACATATTGATGACTGCAAACCATTGTAACTCCCATTAATCCACTTGTTTACGTCAGATCAATCCACTTATTTATGTGTCAGATCAGACAAAAGTTGGGTTTCTTCTTTGACTTCCCACACTCTGCTAACATTTTAACACATTTTTGAGCACCCCTATGAAGCAGGAGCCTCCTGTGGTTACTTTGTTGATTCTGGGTTCTTTTTTCTTCAGCTGTGCAGTCTGTCTGGCATTGGATTGAAACTAATGAAGAATGATTTTTAAGCTGTCAATGTGTCATTATTTAAGACAAACACTTAGGACCAAACCAGGTCTCTGCTCTCAGTCACTCATTTTGCAGCTCAAAACTGCTCCAACCACTTAGAATTCCTTGACATGTGGAAACATTTGCAAATGCCCACGGGCATCCAGAGAGTTCCTCCCCAGATCAAACTAAATCTCAGGCAACAAAACAGATCTTTTTTTAATAGCAGCCACTCTCTAATCAATCCTAAACACCCCCACACCATCAGAGCTCCCCCCACAACCCATCTGGAAAAAAATAAGGACATATATTACTTTAGGTTATAATAAGAGATCTGATAACTTCCAAGCTAAGAGGTGAAGTTCATTCATTAAGGAAGTGAACTTCAATGCTTCAAAACTCAGGACCAGATTTTTATTGTTATTTTTTTTTTTAAGTATGAAGAGTGTTTTTGTGCTTTTGTTCAGAAAACAAATGCTATTGTTTACACTTGAAAATCTCTGTTTAAGAAGCCAATGCACGTGGAACAAGCAATGTTTGAAGCTTTAGCAAAGGCCTTTAAGAATATGTGGGATGCATCTGAACAATTTTAAAAAGACTGAGAGTCTGAGTGGATAATAGACAACAACCTGGGAAGTGTTTTAACTTTATAAAACATGAAGTATTCCCATTCTGAGAGAAAGACACAATGATGCTGTGCTAATGGAGGCAATTAGAAGGCATAAACAAAAACAGTGACCATTAATTAGAGGAAAAATAAAAATTCTAAATATGACTGGAGTCACACAGTGTTAAACTGTGCAGATTACACATCAGAAGTGCTACAAACCATTACCTACCACAAGCAATAACTTGTGATTTTCCAGTCTTTGCAATATTGAAGATCTTTATATTTTCTTAGAATCAGATGTGAGAGCTTTGATTTACTCTCCCTAGAAGCCCACTCAACTAAATGTTCTTTTTTACCTATTTTAAAAGCAAGGCTCAGAAAATTCTTGTTCCATTTTGAGCTCTGTATCTGACATTATATTCAAAAACTGTAGGAAATAATAGTGTTAGTATTTTAGTAGTGTTAGGGATTTTGGTAGTTTTTCTACATTCTGTTTTGTAGCCATTTGCATGGCTTGACACCTGTAGGACAAGGCAGGCAGCCTGCTGATAAAAAAAGGATTTCTGTGCATTTTTAATTAGTGTTAGTGTACCTATTTAAAGTTTTCTAATTCAAAAATAAATTATACTGGTTTATATAGTTTGATACAACTAATTAATATAATTTGCAGTTCTCATTTTGCTTGACTACAGTTTTTAGTAAGCTCTTGACATTTCTATAAATAAATAGACTGTTTGCAAGAATTTTGATGACTTTATGTCAATCCACAAATAACAGCCAAACTGTCAATTATTTCTTGGAGTTACATTTATTTAATACATGTCTTTGGAGACTGAAGAATGAAAATGTTCACTTAGGAAGAATGTCTGCTTTGTCTAGTGAGAGAAAGTATCAATAATCAATAAATATGTAATAAGTTTATTGCTTTAGAGCAG
Source organism: Acrocephalus scirpaceus scirpaceus (assembly GCA_910950805.1). Classification (NCBI taxonomy): domain Eukaryota; kingdom Metazoa; phylum Chordata; class Aves; order Passeriformes; family Sylviidae; genus Acrocephalus; species Acrocephalus scirpaceus. The sequence continues at coordinate 80,074,318 of OU383776.1, read as the reverse complement.
TGTATTATTGAACACAGTCATATTTTAGAGCTGATACTCATCTGCACTATTATATAAACAATTATATTCACATTTAAATCAATAGTAAAGTTACTATTTGCAGTTGTTTGGTTATAATTAACAATTCTCAGTTAAAACTCTTCTGTCTTCCCCTACAAACAGCAACATCTTGCTTGCACCAGCAGCCAAGCAGATGAGAAGTTCTCAACACACATTTCAAAGTGGGAAGGAGTTAACCTTCAGCCTTTCAGTCCGCTCTGCACTGCCCTGAGACAACTTTCAGGCTTTCAACACTGCAAGATAATTTTCCTATTTTCTTCAAAAAACTCAAAAACAATAAGAAGGATGTTTCTAATAGAAATGTATTAACTGGCATGAAATCCTGAGTAAGTCTTTGTGCTAAAACCCCACAAAATTTAATCATGCATTTCAGCTTGTTTGCAAAGTTATGACCTTGTGGAGATCCGTGGCTGTTTGGAGAGGCCCCTCAACTGAGATGAACAGAGTTTAAAGCATCTCCCAGACAGTAATTCCCTGCTCTTGTTTCTTCCCAAACTTCACTTCTCTTTTCCTCACTTCTGGCCTCTCTTTTTTCACCACAACACCAGTTCTCTTTTCACTCTCACTGTGAGTGACCAGTCAGGGGGAGATGAACTGCCCTGGAGGGGAGAGGAGCAGTGAGCTCCCCTCCCTTTGGAGAATTAAAGAAGGGAATTATTTGTAATAGCTTTCAACTGACAGAGAGCAGATTGACATTAGGTGTTAGGGGGAAATTGTTCCCTGTGAGGGTGGGGAGGCCTTGGCCCAGGTTGCCCAGAGAAGATGTAGCTGTCCCTGGATCCCTGGAAGTGTCCAAGGCCAGGCTGGATGGGGCTTGGAGCACCTTGGGGTCAGTGGAAGGTGTCCCTGCCCATGGCAGGAGGTGGAAATAAATGATGTGTAAGATCTCTTCCAACCCAAACCATTCTGTGATTCTATGATTTGTTCTGAGAAAGAAGAGAGAGGATAATAATGCCTTAAGTTTCATTTCCCTGTATTTCAGGTTCTGTGCTGCCCCTGGTGCAGCTCTGAGCTCACAGTCAGGGTCACTCAGCTCTCTGCACACAGCAGGGACACAAAACAAATCCTTGTCCTGCTGCACACCAAGGACAACTTTCAGCCCAACAGCACAAACAAGGGTGGCTGGAGGGAGGAACAAGAAGGATGGGAGCTCACAGCCTGGGGGATTGGACAATTCAACCCCAATCTGCAAATGGACCCAAACTGATCAAAGTGTGAGACTTTGTGACCATTTGTCCATTTTGGGTCCATTTTGGGTCCATTTTGTGACCATTTTGGGTCCCCCTTGGGTGCAGCCCTGGCCAGGCCCTGTCCTGCCCAAGGTGTACCCTAAAGGCCTTTCAATAAATCCCTGCTTTATTCTCTGGCTCTGTCCATTCTCTGTTTCAGGTCAGCCTTCCCAAGGCATTAATAGACATGAATTTTATAGGAAGTAGCACCCAAGTATTCCTAGGAGTCTAAATATTCAGATAAAAGCAATCTGCAGTGTAGAAAGTAGATGCTGGAAATCCTCTATGGTTGTTATTCCCTAATCTCTTGCTCTTTCAGATAAGCATGCTTTTCAGCTGTTATGTTTATAGAATGTGTTGGTTTTTATCTTTTTTTTTTTTCATTTTCCATATGTAGATTTATTTGGGAAAGAGTCTAGTGTTGACACAAAGCTACATTCTTGCATGTTTCATAAACTCCAGGATAAAAAGCAATTATCATTTATATTTCAGCTTTTCTCATTAGTCAGTGTTGAGTGTAACCACACACACACATGCAGAATCTCAGAAGTACAAAGATTTGTGTGTTTTCACAAATCAGTTTTCACCCCATCTCATTAGTGCACACTGTGATTTGTTTCTGTATATGTTGATTATGAAGAAAGGATTTATTTGTATTTTGTTTTCATTCAGTCTTTTAGATCTGTACCAAGACTGAGACAGAACACCCCAAAAGCACAGTTCAGAAGACAAACACAATTTGTATTTGTTTTTATGGTGATGTAAAAACACTTCAAGGTGGACAAATGCTAAAATGCCTTCTGGCAAAATCAACAACTTTCAAACTTAGCAAATTGTGCCTGCGTGTTTGATCAGCTTGTGGGAAGGAAGAGTGATTATAAATAAAGAAAGAAAAAAGATTTTTCCCCACTTTTGAGTATTGTGAAAGACTTCTACAGATTAATTGCATGATGTGCTTTCAATTGATCACTTTCTGTAAATTCAGATGTCAATATAGGAACATATTTTTAGAGCCTGGGAACAGTTGATCACAAGTACCTGGGATTTTCTCTTCCAGAACAAATAAAATATATTTGCATGAAGATATATTTGCATGAAAGGATCATTAAGAAGAATGAAGCCCAAAACAGGACAAGCAAAACACATCAAGCAAACTAAACCCCAAACTTCCTTTTATCAGATATTGACTTGCAAAAAGTGCAAAAACTCCCTCACAAAGTGAGTCACTGCTGGATAAATCTCTGTAAGAGCAGTAGGGCTCCATTACAGATTGCAAAACTCAAGCCTCATTACTCTGAAGTGTTCAATCCATCCTGTTTCAAGAAGTTTTAATCATTTTCTTGTTTAGTCTTCCTGACAAGGATGGATGTGAGGACACTCCCATGTATGGATAGCCCACAGACCTCAGCCTCCACCTTTTTCTCTGAAACACAGAAGTTGTTTAAATTAATGGATTGTCACCAGTGGTCACCTTTCTGCTCCCCAAAGAATGAAGAGAAGGAAAAAAATAGAAAATCCATTTGACCATCCATCCATGAAGGGAGAGGTTAATACTGGTCTGTTCAAGGTAAATAAGTTATGGATATCTAACCACAGATTAATAAAAATTTGAGGTGATTTCCTCAGAACAATTACTGTTTTTCATTACCCTCTATATATCAAGTTCAACTATATTTAGTAGTGAGACCAGGACCACTGTCTGCAATTCTTGCAGAGCTGGAAATATGTCAGTTCCATGCAGGACAATTTTATCTAAGCAGCCACAATAGAAACTTTCTAAAAATATTGTAAAAATAAGATTAATAATTAGATACTTGGATTTTATTTTCATTTTCTTAGTATTCTCCTTGTCTAGGATGGCAAAGATGTTCTCATCTCAGAAATGGACAGAGATGAAACCACAAAGGCTTCTTCTCCCTTGCCTGAGGGAAAATCATCCTGACAGATATTGGTACTCTGAATACAACTGCTGCCCTGCTGTTTTAATCTGATTGCAACAGGAGTGCTGCACAGAATCCATGGAAAAGAGCTGCTTTTTGTTCCAGGTGGTTTTGAGTTTTCTGATCCTCTCTGCCCAAGCTGGAGTGCCAGTGAGAGCCAATCCAGCAGACACACGGGAAGGACACAAAGCACCGATGGGTCCTCCCTGTTCCTCCTGCCTGGACAGTGAGTGAGATCATCCTGACTACAGAACTAAAATACCTCCAGAAGTTAGAGAAACTCTCCTCAGGAGTGCCACCCTCTATCTGCTGCTATGCCTACACAGGTTAATGACTGCAGAAAAGGAGCAGGTGCGTAACTCTCATTAAATTCTCTTAAATTGACATTAAATCCTCTTCATAGATCACAGAGCTCCTTGCAATCCCAGCTCACGTGTGTCACTAAGACATTGATCTGATGTTGGAGATACTGGGATCCTTAACTGTGCTATTGATGTTCTGATTTCAAGTCTGAGATGTAAATACTTGGAGCAAGAACAATTCTGGCTATTTCGCACCTCAAGTCAGATATTTGAAAACCATGTCAAATGACACCCAAGCATCCACCCCAGACCCATCTAGGTGTCAGGTAATCTCAAGCTAAATATTAAAGATACTTTGGCTCCTTGACCACAGATTGCAGCTGTAATTTTCTAGGGGTTAAGCATGAAATACCTTCTAAAGCATTTACAGATATTTCAGTGCTGTGTGTAAGTATGGTAAAAAGTACATCAAAAAATATGCAAGGGTCTTAAAAAAAAACCCCAGAGCAAAACCAGAGACATCATAATCAAAGGTAAGAAAGGCTTTGTGTAGCAGGGACAGTGAACAAACAACTTTTCTTCTGTCAGAAGATTTGATTTTGGGTGTATGACAAGACTCCTTTACACAGAGTGGCACAGAGGAGGCAAAGGTTGACTCTTCCCTGTGTTTTCCTTCTGCTGGAATAAGAGTAGAAGAACTTATGGGAGGCATCAAGGAAAACTAGCAAGAAAGAAGAAAAAAAAATCAAAACAAGTTACTTTTCCAGACACCCTGTTGTTAAACTGGGGAATCCATTGGTGCAGAATGCTATGAAGGCTGAGGGCTCCCAAAAAGCTAATTTGTAAAGGTAAAATATATTAACTGTATCTAAAACAGTTTAATCTAAAAATTAAAGGTTCAGCAAAGACGTAGACTATCATAAGCTGAGAATAATTGCTTCTACCTTTCCCACTTTTTGTCTCCTTTAGAAAGAAGAAGCTGGTCTAGAAAAAAAAAAAACATGAGAAAAGCCAAACCAGTTCAGACTAGAAGTAAATTCTAGTCTGCAGTGCCTGGAATACATCAGCTAGAGCTGATTTACAGTTTCCTTTTCCCACTATTAATCAGTCTAGTTTTCAGACCCAAACAGTTGGTGACAAATATGTGCTGGGGGTGTGTGGGGTGGGGGGTGAGAAATACTGAGTTATTCAAAGAACCATGACTTTTTACATGCCATAACTAATGGTGGTTAACAAAATCACTTCAGTGAAGAGGCAGCTCATTACCAAGGTTCTGTTTTTTCTGGCTTAATTGTGTATCATGCTACAGTAGATTTTTTAAAAAAATATATTATTATACAGTAAAAGAATCTAGAATTTCCTTCTCTCCACTCACTGCCTATAATTCTACAGGGGTGTTGGGAGTTCTTTGTTCTCTACCTACAACAATCCCTCATTTAGCTACACTCTAGAGAAAATGAAGTGTCATTACCTGTTTTCTATCTACAAGGAAGTTCATAGGTGTTAAATTTACATTACCACATAGTCATATCCAAAATGCTGTTTTGGAAGTGAGAACAACATTTTATTCTTCACCCAAGGATGTTCCCCTGATTTAAAGCATTGAGTAGATTATGTATTCTCTTGTTCAGACACAGGTAAACCAACCATTCCACAAGGCAATCAGTTTTGGAAAACAAATGGTTGAAGGAGGCAGGTCATTTCATGAGAGACTCTCTTCAGAAATCGAACATTATTTCAGGGACAATCACACATTGAAAATACCTATGATTCCAAAAGCTTGGGAAGGCAAGTCTTGGCACACAGTTAAAAGGACAAAGTGATTCCTGTGAGAGAAGCAGCACAGGGAGCTGCCATGGACAAGGAGCTTGGGATGGGTAAAAGCAGATAAGAGACATGAATTGTAACACCCAATAAAAACACATTTAGGGTTGTCTTCACTGTCTACCAAACTTCCTCGGCAGCTTTTAATATAGATGTGTCAGTCCTCCCAAGCTAAAACTGCACTAAAGTTGAAATCCAAGAGAAGTTTAGAGCAGATCTACCAAAAACTTGTGTTCATTCTTCAGCATGGCATTTGCTGATGTGGTGGATACATTGTGGAAAAAAAAAAAAAACAACAAACTTTTAAAACAAACCTTTTCTTTTTTTCTTCCCCTCCTTCAGTAAAACAAACCATTGGAAGTGAATGAATGAAGAACCAAATGGCAAAGCAGATTGGGGTTTTTTATCACCAAATGGTGTTCCAAACACAAACTAATTAGGAGATAAAATGGGCCAACACAGCAAGCAATTAATGGCTGTGGATCACCGAGTGGGAGAGACAACAGTTCTGCAGGACTGTAGTGAGAGACATTTGGCATTTAGCTCTAGAAACCTATTCTCCTCCAGTGAGGAGTAAAACAAACAGAGGAGGGGATGGCATCTTCACACTGCAGCATCCTCCTTTGGATTCTGAGTTTATAATGAGTCAAAAGCCCTTTGGTGTATTGATACCAGCTCTTGGAAAAGAGTTAACCTCTGTCCTACACATCATTGTTCTGACTTTTGACACTCAGCACTTACCCATTTACCACAAAATTTGGGTCTGAGCCTTCAAAAGCTCCTACATAATTCAAAATCTGGTATATTAGAAAAAACAAACAAAACAAACCCACCCAAACCCAAAACCAACAAAAAAAAAAAAAAAAAAAAAAAAAAAAAAAAAAAAAAAAAAAAAAAAAAAAAAAAAAAAAAAACACATTTGCAGAATGGATTAAAAGGAGTTAAGACAAAGCAGTGGAATAGGTGCATTTTAAAGGGAAGGGCCCAAAACACATTTATCAGCCATTTCCTGTTTTTCCATCTCTCTCACAATTCAGAACAAGTCACAGCTCAGACAGAATTATTCTCACACAGGAACACACTCCCATGCAGGCTCTCAAAAGAGAGGCACAGAAAGGCACCAGAGACCACAAGATACCAATGCTATTTCATCTTCAGGGTAGTCTCAGGATACTTTCCGAATATTACCTACTCCCATAATGGTGCCTATTGGATTTTAAGAGGATAATGCCTAAACCAAATAATCAATTAAATTTGCAGTTAATAATTTTTAACACCAATAATCCAGCCGTAGCTGTTGAAATAAGTCTCCTCTAGAGTGGCACTCTCAGAAAAAGCAAATCTCACAGTAGCATGATCACATGCATTCATAATTCAGGTTATGTTAAAAGTGACAGCGATGATTTAGGGAAACCAAAAACTCCCAACACTCCTGAAAAATTTTATTTCCCTCGAGTGTCAGCCCTCATCCTGCATTCTCAGGGACAAATTACCATCACTGTATTACCATCACTCTATCCATTAATGCAGACACTGGAGCACAGCCTGCCAGCACACAAATCACAGGAGCTCTCTGCAGACATTTGCAACGTGACAAACTGGGTTTTACTGGGCTTCTGTGTTTATATCCTGATTAATGCATGGACTGGCGTTAACTTTTACATAACCACACTACCAAACATGAGTGTTTGCAGACAGGTAAGTTTTATAAAACCCAGCAAGTAACACACTCCTTCAATTTGTGCTGTTTGGCTGGCCAAAACATCCAGTGCTGGGGGTAACCCAGCCTGATGCACTTGTTTTCAGATAGACTGCACAGCACATGCTGCTCTTCCAGAGAAATTTTAAAGTCTGTTTCCAGAGCTCATGTGAATATTCTGTGTGATTCTCACAATAAATATTATTTAAAAGCTCAGCTAACTTTGCAAAGCCCTTCATTGCTGTTAAACCCTGCTAATTGCTTAGACCCAGTGAGTAAGGCTGATGATTATTTAAGTGATCTAAGTGATTAACATGGTAAAGTTAACTTTGAAGGCATTTCCTAATAAAATTAAGTACCCTCATGACAGTTTTTCAGCATTCCCCATTTCGTTTAAATAACTTCTATTTAATACACTTCACCAGGATTCTACATAAAATGTCACTTAAGAAACAGAATTTCTTACATTATAGAGACCTTGTAGCCATTGATACATGGAATATATACGAGGGGGGTTTCTTTGTAATTGACAATTCTGTCCTTTCATTCAACCCCAATAAGTTACTATTTCATGCCTGGTGTACTTGAAATCCTGTGATTCCTATTGATTGCTGTAGTATGTGTACTGAACAATTATTAAAAAAAATCTTCAATATATCCATTGCTACTTCAGGGGGAAAATGCAAACCAGAGAGAGACTCCCAGCAAGGAAACACCTTTGAACAGTACAAGAACAGCAACTACCCCAGAGCAGGGCTCTGAAGGAAAGAAGACTCCTTTGTCTCTGATAAATTGAGTGGCACCTGGTTCACATTTTACTGACAGGGTCAGGAGTCCCATCCCTGGGAGTGAGCAGAGCTCACACTGCCTCAGCTGTCACAGGTGACAAAGTTCCTTTCACTGGTCCAGGGGATGGGGTATATGCTGAAAAGTTGAAAGACTGATCTGAAATAATGACAGTTTCTTTGGGGATCCTTTTTCCTCAAGGCTGGTCTCTTGGATCATTATACAGTATTTAATATAGCACTCATATCTATGTCTATCTATCTATCTATCTACAAACAATTATATAATATTTACATATCATATATATATAATATAACATTAAACCTGATGCAAACTTACTTTTTTTTCCTCCCCCCTAACAAAAAAAGATTTTCCTTCAAACCCATGCTTACTTTAAGGTTTCATTCAAAAACGATGTCATATGGGCAAAGATATCTTCCCATAGTTCAGAAATTAAATGAAATCTTCAAGGTTAAAGTAAAAGCTTTCTTAGCAAGTAATAGTCCATGTGAGTTATTCATGGAAGTTGTATAAATGTTCTACACAAAAGGAAAAACAAGGCTTACAGGAAAGTGCAATGAAAGAAACCATTTATCAAAGTTCTTGAGTTTTGTGATCCAAGGAAATTTAATTTTCTTTTGATTAAGTAGTGGGATTTTCATGCAAGGTAAAAAATTAAGTAAGAAAGGCTAAGAATAAGCTAGCATAGCCATCCTGAGAATTTGTAAGTGAAGCAGTCAAATTATAAAAAGAATTAAAAATAATAATTATTTAAAAGAAAAAGAAAATCAGCATTCACCACAGCGACCAATACAATAAAAAAGTGACTTAAAAGAAATGGTAAAGTAGCTTCCTGTCAGATTGTCACAGAAAAAAAAAAAGTGACTTTATTTAACTTAGAGCTCAGCTCTTTTGATTCTTTTTCTAGGAAAGGCTTTGCATGCGTTATTCTCATCATGCACATGTTATTGTACAGCCCAAAAGCAGATTTCACATGAAATTTCTTCTGCTATCACCCCCTACCAACTCTATATTTGCTTTTCATTTACAAGGAGAAATAATTGTACAGATTTTTGCCCATTCAAACTGTACATCAAGCCTGGATCTATCCAGGAATACATACAGTGTCTCTCAGTTTTAAAGGACAGACAAAAACCCTTTCAATTCCCAGTTTTCAGACTGAACAGAAATGGACTTGTTGAAGGTTGGGTTTCTGCTGGAGTTGCCCTTCACTGGGAAAACGACGTGGGAGAGGAAATGACCCAGTCTGGGCAGAGCTGGTGAACCCCCAGTTTTTTCTGCAGCATCTTCAGCCTCCTGATGTGATGATTTTTTATCACTTGTGAAAAATCAAAGAACCAGGAGAAAAGAACCTGAGAACTACCAACAGCTTGACTGAATTATCATTCCTGAGAGAAATCATGAGTTTTTCAAGATTGTGAACCAATGCTGGCTTTCAGCTGCATCCTCAAGGCCTAAAACCAGACTGAAAGTCTGAAAATTATAGTCTAATTTCCACTAAGTCATAAAGCTCTTCCTTCATATTACCTTATGGGACTTGAAAAGATTTACTCCTCAAGGATTATAAAATGAAATTGAAATTAATCACAATTTGTAAAATAAAACATCATATATTACTTTCCTTTGCCATCTGCCTAGGGTTTTTTTTTTCTTCAACCAACCTGCCAATGATTAATTTTCTTTGGGGGAGTGTAAGTTGAAAATGATAATTCCAGCAGCAGAGCAGGAATACACCCAGTGCACACTGCAGCCATAAGTCAGAGCAGTGACAGAGACTTCACATGCCCTGGGAAGAGCAGAAGTGATTTTCATTTCATTCTTTTACTCAAATAACCTCGATACCTGAAATGGAAAGAGTGATACAAAGGCTTGGCAAAAGATAAATGTAGTTTTTGGTACCTTGCTGACAGTTTTGCCACATTCATTTCTTAACTGAGTTTTTTGCAGTTTCTCAATGCTTCCCCTCAACAAATCAGTGCTCTGAATGTGTTTCCACAGAGATATTTCTCTCCTGTGGATGCCCCCCTACAGAAAAAACACAGTCAGAGATGTAAGTTAAGACCCTTTCTGGACTTATTTCTAGACAGAGCATAGGGGTGAGTTTAAAAGCAAATTAACACTATATTTGCAATGAAAAAAATATAAATTCCCCACATGTTAATCTGGCAAGGAAACTGCCCCAGTGCTTTGGGCACTGGACTGCCACAGCCACTGCAGGAACCAGGCACCCAAACCAGTGTCAGATTCCAACTGCACTGACAAAATGCATCAGCAATCAAGGTAATTGCACAAGCTCCTCCAGAAGGCTGTGAATTACGCAGGCACTAATCTGTACTGTCTATTTCTAACACAGGGAAAATAAAAAATAAATAAAAAAGGAACTTTCACACAGAAAACATCAGCCAGAGCTTTGCGCCCTCACACATTAAATCAGATTAGTAGGACATCAATACTAAATGAAGATAAACGATGAAACAGCAACAGATTATTAGAGGTAATTTTTAAACCTTTCTAAAGCGTGCATCAACATGAAGAGCTATTCACTGAAGTGACTGAAGCATAGAAAACAGTGCCCAGCACAGGCAGACCTCCCTCTCTCCACTGCTCCTCATCAGGGAAATTGCTAAATTGCCATCCTGCAAAGCATGAAACAGCCCCAGGGCAGACAGGTATGGCAAATTCTGCACCCTGGTGACTTAGAGCTCCATCCTGCTGCACAACAACTGCAAGGAGGAAAAATAAAAATTGGTTTCCACAGTTATGTCTGTAATTGTGCAAAAATCAGAGGGTTCCAGTGGAAATCCAAGTTTTTGAGATCAAATGTGTTCAGCAACAGCAAAGAACCCAGGCCAGAACAACCCCAATGACTTCCAAATCCTCTAAAATGTATTAAATAATCCAATAGTTAAACTTTGCAATTCTTACTTTTTAAAAATTACAAAGTCTATTCTTAGTTCTCAATCCAGTCATGAATAGACTTCTATTAAGTTGTTTTGAGGGACCTGAACTTCTTTGATTTATCTGGCTTTGGAATGAAAAAAAAAAAAAAAAAAGGATGGATAAAGCAAACAGCTTTGATCTTTATTTTACAAGTAAGGAGCTTAAAAAAATCATAATAATTTAATCCAAAATGATGGCACAAAATAAAACAGAAATCATATCTAGTCTACTGCTTCATCATATCCTACAGAATTGCACAGATAAAAAACTAAGTTTGCATCAAAAATTAAAAAAAAAAGGAAAAAGGAAAAACTACAGACTTTGCAACTACAAGGACTTATTTAATACCCCTCCCTATTAAAAAAATAACAGTAGCATAAGTGTTATTATTAATGACCTTTTCTATTTTTCTTCTAAGGAAATTGAAGAAAGAAACATCATGCAAGATATCTTTTACTGTGTAAAATATGAAGAACAACTGCTTCCTCTTTGTTATTTCTGCTGCTGTCTGCTTCAATTGCATGCTTTGTCTTTAACTGCATCTTTATTTGCATTTGTTTTGTGTACTGTCAATAGTGACCACGCTAAACAGCACAAGGTGGTGCCAGGATGGTAAAGTTGTCTTTTGGGATCAGGGAGTGCATGAAATGGGGGTAAGGAAAGAGAAGGGCTGATGGGGAAAAGCAGCACAGTTGTCATTCTTTTATTAGAAGTCTGGAATTCATCAATTTAAGGATGTTCTATCAGTTAGTCTTGAAAATTTATTGAATTTTAACAAAAAAAGTAGGATCTCAGTCTAGTTTTCTTTTTACTCAGAAGCACAGGACACTGCAAATTGCCTGTGAGCTCCAGAATGGCTGAAGGTATTTTCCAATCTTCTTTTGGACTTCATCATCAAAATGAAGAAATGAGATGTTAGCAAGAACAAAAAATAATATTTGTTTTCTTGAAATAGGCAAGGAAAAAACAGTAGAGGAGTCCCCAGGTCAAATTCTCCTCAGATAACCTTTCCGCCTTTCCTAAAGTATTTGCAAATCCTGACAAGACCATAATTTAACTTAATTCAATGAAATGAGAGAAAGGTCATATTTGCATGAGAAAATAGTTAGGTGAGATGAGCCATCAGAAGAAATAAACCACTACATTTGCACCCAAAACCTCCAGGTAGGTCAGGAAATTGAGGGTTTTTTTTTTTTTTTCAAAACATTACCTTAAACAGCAGTTAAAGATACTTCAAATACAATTTATTTTGTTCTCCTATGTAGTAACTGTGTCCAAAGTTCATATAAGAAACAAGTTTCCATTTTCCTGCCCAATAAACAAGGTTTGTTTTATTTTTCCATTTTCCTTTTAGAGAAGTTTGGATAACAATGCAAATCAAAATTACTAAAAATTGCATAAGAAACCTGTTTGCCAACCTCTCAAACAGAACTGCATTAATCAATCTTCAGTGACTTCACATCAAGCTTATAACAAATTCACATTGCACATTTAAAAAATCCCTCCATGACCATATTAATATCAGTATTTATCCACTGATCCAGTGGAAAAATTATACTTTAGCCTGGACACATCCATGGCCTTAATGCACAGGAAAATTAGACTGAAAGTGATCAAATCTCGCCAATTATTTATTTAATTTACTTGCTAACAATAAGAAAATCCTCTCATACTAATGAGAAAAATTCTACCACAGAAACATACCTTTCCCCATTCAAAGGAAGAAGGAAAAGAAAAGCAAACCCCACAGAGTTTGATAGATATTAAAGTTGTTTCTCTGATCCTCTTATCTCTCGGCTTGCAGACGGATGGACCATTTAATGAAAACCATCAGTCTCCCTCCTATTAAAGGCACAAAGAATCACCAACTTCTTAACAAGAGAACAGCTAAAATACCTCAGAAGTGCTCTGATCATCCCCGTGTTGTTTCCAGCTGCAGCCTTACAAAATGCCTCAATTTTATCAAAATGCTTCTTAAATGTATTTCTTCATTAATTAATTTGCTGAAGTTTAGTTACTTGTTAACATTCATAAAACCATGACTGTATTAGCATAATTTACAGCTCTAGTGCTGAAGGATCTTCATTTTTTTAACTCCTAGAAGTTTCTAACTATGCATCAGAAGCATCTGAGAAGACCACCTGCTTTGGATCTCTTGTAATTTGGCTATTTTCCAGAGAGAGCCAAACTCTGACAAGATTCCCACTACTAAGGGAAAGCTTTTCCAAAGCCAGACACAGAATCTGAATTGTTTTATGCAGTATAACATGTTAAGTCTCAGGTTCCATGGAGATATCCTTGACTAGGTTTCTGGCAGCATCTTAGATTTTAACTATCTTTTCTCCTTGTTTTTCAAACTGGCACCAGCTCTTTGTTAAAAAAAAAAAAGTGAAATGCTCATTAGCTTAAATTAATTCCCAATGAGTAGAGCTCACATAATTCCCTGTAACTAATTCTTGTTCTGCCTGCAGCTGCACCACTAATCTGCCCATTGCTTCTGCACCTTGACATCTCCTCTAACTCAACAGTGCCATGACTTCTCACATCTCCCTCTCCTCTGCAGCCTCTCCTGTTGATTCACCTCATTATATTCCCCACAATGTTTCACTCTTCTGTTTTGTCTTTTACTCCCAGCCTTATTAAGACTCAAATCTGTCGCTCGCTGTTTCTCCCCTCCATGCACCATACATTTATTTCCACACACACTTCAGTGCTATCAGCTCTGAGTGCTTTTGATGTTTAGCATCACATGTTCATTTGGGATGACACAAAAATTCCTATTGGCTTTTGGCTCCTGGAAGTTTTTTCATCTCCATCCCAGCGGTGAAATGAAAATAGAGATCTGAGAATTTTCAATGCTTTTATTTGACTGTTTTCTTCACATTTGGAGTTTTGGACGGAATATGCATTTTTAATTATGCGTCACACAAAAACACTCCTGCAATTGATAGATATTCCAAAATATCATTTCCCTCTCTTCTGAGTCTGTGCATTCCATTAATTTACAACTTGCTGAGCTGCATCTGCTAGAAATGTTTCAAATACTGGAATTCTGTACCAGTATTCCATTCAATTTCTGAATACTGGAAATCATTGACAACTAGAGGAACAAGAGGCATTATTTCAGTTGTACCAACCCACTCATTTTCCTAGTCCATGACACATTTGCTCACCAAGACTCTGTGATATCTTGGGTTATTGAATCATTTTTGCTAAGCAATAAACTTCTGCAATACTTTCACAAAGTACAGAAAGAGAGGAAGAATGAGATTTAAATGATCATAACTAAGAATAGAAAGGAGACAACTTAGACTGACTGGTACTATGGTCTTGCTCTTGGAATTGCAGACACCAGAAATAACATGAATTTGAATTTGCACTCTGGGGAGGTGATGTGGTTGGTCAAAAAAGTCCAACTACTTCCACTAACATATGTTGAAGATAAAATAATTATAAAGTGATAGACTCACAAACCCAGGACTGAGTCTTATTAGCATTCCAGGGAAGTTCTGCACTCTGTTATATTTAGTTCCAAGAAAATGATGCAACTTTTAAGGAGAGGAAAGAGTGTCACATTACAGAGAGCTAAATATACCCCCAGAGCCATTACAAAGAATTAGTCTCACTGTGAAAGAACTCTGTGGAGGACATGACACTCACAATGGAGAATTTCAGAGTACTTATTCTGCATTATTTTCTATTAATGCTAAAGATTATTCAAAAGAGAAAGGTCATATTGATGACCATTCCTTTCACATCATCATAAGAAGATAAATGTGTGACTAGCACTAGGCCACTGGGTCACTCTGACTCACAAAAAAAAAAAAAAATAGGGGAATAAAACAGAATCTTTTCAAAACTAGATCAAGAAATTAAATAATGGGAAAAGTGCAGGCACAAGTCAGGAAAACATTTGAAATTCTATAAGCTGGCAAACCACTGCTTGGGACAATTAAAGACATTTAAGTTTCTTAAGAATTTGGATCACAATTCAATTTTTTTACTACATCTCTCAGCTCAGGATGCCGACTGGGCTTCTGTGTCATGGAGTCAGAGGACATTAAAATACAAATATTACACATTAAAGTCAGTTCAAGTATCCCTGCACACTGTAGGAGCTGTGGTGACTCGTGGCATTTTTGCTTAACTGACAGCACTGAAGGATCCTGAATCCTGACAGCCACAAACCCTGTGACACATGGCAAAATAATTCCTGCAAAACCTCTAAGCTTCCTAGCTGGGACTTCCTTCATTCCTACACATTGTGAGCAGGTGGAACTTGACTTAACAAACCAACCAAACAAATCCACCCAAACCACACACAGCAGTTATCAGATGTGAATGGGACCTCCTCTTAAGATGCTATGAATTTTTTAGAGATGTTGTCAAATGAGGGGGGTTTTGTTTGTTGGTTTTTTTTCCCCAGTTCAGGGATGAAAAAATCATATTTTGGAACATCCCTAGCGATGTCATGAATTATTTTTTCCAGACATGACTGATAGTCCAGGGATGCCAGCATTAAGAGCCCAGGGCACCCAGCATTAAGGGCTTATCCATAGCACAGATAAGTCAGGAAATTCAGCCTGGTAGGAACCTGTGAGGCACATGGAAGAATAACCAAACACAGAAAATGCAAAGGGAAAAATGATCTAAATAATTTGTTATCCCCTCCAGGTTATGAGCAGGAGTCAGTCCTGGAAGGAAGGTAGAAAAATATCTCAGATCTGTTTTTAAGGACCCCTCTGGGAGTGAGCAATGCAAACAAGCACAAGGAACCACATTGGGAAGCACTTGGATGTCAATCTGGGACACAGCTGAAAGTTTGCATAAGGTGAAGTGTTCAAAGGCCTCCAGAAGTGAAAACTGGCAATTCCAATGCTGTTATAACTCATATTTAATTGCATGAGTAGCATAAAAATTCTCATAATTATATACAGGTTGCTTTGACTGTTTTCCATTTACGTTCCTCTTTTGTTCCATTTGAGTATTTCAACAAGCTCTGCACTCTCAGGCTAATGATCATCAGAGTTTATCCATTAGGCATTCCAAGTTTCTGCCTCTCCCTGCTTTCTGATTACTGTCTGGTCAGTTAATTTCCACAGCTTTTCTTCTGGCACTAATCAGGAATTAGGAGCTGCCATCAGCTTTGCTAGATAGAGATTCCTACCTCTGGTTGGAAAGGATTTTCAAAACAGGCAATTCTTGGCCTTTTCTGATTATCCACAGACAAGCTCATAATCCAGCTGCTCGTATTTAGGAAGCCAAGCAGTGAAATAAACAATGTTGATAATAATCTACTGTTCTTTTTTTTTTTTTCCCTTAAATCAAGAAATAAAACAAAAAAACTTAGTATTCCAATCCTGAGACATCTGCTTTGCAGTTGGTCTTTTGGTTTTTAATCCTACAGGAGAGTGGGTTTTAGTGAAAATGAAAAGAAAGGGCAGGAATCCATTAAAAAAAGGCTCTTTTTAGATGATATGTTGAAAATCGACAGTGTGTGTTTTCTAGCAGTTTCTTTTATGGCAACTAAATAAGGACATTTCACTAAAGTTTACTACAACTAAGAGAATGATTAAAGAGATTTTGATTAAAGAGAGTTTTAAATAGGTGTATTCCAGGGAAAGTGATTGATATTAAGTGATTAAATACTTACTTTTCTTACAAAGCTGTAATATTGTCTATATTCTATTTGAAGAATTTGAAGGAAAAAGTGGAATAAAACTTTCTAAAAAAGGTGAAAGTATTGTATTTCAATCTAAGTATTTATAGCTATGTGCAGCATGATAAGTTATAATAATTCCTCGGTCTCAAAAGTGAAACGTCATTCTTTCATTTCAGGATTTGCAGAAGCAAATGGATAAGCAAAATGTCCAAGACTGAGAACAATCTCAGAAAATCACAGTGAGAATTCAGCAAGCAGCAAATGTGTGGGCACCAAACCACACGAGGAAGAGTCAAACATAAAATACTTCTGAATGGAGGGTCAGGTGGGAGCAGTTCATTATTGGGTGCTGTGACCTTCAGAAAATCAAGCCAACACGAAGGAAACACTTTTGAAAACCCTCAGTAACACCACCATAATTAGGTATCACTAATAAGATGGTTGAAAAATCATTAGACACACACACAAATAAATACACTTTTAAGAAACCATTCTTTTTGAAGCCCTAGCTGCCAATGACTTTAACAATATTGCTTGTGGAGTGAACCCCAGGCTGACAAAATGCCTTAAAGACTCAGCCACAAGATGAAACCAGAAGCCACAGAAATAAAGTGCAGATGGACACTTGTGGGTAAACAGAGAGCACAACCTGGAAAGAAACTTGCTTCAGGGCATAACAAAAGCAATGACAAACCCAAGGTTGCACGTGTGGCTGAACTGTGTTAATGAAGCCATTAGTTATGCTAGTAGGAGGCTGTATCCTAAGGAGAATTAGAAAAAACAAAGTTCTCCTGACAGAGAAACTTCTCATCTGGAGGGACGAGAAGCAGCTTCCAGATGAGAAGTTTCTCTGATAGGAGAACTTTGTTTTTCTGAGGAATTCTGAGGAATTTTTGTTTTCCTGAGGAACAATGGAAGCTGTTGTGAAATTGACTGGCTGGTGTGTAGGGTCACACACTCAATTCCTCATGAAACAACCACAGAACACAGGTAGCCTGTTCTTTAAACCATGGGTGCAAGCCTGAAACAAAACAAAACAAAACAAAACAAAACAAAACAAAACAAAACAAAACAAAACAAAACAAAACAAACAAAACAAAACAAAACAAAACAAATAAACAACAATAACAACAACAACAAAACTACACGAGTTCTACTGCTGTCATATTGCACATTGATATGAAAAGCCCATCTTTCCAGAAGCCTGTACTGCTGAAAATGTAAAACTTGGCTGATTTTAGAGCTTTGTTTGGGTTAGTGCTCCACTCTTCGTGGTGTCCCATCCCCAAAATCTGAGAAGTTGGATGCAACACAGCGAAAGCCAGAAGCAGTCAGGGCTTGGGGAAAAAAAACCAAAACAAACCAACAAAACCCAAAAACATCAGCAGGAAAATTCTGACTGTTGCATTTCAGTTTTCTGTCTACAGGAGAGATGTGATGGAGAGGCAGGATGTGGAACTGTGAACCACCAATATCATGATGGCCTTTCATATTCAGAAGCTTTATCTGGGGGGAGACAGAAAAGGAAATAAGGACAGGACAACGATGGAAATGGACTGAAGGAGTAGCAGAGGACAGACAAGGAGATGAAATTTTGTTGGATAGCAAAACAGAAATGATCAGAGAAGCAGGAGGAGGAGGAGTGGTAGACCCAGTGAGAGAAGCCTTGACACTGCTGCAAGGTTTTGGAGTTGTACTTTCAAATCTGTAAAATAACAGTTGTAACTGCCAATACTTAGTGAAGAGAAGTGGCACAGCAGTGGCAGAATTTCAGTCAGTTTTAAATTTTAGTTTATCAACTATTTTTTATTAACCTTTTAAACTGAAGAAATTACTTACCAGGACAGTTCCTGGCTGTTTGAACAGAACCTGCATTATTGTCAGTTCACGTAATGTGAATTTTTACAGAATAAACTTTGAAACTGGTAGCCCAGATGATTTTTGCATTTGCTCCCTTTATTAGATTTGGTACATAAAAAAATTTAATTGTATTAATAATAGCACATATCTATCAATTTCTATCAATCTTAGCAAATTGCCTGCATATGAATAGACATGCACCACCAAGGTTGAGCAAGAGCTGTCCTAAAATGAGAATAAGTGCAATTTAATTCAGAACATTAACTCAAAACTTCATACATACAGCACGGCCATGCAACTTGACTAACTGATGAAAAAGAAAAATGCATCTAGAAGCCTGAAAGAGAATGAGACTGGCTTATATTAAATAAAATGATAGCCTGAAAAGTTTTACTGACAATCATAAATGCTTCAACAAAGGAGTACGAACTTTTCCCAGAACTACAAGTGGTTTTAAAATGATGATCACAGATAACTGACAGGAAGGGAGAGAAAGCAGTAAAGAAATAAAAAGATAACAAGAAATGTTTGAAATCACTGCTCGTATTTCCTTTTGTTCCCATGTGCTCTCAGCCCACAGAAGGTGAAAGTGATGTTGAACCCAAATGTACGGCTCTGTTTGGCCTCTGCTATGCACTCATTATTGCAGGAAGCTTCTCCTCACAGCAGAATACCAATACTTTTCCACTCACCTCTCATGGCATGATGCTTCCCTTCCTTAAACTGTTTTTACACCAATAAACCCCTCTTGATTTCAATAGAACTCCTTTTGATTTTTAGCAGTATAAGCACCAGCTTTCCTAGGTTTGCATACCAAAAGAAAATATTGATTTTAAGTGGACTTCTGTTATCAACACAGAAGCATTAAATATACTGCTTGGTAAACTGGGAAAATATAAGTCTGGATTATTTAGTGTATCAGCCTTGGCTGGAGTTCTAGAGAAAATGCCACAGTGCATCCGTATTTTATACACCATTGTACAGAACATCTACAAACTGCCCTGGAACTCACACACTGCCATAGGGCTGACTGACATTATTCCTGGGCTGTGGTTACTCCTAATGCTCTGCTAATCGTTCTGTGTTCTAACATGCTCTGGAGAAAAATCTGTACATTCCCAAAAAGTCAAAGAAGTCCCCCTAATGAAATTAAGTGAAAAGAATATAATGTATTTTTGTCAATGTGAGTCCCTTAAGCTAAACTTTGGAGAGTGAAGCATATGTATTATTCAATAGAAAAGCTTTAATTAGTGTTTCTTTAAAATTACTCAGAGAAAGGACTAAAAGAACCAAAATAGTCCATCAAGGCTGTTGAAAGGGTGGCTAAGTAAATCTACAAAAAGCTGGCATTGCAGCACTGATGCACTTCAAATCTACCTGAAAGCAAAGGAGAGACAAGTGACAGTAAATCAAGTTCATTTCACAGAGCATTCAAGTTCTTTCAAACGGTGTGCATGACAGTAATTTTAAACAAGGTCTGGTATTCATTTTTTCCCAGACTATTTGTAATATTATTACCTGATTCTAAGAATCCTGAATGTAGAATATAAAGTGGATTTTAAACAGCAGTAACTCAAAGCCTAGAGAGGGAAAATGATTAATTTATTTCAAACAGGCTTGAGCCAAATAATAAAAAAAAAAGATGCAAATATCTCACATTTGCAGATATTGATTTCCAACCAGCCTGGCGTGAGACTATGATTGCTTTAACAGACCATTGTCTAAAGCTTGTAAACTTGAACCAACCCTCATCCCTCTTTTCCTAGAAGATCCAAAAGCCTATTGATTCCAATGTCGTCTTTAAATTGAGATAATCTTTTGAAGATTTCAAACTTAATTTGTTGATTGTCTCTAAGTGACATGGGTTCACTCATGTCATCAGATGAGTCAGACTGTCCTTGGCAGCTCTGACACTTTAAGTGGTGGGGTTTGCACTGCCAGACTGGCAGGTGATGCTCTCATTATCCTCAGTGCTGCGTGGAACTTGGACCTCTCCACTCTGACCGAGGGAGTTTTCATCTGCCTCTGAGCAGTGGTTTGCCGTGCACCCCTACTGAGTTTCAAAGTCATTTTCTCTTTTGTATTTCCTAATTGCACGCTTTTTATTTCCTAGCAGGCTCCTTGTGGAGCTGCTTTGTGCTGCAGCCAGCAGTGACACCCTGGACGTGATTCCCAGAGAGACTCACTGTCACTCCTAAGGATTCATCTCATTCCCAGTGACTCACTCAGTCTCACTCCCAACTGCTAATTCTGGTTCTCCATCTCATGCTCTAAGGAGAAAAGCCGTTATCATGCAAAGGAAAATAAAAGTATTGTCTGGTTTGTGTTTACAGCCTGACCACATGCCCCAGTGCAGGATGCACAGCTCAGGCTGGGCTGCTGAGTGGGGCACCAACCACAGAGATCATTCTTCCCTCTACCAGCTGAACTCTTCGCAAGAGCCCTAAGCTCTGAGTTAATTATTATTAATATTGGCCTTTCATAATCTGGGCTATCACCGTGGTTCAGCAAGCCATGATTGTGCACTTTGTTCAAGTATTTGAGCTCTGCAGGTGACACACACAACAAAACCCTGAATTATTCAATGTCTGCGTGTGTGATGGCCCCCTCTGACCTTTCACTTGTTTGTAATGTTGCTGGCTTTTTAATCTTTATACCACTGTATAACCTCTGAATTCTCAAAGACTTCATCTTACATTACACTGACAAAAAAGCTGCTCCTTGTAGAAGTTTTCATTTAGTTTCTAACAAAATATTTTACACTTTTTGGAGCATGACAGACGTTGACAAGAAAGTGCCTTCATGGAAACTGAAAGAACATACTTCTTATTATCCATTTTTCTCTTTTAGAAGTCCCAAATGTCATCGGTCTTTCTTAAATATAAAATAAAATAGCAACACTGCAACTGTGCAGTTTATCATTCCTAAAGCTTTTTCAAAATACGTGTCTAATCACAATGGGTCCTGTTCAGCACTCTTTATTCATGGCTTCCATCAAAGTCACACTTCCATGGGAACTTAGCCTGAGGAAGGAATGCAGGGTAAGCCAAGGTGATTTCTGCAATCCATTATTGGGGAAATACAGGAAAACCTAATATTTTTTGTCTTTGCATTTAAAGGAAGCCTTAAATGTAGACTGTGCTCAAGCATTATGTTCTTAAGGAAATTCTTCTGACAAGAACAAAGCATTAAATAGTCTGAGAGAGATTGAGGCAGTGTAGTTGTGCTGAGGGAGAAATTCTGCAGTTGAATTAAATTTAGAATGTAGTTCCACTGTTCTAAAAAGTGGTAGAAATACATATAATTGTGCCATACTAGAGTCTATAACTCAGTCATGTTATGTCAATTCTTACAGGTAAGAAAACTTACTCTGTATGAGCAACATAATACATTACCTGTTTGACTGAAAATGTGCTTTATTTCTGTAAACAAAAGCTTCTCCCTAGTTCACCTTCTCTATCACTCCTGTGGGTGGCCATGTCATACCCATTTTTTTATGCATCTAACTTAAATCAGTGGCTAGGTGTGTTTGCCACCAGTAATATATGAAACCACACTGCACAGTCTTTGTTTCTGGCCATGAAGAAAGCCTGCAGGGGGATTCTGACTCTTGCTTTGGAACAAAAAGCACCAGAAAACCATTTTGAATCTTCTTCATGATGTGAATTGAGCTCAGTTCATTGTCTAAGCAGTGGCAATAGGCAGTGGTCAATGTGAAAGCAAATTTACAGCAGAATACCGAGTGTCAATATCTTTGAATATATTGATTTTGGCCACAAAAAAATTCTTTCTCCTATTCTCTCTCGACTACTGGGTGACATGCACATTACACTTGTATGGTTAATTAAGGATGTCATCACAATTGTTATGGGACAATGTGTTCACAAAATTCAGACAGCTAAACAAAAAGCAAGCTAAAGCTCACACAGACACTAGTTTTCAAAGTCAGAAAATAAATGGTTAATTCCTTTGCCCAGTCAAGATTTGGTTGAGTGACCCACTTTAACAGAAAAACTGGCAGTTTTCTAGTTTTAGTGAGATCATTAAAACACCATTACTTTACTTTTAACCTTGGTACAGAATACAATCACTCCATTTATTATTTTCCTGCCACCAGGGGCTAAATTCCAAAGGACATTTTGTAGGCTACAGATATCATGACCAAGCATGTTACTAATTTCTGAATGTAGCTAAACCCCAGTGTTATATTGGTAGCATTTGGTTTGCTTGACATCATGCCAAGTTAGATCTCTGTTTCCATAACTTATATTTCTTCAGCATTTTGAAACTTTTACAGGGATTTTTGTGGAAGCAAATATATACAACAGAATATATCTCCTCATATAAATGACAACTGTGAGTTTGTTATCTTTTCTTCGGTTAGAGCCGGAATTAAATGCCCAGGAGATGCCGTTCATGTTAGGACTCAAATGTTTATTAATTCTTATTTATGTCACAGTCTCACAAGTTGTGAGTTCTAGCTAACAAATAGAAAAATAGTTCTAACTCTTTTGAAGATCTTTTAAGCAAAAACTGTCCAATTATGAAACGACACCTATATTCTTTTTACTTTTAACTCAATAACCAACCACCTGTGGCCCTCAATGTGGACTTTTCTACCCAATTACAAAATACCACCCAGACCCATGAAGAAGAAGGTGAAAAAGAACTTAGCCAATGCCCCAAAACCTCCATCTTGCTTTATATATATTACTATATACTAAAATCTTCAACTCTAAGTTTTCTACCCTGTGATATTACACACTTCTATTCAAACTACACACCCAAAATTGAGTGATACCCAGTGGTATCACTCAATTTTGGAAGCCTCTTCCACAATCTCAGGTCAAATGTAGTGTTTTCTTGAGGGTCAGTGCCTGTCAGCACAGAAAAGCTAAAATTCTCAGCTTCCGGGGTTGCAACAGACAATAATAGATGATGTTAGCTATTGCAACTCATCTTAAAATGCTGCATGCAACATTAACAAATTCTCAAAAGTCCACAGGAGTTTGGGCAAGAACCACTGGTCCAGTCCCAGCCATGCACTTTGCACCTCATACCCCAAGCCAGGATCCTCATCACTCAGGGTGTCAGACAGGGAGCACAGATCTTAGTTTGGAGAACCTGTGCTGGCAAAGAATTTATATCCTAACCCAGCAAAGTTTGGTAAAGTTTTAGTTACACTGCCCACTCAGAGACGGGGCCCAGCCCCTGAGGAGCTGGAGCCCATGGCAGCCCAACCTGCATGGGAGCCAGGGAGGGGCAGAGGGGGATTTTTCCTCCCTGTGTGCATGTCCTAGGATAACTTTATGATGCTTGTATCCCCAATTGTCTGTTCTGTTTACATTGGATATTGTGTCCTGTACCTTTCAGACTGATTCTGAGAGTAAAGGGGGAAAAAGAAGCAGCGTGGGGTTTGTTTTGAGAAACTGCACTCAGTGCTCCACATTCTGCTCCTGGACTGTGTTCATTTGAGGCCCGGACAGACAGCAGGACAGAGATGTCTTTGTTTTTAATTTTTAGCTAGCTGAGGCAGACAAACTCCCTGGACTGTTTTTTCTCTTTTCTCAGGACAGTTTACCCCTGCTCTGGACTGCAAACCCAGAGCAGCCCCGGGATCTGATCTCACACCTGCGGCCCACCGGGGCCTGGGCCTGCGGAGGCCTGAGCAGAGACTGAGGGAGCTGAGCTGCCACAGCAGGGACTGTCTGAATTTACCATCTCACTGCAGGGCAACCAGAGCTTTTATTGTTTCATTTTATTCATTCTGTGTGCTTGTGGGTGCTTTGTTTGATAAATAAAGAGCTTTTTCCACTGCTCTCTGAGGAGATTTTCTCCTGGTCTGGTTGGGAGAGGGGCTGTTTGGGTTTGCTCCCCAGAGGGACCCAATTCAGGGGTTTCCTCCCAAATTTGCCCTAAACCAGGACAGTGCAGAAGAATTGTTCTTTTCCTTGCAGCTGAAACTAAAAGTGATCTGGAGATTTTTCACTTGAGTGGCTGAGATATATTTTCCTGGCTTGGCAGGATGCAAGGCCAAGTCTAAGAGATGTTCTGACTTTTGTAGTCATCGTGTGGTGTCACTACACTGTTACTCACTTTGAATTAAAATCACTGATCAGCTGTGTTAATTTATGCTGGTGGATCAATTCAGGCTATCATTCCAATCATGCACTCCCCATGTTCTACTGAATGCAGTAAAGGAAACTTGCAGTAACCATTATACAAGTAGATCAGATCTGAATTTTTCATCTGTCTTTAGGAATGACTGTGATGTTGTAGCCTGTTAAATGTTATGCAAAAATGGTGCTGCTTTTATTATTTTTTTTTCCTAACTTAAACATGTTTTAAGATATGGAATAACAACAAAACTATTACCTATTAGAGTAAAGAATATAAAAGACAGGAAACTCCAGCACTTTAAAATATCTTCCAAAATGCCAAACCCATTCTTCACTTTGCCCAAAACACAACAGTTTGTCCGGTGTCAAAATGCAATGTTTTCTGGGATATTTTGTGTTTCTGGAGTTCATGGCTGAAGGGTCACAACCAGCTTTCTGTCATGCTTTGGCATCTGATAGTGTGCTCTCAGAAATTAAAGTCACATCACTGAGATGTGACTTTAAATGATCTCCCTGATATTCTTGATTTTGTGTGACTATTTGTACATACAGACATAAAAAAGGGGCTTTTCTACCCCTTTTAATTTTAGTTTTTAATTAGGTTTTTCATTCTGGCTAGAGCTACAATTTTCCTAGATTTTAAAACCTCGAACTGAATTGCACAGATGCTACTCATTCTACCAGAACAGGAGAGGATAAACCTCATGAAATAAAAACAAAGACAAAGATAAATCTATCCAGTTGCCACGGTGTACATCTTATAAATACATGGATGGAATCTATTCATCATCTTTATTTTATAAGCAGGTAGAGAGAACCAGAACTTAGAGAGCATCACTCAGGGAGAGTGAACCCTATAGATTTATCTTAATTATGAAAATATGACAGACACTATCTGACAATAAGTGCAAGTAAGTCTGGAAATGAAAGTGATGGACTTCTCTGAATGAAGAATTAGACTTTTATCTGGCATCTTTCAGAGTCGAGTGGCCATGTTACTGCTTCACAGGCATTTCTATTATCTGTAAGAATATGAAAGCTTTAGAGAATAGGAAGGCAAGCAGGTTCAGATTCTGTCCTTGTTTTCTTGCTATTTCATTCTAAATGATAATTTAAAAAAATAACAAACCTAAAAATTTGGGGGGGATTTTTTTAAAAAAAATATTCAGCTGGATTTCAGTGTAATTTATGAGATTTCAAAATTCTGTCCCTGTGGTGGTTTGGTTTTGGTTGTTTTTTTTTTTGGGGGGGGTTAACAGAATTTATCATAGATCCTTCAAAACTTAAAACTAAAATCCATCCTTACCTCCTAGTCATACGAAGGTTTTTTTTTTTCTTCACTCTGTTCACCAAAGAGGCTCCAGCTGCCTCTGCCTGGTGCAGAATGCCATTATATAACAAATAACTTACATACTTTTCTTCCCAGGGAGACAAAGTCTGTTTTGAATGTCTGTACCAGGAAACATCCTACACAAGGACATCTTATCCATTCTCCAGTTACCATTTTGTCTTCCAAGTCAAACCAAACCAAAGATATCCTCAGTGAAATCCTTCAAATGGAGCATCATTTTCAATTCACAGCTCAGAAGCTTCTTTTTAGGGTGAATCAGGACATCTCTAACCCAGATCCTTTCTGGGTTCTGTTCTTGGGTCCCCTCTAATTTATGGGTCTCATCTGCTGTGAAAATTCTCCTTTACTTAATACCAACACACAGAGTTTCCTATACAGCACAAACCCTGAGCTCTCTGGAGTGGTTCATTATATTCATTTTGCTGAAAGGGCAATTGTTCTTAGACTGTGAATTGTTGAAGGATAATTAAAGAAAATTGTTTCAACTTAATAAAATCTTTTTTGCTGGCCACCTAAGAATACTCAGTTTTGTGAAGTGATATAGCTCCTTTAAATAATGGATAGCAAGGTTAATATGTGGAACAAGTGGTCAATAATTCACAATAGTAATTACTCTGATTTTTTTTACAAAAAGCTTGCTGTGCCCTTGTTATGGGAATGTAGCTAACAGAGACTGAAGACTGCTAAGCCCCATCTTTTGTTCTAGGTGTAGGCAAACTAATACAGATTATTTCCAAATGGTGAGTTTCTATGTTTTGTGAAATATAAAAATCTATAACTGTGTTTATCTGACTGTAGGGATTCCAAACAACTGTCATTAGGTTCTACTGTGAATAGGCTCGTTAACTTTTTCTTTAAAAAAAATATTTTTTTCCAGTGAGTTTTGGTCTGACACTCAACAGATTGTGTTAGAAGTGAATGTTGTTCTATATTTAGCTATAGAATTGCAGAACAACAGAACAATTGGTCAGTGAAAGTTTGTATGAAGCAACTTCTTCAGGAAGGCAACACAGGAGTTCTCTTCAAATACAGATCAAGAATTATCATATCACAGCTCTCTTCTAATTCACTGAATCTAAATCTTGATTTCACATTTTTCCAGTTTATATAACAGGCACTGTCTTGGGTGAGTCCTTGTTTGTTCTGTTTGCTTGAACAATGTTTCATTTCACTTAAATTGAAGATTTCCTATAAAATATTCATTGGTTCCCTTTTGCCCTTTTTTGGTATGACTGGTGAGGATGACCAGCACAGTTTAACAACACATTAATCATGTGTATTTGTCATTCAAAGATCTATACATTATAACTTCTATTGCTGAAATGGAGCAGTTCCCTTCCACTGCTTCACAGTAATCTCCCTCTCCTAAAAGGAGTGTTCAGATCATCATTCCTGAGCTGACAATTCCTTCCCTGTCCAATCAGCAAGGTAACTAATCCATTGCACCTCACTTTGATCAAACCACTGTCCCATTAACCAGGGCGGCCTTGTTCCAACTCAGATTCATCCAGGTCCTGGCTTAACCTGGTGAGAAAACCCACAGTGAACAGATGTGAGTAGCAGTGGATCAGCAAAGAGAAGTCTTGATTTTAATAGCTCTAAACATTCGCCCTCATCAGTCCTAAATATTTAAACACTTTTTCTTCTCTAGACATCTGTAGACAACCAGCGAAATAAGCGTCTGTACATACACATGTGTCTGATTACTCAACCCCAAAGTAACTTCTGCTTCAAATTTGAGAATTAAACTACAGTTTAATTTGACATAATGCTCAGTTTAGCTTAATGTAACACTTCATTATACAGACACACAGAATTACCTGATTTGATATAATGTCATAAAAGGTATAATTCTCAGTGTAGCCCACACCAGTTTGGCATGTGGCTGAAAAGATGGATCTCTAAGCTGTAGAGAACACTGAAAAATTAAGTAATTTGAAAATAAATCAATATGGCATTAGATAAAAGAGTGACAGTAATGGAGTTATCTGTAACTCCAGCCGTTTCAATGACACATGCATTCACAGTTAAACTCCCTGTTTCATACTGGCTGCCTTCGTAATGATAACCTGGAATGAAAACCAGATAAATGGAGTTTTGTAGAGCTTTGTGCATTGACCTCGCTGTGCTTCCCCAGAAGTCAGTGGCTAGTTTCAGCAGAGAGCAGAGTTTGCCTGTGCAGCTTGAAAAGCCCATCTTAGGCATGTGCAGATGAATTTCTGAAAAACAGGAGTGACCTCATACTCTCCCAGTGGCACTCAGCAGCTTCAACTCCTGAGCAAGTGCCATTGCCTCTGATTCCACTGTAAAACAGGAGCACTCATTCACTATGATAATCAAGTTCCAGTGCTTTGAGTCAGTAGAAGTAGGTAATAGAGTGAGCTAAAAGCAGATAATGACCCTCCATCATCATAAGGGTCATTAACTCCAGCAATTTACTAAAATACTTCACTTTTTGGTTGTTGTTCAGCACTTGAGATCATGCAAAGATCCTTGGTTGCATATAAAGCCCCAAATGAATCCTATCCTAGAAAGCAATAGGAACCCTTTGCTACTGAACAGAAAAATAAAATGTGTCAAAGCACAGTGAGGGACAAACAATTCTAAAATTTTAACCTATGGAATCTCACAGCTGAAATTAATACAGCAAGGTAAGATGGAAGAAAGCAGCAGCAGAATATCACACTGATTTCAAGGCACAGGAAGAAGCACACACACAACAAAATAATCTAGAGAAGGGCACTCGGGGGAAAAGACCTATCCCCACAAGGATCCAATAATGAAAGAAAACTGGACATAATGAAAATGAACCTCCATTAATATGATTTCCCAAAAGGTCTTTTCTTTTTTATATTAAATTTCAACTCACACATCAAAGTGAGTGAGAACCCAGCTGATTGGTTTGCTGCTAAAGAGGTGCAGATTTGCTTCTGATTGAGGAAAATTGTGTGGGACTGAATTGCGTTTTTAAAGGTTAGCAGGACACCTTATGCCCTGATATTGTTTGTTCTCATTTCATAGGGCTTTTCCTCTTGAGGTTTCATCTCCTTGTAGTTTTCTTCGAGTGCAAAGCTGTGAATAAATAAAATGCAATACGATGTACTGTATTGCAGCAGAGAGGTCTTTATAGAAAACCCTTCTACTTCTTCATTATACTTTTATCTTGCTCTTTTTTTTCCCCTACAGTAACAGCATGCTATTTCTCCAAACCAGAAGAAAGCAAATTAGATGAAGCATCAGATAATAACTGTAACTTTGGTTTTCCATTAAAATAGCTTCAAGATGTAGCCTTGAAGAAACCAGCCAAATAAGAAATAATAATAGAAACTTTTTTTTTTTATGGTTTACCAACATGCAGCCATCCGAAGTAATTTTTTTTGTCAAATTATCTTAATAGAAACTAGATTAAAATGTGGTTTGTGTTGAGGTTCTTTTTCTCTACTCCTCCAATCTTGCATGTGAGTATCAGGACTTATTCAGGAAGGTTCAGGTTTGAAACCTCTCCAACCTGAAACTGTTATCACAGAGTAAGAGCAGCTTTGCCTCACCACCCTAAAACACAAACCCTGACAAGACAGGAGCTGTACTTATGCTGAAAATGTAGTTCAAGTGTCTAGTTAGGCTTTGACATAGTTCTGGAGATCACAATAAATGTGTTAATTAATATCACATGGGATGGCTGTTGATGAGATTCGGGATATCAGTACAGTAAAGACAAATGAACTATTGGGAAAAAAATAAAAAAAAGATAAGAAAATAAGACAGAACTGTATCACAGTGGAATTTAATTTCAGTTTTCCCACATCATAAGGATCTTTTCACCCCTCACGGTGCTCCTTCCAAAGGAAGGATACATTAAAAACTGCCCAATACACGATAAAATTGACGGACTTCAGCAAAAGTTATGCAAAGAAACAAGTTTCTTCTGCTTCAAATATTTCAGTGACATTTTAGGAGTTTCTAGATTTAATTTGGATAAAATCCTCCCCCTCAAAGTGCCCACTTCCCATCTTCCCATCACCCTACTTCCAACTTCTGCTCCTACACTCCTGCATAAAGATGCAGCTGTGCTGCTCAGTCTTCCAAAAGTTTCAGGGAAGAGGGAATAGGCAATCAAATGCAATATTTTCCATTTATAACCCATCTCAGAATTTTTATACTGAAAAATTATCATTCTTCGTCTAGTTTTTCCAAAAGCAGTCCTGGTGGCCTAATCCAAGAGGATCAGGAAGTCTTTAAAAGCATTAACTCAATTTAGGCTTTGTAGCAGTACTTCTATGGCAAAACATCAAGTGCTTTCTGAAAGAAATTCTCTGTGGACCACTTGTCCCAAAATGTTCTGCTGCAAGTGATGGATCAGAGAGCAGGGACACAGCTCAGGCTGACACTGCCTCTGCCTCCTGTCCCACGACATGAATTCTACCTGGTGAGGTCACAGTGCCCCAGGTCTCCCTGACACCCCACTGTCCCTGCCACGAGAGCCAGCACAGCACAGAGAAGTGGCATTTCCTCCAAAGGTTGGATACCATCACAGGAAACAAAATCATGAGTGCTGGCATCGGTGAACTCCGCAAAATAAAGGAAGTGCTTACACCATCCACTGCCTGAAGACAATATTTCTCACTTCTGATTCATGGTTTTCAGTCTGCTGGAATGAACCAGGATCCACTGCAGCTTGTCTGAGGCATGTGCCTCCTCAGTTAATCTCTCCAAAACCCCTGTTCCTTTACTCATTGTGTTTATACTGGTTAAAGCTGGTATGCCAAATAAACGAGCAGAATGAATGCCCCTGGGTCCTTGTCAGCTGATGGCAAAGAGTAAAGTAGGTGAATCAAACTAGGTGGAAATACATATATGAAAACAATGTAATGAAGAGAAATTAATGGTAAGAAATATTATCATTATAACACAGCATATCAGTTGTTTATTCTAGAGCAATAAGGGGAAACGTATCAGTGGATTTAATCTCTCTCTACACAGTAAAATTTACTCATATTTCAAACAATTTTGAAGAACATACATGGAACAAGCACCCTAACATTAGAGTCAATGGGGGTGAAAATATCTGAGTACAACATTTTCACCAACTTTGAAAACTCCTCTCTGTGTTATCTATCTTTTAATTGCCTCAATTCTTTCTAACCAAGAGCAATCTGCCTACAGGACTGAAGGTCACGGCTTCAAAATGTTCTCAGCTTTGTGAGCCCTAGTTTTTAAAATTATTTTTGTATTAGATTTCAGAAGCCATCTTAGTCAGCCTTAGCTATCCAAAAGCCAAGTGTTCACAGAGTTACCTCCCACAGGACCTAGAGGAAAGAGTTAGAGTGACTCACTGCAGCTTGTGTGAGCTTGAGACAGCTACAGCAGTCATTCTCTCTGTGTGGCTCTCTCCCTTCACCTCCTACAGAAGAAATGAATTCCAACTCAAGTCTTTTATTTAAAAAAAAAATAAATATTTCTGTTACCTTTACAGCTATTCAAAGCGGAAACTGTTATCACTTGGAAGAAATCACTCAATGTCTGTCTTCCACATCCAGCATTACATAATCCTAAGTGAATGGTAGGGCTGTAGGTGCTCTGCCTATCCTCTCTCCCCAGGCCTGACACACCACCTTCCCTGATCCTCCCTGCCAGCCATTCTGCTCTAAATGTGAAAAAGACAATAAAAGGAACCCAAAGATGGTCACAAGCGAAACATCACCTCAGCACTTCTGCTAAAGTATTCTCAAAATGCTGGTGTGTGAGAGGGATTTGGTCTGACCATTGCTTTGGTGAGATCACGCCAACCCCTGGATAAGGCTCCACAAACCCCATGGGGTACACAAATGCAGTTCTGTCTCTCGTTAGGGAAACCCCAATCATCCTCAACCACACACCAAACAGTAAGGTGACAAAACAGTCTTTTTAAATTTCCTTTGTTGTTTACATAGTACAGAAGGTGTTTTCCATTCCCACCTATCTGTTTTTGGATATCCTCTCAAAATATTATGACCATATGTCCTGTGGATTCACCTTTCCTTCTCACTCTCCTGGTTACAGCTGGCGTTGAGCTGACCCATAAGGTTTTGAAGTTGTCATTTGTCTCTGTAGTTCAACAGTTATTGGTTGATCCAGCTGTAAAGATTTAAGCTGGATCAACCAGCCTCTCCCTTTCAAAAACAAAATTGCTATTAAGCCTTTCTGACCTTTTATCTTTTTCTTCCAATCTCAGGCCACAGGATGGCTAAAGGAAAAACAATTACAGAAAAGAAAATCCATACAAAGCTTACAACCACATACAAGTGGTAGAACACAAAGAGTGTAAGCCAATCTTCCACAATCCCTGTGAAAGATTACGATACATTCACTTGAGAATTCCCATCAGCCAGAACATTTTTTATCAGAAGTGGAACATCCTGTTCC
The DNA here is from genome assembly GCA_910950805.1 of Acrocephalus scirpaceus scirpaceus. NCBI lineage: Eukaryota > Metazoa > Chordata > Aves > Passeriformes > Sylviidae > Acrocephalus > Acrocephalus scirpaceus. The sequence continues at coordinate 80,042,123 of OU383776.1, read as the reverse complement.
AGCTCCTCACTGTCCTTCCTAAATAACACCCTAAGTAGAAAGCAATTGAAAAATTAACAGCAGACTAATAACCCTATCCTACCTTAAAAAAAACCAACCAAACAAAACCCACAAGCACACACACAAAAAAACCCCAAAACCAAACAAAATGCACACACACACACACAAAAAGGAACACAAAAATAAACCAAACAAGTAAACCCCAGTCACTGACCCATCATATAAAATTAGCACATGCCAACCTTTGCTTCATTGTACCAAATCTGATTTTGTCTCACGTGGAACCCAGTACTTCTGAGGTGTATAAATTAAAAGTGACTAGTCAGACACTTTCTCTTCTGGAAATAATTTAAAAACAAACAACAAATAGAATTAGTTCCACTGAAATGAGTTCAAATGCTACAGAATTCATTTGGAATGACAAGTTACACAGATTTATCCATAAGGTTGTGAAATCCACTGGTAAATTCTAATTTATTAATAGAATATTTTGTGTTTGAATATGAAAGAAATTAGTCTTTTTATTTTTTTTAAAGATCAGATGAGAAGCAATTGAATTTAAGGTTCATATTTCAGCGCAGAGTGTTCTAAACTAAATACCTCCATTAAATGCAGACCTACATTCTTGACTTGCAGTCTTTAAACCTGCCTGGTGGAAAATAAAGAATAAGTGGCATTTTTCATCAGGATTTTATCTTGATAAGAAGTCCCTTTTGCAGATATATTTGATATTCATTATGTTTCTGTAACAGCCTCTGCATCTCCAGTGTTATCAAACCCCAGCAGAATCTTTTCATCTTAATAATACAAAAGTACACTTTGTGTTCTCAACATTGTTCTCAGATTATCAATATAAAATGTTTGACTGACAGAGGGAGAGGCAAGCCAGTTCTGATTAAATCTGAGCTTTTATTTGGGCTGGTTTCACAAGGAGAGAAGTTTCTCTCTCTGCTATGACATGTCAGGCTTTGTCTGGCCATTATCTTTTTTGTAGACCCTTGGACTGTTGTTTTCAGGAATAAGAGCAGGTAGGGTTCAGGTGAGTTCTACAATTGTGGCTTTGATGAACTCCTGCAGTTTACCAAGCAGAGAGCTCATGGCTCTCACTCATTTTCAAAGGAAACAACACTGAGCAAATTATTCAGCCCCACAAAAGAAAATTGATGTGTTTGACATTACCCAACAAAACACATGAGATTTCATTAAAACAGGAGTTTATTTCTACTCTTTTTAATTTTATTTCCATGAGATGTCCACTCTAACTATACATGAGTTTTGGAAGGTAATGATTCATCAGTTCCTATAAAAAATTCCCATAGTATTTTGAATTCTTTTTGTTGTTGTTGTTAAAGAAAAGATCCTCCATATATTTGGGAGCTCAGTCATTTAACCCCAAGTTTTTGCATTTTCTTTTCTTTTTAGCATTTTAGACAGAGGGAAATAGTTTATGAATGCAGTTTTATACTACATTTAAATGGAAAATGTAACAAAATATATTGTGTGAGTGTTGTCAGGAATTATACTTTTGTAGTTTTGAAGGGGGAAAATAACATTATTTTATCAGAAATTTTCAAAAGTAATTTTTGAGTTTCAATTTAAAAAAAATAAAGAAAAATAGCATGTTAAAAAGAACATTAATTACATTAAGTAACAGAAAATGTCTGAAAAACATTGAGTTATAAACAGACATTCTACTACAGAGGCATAAAAATGATCTACAGTCACAAAAAAAGAAAAGGCATCAATGTGAGTTAGATACTGCAAATAATGATTAAAAATATTTGGTTTGCTCTGCTTTAAATTTTTCCTATTTAAATATAAATTAAACGCATCTAATATAATTTTAAATTTTAATGCTTTTGCCCCCTTTTAAAACATAAATATGCTTATTCCTAAAGGGACTGTAGATGACACAGGGAAGAGTTTTAACGTAGAACACACAGTAGTTTACTTTGAAGTATTCTCCACTTTGCCACGGAGAAAGAACAAACCCTTGGAACTTTTGATGTGTAAAAATGGATTGTGCATGAAGATTCTGTTTGTGGGACATGGACAGATTTCACTCAAGCAGCGAATGCCCTCAGAAAATAAAGCTCCAAAGGGGCTTTGTTTTTTCATGACAAAATTTCAGATTCTCTCATCTATCTCAAGAAAAATTATGTTCTTCACGAGTGAGATTAGTGCAGTTCATTGTGTGAAATTCCACAGTTATCATATCCTCATGTGAATTTAATAAAGCTCAGCCTTAGTAGCTCTTGAACAGCAGCCAAGCAGTTGATTTGTTCTATTTCATTTTATTCATTTAAATGCATCTTGCTCCCATCTGGAATAATAAATACAAACAGTTCAAGGAGTTATTGTGTTAAAAAGGGGCAATGAAATAATGGAATATCCTCTTCCAACCCCCCCGCCTCCTAACTCTGGCTGTTTGATATCCATTTCAGAACTCATGTTGCCATTTCCTAATTCCTCAAAGACAGCCTGTAAGAGGATTGTCGGGACAGATGTTGGAGCCCTCACACAACTGAGCACATGCTGTCTTAGCCATGCTCAGTGTTTCAAAGCCAAACTACTGTAACTAATAAATCATGCTTGGGAGCTGAAAGCAGTTCATTGTATATCTTGTATACAGGAAGCATCAAAAGCATTTTTTTGCCACCAATTAGTTTTTTTTCCTGGTTTAATTGTTCCTGACAGAATTATTCCTGTCTGCTTTTAATATCCAACCTTTGAGATAAGTTTCTGAAGAGGTTTGATGAGCTCATTGTGAGTAAAAACAATCAAGATTGTGTCAGCTAGTGAGGGCTTCCAGTACAACTAGAGGAAATTGAAATAAAAACTCATAACATATTTATAAAATAAAGATGAATCCAAAAGCTGATGAGCTGCACAAGTGAGTAGCAAACAGTGTACTTGGGGGTTCACTTCAAAAATTCATACAATTAGATATATTTAAACTATTTACAGCTGTAAGTAACTTGAATTCATTGGATATTTATACATGTGTGTAGTGGATTCATAAAGACAACTAAGACTCTGATTTCTACTCAAGCACCTCTATATTCTTGAGGATCCTAAAATATTAGAACTCAGCTGAACACGACCCAGAGAAAACTATCTGAAAGAGCCTGGTTTTGAGTCCCATGATTGGAGCAGGTGACTTTCACAGATCCCTTGGAACCTGAATTATTCTATCATTCTGTGATCTTTAAGAATTCTGATGTAAGAAATAGATAAATATTGTGTGACCCACCAACATACCCTAAATGGTTATAATATGTTGTCCAAGGTTTATACATGTGGTACTAATTACTTTGATTATTACCACAGTGCTGTTGTCAAATGTCAAATTGACACAACACCAAGTGCAAGATCTTACAAATGTCTGGATTCTTACACCCTCCCACCCATAGCTTCAATATATTAATATAAAAATAAGAAAACATAGCAATAAGAAAATCTTAAACCATCCATTAAAGGCAAGAAAGCAAGAATCTCACAGTGTTAGACCATACATGTATCATTTTCCAACATGGAAGAACAATCTTTGATGGACAGGAAATGAAGTAACTTGGGTTAAAATTTGGCCAAAGTGATATTGCACAGAAATGGCCTTACCATAAACCTGATGAATGAATCAGGGACTGATTTACAACTTTGGCCATATGAGCTTCTTAAAATTCATTCATCAAATCCTCTTGTTTGCAAAATCAGTAGGTTTGATGATTCCCCCATGTGTAAGCGAACACCAATCTGTTTATCCATGTTTTTTTTTAAATTAGTCACAATGTCATTTAGCTAGATTAAAAATCTGCTTCAGGCCGTTGAAAAATCCATTCAGCCTCATACTCCTAAACAGCAGGAAATGTCTTTGAACACTGGCTTATAGACAACAAGAAAAGTTTTGGAAAATTATCCCTTTTTCTGTTTGTATATATACCTAGATACTTGTATAAGCTTCTATGAAATATATAAATAAGAATTAAAAGGTAAGCATTCTGTGTGTCTGATGAGATGCTTCTGAAAAGTATTAGAGATCTGTATTTGGATAAAGTAGCTTACTGCTAGCTGAGGGAGGAAAAAACGAGATTTTTCTTGCAGGATTTTTGATAAATCCCTTGTTCCCACTCAGGTGCAGAAAATATTACAGATCAAGGTGACTCAGCATGGACTGTGAGCGGTGAATACAGCAGTGCTGATCACTGCTGCTAATAACAACCCCTCACACACCTGTCCAAGTGGCCCCAGCTCTCATCCAGAGCTCTCACTGAGTTCTGAGTTCAGCACGAGTTGGGAGAAACACTTCTTGTATAAATTGCAGTTGTTTGGGCTTCTAACTTTGAAATCAATAGCAATCAAGATCTCAGCAGGCTGGAGAAGTTGTTGCTTCCCTTCTGCTAAGCTTGAGAACATAATCCAATGTTTTCCTCCCCTCTTGAAGTTTTGTTTACAAATAGACATCTAAACAAAAAGCCCTTTCCCACCTTCAGTTTGATTCCTTGGTGTGTTGGCTACAGTTTCATGTTAAACACATCCAAAACCAGAAACTTTGGAAAAGAGAAGACAGAAGGTAGAAAATACTGAGGCTTTCATAGAGCAGAATTTAACATATCTGTACCTATGTGTTCAGGTAGTTTTGATAACTGGGTACTGGCAAGCAAAAGCACTTGCTTTTAAATTTATTTTAATGTAGTTCAAGAAATACAAAGTAATAAAGCTAGAAGGCAGTCTATTGTTATACAAAAACTAATTTTACATCAGGTAAGTTTAATTTTTTAAAAAAATCAATCTTTTTTTGTACCATCTTTAGGAATTAAAATAGTTTCTTCTAATTAAATAGCAAAGAAAACTGTACCATAATTTTTTTCAAGCCTGAGTTTTCTTCTTTACTTCCAGCTCCAAACACATTCTTTTTAAAAGGGAGGGAAACAATTTTTAGCAATCCACAAAACTCAGTCAACAATACAATAAAGACACCTTACCTTTCAATCCCAATAAACCTGATCTGAATCACTTTTCAACCCAGATATGAACACACACCCACGTGTTCAGATACATTCAGAGTTAGCAGCGGAGTTCTGCTGCTTTCATCCATAATGGATCAACACTAATGCAATTAATAAAATATGTGACTTAAATGTGACTTAAAACTGCATCTGCAAAGACCTCTGATGTGGCACTCAGGATTTTGATTCAGTTTCTCACCACAATAGTAATTATAGATGGAAAAGATCTTCCTTTCCCCTCATCCCTTTCCATCCTAACTCCTCCAGGTCCTGCGTGTGGACATGACCTTGTCACTGTAGACCCTGTTTAGTTATCAGACAATCACAAAATTTTGAGCAATTTCCAATTACTCAAGCCCCCTAAACATTCAAAGGAAAGGACTTCCCAAATTCCAGTCACCTATTTGAAGTTCATTTGCTTGTCTGAAACACACGTGCCCAAGTGTCTGGAAAAGACCAGAATTTGCCCCCTTGATTTATTTTTCATGCAAGAGTGGAAAAGCACCAGCACATGGATGGTTTAGATCCAGACCTATGAAAAGTATTTTTGAGTGGGAAAACCTACGATTGGAGACTTTCAGATCACAGTCCAGGAGAAAACAGAGAACAGGAGCAGAGGGCACTTCATCCATCCAACAGCCATGGAACTTCTCTTAGGAAAGGATGAGAACAATGCTGAGAGCCACAGACCAAATTTCAGCTCGTAATTCTTAGCTGGAATTCAGAGATGGGAAATCAAACCTCATACCTCTGACATGATCATTCAGCTGTTATCAGAAATAAGTGTTCTCTGCTTGAATGAACGCCTTCCTTGGAAATGAGAACACAAATTAATAAAACCTACTTAAAAGGTTGTAAATAGTCAATAATGCCCCTGAAAAAGTTCTGATACCACACTTAATATCCACCTCTGTGCATATAAATAACTGATTTTGATTTACGTGTGTCTATTTATGAAATAAGCAGAAGCTCACAGTTTGGAGAAAAGACAAAAATGTCATTTTGCTACATTTTCAGTGGTAAAATTCAAGAATATGAGTCTATTTAGTAGAAAAAAAAGGTATCAAAATGAGTAAAATAACCTAGTGAAAGAATCATAGCACTAAAACTCAAAACTTCACTTCTCATATTTGTATCCTAACCTCCAAATCACCACGAGTCATCTCCTCACATATTGAGAACCCAGGACGCTCTCAGAAGGGAAGACAAATCTTCCCCAAAATCAAATAATGCGGCAGATTGAAATCCTTAGAGCCTGGCTATCTTTCACAGCAAGAGATATTGGGATGGGCACATCCCTGCAGCCTCAGTCTGTGCAATATTTACTGCCCACAGCCTTTGCTAATTGAATGTGTGATAAATGTGTATAGACACCCTCATGCTCCCTATACACACAGGCAAACAAGACACATACAGAGACAGACATAAACACTCACACATGCATGGAAACCCCACTGGAAAACGTGTAACTCTTGGAATTCCTGCTAAGATTTCTCTGGAAAAAATTGTAGACAAAAAGAAATGTGCTATTAAAGAGCACATGAGGTTTTCAAAGAGGTATATTTCTTCATATTTCTTCTTGTAAAGCTTACGTGTGGTTAAGTTATTTAATAATCATAGCTCCTAAACTGTGAAAAATACCAGTTTCTCTAGAGGCTTGGTGGTGTGCATGCATTAAGCAAACAGGCCAGAGGTGTATTTAAAAACAGTGCTTCTCCAGAAGGTACACAAATATAATCGTCAAACCAAATTTATTTTAGAAATAGATAAATAAGACATAAAAGGAACAGTGCTCAGTAATTCAATATGAAAGCAAATATATATATTTTCAAATCATTTGTTAAAAAGGTTTTACAAATAATACGTAAGACCAGGAGGATACACCATAAATATATGTTTTACGGTACAATGGGAAATCACCAGAGAAGTGTAACAAAGAAAAAACAAAAAAAACCCTGCAGCATTACAGTTTATGTTAAAAATATAATTCTATTTACATCACAAACCAGCTTTGTTCCTGACAGCCCCCTACTGCCCTTCAGAAGTCCCCCACTTAATTGAAGTCAGAAGTATTTAGATCCCCCAAAGTTCCTGCAGTGCCTGGCTTGCTCTTGGGGGTGTTTGAGGTTGGGTGGGAGGGAGCTTTGGTAGACACACAAATCCATAAGAATTCCGTAATAATTGGCAACACAGCGCTGGATGCAACCAGCTCATCTGAGAGCCAGCCCCAGCTGCTGTGCTGCAGAGGGCTGCAAGCAGCCATGGGATCACTTACATGTAAAACTGGCAATAAATTAAGAAATTTTCTTTTTGTTCAGCCCCACATTGCACTGGAACCAACCCAAAGCAGGCTCTAGGTCTTTCCCTACAGACAAGGCCTGGCTGCTCTGGAGATGAGGCAATGAGCACCAGGGAAAAGGGGGAATTTCTTGAGAAGTTTGAACTGAGGTGACTGTAATAATTGCAGTCTGAAGTGTGATAAATATATTGATATTCCAGAGAAAATATAATGAGTTGTCAAGTTCAAAAGTAACATTTGGTCAGCTCAGTGATTTTTTGCTCATAATTCACTCTGACTTCTAAGCAGTCAGAAAAAAAATATTTTTGTAGGTGAAAATATTTGAGAAACAGAGTTGGTTTTGAAACACATATATCTAGCTTTGACTCAGGATACTAATACTATTTAAAAGAAAAATGACAAATTTTTGACTGGCCTTCATTGCAGAAAAGTGTAGAAGTTGATATCCAGCATGTACACATATTTGGTCAATAAACATTCATGGCTTTCATGAGATTTTCATGAACCCGTTCAGCCATCAGGAGGAAATGAGCTCTGAACGAGTTTTATACCAGTCTATGAAAAAAACAACTTTTTAAAAAAGTGATACTTAGATGTAAAAAAACAAAAATTGAAACAGATAAAACACATGGAACTGAGCCACACAAGAGGTCTCTGGCTTTCTCTTAGTGCATTTGGAAAGTTATCATATTTGGCTGGGCTGACTCATGAGAGAACCAGAGGAAGGAGACTACTGATTGGGACTAATAATTAAACCATGTGATGTAACTTTTATTTCATTTATTGTAACTTTTGGAAATTTTAAAATCCTCCTAGATGCTGTTGGAATTATTTATTGATAGACTAGAATGATAGGACCAGTGCAATGCTAGGAAAAAGAGCTTCAATTAAGTTAAAAGCAAAGGAACTCAAAGTAAATTTTTCTCTGAAAGCACATAACTGGCACATCTGGTACAAGAAAGGTGCTTATCAAAGGTTCTCTTCATACTCAGTGCAAGAAAGTAGGCACTTCTAGAGGGTATGCAGTCCTAAAATCAAAATGACCTGCTACAGTCTATCTGTGACTTGTCACCACTGGAGGAAAAAACTGAGGGCAACTACATGTTCACTGGAGATGAATAAATTGCATTATCTCCAGTCAGTATCCCCTGATTTAAAAAAAAAAAAAAAAAAAAAAAAAGAATGGAGGCATTGAAATTATTTGGTGCCTCTCTTCATCGAACATTAAGTTTACATATAAGGGTTTTCTCAAAGAGCAAATTCAACTTACATCTTGTAAGGAGATAAATCCAAAGACTCAAAGGAAAAACGGAAACTCCAAGCCTGTGAAATCATCCTGTTTGCCTGACAAACCACTCTGAACAAGGCCCAAGGGCTGTTAACTCAAACACCTCTGAATTTTCCCATCACCCACCTAGGAAACACCTCCACCAACAAGTGCAGCAGCTGCAGGAGTGAGCAGCGTGTGGGACACCAAACAGCACTTCTGGGATGAACCCCTCACTGTGCTGGGAACAAATTCTAAAGCTGGCTGAGTTGTGGCACTGAGTCAATAAATGTCCCAGTGTGTCTGGCCACTGGGAGTGTTGGGGGTTTTTAGTTTGGAGCATGAATGCTGCAAGGCTGCTAAAAATAGGAACATCAAAACTGTCTGACAGGTATATGAAGTTATCCCCAATAAGATGATCCCGTCATCGGAAATGAAAAACTCTCTGTAACAGTCATAGCTATAATTATGCGATACAATATGCTCAATTACAATACGTACTTCATTATTAATAGAATTTATTTTACAGATCAAATAGCCAAATACACACTTTTTCTTTTTAAAAGAGCCAGATAGCAAATGTGGAGCAAACTATAGGCAACAGTTATGGTAGACATTCTGCAGTCCAAGAACTGAGGCAACGTGATTATTAAGTACAAGCCTATAAATATCTTTACATCAAACATACAGTAATGTGTAAGAATTCCATGTTGTAGTCTAATTCATGAATAATTATTAACTTTTCTCTTTAAAAGAAAGTTCTACATACTGCATACATCCCAGTTAAAAGCAGTGTCTGTATTTCATTTTATTCTAGCAAACTAATATTACATGTCTTCACATAAGTGCAGAAAACCGGGTTCTTTATACTCCTTTGCTTCCTAAGAGATTTCGCATTGCATATGAAATTCTAATATTATAGATGATACATATTAAGCATTACTCCCTAAAATGTGAGGCAATATACAAGAACTTGCAACCAACCTTCAAACAAAGCTATGAGACTCAAGTTTTATTCCATAAATGAGCCGTGCTAAATAGCAAATGATAATATAAAAAAGTTTAATTAAAAACAAACAAACAAAAGATGTCAACCAACCAAAAAAAAAATCAAACAAAAAAACCCACAACTAAACCTTTATAGAAGATTAATTGGGGAGAAAAAAAAATAAAACAAAACAGTAGGCCATTTTCCATCCCCATGTTCTGGCTAACAGTGAAAAAATTGTGTACTATTTCCTATTTTATTACACTGGAAACCAAGCCACTGAATTTAAAAATTTTTTAAAGAAAAATACTTCAAAAGGTTAAATGTTTGGCACCTGTTAAATAGACATTAACTAGACTTCAGCAAGCAAAATGCAAATTAAATTTTCTTATTGAAAGTTATGTGAATGCTTTCCAGTTATTTAAAAGGTGACCACTCATCACAAAATGTTGTGGATAAGAAAGCAGGAAGTACTAGTTTGTCACTACTACTATTGTGCCTAGAAAATGAGAAAGCAGTGACTTGATCATTTCTATTTATGATCCATAGCAGCAATATCATCATTAAAAATATTATGGAATAGATATAAATAACACTTAATTCTTAACATGTATAATGGTGCTATAAGTGAGAACAACTCAGTTGTTTTTCTTTTAAATGCAGGGAGTATAAAGAACTTTACATTCTCTTTTTAACATATGAATAAAATTTATTGCTCCCTTTTAATATATTCATAGAAACAAAATTCCTAATTGTTCCAACTAAAATAAATAAGGAAAAAAAAAATCTGGGACAAGAAGATGATTACAAGCAAAATAAATTTACCATAATCACCGACTGTGAAGAAGGATGGGTCACATTACTTTTTTTTTTTTTTTTCTCTTAGCAAAACTACGTTATAGAACACTATTAGCACAACGTACTAAAACTTCTTTGTCTTTTCCTTTTAAAAAAGAAATCCTTGCCCTTGATACCTTTGAGTAGGGCAGCTTGAACAGTTCATCGTCACTTCCAAACCCCTCTGGAGATGAGGCGATAAATTTCTTCGGCAACCAGAGACAGGACAAAGGGCTTTCTCGTGCTATTTCCTTGTTTTCATATTTGCTGGCTTAACATCATTGAGTACACGTACGACTTCAGAACATAACATCAGCTGCGATGGCCTTCAGAGCTGGCAAACAGAGAAACAGCATGAGAAAAGCCCTTTCCTGCAGCATTCTCACCATAAATTGTCACGCTCGCTTCCAAATCTCTCTACCAGATCTCAAGCTCTGCGTGGTCTGAGATGTTCTAAGTGACTGTGTGAGTGTGTGTTCCCAGCACAGGCAAAGATCTCTACACACTGAGCACAAATGCTGCAACAGAAGGAGCCACAGAAATAGCTTCCATGGATATTATTCTAAGTTTCTTACTCCTTTTTTTTGGCTTTATCCACTCAAACCCCAAGTGTTGGTGCAAGATTAGAGGTGTCAGAAGGCTGCTGCACTACCTAGAACAGGTTCTACAGGGTTTTTGTGGACTTCATGCAAAAGCATTGTTCTTAAAACCGTATTTTTTTTTTTAATTTGAAGAATTATTTTACATTTTTAATCTAAATTCATCATCAAAAGGACTAGTCCTAAAGAGTCACAGAAATTAAGCCATTCTGATCAATTATTTCAGAGAAAAGAAAGCACTATCAATACCACAGTCACCAAGCCACTCACTGGTCAGGAAATTGCTATCAACTGCAGATTATTGAGTGCAATACCTTCTGGGAGAAAACAGGAAAATAAACAAGTGTGAAAATTAAACCAGAGTTAAGTCAGACTTCACTGTTGGCAATGGTTTATAGTTAAGTAGGACATTTGAAATAGCACAGTTGGATTACAAGGAGAAAAGAGTAAACTTTTCAGTTATCCCACTGAAAAAAAATGATGTGAAATGCACTTAATGTTTGAAAAATCACTTTGTTTCTACCCCAAGGCAAGTGGCTATTGGAGAGGGAGTTGTGTGTCATTCTGGCTTGCACAAAAATCACTCACTTATTAATGCTGGAACCTCATTTACCAGCTTCAGTATAAACTCAGTCAATGAGCTCTTACTGGGGACAAAAAAGAAAAAAAAAATGTGCCCTTGTTAGCTATGAATTAGAGGGTTTTTTTGTTCATATCCAAAATTTCATTATTTCCTCACACAGAAGACAAATTTCTTTTTCACTCCCCTTCATGCTCTGGTTTTTGCCTTCTACTATGAGGCAAAGGGGGCACTTTCCAGATACCTTCCCCCACGCTTTTCTACTGAAGAGTATTAAAAGAAATCACTGAAGGTTTTCTACCAGTGTTGCACAGAGGAAAAGCATTTTCCTGACCAGCTTTACTTCAGTAGTGATGCACATATAAATAATTGCCTCTCAACTTCTGACTCGCACACTTTGACTCATATTTCAGTTAGAAATATCTTCTCCAATTTCAAATTTCTTTTTTTTTTTTTTTTTGGTGACATATATGTACATGGCAGCAGGTCAGAACTACAAGCAAAATTATGGTCAGAAAATTAAGGTAAAATAACAAGAATACTCAGACTCATAGCAATCAATTTTGAAATGGCTTTCAGGAAGGGCTTATACCAACAGTTATTTAGCTAAAATTCAGGAGAAAGTGTTCTTGGAGTGTAATTTACTCTGTATCTATCAATACAACACACCAGTGCTATGTCTATTTTACACCTCAGAAACATCAGCCCTGCCTACTGGTGATTACAGGATTCTAAATTAAACTCTCTGTTATTACATAAAATGAAAAGTCCTGCAGCTAAAGATTTACAGAACAGGTGAGTTTCAGAGCTATTATTTTCAGCAACACTTCAGTATTCCTTCCATTCACATCCTGAGCACACTGTTCTCATAGTGAATGGGAAGCTGTAATGACATTTCACCACATTTTAAATCAGAACCCCAAATACCCCATAATTGTAAGCAGGTCTAAGCAGGCAGTGAGAGAATCACAGAACTGAGACAGTGGGGCCCCAAAATGCAATTTATTTGAAATGAGGGCTACTTCCCCCTCAGATTTCTGTGAGGGGTGAGAGGTGTAAAGTCTAACTCCATCAGCTCCTTCAAACCAGCAGAGATCAGTGTGGCATCTGAAATTTCTATTCATAAGTGTGGAAAAGTCCACAGATGAGAGAATCCCGCCAGCTGAACTGCACTAATGAGAATTTGCATCAGCAAACATGACAAAAAATCCACCTCCATGTCTGTTCCCTCCCTCAGCAGCTTCCCCAACATGGTACAGTGCAGCTGAATTCACTGACAGACCAAAGACCTGTGGGATGCAGTGAGAGTCCCCCCCAAAAAGCAGAAAATCACAGATGCAGAGCCCATGGCACCTTCCAGCTCCTCCAGTGGGAGAGGTGCTGCTCCAATGGGCACCAAAACTCCTCAGTAGCACCAAGCCAGAAAATTCTTGTTCTGAAGTTAAAAACGACAACTGAAAAGATCACAGGACCCTTCCTGAGCGACCAGGTGTAAATTTGCCAAGATTTCCCCTGTCCCCATAGTATGCATTCTACTGTTTTCCAACAAAAAGCACACCTGAAATAGCATTCAGCAAAAGAAAGGGACAAGAAGAAGGAGAATGCACTGAGTTCTGATGAATCTTTGCAGTTCTACCTTCTTTGAATCAAGCTGCCACAGATAACACTGTGCTCTATAATTATGCATGTTTTGACTAGACAGGCTGATACCTAGACAGGCATTTGAAATGCCTGAATGTTGTTTTAAAGTGCATGAGCAAAGATTTCAGATTTTGAAATTGTGTTACATGAAAATGAGACTAAAAAAAAAAAAAAAACTCCTCCCCCTTCTTCTCATCATCCCCATGCAAATGCAAAGAGAATTAGAAGATTTGTGTCAGTGTGGAACACTCCACACAGTTTGCTCCCACTGAAGTGGATGTCAAAAATAACTGAGCTTTTACAAAGTGTGCAGACAAATAAACTTTAAAGATGCTGTATGTTTCTGCACAAAAAAAAAAAAAAAAAAAAAAATTCTGTGAGGCCCAAGGCTGCCAAAACAATGGAAATCTGATAACATGGAAAGTCAATCTGATTTTTTATAACACTCCAGATACTCTAGTTTGAAAAAACTTATTATGAATAAACCCCGTCACAATTTATCACTTGGTAAAACTCCTTTAAAAGAATTATCTCTATTACATGCCCCCCAAAAAACATGCTGCTCTGAAGGTCTATTGTCACTGGTATGGATTAACCCCTCTGGTAACTTCAGAATAATATCAGCACCTCTGCCCCTTGCTCTTTCTCACATACAAACAGAGCAAAGTTTGACCTCTCTCTTAGGGGACATTACATTAAGATCAGACTTTCCCTCTCCAGTTTCCTGTAGTTTATGATTCAAAGCATCCTCAGCTGCTTCAGGAGTCTCCAATTGCATCCCCATAAAATCTTCAGCTGTGGCACTGCTGTATTTATTTGCCCACATGACCACTAAAGAGATATTTTGAGGTTTTTTAGTAGAAAAACCTTTCCATCTTTGCTTGCATGCTTTTTGAGTACGACTGCTGTAATGACTTTCTGTCATTTTATAGATCACTTAGACAAATTTAGCAGTAAAGCAAAGGCATAATTTCCTTTCTTTAAAGACCTGAATCAATACCATTCAGACAGACACAAAATTTAGAGCATCCAAAGAAAACATATATTTTTAGCTGTAACACAATATTATTTCAAATATCTGAGTAGAACGTCATGCATGGACAAAACTAACAATAGTTGAGATGTGCAGCCTATAATAATATCAGTCCCCACTGCAAACTGAAGAGACACTTCACAGTGAACAGAACCTTCCTTAGGCTCCTTCAGAACTTCTGGCTTGTAAAAAGCCTGCACTATGGCAAAAGAGATAAATGATTATATTTTCCCCTCACATCAGGCATCTTATTTTCACTTTTCAAACTAGCCCATCTTCCCTTTTTAACTGAACTAACTTTCAGTTCTCCAGCTTGCCCTACAGTTTTCTGCAAATTCAAAGAGTTCCTGGCACAAAATCATCCTGAACCACAAAGACCCTGTTGGTGTCTGAGGCTGAAGGGTGGTGGGACAACAGCTGGAGGCATTGTGCCTCAGGGTTATTTGTATTTATATATATATTTTTTTTTTTTTTTTCAATTTTTTTTTTTTTTTTCCTGGCTAACAGAGGCAACTCTCAAGTAGCCCATCCTGAGACAGCTTCCAGAGCCCCACGGGAGATAAAACAACGCAGACTACAAATACAGAGCCAGGGTGGGAGTGAGAGTGACTTTTAAAAGATCTGTTGATCTTTAGGAAATCCTTTTTACTTACCAAAAAATACAATTTTCATTTAGCCACAGTCCAACACAACACAAAGGATTCCCTCTAATGGTTCAACTTAGGTAAGTAATGCATTAATGAAATTTCATAAATTTATTTTTTTTAAAAAAATGTGAATTCATGTGTTTAAAGGTGAATGCTGTTTCCAAATTAGTATAAAGGGCCATTGTGGTGATTAGTTACCCTTCCTTCAAACAAGGTGTTCACTTTCATGCAAAAAATATCCCTAAAAATAAAATATCCCTAAAAATAAAATATCCCTAAAAATAAAATATCCCTAGCTGCAATTTTAACAAAACCAGTACAAACAGTAAGAATCTCTTTTCTTATCTCTTCAGCATATCATCCTAACAAGGTAAGGTGCAGCTCTGTGAAGATAAGCTGATATCAGCTAGTGAGCATTAAAAAATACCCCACAGTTCTATTCTGCTTTTCCAGATAGGAACCCCCTGTCACAGACCTTTAAGGCACAGATAAAAAGAAACGCTCTTTCCCCCAACCAACTTCTGCAGAAAAGAATTGCTTCCCATGCCACTTTCTAGGTTTTTACTGCCACAGAAGGGACTTTGAGAGTCATGAGCTTGCTTTCTTTGTTGGCAGCATTACTGCACGACAAAGTGTGTTTCAGCAGACAATGGCAGAACCTTTTTGACTCACAGGAACTGTACCAGAACTCCATGGAAAAAAATCACTTAGATCAGGCCTACAGAAACGCTGAAAACAGCACTGCCCTCTCCTCAGAGTCGTGGAAGTTCAAACAGATGAACAAACTGGCAAGAGGTTTCTCTGATATGTAATTTAACTTAGCACACTTAAAACACGTTTCTTAAAAAATGTTAACCATAGTGATATAGAGTACCAGGGAAATTTGTGTTGGTTAAGGGAATGAAATAGAATAAAATAAAAAACATTAGAAATTTTCAAAGATATGATGACTGCTGTGAGTGAGAAGCCTTTTGTTATCATTACAGTTGTAATAAAACAATGTTCCCAGAAAAAAATTTAGCTAGAGGAAGAAATTTACCAGACTTAAGTCATGCTGAGGATTTGTTCCCAAACCATATATTAAGTTAAACACATTACCAGGTTAAAATATATTATTAATAATAAAATAAAAACTCCTGAAGTAAGTCTTACTTTAATGATTAATTCCTTAACCAGCTAAAGCTAGAAAATGATCCCCACTGAAAACTTTGTGATACTTGGGAACAAAGAGAAGTAAACAGAAAAGTTTTATTACCCTGTTCCAAATTTGGATAAATATTAGACTCTATTTTTAGAGAGTTAAAGCTCTTCTGTGGAGTCTTGAAGAATAAGGCTTACTTGAATTCTCAATTTATTTTTAATTTAAAGCTGGGGATTCTTTAGACATTTCCTTTGTTGTACTGCATTTCTAAGATGATAATACCTGATTTATCAGGCAGAGCAGCAAATAAGTGAAATCAATTATGCTGATGTTTCTAATTTTTCCCTAACTTTGCCTGTCAGCTGTGTCATTCCACCACATTTAAGGCTCCTTCCAGTCTGAAAATGGCACTGAACCTCTCGGAGGAAAATCCTCCCCTGCTCCTGAGAGACTTTGAAGCAAAGCTACGCCCAAATGAAGACTGCAATTCCAGACTCCATTAATATTAAGAACCACTTATGAGCTCCTGTAAAGCTTTATTGCTTTCCACCTGGCCTAGATTGCTTGGATCCTCGAGCACACCAGGCTGGAGAGGACAGTCCCACTCTGAGCCTTCCGAGCTGCTCGAGGTCCCGTGGTGAGGTGGGAAGTGCCATGCTGCCATCTGCAGTCAGGACACCACCACAGGGATCTCTGCCTGATCCATCTCCTCACAGACAACTGTCTCTTCCCTTCTCATTTTTCTCCCTTACCACTCAGGAAGCTCGAATTTTTTGTCTTACAATGCCTCGATCAAATATGAACTCTCAAAGTTTTACTCCTTGCAGGAGAACTTATCTTGCAGCACTTTGAACTGGAGTTATAGGATTAGCAAAGTAGAGAGGGAAGGAGGAAGAAAACACCTTAAAATTCCATTACCTGTCTGGTGTGTATGGGGCCCGGGGTCTTGAAGCCTCCTTGACAGCTGCATTCAGAAACACTGTAAGGGTCCGAGCTGCTGGATGAGCACTTGGAAAGTGAGTCACAGCCCACAACAAAGGTGTTATCTAGAGGCAATTCCTGAATGACATGGTGCTTCTTGGGGGGTACAGGAGTCTCAGGTTTAATTTGAAAGGTAGGCTGTGGAGAAGCAGACTTGTAGTGCTTTGCTAAGTCTGGGCTATCAGGTTTGAACGTGGTTGGTGTGGTGGCCCAGTTATATTTTCCCATAGTTTGCTCTTCTAGCTCTACGGGAATGTCTAAAGTGCCATTTATGTGCTCGTGGCCAGGGTCATCAGGCTTAGACTCTTCAATAGTCACAAAGTTGAGGAGGAGACTCTTTGGAGACCGCTTCTTCTTCTTCTTCTTTTTCTTGATCTGCCTGTTCTCTTGGTTGGGGGAAACCCATTCACCACTCTGCTTGTTTTTTTGGACAACTTTGTGCCTGGGCGTCTGGCGGCACCGGACTAAAGCAGTAACAAAAATTACCAGAATAACTGTCATGGTGCCTGCAATAATGGCAATGATGATCTTCACATAATCATTTGTCTGTGGGGTTATCTCGCCATCCCCAATGTTCTGGCCAACTGGAGTTTCCATGTTCCTACGCACCAGCTCTTGCACGTAGGAGCTGTTGGTGACCGTCTCGTTCACAAACAAGTGCACAAGAGCTATGGTGTAAAGGGACTCCGGCTGCCCCAGGTCGTTCACCTTGATCACCAGTCTGTGCAAGCCATGATCTGACGTGATCACCTTCTCTTTCAAAGTAATATTGCCTGTTAATTGGTCAATGGTGAACAAGCCCCTGGAGTTCCCACCTATGATGCTATAGCGGAGCTCTGCGTTCATTCCCGTGTCGTTATCAACAGCAAAGACTTTAGTGACTACGGACCCTGGGCTGGCTGATGTTGGGACCAACTCATAGGAGTAATTAGATGAGGGAATAACAAAAACAGGCCTGTTATCATTTACATCAACAACGTTGATGGTCACTTTGGCAGTTGAGGAACGCTGCAGTCTTCCTCCATCCACTGCTTTCACCTGGAAAGTGTATGACCCCTGCTGCTCCCTATCGAAGGTGATATTAGGTCTTATGACACCAGTGAGTGGATCTATAATGAAATTATCTCTGCCATTTAAGATAGAGAGAGTGACCGCAGCGTTGTCTCCCGCGTCAGCATCCGTAACTGTGATAAGCCCCACTGTGCCATACATGGGCAGGTTTTCTGGCACATAGAAATTATATTCATTGTGTGTGAAAGCAGGGCTGTTATCATTCTGGTCCAGCACTGACACCGTCACGGTCGCATTGGTCTGCAAAGGTGGCATCCCATTATCCTTAGCCAGCACAGTGAAAGAGTACCTGTCTTGCTTCTCTCTGTCCAGCTTTCTTACTGCTGTCAGGATGCCTGTGCGGCGGTCCAGGTTGAAAATTGGGGGCGCATCGGAACCCAGGATGTAGCTGATCTCAGCATTCCGCCCGCTGTCAGCATCTGTGGCACTGATCTTGGTTAGCTGAGTACCAGGAGCGTTGTTTTCAGGGATGGAAAGGCCTATGATAGGCTGTGTGAAAACCGGGGCATTGTCGTTTTCGTCTTTGATTTTGATCAGGAGCATTGCAGACTGGTTTAAGGGAGGCTTCCCTGAATCTGAAGCCACTATTTTGATGGCGTATTCCCGTGTAGCTTCATAGTCTAGAAACGTGGCTGTCTCCAGGAGAAACTGATTATCAAACACTGGTTTTAGCCTGAAAGGAACATCGTGATCTGTAAAACAGGTGACTTTCCCATTCTGATCAGCGTCCTTGTCCATCACGGTTATCAAAGCAATTTTTGTATTAAGGGGAGCCTTCTCAGACAAAAGCACTGTCCCATTCACCGGGTTGATGATGTACCTCGTGTCTATCGACGGGACGTTGTCATTAATATCTGTGACATTAACAGTCACCGTTGCTCGTGACGGAGTTGAGCTGCCATCGCTTGCCAAAACAGTCAGTTTGTGCACGGGAGACTCCTCCCTGTCCAGCGGCTCCCTGATGGTGATGAGGCCAGTGGTGTTATCGATGGCAAAGAGCCTTTTGGCCAGGCTGGAGATCTGGTTGCTGAAATAGAAGTGGATTTGTGCATTCGAGCCCAGGTCTGCGTCAGTGGCATGGAGCTGAGAGACGGAGGTGCCCACGGGGGCGTTCTCCGGCACGCTGACCTCGATGTCGTTCTCCTTGAACACCGGGCGGTTGTCGTTGACGTCGGTCACCGTGACCTGCAGGATGGCAGTGCTGGACCTCGGGGGGCTCCCACCATCCTCAACTTTGATTTTCATCACATAGGTGTCCTTCTGCTCCCTGTCCAGGATCTGCTGGACAATCAGTTGAGGCCACTTGTCTCCCTCGGGTGTCTCAGTTATGTCAAGACCAAATACATTTTGACCCTACAAGACACAAAAAGATCACACATTAGCTTGACAGGGTGGTTAAGCAGAAAAATATCACATTATTTTTTTCTGAAATTGTCATGGAATATTTATTTATGCAGGAATATACATTTTTATATTTATCTTTATTTTTCCATATCTACTTTTGCTTTAAGCTCCAGAGCCTTGAGAAAGCTTCAGAGCAAACATGGCAATAAACTCAAGAAAAGGGGAAATGTGGGAGTGATGGTGATTTTTTCATCCAGATTCTCTATTTCTAAAAAAAAAAAACTATTAAATTTCTGGACAGATGTAATGCAGTATCTCTGTTGTATGAGTGAGTGTGGAAATAAGGAATGAGGCCAAAGTTCAGTGACTGGAGGACTTATTCCAATATTCAATTTCAAAAAAACCGACAAAGATAAAGGGATTATTTCTCTTCTTGTAGAGCAACTCTGGATATGATCTGAAACCACTAGCATAAATAAATAATAATAAATAATAATTAATAATAAAACTAAAAAAAACACCCTAATATCATCATTGATAAACTGCTTACTACATAATTCAGATGTCAGATGATACAGACAAAACTAAGTCTTAACAGTTCATCAGTAATATATTTAAAAACACATTTAAACTATGCCTGTATTCATCACTATATGATATATATTTGTAGTGAAAGTTACAATCCCAGTGAAAAAAAGGAGACCTATTTTCATTCCAAAAAATATCACAGAACTGCGAGATCAATTTGAAAATGATCAATATATGTCATGGGGTTTGTTGAACATCTCTGGAACTGCACCAAAATGCTACATATATTGCACAAACACAGTTTTTTTTTAAAAAAAAAACAGCAGTGCTGACAAATCTGCTAAAATAAATATTGGAATCTAGAACTAAATTCCCTCTCTCTTGTGCTGTCTTTTCATACAAACAAATTAAGAACAGTGTGATCATCCTCTTTTCTCATATCTCACCACTTAGAGGAATGATGTAATGGCAGTGCTCCAGCCACATCTTCCATAAGGGCAGGGCTAGAATACAGATGGCTAATGCTGAATGCACAGGATGACCAGAAAAAAGAAGGCATAAATAAAATTGTGGACCAAATAGGAGCTTCTTTTTATGCGTAATATTTGTAATAGTGAACAACTGTTCTTTCTGTGCTTATTCTTCTCATCTTTCACCCTCACTAGCTGCCATAGAATCATAGAAGTTTTGGGCTGGAAGGGACCTTAAAGATCCTCTCATTCCAACCCCTTGGCACAGGCAGGGAGACCTTCCACTGGACCAGGTCCTGTTGTGTTCTAAACTGGACACTCCAGAACAAAGCAAAAGTTCCCAGTGTTCAAGGTTACTTATTTCTCATTAGTTGCAAAAGATTTGTATTCCCTGTATGTTGCTACCCACCACTAAGTGAATGCATTTATAGCTCCTATACACTCCTGAATGAGGCTGGGCTCTGTCACTGATTTGTTTTCTCAAAGCCAGATTTTGACCCTACATAAGTCATCTTTTATTTCATGGGACAGAACTATTCATCCACATATCCAGAATTACTTGCACGGCACTCGTGCCAACTTGCAGAGCATTTGTGGCAACATTAAGTTGTAACTCGGGACAGCATAAAGTGAACTGGAACACATTTTGAAGTAATAAAACAAATACAGATTTGGCTTCTTTAGCAGAAGGCATAAAAATATAAGCCCTGCAAATTGTTTCTAAATCAAGATATACATTTTGAACCAATGAGGGTAAATTTTAGAATGGTAATTCTATGCTGATAGGAAACCGAGCATGAGTTTCCTCTTCACTTTCAATCTGGCTAGCAGTTATTTGCAATAAATTTCATAATTACTAAGAAATTATAAATTACATATTCTATGCTTTAATGTAGATTCCAGAGGAAAAAAAATAACAGAAGCCAGAGTAAAAGCAACATGTCAGCTCTCTTTACTTCTCTATTTGCACACAAGGTGACAGATGGGCACTGATTATTCTGTCATTAGATCCCACAGCTACAACAAGAACTTTGTGCAGACTTTGAATTCACGTGGCTGTACATGTGTGTGCCCATCTCTGCTTTTCTGGTCCAGTATGGGAGAGGGTTTTTTTTCATCATAGGAGATGAATTTGATACAAAATATGGTGCTTTAGCTCCCCATCACTAGCAGTGAGTGACTAGAGAACAGAAAAGAACGCAAAGATCTCTTCCAAGTTCATTATTAACACTTGAATAATTTTATATGGAAAGAAATATTATCCATGTCTATTTCTTCCAATTAATTACAGGTTTAGACATCTTTTTTAAACCACAGAAAAACCATTACAGAGAAGTAGGCTTTCTCTTCACTCTAGCAAGACTATTTCACATTGTTTAAGAAATTAGGTTTGGTGTGACATGCTGCAAATTAGCAAACACATTTTCTAAGAACAGATAGTCCTCACATTCTAAACACTCAAAAAAATGATGAAACATTCAAGGAATATATTTTTAAGATTATAAATATCTAATTCTCCCCATTATGAGCAAAGAAATTGAGAGCTAAAATGAGAAACATGAAGAAAAACCTTCACGATTAATTTCTTGATGTTGAAGTACTTAGCTCTGTCATCATTAAAAGTTCAGTGAAGTTAAAATTTCCATTAGGGTCAGATTTCTACTTGGACTGAACTGTGCCTCAGTCACCACATTATCCCAGGGATCTGAAGGATTTGTTCACACTGGGAAGGGCAAGAGTCCATTGGAAAAGCCCAATAGATAATTAACAGTTATAGAATACCTTTGCCCATTAACACGATTGGCAGAAATAATCTGCTCCATCAATATCTCCACCCTCTACAGAAGAATGGGAGTGAGAAATACGAGAGATTGACTTTTTAAATTTAAAAACACAATTAAAGCACTAACTATTGGAGGCAAAACAAAGTTCTGCCCATCTCAGAGCCTGGATTAGCTTAAAGGGGTCATGACCCTGCTCACAAGATCCCTTATCAGGGCAATAAGGAGCTCTGTTACCTTACCCAATTTTTATAACAGCCTTTTCCATGGATTTAAGCACACAGTCTCTCAAATAATGAAACTTTCTTGTTGAACACTCCCTACTGTGTATATTTACCTGGTCATTTGTAATGGATCCAAATGTCCTTTTCGGAGCTGTTTTGGGCTGTCATGTGAATAAAAAATTAGAGAGTATTTTAAAATTTGCAGCATTTAGGTGGTTTCATAAATACATAATCAATGACACACGGACACACAGTGTGGTGAGCTAGAACAGCTTCTGAGTACTACAGACAGGACTGGATGTGACAAAGTGCACCAGGAGTCTACACACAGATATTGCAAGTATCATAGTACTGCACCACAGGAATTTGTTAAATCTGTGGGGCACTGACTGCCTGGACATTGTTGGGAAGGATGGGAAAATAGATCAGCTTCTGGTTAATGCTGATAACAGAGACATGATCCACTGTTTTCAGAACATCCTATGGACTTGCACTTGCAGAGCAGTGAGCTGGCAGAAAGAAGGAATTTCTCAAAGTGGGGAAGGGAAAGAATATTGTGCTAAATAATGCTACAAACCCAACTGCTTGCAATACAAAGTACTCAATTTGAGAGGGGCTACCAGTGATTATTCCTTAAAACATATGAATTACGTAATTGTGTGTAACAAGTATCCATTGTTAGCTGACAAAGGGTAAATCAACGCTGGCCTCAGTCTTCATTCAGAAGAGGAGTGAGTCTGAACCTCCAGAGAAAGCCACAGGAGCAAAGGCAGCTCATTGTTTTGTGGCTACAGCTTCACCCTACACTTATTATCAATACTTCAGGCACTGTAAATGACAAACACATCATGTGATATCCTTGGTTCAGCTGAATCTCAAGCAGAAGTCAAGGGCCATGCACAGCTCAAACTTTTGCTAACATTCTACAGGAACTCGTTTCAGTGACTATTGGAACAAGCTAGAAGTTCACATTTATTGCACATTAACAATTGTCTTAAAAGGAAAAAAAAAAAGGAAGAAGAAGAAAGATACTAAAATATTGGTTTCTCATCACAAAGTAAATCAGTAATTCCTTGAGCAATTAAATAAAAGCCTTTGGCTGAAATGTAGTTTTGAGTCCAAAGTAAAATCTTTTCAGAAAGTCCAGAAAATGATGCATGTTTGCTAAATGCTGGGTATTTCACATGGAACAACACAGAAAATCTTTGCAGGTCTTCTGCAGAACTACAAGACAGGTCCAAGACACTTTTTCCTTGCCTGTTTTTGCCAAGACATGTGGAACTGCTCTGTGACTGTGCTGTCTGTCAGCAGAGAAGAGAGTACAGCAGCACAACTTCAGCTCTTAATGCAGAAAAAAACAGACCACAGTTACACGGTGGACAACTTTTTTCTATTAAAACTGAAAATTAAACTTGCATTTTCCTTTCAAAAGGCGATACTTTGGCTGTGAAATTGTGAATTGCCAAAGCCAAGTTGATGTCTTAAACACAAAACATTCCACATGGCAGGCAATGATGGATCAATGTGTCTGTAATGGGTGCATATGAATGCACTCAGATCCAAACTACCCTAAGTGGTGCAGCTCTAATAAGGGTCCCTTGTCTGCTATTGTTCACCCAGCGTGCAATTTGCTGTCCATGCATTGTAGAAAATTACTATTTGTTGGACAGCTGTCCTGCTTAAAGGCTCCACAGTCACTCCCCTCATGACACCCCACAGCTTACAACCCAAAGTTACTGGAAATAAGTGTCATTAGTACCAGCAGTTACCTTATGAACTGAGTGGCAGAACTTCAAAGGAGAAAAATAACATGACAAAGGTAGGAATTTTTTAGAGTGCACACCTCAGCAGATGCAGAGTTGCTTACAGATTTGAAACACTCTTTGTCAAAGCAATGCAGCTTTTTAATTTGTAGGCCAAGATCCTTAAGACTTTTGTTCAATTTATGGTTTTCTGTCAGTGTCATGCACTGTTTCCATTGGTTTCCTTTGAAGGAAGCAAAAAGTTTAGCTTGGAATAAACTGAA
Source organism: Acrocephalus scirpaceus scirpaceus (assembly GCA_910950805.1). Taxonomy (NCBI): domain Eukaryota; kingdom Metazoa; phylum Chordata; class Aves; order Passeriformes; family Sylviidae; genus Acrocephalus; species Acrocephalus scirpaceus. The sequence continues at coordinate 80,017,660 of OU383776.1, read as the reverse complement.
CTTTCAGGTTCAGAACCACAGTAAAAATAGGACTTGGAAGCATCCAATTATGCATAAACCTAAAGTGCATTTTCTGCATTCAGAATCCTAATTAGCTCCATTCCTACGTAAGAGCTGAGGACATCATATTATTAGCAATGTCTACACCATAACTTGCTACTTTTCCACCTCCAATTATATAAGAGCTCCTATAAATGGAAAACCCTGCCAAAATTTCCTCCCCATCTACACAACCACACACAAAACTGGTCTTGTCCCATGAAACAAGAGCAAGCACAATGCTGTGGATGGGATAAATAAAACAGAAGGATAATAATGAACCATTTTATGCTGGAAAGGAGCAATAAAATGTACAACACGGAATGAAGAAGAGGACAACCAATGCATTTAATACTGATTTTTCTGAAAAACAAACAAACAAACAAAACAAAAACACACAAAAAAAAAAAACCCCACCAAAAAACAAAACAAACAAAAAAAAAAACCCCAAAAAACAACCAAAAAAACCCCCCCAAAAAAACCCAAGGAAAAAAAAAAGCTAGGAGATTGACCCAAATAGGAAAATACTTCCTTGGAAATATAAATTTAATGTTACTATTACAAAACTCCAACAGTCCTAATAATTGCATTGCTGGAGTCTCAATAAATTTTTCAGATGAGTTGGTCCTTTCTTTGAGAAGTCTTGTTTCAATCTTATCATGTTCTAAATATTGTTTATTTTATTTTCTAACATAGGTAGATAAAAGATAGGAATGTTTTTTTTGAGACAGAATATTTTTTTCTTCCTACTTAATTCTTGGCATTCAATTGTCAGAACAGGTTTATTAGATCACCTTCATCTCCACTGAGGAAAAACAATTAGGGACAGTGCATACTGTATTTTTGATTTATTTACTTTTTTTTCTGCCCTAAGTTCTTCAGTCTACATTTCGATTGAGCCTGGAATTCCCTACCTTAAAAGTGTTTATTTTTAACCACAAGTTTTACAAGACAGACAACAGGAAGACCTGAAAATTGGTAACCTACATGAACTTCACATTTTCAAGACTGCACCAGGTTCCATGAATAAAAAGGAAGTTCTCTTTCCATAGCACATCTCTAGCCTTTGAAATGTCATTTCAAGTTGAGTTGTTTGCAGATTCTTAATTAAATCTAATTTATCTTTCAAACATGGATGACAATTAAAAAACAAAAACATAACAAAAATAAAGAAAACCTAAAGAAAACAGAATCATGAATCTTTTATCTTAATAGAAATTTACTTCATCCACCTCTAGAAAGCAGGATGGGAATAATGGTGAACTCACAGTGCTGCATTAACAGGACACAAAATTACCAAGAAATTCCTTGGACTTGAGTGGTCCTTCACAACGCACTGCAGACAACAATTATGTATTTCAGAAAAATATGCAGCTGCACCACAACACTGTAAGGAATTTATGTTCACAATAATGCTGTTTGCTGTATATAAATAGTTGTATAGACTAACTAAAGATGGGAAATTGAAGCGCAGAGACACTTTTATCAATTGTCCAAAGTTTGTAGCTGGTCTGAAAAAGGCAGCCACTTCTGAGTTAATCATATTTGAAATTAAACTTTAACATTTTAATCCTTAGAAACTAATTATTAGAATTCAACTTTAGGAGCTAAACTTTAGAACTGTAAACTTCAAGCAAAGTTCTTCCATTTAGAGCCACTTTGACCAAAACAAGGGAGGTGAACTGCTGCAGGTAACAAGAAGGGAGGCAACCTCCCCTCTTAATCTCCTCCATTATAGTTGCTCAGAAATATTCACAGACATCCTACTGAACAAAAAGCTACATTTTCAACACCCTGAGGATATTCAGATTAAGGTATTAAACATGTTTGAGCTTTGCTCTGAATTCCCATGATAAAGCTCCAGACACCTGACTTGCCTCTCAGTATGTTTCTGCCTTTGGAGTCTCACTATAGATATATAATGAAGGGGGAAGGAAAAAAAAAATAGGATTTATATCAGGCAACAATACACCCAACAAGTGCATTTTGATATTTGCATTATACAAGGTGACAGTTACATATTTGCTCTATTTCCTGGCTGTGAACAGGCACGGAACCGAGGATGTGCGAGAAAGAGAAATAAATGAGTACAAGGCTCCGATGCAGCGCCGTGCCTTTGGAGGGAAGCACTAACAATTCTGTACAGCTGCTCAGAACAGCTCCTAAATCACAACCTCATTTTGCCTCGACAGCCAAAGGCGGTGTCTGAGCTCCCAGAGGCACATTTGGAGCTCGGGGTGAGCGCTGCCAGGTGCTGGTGAGGGGTGAACCCGCTGTGCCCTCCCGCTCACATCCCTGAGCACATCAGCACTGCCAGGCAGGAGGGGATTAAACCTGGCAGGCACCTGTACACCAGGAAATACAAACAACCAGGTCTGAAAATTCCTTTCCCCTAAAGCAGGCATCCCCCAGCTGGCAGGGATTTCAGTGGAGGCTGAGGGCAATGGATACGTGTGGATTCGGTTCGTGGCAGATGGGGAAACAAAATATGAAATAGGCTGGAAACCTTGTGCTTTGCTGCACATCAACATCCATGAAATATCTATAGTTATTATCCCATTCCCTCCTATACATACACTCACACAAATTCAGTCTGGATGATGTCTTTAAATGCATGGCACCCTCATTAAGAAAAATCCATATTCTAACCTCTGATGCTGCAGCTTTTCCAACAAGTTGTTTAGCAAGATTGTCTTCTTTGACCTAACACCCTTCCAAAGCTCAAGTTCAGCTGGGAGCAAAATCACTGTGTCTTCCCTTTGTGCTTACACTTGTAGGAGAAAGTGCTGACAAAATTTCCATCTGAGTAGCGGGAGCATCTCTCTCACACACACAGGTGGAATGCCCCTCCAGAAACACAAGGAAATTATTTCATGTGCAGGGACAGCACTTCAATGCCCATGTGTCACTGCTTTATGAATGTTGATTAAGAAAATCCACAGCCTTAATGCACAAAATTCACAACCCATCTGGGCAAAAATATAGCAGGGTGAGAAAAAAAAAAAAAAACAACAAACTCTAGCAGAAAAGAGTTTACATCCTCCACTTGGAACAGATTTCCCCCAGCTTCCACAAGCAGGCTTTAGGAATTCTAGACCTGTCACAACTACTGCAGCAATGACCTGATCATAAGCCTCTCTCAAGGCCTCCACTCTGCAGGGTTTTGTAAAAATCAAAATAAGAAAGACTGTGTGCGTGTGACATTTAACTGCCACGGGATCAGTTTTGCTTTTGAAAGAAATAAAGCTATACTTTTTCAAGGAATGAAAACTTATCCTTTTTTTATTACTCTCAGAAAATAACAGTGAGACTCCCATATTAAACTGTAAAAGTATGTGACGTATGCAAGTGCAAGATGCCACTCCACTGCACATGGGAAGATAATAAATAATACTGCAATTTCAGAGAAATAAATGAGTGACAGTGGCTGAGAAGAAATACAGAGTGGCACTACTAAAAATAGTTCCGGAGAGACTGAATTCTAAAACTCAATAAATGAAAGTCTTTTCACCATACTGATCAAGGATGGTAGGGGATAAACCAAAAATGTATTTCTGGGTGCTGGATTTCTCAGGAACTTGACTTCTCCCTCCTCCAGTGTTACTGACTCCTATTTATCTGACTCACTAGAACAAGAGCAAGATAACAAAGAAGAAAGATTTCCTTACTGTAAGGCAGCAACTTGAGTCTGAAAGTCAATTTTGAAAAGAAATCTCTTGCTACCTGTGTGTATTGAAAGTTCTAGCAAATAAATTGTCCTGACTTTCCAGTTAATGAGTTATATTCTGAGAAAATGCTTCCCTGTGAGTTTGGGATCAAAAAAATCTTATAAGAGTATTTGATTTATACTTCAATATATAGTTTTACTCAAGAATATATTCCTTTCTAAAAACAAAAATAAAACTCCAATTTCACTCTAATTGAATGCACTTGAGCTATTTCTCGGTCTTACAATCAGAGATGGAATTGATGTAACTGATTTGAAAGAAAGAAAATAATTTTAAGAATATTAGAAAGGCATGTTTACAAGGGAAACACTAAGCACTCACCATTCCATTCCAGCTTTTCTGCTCCGTTTTTGTTTGCTGTTTATATTCCCTAATAGCAGTTTAGCCATGAATATACACTAAAAATCATGGCTAATGGACAGGGATTTTTTTTCTTCCAGAAGGAAAAAACAAAAATCAAAGGAAACCATAAGGCCATAGAACACAGTAAGCCAATATTTAAGCGTGAAGAACACCAGCTTCAGAAGGTAAATACAATATCCATCTCCTGTTGCAGAGCTCTAGATTAGTCTCACCAGGTAACGTGAATCCTCCAATAAATTGTAAACTGAGACAAACCCTCCCACAATTCATGGGGAAAGAAGCAGAGGGTGGTGGATGTCAGGAGTGAGGTGAGTGATGGAGAGTGGTGTATCTCCTCAGCAAGGTTAATGCCAGAATAAATAACACAGCTCAGGAGTTATTTAGCAACGTGGCTGCCCTCTCACAGAGTGTGCTATTCCAGAAAAAGCAAATTAAACAAAGGTAGGTGAAGCCATTTCAGCCCAGTAAGGATTCCTATAACCCAAGTCAAAGTTATTCCTATAACCCAAATCCAAGCTTTCCCAGGCCTGGGCCCACACAAAGCACTTTCCTGAGGTTAATTCAATCACTGTCCTGAAACAGATGTTCCCAGATAACAGCTCACATATTGTTTGTGGTACAATAAAACTCCGTAATAGGCACACACAGAAATTGGACCTGAGGCCTCTTCCTCAGCGAAAAACACCAACAGCTTTGGGGCAGCTGCCACCATTCCAGCCAGGAAGGTGTCAGGGTGGCAAAGCAGAACTGAAAACTCTCCCCAGACCCCTCCCAGCTGCTCCTCTCTGATGATCACCCCTGGCTAAACACCCAGCACAGAGAATCCATCGTGCTCTGAGACTCTTGCCAGCAAGGACAGCACCTCCCAGGCACCAGCAGGTTGGAACCAGGAGCAGGATGGGACAAAGCTCCCTCTGGGGATGGTGGCAGGCTCTGAATAATTCATTGTGAAGTTTAGCCTTCATATTCAAAAAATGTAGTGCAAGAAAGCAATTCTACCAAACTAAAACCATTAAAATATTTCATCCTGAAATCCAGGAAATATGTATTATGTCCATCATCTGGGAAAATGACCATGGAAAACAAAGCACAGCTCAAACAATTTAACTTAAATTGTCTTTATCAAATTAGACACAAAGACTTCATGTATACCTTGATTTGTCCCCTTAATTATTTTCTATTTCTTTACCTTAGCATATTGCTAAGATTCTTGCATATTAAGGTATTAAGCTATGGACAGTAATTCAATTTATTATGTTGATAAGCAGTCAGCTAAACACACAGTTGATTCTGAATCCAAAGATTTAGTTGGGCATGTTACTATTTTTAAAACATGCCTAGGATGTTCTACCAAATACTACAACTGTCATTATTCATCAGGTTCACAGATACTGAAAGAACACAAAACAAGTACTCTCCAAGACAGGATTGAGTCAATCTGCTCACAGAAATCTGCAGGACTGCTGTCTGCAATAAAACAGGTTTCAGTTGTTACATGGATTCAAAATAGAGCACTATCTTCAAATCCTAAGGTGACACTATAAAACTAAATTTTTTATGTGTTCTACCTACAGAGTCAAAGCTCTGCTTCCACACTCAATTAACTTTACTGGTAACATAAGAAGAGGCCTACTGTGGTTATATGTGGAAGCACCCATTGTGAAATGTAAAATTAAGTGAAATCTGTTTTGAAATCCACCGTTATGGCTTTTAACAAAACAGCAAACCTAAACTAAATTAGGGAAAGTGAGAATGACAGCTGAAGCCACAGAGCTTCCAAGAGGGCTAAGCATTATTAAAGTTTTTCCTTATTATGCTCTTAGGCACAATCTGATTAGTTCCAACAGCTGCCCAGCAGGAAAAGCCAAGCCATCATTCCACAGGAATACTGGAAGTGAGGAACCTTCAGCTCTCAGTGATGCCAGACCCAGGTAGCACACAGCACTGCAGCACCAGCTCTTCCCTCCTGATTTACAGTGATGCTCAGTATTTGGAATGCAAATCATGGCAGAAGCTCCTGACCAGCATAATATGAGCTACTAAAACCTTTCCTGGTGGATAAACTTGCTCCACCCACAATATAGAAAGAAAAAAAAAGAATTTTTTTTTTCTTTAAAAAAAAGGAAATAATCCACTGTGGATAAATGTTTTCCAAGTCTTTGTTAGAGGCAATGAGTAACAAAAAAGGAATTTTCTTTGCTACCTTGCTTGTGAAACTCAGTAGCCTGAAGCATATGCTGTGCTGTGACAAATGTGCCGTTGAACTTTAAAACAATATTCAAAATAGATTCTGAAAGACTTCACCTCTGTTTGCAGGAACTCTCATAGCATTGTCTGAATATTACAAGAGTGATGAGGAGACAGATTTTTTACCACTTCTTCCAGTGCCCTGGATGTTAAGATAGGATTTCAACAATCACAGACACAGCACTGACTGTGAAAGGCTTTAAGTCTAGGACAGAGATTTTCAGCCAGCTGGAACCCTGAATCATACACTATTCATGTCATGCACTCTATCATCAAATAATTTTCAAGTTGTTATTAAAGCGGATCAATAAAAACCACACAGGTTTTAATTCCACAAAGGTGAATTCACTTCTGAGGAAGGCTTGACTCTTCTTCCAGTTCCTCAACACAGGAAAACTTAGGAGACAATCATATTTCTAGTATTGCAAAGTTTTCTGACACTGGGTAGCAGAACAAGTTCTCTGGGTTTTAATTCCCACCTTAGTTCAAGCATATACACATTTTAAATATGAACCAAATTAATTGTATTTCTGCTTAATGTAATACAATGGGCATGGATATTAATGAAAAATGTCTTTGCACAGTTTCTCATCTCCTCCACGAGCCTATGAAACTGTATACTTTTTAAAGTTAAATAATAAAGTAGAAGTCTTTTATCTCTGCACCCAAAATACATTCCAAAGACAGGGCTGTTTTCAGAGTGTAAGAATGCCACCAGTGGGCTGGTGTAAGCAGAAATTAAAACAAGTGATCATCACACAAATGTAGTGTCTAAAACTTTGTCAATGTTCTGAACACTCAAATTTTACAATTTAGAATTTTTAAAAAATAGGTACAAAATTTAAAAATTAAAAAATAATAGCAACAACAACAACAAAAAACCCAGATAAGAATGTTAGAATCAGCACTGCTGGGCAAGAAATCTATGAGCCTCAAAGTGGCAGAAGCCCAGGAACAGCTCAGGAAAATAATCTGGTGATTCCCAAGCATCTGATATCAAATGTTAGAGATGGATACAAGATCAGAGGAAACTCATTTTCACCCTGCCAGGCCATACTTGGGTCAGGCCCAGAAATCAGTGCCTGCCCCTCCTCTTCCCCCAGTGAGGGAGCTGCAGACTTTAAAACAGAGACAAGCTAAGACTGAGAAGACCCAAGTCCAGCTCAGATGATAAATGAGGGTGTCCAGCAGAGGTGACAATGTACCTAATGCACTTCTAAACCCAAATAATAAATATATCAGAAACAGATACTAAAACAGATATTAAAACACACACACACTAACAGGTTTTTCTCTTTAGCTTTGCCAAAGGTCCACTTAGACACTAAACTTCATTGCCAAGAACTCTGGATGATGCTGGCAGCTGAAGGTTTGAATTATTCAAATGGAAGATTTTTTTTTATGAGAGAGGGGCTGAAATACCTCAGAATTTAAAAATAAGCATTAATGTAGAATCTTACAAATCAGCAGGTAATCTGGAAACTTCAAGGAACTCATTCAAGTTCTGATATTGTACAAGCAGAGTGAGTATCTTGGATATTCATCATGGACAAATACTTCATTTATGTAAAACAATAAAAAGTGTGAAACCATTTATTGTAAAACAGTAAAAGGTGATAGGAAAGCTCTACCAGTGTTTTAGGCTCTATTTTAAAGACTGACTTTCAAATTATGGTATTCACAACATTTCTTGGCTTTCCCAACAAATGCCAATTCACAGAAGAGTTGTATATAAGTGCCAGAGAACTATTTTTGATATTAGATGGGAAAGAGGATGAGGAACAAAATAGAAGTTACTCCTCTGTTTATAGCTTTAAATCTGCTGCAACAATTTATCTTGAAAAACCCCTAATGGAAATGAGGATGAAAATTCTATGGCTGAGGTTAAGATGAAGAAGAAAATGTATTCTCCCAGTAAAAAAGCCATATAATACCCCAGTCTGAAAAGCACAGAGGAATATCCTGACTCAAAAGAAAAAAGAAAAGAAGAAAAAAAAAATCAACTAACCAAAAAAACAGAAAACGTCAATTTGCTTGAAAAAGCAGAGAAAAAAAAAACTACAATTATTCGACTTTGGAACATCAGCAATAACCAAAGCAAGAATACATCACATTAATAGAGCCAGCAATTACAGCACAATGAGAGAAAAATGTATTTCAATACTGAGAGCTGATGACTCAGAACTCATTTCTTTTAGCAATGTTTCTTTTTGTTTCTTCAGAATTGTCTGAAATAGTCTTTGCTACATGTCCCAGCTTCAAAAGCTCTACGGGATTAAAGTGTTCAGACCAATTATGTTTCTGGGTTAGAGAATATAAATTATTTTGCAATACACCTTTCTTTTAGGAATAAAAATAACTGTACTAATGCTGTCAAGTGCCATGAACCGTAGCTGACACTTGATTTAAATATACTCTTCGATAGCTCTTTCTTCTTAAATGGAAGGAAAGTATTCAATGTATTTGGGGGAAAACTAGCTAGGGTATTTAAATCTTTGTTGCTAAAATTCAATATTAGAAAGCTAAAAGTAAAATTAAAGTCAAGAACACATTATTATTATTATAAAAGCTACCTGAATATTTTAGTTGCATATTTTATAACAACTTGCACCAGGAAAAACTGAAACTACTTTTTAGGATATGAAAACATATCCTGAAAATTGGAAATCTCCAAATCTTTGTCCCACCTAGGAGGGATGAAAAATGAGTCTTGGAAAAGTGGGATGAAAAGTGAGTCTTAGAAGTGAGTCGGACAAAAGAAAATCCTTCACAACTAATAGTCACCTTTTATTTTTCTTTTCTTTACTCAACATTTTGAAAATAGCAGAATTGTTTGACAACCTCAAAAGTGCTTGTGAAAAAAGACAGCTATTCCTTAAAAACTTGGCATTTTTAATCATCAGAATAATATTAAGATCTGCTGGAAATCTAATTCAAGGTTTCTCATGACAGCCATCCAAAATACAACTAAGCCATGCATTGATGCATCCATTACAATAAGTAAAGGAAGCAGAAAAAAGGAATCCTTGCAAAGTTATTCTGAAAGAAGAATTACAGTGAGTCCAAAGAACTTTTACAGTGCATGCAGTAACCATTAGCTGATACTCTTGCAGAACTTGTGACCATTGTTTTTCATTTGCTTGAAAAAATAACGGTCTTTAAAATGTTTTATACCTGGATGGTGACAGCTATTCCTGACTTTTAACTACAAAAATTACCAAAAAAAAGTTAAAGTGTTGGATGTTGGATGCAAAGTGAGCAGTATATCAAGCAGAGGCACTAACATAATTTCTAAAAAAATGGTCTGAAATTCAGACACCTGTGTCAGGTTATTCTTTAAAGATCAAATAAGGGCCAAAGAGAAGCATCTCTATTCACAGAAAAAGGCATGGAATATGTAAAAATAATGCTACAATACCACGACAATACTGTTATGGCATTTGAAAAAGGCTCCTACTTCTTTCTTTTGTGGTGTACAAAAATATGACACTTTTAAAATATGGTAGATTTTGAGACAGTAGGAAAAATTAAGGGTGCAGCATAATCTGTCCTGAGTGCACTTCCATCATTTTTTGTAACTTCACGTGGCACTGCACGTTTGCAGTTCCAATATCATGCAGCTGTGCAAACCAAAGTATAATTTCATTTAGAAGGGGAAATTTAGTGCTTTTTGGGGTTTATCAGTGGAGAGCATGATAGACCATGTAATTGGCAATTTCTTATAAATGGCACAATTGTTTTCTCCATGTCAGTGGGGAAAATGTTCCTTTCTCTGAGCTGCCACACACACGGGCTGTGCAAACAAACCCTGAGCCCTCTGTGCCCAGAAAGCAGCCCCACATCTGTGCTAAAACTGATCTGTCCAGACATCAGCCAAGGATGATGTTCAGCTGAGACGGATGAAGTGCAGCTCTGCTCCTGACAGATCCGTGCCTTGCAGCTCGGGTCTATCATCCTCCCCGCTCAGAAACATGCTAAGTTATATATTATTGTTCCGTGACAGCTCGTGTGAAAATCAGAGCCTGGGATGCAGAAAGAGACACCAACTTGTCCCTCACCCTAACTCACTGAACTTGCTGTGCCTGGAGCTAGGCTTTCTCCTCCAGTCCTCACTCAATCCCCAAAGGGACGTCAGGATAACGGGAGCTGACAGTTTTACAGCAATAGTGCCATAAACCACCCTAAAGGAGCCTTGTATCAACCAACAAGAGGCAATTACCTTGACTCCTGACTCACTACCACCAGTCAGGAGCTGAGTTTTATCTCCTCGCTGACACCAAGTCACAGCTGCAGGAATGCAAATCAGCTGCTTTTCCCTTTTAAAGCTCAGGCCCAGTGACTTTTTCGAAATCGTGTTCACAGATGAGCACTTGTCTGTCCACATCTCTCCAGACAAATTACTACTGAGCAATATTTTTATTCTAGCGCAAAATCTTCTTTAAACAATCACATGTTTTGGTATTTTGGAGTGCAAGAAAAATGAGCAAATAGGGTGGAGGATTTAGAAGAAGGCAGATTTTCAGCTACAGCATGAAATAATGAAAATAGACTTATTTTGCAAAAGTGATGTAAAAACTTTAGATGATAATTAAGCACATCTCAGGGGGAAAGCACGCAGGGGGAACCATCCATGTTAAAAACAATCCATGTTAAAAAAACTGGAGATGTGTTAACTTTAACCAAAACACTGAATTTCTATCAGCAAATGAACAAGGGAAAGATGTTTTGGGTCTGACCTATTCCCCCATTGTGGAGTTAGGACAAAAGTACTTGGCACCACTCAAAAGACAGCCTGTCTGTCCTAAAAAAAGCCTCTTTTAAAGGGCAGCTAAAAATTACCTTAGAAAGACAACATGTCCATCTCTCCCTATTTATTAAATTACAAGCACTAGAGAGTGACCTTAGAGCTTGACTGGAGCTCAACTCCAAAGCAAAAAAACTTCCTAAATCTATTTTTGAGCTCTCTCAATCCATTACCTTCCCTTTCCATGATGGGACAAAAAATGGGAAAGAAGAAACAGTACTGAGCCACAAATGTCTGCAGTTTAATCCACCTGAGACATCCCAGTGAGGGTGAATTCAGCCTGGTCTGAAAAGTTGGGCTGGAGGAGACCCACAGAGTCACAGAGTGGGTGGGGTGGGGTGGGAAGGGACCTCTGGAGATCTTCAGGTCCAACCCCTCTGCTAAAGCAGCTGCACATCATCACGTCAGGTGGGGTTAGACTTTTTCCAGAGGATTGTGGAGGAAGGAAAACAAACCATCCCCCTCTCCAAGCAGAAGCTCAAGATTTTAGTCTAAGCTATAGGACAGTGAGAAGGAAAAGAAACCCAGAATAATTTAAAACAAACAAACAAACAAATAAAACAACAACAACAAAAAAAACCAACACCAAACCCAAAACCAAAAAAACCCCACAAAAACCACAACCCCCCCCCCAAAAACACACACACACACACAAATGAACCAACCAAACAAACAAAAAAAACCCACCCACCAAAACAAACAAAAAAACACCACACAACCCAAAACCTCAACATTAACCATTCTATCTTGTTTTTTTCTCTGTCTACTGAACCCTACAGGTGCAGCATTAAAACATAAACAGACCAGGGAAAGGTTGTTGGCCTCCTCCACTGTTACAGCTTGTGACTTCCACATTTGTATCCCTGCTAACAACAGGATTATCAACAAAGATTTCATTAATATGACTTTCTGATACACATTTAGCTACAAATGTAGTCTCTGTCTGTAATTCTAACTACCTTCCTAGATTTATTTCTACATAAAACATCTCTTCCACTCCTGATCCTGACAGTGATATGAGTTACTTGATCCAAGGCTGCTGTGAGGCTCAGAAATAACCAGTTGCAAACATGAAATATGATGCTTGAAGTATGATGAAGAACTGTGATTTCCATCTTCCATGGGTCATGGAATTGACAAACTGTATCAGAAAGAAGGGGATATCTTCTATTGAAAGGCATCACAAAGATGATCTAGAGCAGCGAGATGAAACTCTCCTCATCAGAGGCAAGACTGACGTGTTGTGAGCCTGAGCAGGAATCTATTTTGGCAGATTACAGAGGTATGAACTGACAGCTACAAAGAGATTATTATATTATTCTAGAAGGGATGCACCAGCTGCTTCTGATAGGTAAATACAGCAAAATTACTGTTACAGGTAAGAGTAATGGAACTGTAACAGTAACACCAATCTAATTTCCCCAAAACTGCAAAGGATTAAAGGAAAAAAATATTAGCACACAGGATCAGCTCACAGAAAAAAATGCTCTATTCCTGTTGAACCTGTGCAATTTCTAGTGTACATGGTACACCTAGCTGACAAGACATGGTAAGAAATCAATTAAAATAAATATTATTTAAAACATGCACTTGTGTGAATCCTTCTCTATTCAAAACCTGTTCTGAACCAGCTCAGCTTTTTAACATTTAAGAGAACAAAGAAATGCTTCACAGTGAAATCTTTGCAGACAAAGCAAAGCCTGTGACACCCATAAATATTAAGTGTATTAATCAGGTTATACTAAATATCAGCTTGCCTTGAGCTCAAATGTAAGTGTGCTGGAACAGTGTAATCAACAACAGCAAGTAGGTATTTATGGCACCGTGGTGGCACTGCCTGACACAATGCACATTTTCTGTCAGTCTGTAAACAATGGGACTGCCCTGAACAAAGCCCTGTAGGCTGGGCTGCCCCCTGGGTTAAACCAGAACATTAGTATTTGCAGGTTCATCCCCAGTCAGAAATCACTGTTTATTCAGGTTTCAATGCACGATTTGCTCCTGCATCCTACTGTTTTCACATACTATTTCTATTTATGAATGCCCAGCTCTTTTTCCCTATCATTTCCCACTTATACCTAAAGTAGTTATCTCAACTGAGACAAGAATGGTTGGGTTTCCATCTGGCCATTTATTTCTTGTCTTAGCTGCACCTACCAGCTCCTACCATCAGTGTTATGCCATCCTCTTCCCCAATCCAGCTATTTCTCATTCTAAATGAATTTTCTTCTATTGTTAAATAATACCCAAGTTCTCCTTCCTCCCCTTGTTCACAGCAAACACTGTTTATCATGTGAAACCTTAATGTCACTCCCTCTATGGTCACCTTGGGGCATCTCAGCAGAGAAACACAATCTTTTATAATGCCATGCACAGCAGCTTTGGGGAGCAGCAACAAGCTCTGCGTGACTGTCTCCTCTTTTTATTAACAGTAAAACTGTTGCATTTTTAGAGTTCATCTGTTTCAAACAGGGTCGGGAAAGCCAGAGACCCAGAAAGTTTTGAGGATGCAGTACCATGAATCGGTTACATATCAAGGAGTTATTTTCTATTCAGGCACACCTTGACAAAATGCAGGCAGGCAAAAAGTACCGGAGTGTTAATCAGTATGGTAATTAAAGCAACTGCCTTGTTTTAAATAAATCAAACCCTGCTTTACAAAGCTTCCACTGAATCCAAAATACAAGAACCTAATTTCTTACGAAGTTTTGCTTTCTACTGTTTTAAGGTGTAGGATAAGAGGCAGGATATTAAGAAAAAAACCAAAACCAAACCAAAACAAAACAAAAAAACCCACCCCCCAAAAACCCCACGTAATTTACTTTTTAGATTTTATCATTTCTTATCTAGTTTGTGAAAGAAGCTAAATACAGAAATTAAACGCAGGCTTCTCCACAGCCTGTGAGAGGGGCAGTAAGGTAAGTGTAACAAAGTGAGGAAATATTCTAACACATGGCTGTTACCTTCCCAAGGAGCTGCAGAGGTGCTGAAAACGTGTTAAATACCTATAAACGACTCAGTCGAGTTGGTAGTGAGAAGTTCCCTCTTTTTTAGACTTTGTTATGGACAGAGTCTGTTTCTACCTATATTTGGGCAAAATAGGCCTGGCTTCACACAGGCAATAAGAAAATCTTGGCTAAATTTGTTTCAAAAGTGAACTACAACTGAAAAACTTTATCTTCATTTCACAATTTGTCAATTTTTGATTACTTTCTGTCCAAAATTCAGAGCAACACATTTCGCTCTGCTGCTGCACATACACTAAAGCTTTCCTGCTTGTATGAAGTGACCTCCCCATTTTATCACCTCCCACTCCCCTGCCACCTCCAAGCTGCCCTGCCAGCCCATTTCATATCGGGTGCTTCCCAAAATTCCCCCCAGAGCCAGGCCAGCCCTGCTGGGCCCATCCTGCCCAGAGGGCACAGCAGCTCCCTGTGCTGCCATCCCCCCACGTTTCTGTTTGCTGCTTATAAAAGGAGGGGAAAAGGCCAACACCATCAGGAGCCAGCAGATCTCAGCACCTTCAGAGCACACAGCAAAAACCCGAGCAGGAGGTGCACAGAAAGCACATTTGGGGAGGGAAGGGAGCAGCAGCATCACCCTGTGTGCCTGTCACCCTCCCTCCTGGTATTTCAGCACCACCCACTCTTCCTTTCCTTCTTCACCTCCCCAGTCTTCCCCACCAATAAACCACAAAACTTAGAATGGCTTGGGTTGGAAGGGACCTTAAAAATCACCTGGTTCCACCCCTGCCATGGCAGGGACACCTCCCACTGTCCCAGGCTGCTCCAAGCCCCAGTGTCCAGCCTGGCCTTGGGCACTGCCAGGGATCCAGGGGCAGCCACAGCTGCTCTGGGCACCCTGTGCCAGGACCTCACAATCCTCACAGGGAATCCAAAATCCAATTTAAACCTACATTCTGTCAGAACAAAGCCTTTCCTCCTTGTCCTGTCCCTCCAGGCCTTCTCCAAAGTCCCTCTTGCAGCTCCTTCAGGTACTGAAAGGTCTCAATAAGGTCACTCTGGAGCCTTCTTTCCTCCAGGCTGAAGAATCTCAATTCTTTTAGCCTTTCCTCAGAGGAAAGGTGCTTAATCCCTTTAATTATCTTCCTGGACCTCCCCTGCTCTAGGAAATACAGGCTGTATTTCCTGCCTGCTCACCAGAATCCTTTATTTCTACTAGGGTTTTTTGTTTGTTTGTTTGTTTTGGTTTGGGTTTTTTTAATCCTTTTTAGGATTATTTTTGATATTAACATTCTGAAAATTACCAGTTGAACAACACTCTGGCTGTCAGAAACTTCTTTTTGGTTTTTACAGATAATTTCCAAGGTATGGGAAATTGCTGGCTCATTTAAAGGCAGTAGATCCATAACTCAAAACCAAAACAAAATAAAACAAAACCAAAAAACCACCTGACCAACAGGCATTCAAGGGAAAAATGCAATTAATTATTTCAGAAGATCTGCCTACAAGGCTGTGATTTCACAAATGATTTTGTTTGCAGCACATGCAGCACAAGATTTCAGAACTTCCAGTCCACAGCAGTGTGTGTTCAACCTCACCACCTTTCTTTCCTTTATGTGGTAAAAGCAGTTTTTCAGAGACACTTGCAGAAACATGTCACTCATCTTTTTTATTTATTTTTCCCCTAATTAAAAATTAAATAATTTGATATTTAAAAAATTATTTACACATTTTTGTTGAAAACCTTCTCAGGCAGACCCTCTCCTCTTGCACTGCATCCCCAGCCAAGGCCTTGGGCAGAGCTCCAGGCTGGATTTCAGATGAGCTCCCACTCGTGTGGCACAAATGTGTTCCCACTCTGCTGATCTGGTACATTGTCTCCCTAAATGCACAGGCCAAAAATAATCTCACCAAACAAGACTGCTGTTGTGGTGATCTGAACTGTTGCTCATCAGGCCCAGGGACTCCTGATTTTGCCATTTCCTATACTTTTTCCTTTCCCTACAATAAGAGCACTTTTATCTCCGATAACTCACATTTCTCTGCTCAGACTGGGTATTATTTTGCCCCATTTTGTGTGTAACCCTGGCTTTTTCATTATTTTCTGCTCCTGCTGTTATTTATTTAATATGCTGTTTTTCAATCCCCAAAATCCCATTTAATATGCCACATAAAGAACACCCTGTCCTACTGGATGCTTCTGCTCCAGCTAGCTGAGAAAACCCCAAACAAAACCCACACATGTAGATATATCTGTTCTGTAACCTAGGAAAAGTTTTAAAGAGCTTATTACAAAGACTTCAAACATTATAGTAAATTCTTGGTAAGTTTCAAGTTCCTTGGCTGCACTGAGAGCAGACAGACATGTGTGGGATCTTTTCTCTTTTTTATTTTGATAGCTAGCCAGAAATGCCCAGTGGGATGCAGTTTCCTGAAAGACATTTTTATGTCTTTGTCACTCCTTAGCACCCACACTGCCACAATTACTTCAGGTTCCAAGCAATTTAAAAGAGCTAAAAGAAGGCAGAGCTTTATTTGTATTAAATTGCCAGTAAGTACTGATATCAGTGAATATCAGCTATCCAGTCAGTCAAGCAATATATTGGATAATATAATCTATATTCTTCTGGCAGTAAGGAGGGTCAGATTGGCTCCTGAGCAGCCAAACCACAAAATAGTTCCCTGTTCCAAATCAAAGAAAGTGAGGGCGATTTTAGCTCCCCCCAAACTGTTTCAGGGTAGGTTTCTTTCCTGTTCTTAAGTTTGTTTCAATAAACTCAAATGAAAGTGATCATTTATATAGCAATCACACGCTCTTGTTTAAATAAACATCACGTTATGTTATTCTTCTATTCCCTAATCCCAGTTCCCCTGTTACTTGTTAGATAGAATAAAAGAAGCAAGAATATGAAATATTCTGCTCTTAGAAGGTCACTGGAACTGCTCTCCTTGCATTCATGCACATCTTGGAGCTGCTGCTGCCCAGATATTAAAAAGCTGCTTGGACAAACAGACTCTTTCCCTCTGGAATAGCTCATCAACACACAGATGAGCATCACATCAACTTCTGGGCCAAGTTCTACTGCTCAAGTCCAACAGTTGTGCAAGAGAGGCATAAAAAAAATGTCTCCATAAAAATGGGAGACATAAATCCAGCACAAAATACTTCTGCACTCGCCATTGTCGTGTTAGTGGCAATAAGGACACATTTTTAATGGTTCAAGAAGATTGTCAGCCGAAGTGTACAAACACTGTGAATGCGGCTGTGGAGCTCATGGAGAGGTGGATGTTTCATCACACTGTTACACAGTTACACATGAACATAAACAGCTTCCCACACAGTGAGGATAAAATGTACCGGAATGCACTCAGGGCTACAGATTCACATTCTAACCCGGACCTGTGCTGCGCCACAAATGCAGATCACAGCTTTGGGTTTCTGAAGGGTTGGTGAGGACTGGCAGCACTCGTGGGAGGACAGCAACACAGACAGCAACAGAGAAGGACAAAAAAAACCCACCTTGAGGAGCTCATAGTGCTGGATACCGTTCACCCCAATGTCCGGGTCGATGGCAGACGGGACCGAGTAGCGGGAATTAATGGCTGTGTTCTCAGGGATAGAGATGTTAATAACCGTCGAGGGGAAAAGGGGGGCGTTGTCATTTATATCCTCGATTAGGAACCTGATCTTGACCAGCCTGAACACCTCGTCGGGCAGCACGGCCACCTCCACCTCGTAGAAGCAGCGGTTCTCGCTGAAGATGCCGGCGCACAGCTTCTCGCGGTCGATGCGGTTGGCGGCCGTGAAGATCTCCCCGGTGTTCTCCTCCACCCTCACCAGGGGCACGTCCCCAGTCTTGTACACGAGCTTGAACTGCAGCGGGGAGGACAGGGGCACGTCCGGGTCCAGCGTTAGGTTGAGATCCTTGAGCAGGTTGCCAATGAGGACATTTTCAGGCAGTTCTTCCCGCACGGTGTAATTCTTCTCCTGCGCGCCAGATTGGAACACGATGCAGGCCAAGAGGACTGCCAAGAGGTAGGTTCCAGACAGCAAGTCCATCTCCAGAATGACTAATGAGTATCCGTGCAGAACGCCAGGAGTAGCTGGGAAAAGGGGAAAAGAAAATCCTTTAAAAGTCACAGAATATTGTGTTCCTAAAGTGTAAGAGACACTAAAAGAGAATGTTTCCTAAAACAACATGAAATGTTTGAAAAACTCATTAGTAAAGTCACATTTGACTTAATCCTTCCTAAAAATCCTTCTTTGCACAACTTTTTACTTGAAAGTCTTAACTAAATACTGAGGTAAGAATTTTAGGGCTGGATAATTTTGAATGAAGAAATAAGTACAAGAATCCCTTATTTCTACCATGGGATTTTCCTTTGCTCCTTAGGGAAAATCTCTTTCTTTGATCTTCCTGCCACATTGTCCTCAATTTTTTTTTTTCCTGTTTCCTAAGAAAAAAGTAGGCAAGAAGTTTGCAAGCAACCATCTGCTGAGAACCAGATCTTTTTATACCTCTTGTGTAAATATGAGAATAGAAGAAAACTTGTCTTAATTCACCCCCCAGGTTTTGCACTGACAAAATTATGTAATGTTTGTTAAAAACAACAAAAAATCTGGATATTTTTAATTCAGGAACTTAAACTGGCAAGAAAATGTTATTATCTAAATGGAGTTTGATGAACTTCAGCCAACGTGTGGAAATCTGCCTAGTGAACCGTAAGAAATTTCATATAATTTTATATTTGGTGATGCCTGTTCATTGTACCCTGGAACACCAATGCCTTTAAAGGGAGCTACAAACCTGTTCTGCAGAGAGGAAAAATCTGTACTTTCCCAGCTGGTTTCTGAATGACAATATATTCCCTCCCTGAGGTTGTTAACAACCTCAAGAAAGATGGAAGTGGAATAGGAAGACTTACAGGTACACACAGATATCTGTGTAGCTGCATGCAGCCTTCAGCCAGGAATTTTTAAGAGATAAATCACTCTCTTGAACTCCGTGTATGGAATATTTGCCTAATCTTTACATAATTCTGCCATTCCAGAATTTAGGATCTGCTAGGATAGCATTTCTCTAAGGTAAATGTTCAAGAGTTCCATGTAAAGTGATTTTTCTCGTAAATGAAATCTCAGCTCCCATCAGGTTAGCATCTGTTTCAAATATACTTGTGCTAACACATCTACATTCTTTTCACTGCGCAGGTGAAAGTGCAATTTTGTTTCCTGTCTCTTCTCATTTTATTCTCCCTGTCATAGCATAGATTGATTTACTTCTGCAGATCCAAGTTGCAGTGGTTGAAGAAATTACTGATGCCAGTAATTGCCTTCACCCGTTAGTTACTGCCTTTCAGCAGTGCCACTTGCAGGGTAATTTAGACTAAACCCTTTGATTTTTGCAGTGAAACAGATTAGGAACAATTAATATTGCTATTCCGTTTAAACATTGCAAACTGCTTTGGGTTGGAAGCAAGTGACAGGCAAAGAACATTCCAACTCCGTCTGCAAGGTGGATCCCCACATCAGCACCATTTAACTGGACAGCACTTTCTGGCTACAAAAGGAGAAAAATGTATAATTTGTAAAATTATAAAATTATAAAATTTATAAAATTATATGAATTATATAATTATGTATGATTATACATTAAATAGAAACCCAATGCTGCAATTCCCCACATATGGAAAAAGGCTTTGCTCCCTGAGTAATTCAATGAACCTGGAGGGAATTCTGACCAGGGGGAGAAGGGGATAGTGTGTCAGGAATTCCCTGATTTATCACTGGACTTCAGGGATTCACAACAGCCAAAGCAACACCAACCAGGTGTCCAGAGTGAAGCAACAGTGTAGGACCAACAGCTTTTTATAAGCCATTATATTATCACATTCTAAATATGCAAATAAGGACACCATCAGCAGCTCCTGATTATCATTATGGTAACACCATGGTAGCAATGTCAGCCTAATGAATAACTTGGTGATAGTGTACAAGTGTATTAGTTTGGCTGTTAAAGTTTAATTTATTAATTGTCTTATATCTCTTTAAATGCAGCTCCAGCAATTGTCACCCCACTGAAGTAATTGCCCACATTTAACCTGCAGAGAGTCCTTATTTCAGGAAAGCACAACTTTGTATCCATTATTACTGAAATAAATATATTTATATTGTTACCTATGGAAAACACAAATGAAAATGTATGGGTTACAGTGAAAAGTTGATATTTGAATGCTGCCCTAAAAAATAAAAACAAAGAAAGCAAAGAAAGCTAGTATGTTTTGTGCATACTAGAAGGAACTTTTTTTGCCACTTTTTCCACCACTTTTTCCTCTCTGTTGCAAATTAAAATGAAAAATAATACAACAAGGGTAAAAAAATCCTTCAAATCCTGATGTTTGTAAGATAATATCTTAAATTTACATTCCTGAGGGGAGGAAATGAATAAAACCCAACACCAACCATAAATATAAACCAAATTCTAGCCCCTATTCCAAATTCTTATGTGGCAATACTGATTCAAGTACTGCTTATAAATGATAATTACATAAAAATATTGTATAAACAGGTATAGAAATCTTCCAAATAAATATATTAATTTTTTGTTGTTGTTATTTTTACAAAGCAATATGAGGATGAATACATAAATGCAACAATCTAAGGAGTTCATCAACAATATTCTTGAATCAGTTTTGAAAGTTGAGACCATACCAGGAGACACTTTATATTCAAACTAAATTATAAGTCTTTAACCCCAGTTTCATCTGCAGTGAAGTTTCCAGGGATTATAAAATAACAACAGCAGGACTCAAAAGAGTTTTGTAAGGGAAACTGCAGGGTGGAACTTGGCATTACATTATTATGCATATTTTTACTTACTTTACACCAAGTTTGAACCACTCAATTGAAATTCTTTTTGTGTCATAGTAAAGAAAACACTTTAAAGCATGAAGAAACAGCAGAGCACCCTTATAAACGATGTTAGATAAATGTTAACATGACTTTTTGTGGTGTCTTTTGCTGTCACAGATTTTCCTGAGTGACTAAAGGGTATAGACATGCAATAGACAGTGTTAGTTTAGCAGGAAAAAACAACCAACAGTGGTTTACAATGTTTGAACTTCTGTACAACACACTATCTTTTTAAAAATTGTTTCTTTTCTTTCAAAATAACTCTAGCAACAGTCTTTAAGCCCTATTCCAGAGCTGTAGGCCTTCAAGGGGGAAAAAAATCCCAACGTGACACAAGTTTGCTGCTTGGATAAAGAATAGAATATCTGGTGTCGTGAGGAAAGTGTTGTTCTTCCAGAATCCTATTTATAAAGTCATAGCTGTACGTTGCCTGTCATTTGTGCCATAGCACTGATAGGGATACTATGGCAACAGCAAATGCAAAGAACAGGAGCAAGAGGCACTTTCTAGAAAGCAAAGGAATTTATGAAATCCGAGTGTTCCAGCCTGGAACACTGAGGAAACACAAAAGTGCAGAAGGCTGAATAGAGCAGCCCAAGTCTGAAGGACCTTCCATGGGCTCCAGCACTCACGCTTTTAAGGCGGTTAAAAAAAAAAAAAATTAAAAAAATTAACAACAAATCAAATTGTTTAACAGAAGGTAACATGAAGCTTGCCAAGCCATTTTCCCAGCTTTCAAGAGAATGCATTGCTGTCTGTGCTGTTGACTTCCCAACTAGGAAGGCAAATGGCCCAGATGGACAAGATGGAGGGGAGGAGGGGAAAAAGAAGTTTAAATTTGCTCTTCTTCATCTGGCTGTCTATGCACTCAAATATACCTGCTTTTTTCTCCAATACACCAAATATTAATGGTGTCATTTAAATATTAGCACTGTTCATTATCATCTTCATTTAGCAGCTGTCAAACCATACCTTGAAAAGTAGAGAGAATATAAAAACTGTAGCCACCTAATGGAGCAGGATGTGAAGGTAGAAAATCTAAATCTGGTTTTTATACACAAGGCTCCATCTGGTCCCACCTGAGTGAGAATTCCTTTACCTTATTACAGAACTTGTTATTTCTTCCTTAAGATGATCTCAGAAAAGTAGTAAAGGGAATAGAGGAGTTCAGGTGCCCACTTCAGATTAGAAAAACACCATTTCTTGATACTTGGATTCAGATTTGAATTAGAGTAGAACAAACAAGCTGTGGTGATATTTTGTAACTGCCACCACAAGTTCAAAGAAAAAGGTACTATATTTTTTAAGAATTAGGATTATTGAAGTCCAAAGCTACATCAATATCCAATTATTAAAATCGTAGTAGAGAAGAAATCCTGAAAAAATCACTCCCATTCTTATCTTTATATTCCCAAACCTATTTTAATTACT
Source organism: Acrocephalus scirpaceus scirpaceus (assembly GCA_910950805.1). Lineage (NCBI taxonomy): Eukaryota > Metazoa > Chordata > Aves > Passeriformes > Sylviidae > Acrocephalus > Acrocephalus scirpaceus. The sequence continues at coordinate 79,995,175 of OU383776.1, read as the reverse complement.
TGGACAAATTTAGCTAGCACACCACACTTTTTCAATATCATATCCTTTTCATTTGCTGCTAATCCACCGTGGGCTCCTTAAACAGGAGTATTTAAATCCCTGTATTAAAATGGTGTTTCTCAGAGCAAAAGATCCCCACGACACAGCTCCATCTGTCAGTCAATTCCATGATTATTATGTTATTTCACTGATGACTGAGCTATTTGCAATCCTTCCACCTCACTGGGGCTCCCTCCAAAGTGCCCACTGACAATTAGGCAGCTCTGCACTGGTTCTGAACCCTTGGACCATGCTGGCATGGATTTCAGCTTTATCCCAAAGTGGGAACTTTTTAGTGTTTGGGGTTTTGGCTGTTGCATTGGGCTTTTTTTTGCTTACCATGAGCCGCTGGCCTGGCTGCACACAGTGAAGTGTCCCCTTTGCCACCACACAGCCCAGGTGTCATTTAAGGAACTGGCTGGGTTTGGTGGGACTGATTTTTAAAGAAAGGTACAGAATTTACAGGGATTTCACAGGTTTTGATGACAATGAGAAGCACCACAAAGCTGTTGCCTGAAAGAAATCCCCCTCATTTTTTTTAAGGCACAAATGCCACCAACCCACCTGAACTCACTGTCAAGCTCCAGACTGTTTCAAACATAAATTATTTGCAGCCATCAATTTTTATCCACAGGATCCACTCCCTACACAGGATATTTCATTATCATATTCAAAGAAAAAGACCTACCTCAAAGAGAAACAGACAATTTGTTATATTATCAGGGCTTTCAAATTCATTCCCTCATATGATTTTACTCTAAATCCACTAAGGGACTGATTCATTCTTTGATCTATTTTTTATGAGCTTGATGGTACTGACTTCAATGAGGTTTCTTTAATTTGATTTTTCTTCAGTGATGAACAAAATGAAACTGGAAATTCTTATCACCAGGAGAAAACATCACCCCACATCCATTTAAGTCAACAAAAGAATTAAGTAAGTGAGAGGCACAGCTTGCTTACAGTTGTGTGCTCTCCTGATTCAAGTTGATCACTGCTTTAAAAACACAGTATTTTTAAATCTTTTTATTACTTGTCCATCAAGGGGATAATAAATGCTCTTCACTTGAGAAAATAAAAAGTTAATGCCCAAAACACGGGTTCTTTAAGCCACAAGAAGAAGCACCAAGGTGTGGAAAAAAAGGAACTGATAAATTCTTAGATAGAATTCTTTGTTCCTGATAGTAATCTGCAACTAATAGGAAGAGTGTTGATTAAAACTTGTATCAAAATGCTGGAAACAGTGAACAGAATTATAAATACACAACAGGCAGTGAGCATGCTGAACAAATTAAACTCAATCACATTGATATACTGCATAAGGAGTAATTTATTTTAATTGTTGCAAATTAATCCCTTTAAAGCTGAAGTCCCTTTTCCACTAGAGGAGTGAGTACAGTCCACATTTGGGAAAATGCATCGAGCAGCCACCCAGGAAATACTTTAAAAATATCCTGTAACTTATTTCAGAGACCTGTGAGAATATGCAGTGTCAAATTTATTTATATACCAGTGACACTAGGAAATGGTCCTGCTTTTAGCAGTGGAACATTTTTGCATTGGAGCTAAAAGCTAAAGGTTTGCATAAAAGCTAAAGGTTGAGAACAGAACTCTTGGAAAAAGAGCTGAAGACCTCTCTAATGGCTGTTTTCATTTTCTTAGAAGGAGATAGTGGGATGCCTGAACAAATAGAAAAAGGGAAAAAAAAGGTAAAAAACACCCAAGAAATCAAACCAAACCCAACACCAACCCCCCCACAAAGCTGCAGACATTACAACTCCAAAGCAAACACAACATTGCTCTGCAAATTCAAATATATATTCACTATAATTCAATTACTGACTGCTAAAAACATTACAAAAAATCAAGTTCTTAATGGTATGATTCATAATGTCATTTTCTTTGCATTTTATTCCTGTGTTTGTACTACATGAATACATTTTACCAATCAAGTGGAAATTGCTCTGGTTTTAGTACTTGAAAATCTGTTCATGCCTCAAATCTGAAAATTAGATCTCTGCTAAAACAAACAAAAGGAAAATCATCTACGAACCACTGGCAAGAGAATATGGGACCACAATAAGAAACTATGTGGAAGCACATATGTGGCTGTTGGATGCACTCCAACATAAAATACATTTTTATTTGTTTAAAAATGGAAGTCAATCTGATTTCAGCCATTTGTGTCAAATCCTTTGGAATGGCAATTGTCAAGATCACCTGTTTCATACATAATGCATTTTGCTTTACTGCCTCGCTGCCAGTTAATAATTTTCATTTCTCACAGGTAAAATCCCCATTTCAGAGTGTCTGCTGAACATTTCCAGTAGCTATGAATCAGGACAGGGACGCTGTTATATTGGTAATATTGTGTTCTATTGTCCTACTTATTCCAAACACAATTCTGCCAAGAGCCCAGGCATACACATTCCATGATTTCCAGAGAAGCAGGAATCAGTCACCTTCTTCCAACCCCTTGAGTTCCACTCACAGAGATGAGGAAACCACAGTAATTGACTTTTCATTTAACCATTTGTGAGAGCAGAGAGCACTTTTCCCAAAATTTCTAAAAAGAAACACAAAATCTAAATATATCACTATTTTTCTTTTTTTAAAAAGTCATTACTTAAAAGGAAAAATAAAATCTATTTCTATTTTGCAATTCCTGTTAAACTCAGGATATCTGGAATTTTGCACTATTTGCACCCAATTCCTGAAGGAGAATTAAGTTCTCCTGGGTGTCAGAAAACATATATTAGACTCCAAAAGGATGTCTAAACTCTGCTATTTTCATCACTTTCTCTTTGCCTTAGCTGACCATATCTAAAAAACAAAATCAGGTTTTTTATCCAGTAGTAGCAGAGCTGCTCATTTTCATATGGGATTTTCTTTATTCTTCCTAAAGATATCTTGAATGCAAATTAGAATCAAACCATAAAGTATTAGTCAAGAGTTCAAAATATCAAATATACCATAAATTGCATATTCTATACCTTTATACCTACCCCATCAATTAACAGCCTGATCACCACATCTGCCCAAAGATGTCACAGGCAACATATGGGTACCATACCTGAGAATACATTTTTACAAACCATAAACTCAACTCTGGAAGCTCCAAGAGTACCAGGAACTTGAGAACTAATTGCACATCTTGGAAGGAATTTTCTCATCATTTATGGATGGGCCCCTGAGCAAGGAAGCAATCAACACATTTTTTAGCTAACTGGCCATATCTAAACACACCACATGAATAAAACATGGCAGTGTGCAATAGAAAACTCCTAAGAGCAGGTGATTGGAGAGAAGGCTTTTCCAAGGACAGAACAATATCAGAATTTGGGGTTTATATCAGATTTTTGGGTTATATCAGGATACAAAATGAAAGCAGATGATGAGCAAATGCCTCTCCCCTTCCTGCCCTGGGGCAGGGTGGTTCCTCCCCACCTGCCCTGTCATGGTCAGGGGATTCTCACTCCCTCCATGACCCTCAGGAAGTTCCTAGGAAAAACATTCATTTTTTGTTCCATGAACACAGAAAAATCATCATCTTTAGCCACGGAAGCCTTGTGATGGGAATTGCTGCCTGCCACTGAAGGCTCCTCAGCTGGCGGTCTGATAACAAAATAACAATAAATACTTCTTTAAATAACAAAAATATTTATTTAATTTTATAGCTTATGTTCACAAAAATGTAAATTATTTTCCTCTGTTATCTTAAAAAACAAAATGACACTGGAATCATTCCGCTGTTCTGGTGAAACACCTCCCATCCTGACAGATCCCCAAACTGCTGCAGAGACTGCAAACACATGGATTGCTTCTCAAAGCAAATTCTGTGCCAGAGAGAATTCTACACTGAAGTGATTCTGGAAAGGACATTGAAAACTAAATCATCCCATGGAGATGATGCAGCAGAGCTGTTTTGATTTAGGAAAAAGCAACTATCAAAAACCAGTTAAACTACTTGTACAAAAAAGTACTCAGCAAGAAGAGTCACAAAATTGAATAAAACAGAATTATAAGGATACTTTAAAATGTGTTACAGCAAATTCATGTGCAGGGCCTGATCCTTTAAATTTTGTTTTACCTGTATAGTAAATATGGTTTAAGAAGTGGAGGTTCTGGTCAACAATTAAAGTGATTCAAAGCCCACTGAAACCAGTGGCATCTTCTCCAGGTTTTACAAAGTTTGCTGGAACTACAGTTCTAGAAATAAAATTTCTTAACTTAAGCAAAAAGTTAAGTTGCCTACCCATCTCAACAACAGAGCTTTATTAAGTATTTGCATAGACTGTTACGTGTCAGCATTAAATGCTTAATTTTAGATTGTATTACAAAGGTCAGGCCATGCTCTTGAAGCCTGTCATGGAAAAGCTGTTGCTTAACAAGCTCAGAAATCCTGATTTTTTAACATTTTGCCCAGAGCCATAAAGTTCATATAGACACTGCAGCTCCTTCATAGACTGTACTCTAATTGTGGGAAATGTCTTTTTTTTTCATTTCTTCCCCGTCTTCTCACTGAAGAGTGACTTCTCACTGCCAACAATTAAGCTTCTGCAAGGACAAAGCATTTCTGGCTGGAAATGTGAATTTCCATTGACTTGGAGGGGCAGCTTACTGACAGTGACCTCCAGACACAAGTGATGCACAGAGATCCAGGCTCATAATGGAGAACAGAGAAGTTTGGAACATTTGGGATGCTATCTCCCATCTGTTGCAGCAGCCGTCTTATAAGAGGGTAAAAATAAGCTGAGGCACAAATTTCTTGTTAAACACAGCATGAAAAGGGTCCTGGTTTATTCCTCTTCATAGCTGAGTCATCCAGACCCCAACCATTCTCTGACTCTGGCTGCAGCAAACTCCTGCTGTAGGTTTCCCTTGCAGCCTCTGAGTGCAGGCTTTTACCCAGCTAGACTGTGACTGCAGGGATCAGTGTGCAAACTCTGACTGCAGGCTTTTACCCTGCTAGACTGTGACTGCAGGGATCAGTGTGCAAACTCTGACTGCAGGTTTTTACCCTGCTAGACTGTGACTGCAGGGATCAGTGTGCAGACTGTGCCTGCAGGCTTTTACCCTGCTAGACTGTGACTGCAGTTCCAGCACGAGGCTCTAACTGCAGACCTAGACTGACCTAGCAGCAGCGTTTCTCTCTCCTCAGGATCCTGCTTCATTATTCTCTCCTTCATGCTCAAGGTTCCTCCTCCATGCTGACTCTCCCCTCACCAGCTCATCTCCTCTTTTATGTCACTCATCCTTACTGGTTATAGTTGTTACTCATCAGGGGTGAGGCTGTATTGGGTAATTAACACAGTTGTTACTTATCAGGAGTGAGGTCACCTGTATTCCCTTCTCCTACACCCATCCATCCTCCTTCTTCTGACACAGTGCAACAGGATAAACAGCTGCAAAGGGTATAACTAATGATGAGAGCAGTGTGCATCTGTATATAATGTTAGAATTATACATCTCTGTATATGTATAATGCTGACACACACCAGAATCCTGTAGGTCACCATGCTCAGGGAAAGCTTTTAAAAGTCCTGCTGAAGCATGTTTTCCCACCCAATATCAGGGGGCCTTGATGCATTCTATCATGACTGGTACACTACGCAGAACATTCTGTAAGAAAATCCCATATTAGTTCTTGAAAGTAGAAATTACATGAGGAGAAATTTAAAGGAGTAGTGTGAAAGATGATTCAGGTTTCAAATCGATATATACATCCTTCTTCCTCTCTTTTGTGTAAAAGTCACGTTCCGACTCCATAAACCCAAGTGAAAAAACTAATTTTGCTATGAATGGAGCAACTTCTCCACTTGATAACAGCTTATGATTTAGCTGTAAGTCAGAAAAAGGTACAAAAAATACCACAAAATACAAACCAGTCTATTAGCTGAAAAAATTACAACACAGAGAATTTTGAATAACATGAGGTTGTACAAAATACTGTATCATTTGTAAGTTTTATCATGCTTCACATTTTGGTTACTTTGCCTGTTTCAAAAAACTGAAAATGACCAAAGATACTTTGATTATTTCTGGAAATTAGACATTTATATTAGGGTTGTAATAGAAATGTCATGCAAACACAACTGATAGACTGTTCCTTTACATCAGCTAATTATGCCTCCAGATCCAAGACCTGCCAAGAAAATTGATGTTTTCCTTTCTATGCAGAGGTTGTTTTGAATCTCTTAAACAAGATCAACGCAAGTGACACAAGGACATAATTATATGTTGCCTCACAAGATGGAAGAACAACAGTGACAAGATTAACTGCTCCATCAATTACTGGTATAAGGAGCAGAAATATTGATTTGTGATTAAATGAATGGAGAAAATAATAACATTTCAAATCTTTAACATCTGATGATGTGTCAGTCAGAAGTCCTAATGATTTCCAGTAAAATAGAAGCTCAGACCTTACAACATTCACATCCTAGTAAAGAAAATTTTATGTTCTGTTACTAAGATCTGTTAGGATTCCAGTTGTGTGGAAGATAAGATGTCTATTAAATGCACCACAGCAAAATTCCTAGGATGAAGTTCTCTTCAGGTATAGAAACTGGAAGTATTAAAGTGCTGTGGTGTTGAAAAGCAGACACAATTCCAATTGCAACTTCATGGTGCTGGTCCCATGTATACAGTAAATTATAAGATATATTGATTTTTTTCAAAAATACCAGTACATAAAGAGTATCTTAAAGTCTGCAGATCTGTTTTCCTAATAAAATTCTGCTGTGTTTGATGTGATGCAGTATATCACACCTATTTTCTGATATCCAGGCATGATGAATCCCTATAGGCAGTCTGACATCTCACAGTGATATTGCTCTATGCATCAGTAATTTGTTCACTGCCTCTCCTACAAGCTTTAGTGACAGGACATTTGTGTGTGTGTGTGAGTGTGTGTGTGTGCCACATATCACAGATTTTTTGTCTCTTTTTGGCAGAGTTTGAAGAGGCACTTTATTTCTCAGTGCACTGTGGATGGATGCTGCACTGCTTTAAATGGAGAATTGTTCTCTGTAACCTGAGGAATCCTGCCAAGTCTGCTTTCTTTGAAATCAATTCAAGAGATTCATGCTCAGACTTGGCTGGAGTAAGGAGGAATACACTTTTTGATCAAATCACAAAACAACAAGTTCTTATAGTTCCTCTTCTACTGGGATGCAATGTTTTCTTGGAGGAAAGAAGAGAAACAATTTTCTTGGAACATACCATAATCTGCCATATATTTGCTGGTGTCCTCTGCTCCTACTCAGAATAATGGACACAAGTATCTGGTTGAAACAACTTTCCTGTCCTAGAAAAATATGATCAATTACCTGCATCCATTGTTTAAATTAGTATGATTCCAGGAGAAAACGAAACATGTAATTACACAAGGCACACAATGCCCTTTCCTGTACAATTAGAAATCAGTGCAATGGGCCTTTGTCTTGTTTGTTATCTGGTTTAGAATAGAGACTTTAGGGGAATTCAGCTGAAAAATGTGTGCAAGATGAATTTCCAAGCTGAGGACCACAATAGTGTTGTGTGGAATGGAGATTACGTTCATCCCTTGGTTCAGACACATCCTTCTCATGTGGTCTCTGCAGAACAGCAAAAATTTGCACCCTTCTGGACCACTAATATTCTAGAATTCTACCAATGGTAGATAAAATGACCTTTCCAATCTCAGCCATCTCATTAGTCTTGCATTTGACCTGGAATAAAGAAGCTCAATGATCATACTGAAATCATTCCATGGTTAATCACTTTAGCCATGCAATTCAACAGCAAAACTATCTCAATGAAGGCTTGTTATTGAAATTAGAATTCCATTACATTTTAAACAAATAAAATAGGTAATTTTATCTTAAGTTCAATATCTAAAGCTCAAATTGAGTCATCAACCACACATCTACTGACACTAACAAGAGTCACAGAACAACAAAAGAAAACCTCAGAATTGCTGAAAAACACATTTTAACGTGGGTTGTACCAGCACAGGGCTCAGGTGGCAACACTGAGAGACCACAGGTCTTGTCCAGCCTTCTGTCACTCCAAATGAAACCAAACCAACAAGAAAAAGCCAGCGAGGTCTTGCCTTGCTTACTGCTCTTAATTCTGGTTTTCTGTACATCAGATTGAGTACAACTAACTCCTGGAACTCCTCTGTTATATTTGCCCTTTAGAAACTATAAAGACTGACCCTTTTTTGTTTCTGGGTATAGTACATGAAACCATCAGTGTGCTAAACCAAATGCTATATTATATTGCATTTATCAGATTTACCTTCCCCCAAAGGAGCTAGGAGCTTATGATTTAGAGAATATTCAGGTCAGTATCCCATCTTTAGCAAGAAACTTTGATCTTTTGTCTAAATATTGTCTGCAAGACAAGAACAAAATAACTGTGTGCTGAGCTGGTTTCAGGTAGGTTACAGTACCTGCAGACTTCCACGTGTTTGGAGCTTTGCATCAGTTTAAATGCCTCAACCTCTACTAGAAATTAAAGATGCATTTTTATTCCCTCATTTTTCACGCAGTGCTTTTGCAAATTGTCTGCAGAAGGCTTCATTACGATGTTTTAGCAAGCAGGCCACCTAGTGCCTGGCGATGACAAGTACTCTGCAACGACCTGAAGTGTTCACAGGGAGTGACACCACCTAACTCACCTGGACAGCAAAATCATGTTGCCAAGCTCAACCTCTGCAAAAGTAACAGAAAACTCCCCCTTGCCCCCAAGCAGAATTGTGACAGTTTCCTTTAACAATTTTAAATGGGGAATAGATACACATCTTTGTCATGTTAAGAAAATCACACTTATTTTCTCTGAGAATTCATTTTGTAGGTAATCTAGCTACTTATAAGATTGAAGTTATTGCAGCCTCTTGATGAAAAAATAAATGTCAGTCCTTTTTTATGAAAAGGTTCTTCCCCCAAAGGGTGGTGGGGCACTGCCCAGGCTCTCAGGGAATGGTCACGGCCTCGAGGCTCCAGGAGTGTTTGGACACCTTTCCCAGGGATGCACAGGCTGGGATTTTGGATGTGCAGGGCCAGGAGCTGCACTCAATAATCCTTGTGGGTCCCTTCCCACTCAGCTCAGCCTGTGAATCTATGGTTTCCCATTCTTCCCCAACACACGTAATTTCAAATTTAATAAAGCAAAATTAAGAATAATGTCATATTTCAATAGCATGAAGGACACGTATGGCATTACTGTTGCAAGAGCTATTTCCATCTAATTCATTTGGGTCAGTATTTTAGAATCCAATTCGGTGTCTTTTAAGATTGTTGCCTAAGTTTCTATAAACATCAAGAGATATAGTGCCTATTAAGCTTTCTGTTTCATCTTGGCGATATACGGCTTCTCTCTATACTGGAATGAAAATTCAATAATCTCAAGAAGCAGGCAATAGTCCCTCAAAGTAAAAAAGACTGCTTCTTTCTTTACTCAGACTTAAATTACCCTCAGTGCTTTCCTCAGAATTGTGAGATTTTAAGCCCATGGAAAGACTGTGTTCAAAGGTATCAGAAGATACTGGAAATATATTCTTATTCAGATTCTACAGACTAATTTTCAAATATCCTCATTTGACACGTGACCATGAAAGTAAGTCAGATCACAAATAGTTTAGTCAGAATCAGTGGTTTGGTACCCCTGAATTACAGTGGAATTTGGGCTCCCCCAGCACTGGGAAATGTGTATCCAATGCTGCATATCTCATCCAGTGCCCTGAAAGCCAAAGTTAAATATTTTTTTTCAAAAACCTATTTACTCTGGAAAGCATAATACTCTGAATCTCCTGGTTCAATTTATAAACTTATTTAGGATTTATGTGTCTACAGATATGTGTGTATACACACAGTGCTTATATGGAAAAGGAATAAGGAAAAGCATTCAGTGGAATAAACTTCTTTTGAGCGTTAAAGCAAAATTTAATAGAACATGCCCACTATTTACAAAACTGCTCAAGGTAATAGAGATTTTCTTTCCCCAAGATACTGAACACTGTAGGCAACAGTGACCACAAAATGCCCCAAACTCTCCAACACCGTTTACATTGCACTGCACTTCCTACTGATGAGATTTACTTTGATGGGCATTTATATTTACAAAACAAACACCCAAACAAAAATCCAGGCCAAGGTGTTGCATCTGCCTAGAATAGGAATTAAATTCTGAATGTGTTTCAAAGGAAATATTCTCCTCTGTGATAAATCAATGCTCCCACATGCCAAACTTCAATTCTAATATGTAGATTCACAACAATAAAATTCCTCTGTAATATTTTGTGAGCTTTTTTGGCATTTAACAGGGAGAAGGTCTTATCCTTTCTGAAATTATAGTTTTATTACCCATCTCTTCATATCTAGGAGTCAAGTATGAGAAGGACAAAGGACACCCATCCAGACCCCTTTGATAACTTTTCCTTCTGTGATCTGAAAGGCATCATACCTCCTCAAACATTATTAACAGGGAAAAAAAAAAAAAAAAACAAAACCAAATTGGGCAAATTCTTAATCCTTGCCCCAAAGAATCTGGTGACTGTGTGACAGAGCCAGGAATGTCTCTGAGTTTAAAAGAGAGTACATGAACAAGATCAAGACATGACCAGAAATCTCTCCTCTGGTGGGTTTTTAGTTGGATATGAATGCTATATTTGAAATCAGTATTTATCAAAACAATCCAATCCAATACCAACATGCAGGAATGAGGGAGCCTTCCCACTGTGGTCATGGGCTAAATTGGTCTCTTATGATGTCTGGGGACATCATAATATAAGGATTATAGGAATTAATTTTCAGGTTTGTTGGAGCTGCTGAAGCAGACAGAATTTTCACTTTCCCCAGTCTTGAAGAATCAATTATGAAGCAGGATGCAAAAAAGTGGAAATGCTGGAAGAATGGCTGCACCACCAATGCTGCTTGTCCTTTCCTGCCTAGCAGTTTTCCTTCTCTCGGAGTGACAACTGTAAATGAACTTAATCTAAGTACATGTTAGAGGACCTGTGCCTGGTTGTTGTCATCAGTGTGTAACATCCCCTGGGTGACAGGTTCTCTCACTCTGCTGAGTGCTCATGCATATTGACAAGGACGCTGCCTGCCAAAAATGACAATACAGAGCAGTATTTCTTTAGCTGTATCTCTCCTTCTAGGCTGCTGCACAGTGCCACAGGACAGTCTGCTCACCCAGACTCCTCCGTGGTTCCTACAGCAGCTGCATCCTTCCATGTCCTTAGGATTTCAGGATCCTTCCCTAGAAAACTAAATTTTTTCCCCAGTACAACCAAAAGGATTTAAAGGGAGCAAAGTCGTGCATAACAAGGCATGTCCTATTACCAGACTAATCTATAAGGCTCTGTCTTTATTCTCTCTATCCTCAGCATAAGTCCAGAGTAGAAATAGAAACAAAAGGGTTTGGTTTCCTCCCGGACTGCAGTAAGCTGGGGGGACAATGGAATTGGCTGCTGGAATTCCAACGCTGGCATCTGCTCCAAGGCTGAGCAGCACAGGCTGCTGCGAGCCAGGAGGGAAATGACAGAGTATCTATGGATCCCATCGAGTCCTGCAGCAAAACTGCCATTATTTGCAAAGTGTTTAATCATTTATAATTCTTCTATTTGAGGAAATGGCCAATGGTATTAGCCATGCAAGCCTCTGTGGGCTAATGTAATTAGTCTTACGCATTTTAAGACCAGATAGAATGGTATTAGAAAGAATGGAGGACTATTTTAATTGGATGATGGCAAAATCCCTCTAAGCACTATGGCTGTCTCCTGTGCTCAAAATCCTCTAAAAAGTTCATAGATTCCAATTGTTTTCTGCAGCAACAGTATTTCTATCTAAATTATATTAAATGTGTCAGCTCATTTCCAGAGCAAAAATGATAAAAGCACATTCAACTTCAGCAAAGCTGATCACTTTAAAGAAAAATATAAGATAATTAAAAGCTGTTACAACTGACAATACAACAGAGCAGCTTCAAAATTCTTCCCTAATTACAGCTGCTAACTTTTAATAGCAACTGTAACAGTGAGTCAGATTTGACATTACAATAGCATCCCAACCTCTTATTTGGGAGAAAGGCTCTTGAGGAAAATACAATTACAAGGTGAGCACATCCAGCCAAGACCATTGCAAGTTTTGAAAAGCCAGTGATTGCTTTCATTTTTAGTCTTGTTGAGAAACCTGGATTAGTTCCCTTTTGTTTGAATGCAGTCCTTTCAAAAGGTCGAATGTAACCAAGTGGAGCTGATTCCCAAAAAAAACATTCAGGGGCCTTAAAGGGAATGGGCACTGCTCCTTGAAAAGACCTTCTATAGGTAATTTCTGAGCCAAGCATAGGGCTCACATAAATAGCTTTACACCATTCTTGTAAAGTATTTGTATGACAGGATAAAAGAAGGGTGTTCTGGAGCACACTGTACTTCTGGGTTCTGTATTAATTAACCTTTTCTTAGTTTGATATAAATGTGTTAGAAAGGCAGAGAAATTCTGAAACTGATATAGCTGAAAGACAGTGGACGTTTTTGCCCTCCAAGAACATATTCTCTTCAGAGTCTTTAAGAAGGATTAGAAGAGGGATGGAAATTAGAGCCAGTTAGGCTTTTCCTGAGCTGTACAACAGGAGCTCCTGGTCTCCCAGTCAGCCTCAGTATGTGTCACCTTTAAACTTGTACAACTGACATTTCTTTCTACAAAAGGAGGATAAAAAATCAGAAAGGGCTGAATTCCTTATCATCACAGACTGAGAAAACTCCCATAATGGACATTTTATCCAGAACCTGGGAAGTCTTTATAGTTCTGTGCTTTATAATTTACCCAAAGGTTTAAAATCTTAGGCTAGACGTCTCTATCTTAGTATATATGGAGGGATATGAACTGTATTTACACCTAAGTGCTTTTTGAAACCAAATTAAGTTGAATGATTTTCACTCATCACTGGGAATTTGCTTATATGAAGTAGTTCCCTTGGCTTGTATTGGTGATGCAGTGCACAGAGAAATTGCAAAATATCTTATGAAAAAGAAAACACACAAAATTTAATCTGTGGTCGACTGCCCCGAAAAAAAATGACAAGAACATTCTAAGATCAATACAGTATTAGAATAAAAACTGAATCAAATTCTTTTCCCAGATAGTCAGCGGTTTAGGTTTGTCAAATTAATGGGCAATTCTTTGTAGACTTCATGGCTTATCCTGTCAGTTCCTCGCATTAAGCAAAATTACTCTTAAATAATTCTTTCTGAGGAAATCTTCTGGCTTAAAGCTAATGCCAACATTCAGGTATGGAAGATTAATTTCTGTAGGGTTTGACCTGTGAAACCTCCAAGCAGGAGGAAGGGGAGAGGAACATAATGCTGGGGTTTTCAATCTCCAAGGGATCTCCTGGTGTGTGGTACTGCATAATTCCCTCAGGAGTGATACGCTGCTATTTTGAGAAAGTGGGTTTTTTTCAGGCCTCACCCGGTTTTAAAAGTAATTGAAGAGGAACAATTCATCCCATTTAAAGTATCCCAAGAGTAGAAGTTAGTGGAAAAGAACTTCTAAGAGCAAATGAGGAAAGATCTAAAAGAAAAATACCCGAGGGATTGTATCTCAGACACTTTTTTTTTTTTTTTTTTTTTTTTTTAAATTACAGGTGCTCATAATTACTTGTAAGGGAGAAAACTAATTATGGCAGTCTTCAGGGAGCTTAAACATGGTAAATACTGAGAGAAAGCAGCCTGGGCTTTTGAAAGTTATTTGTGTACGTTGCTTACACTTCCAGTCCTTGGTGGCATGAAAGCATCCCTCTTTCCTTTTCTTTTCTCCTTTTTATTTTGTTGTTACACAGAACTATTTTTATTTATGCTAAATAATGAGAAATAAACCAAAGCTCTTTCTGAATTTCCTTCTTTTAAAAGTTTTAAAAATATTTCCCTTTTTATACTCAGAGAATATTCCCATGTTCACTAAGTGAACATATGAAATCTCATGTATATCAACAATATATTTAAGCCATGGTGAAAAAATGTAATTTATTTTTCTTTTCATATGAGCAAATATGTTCTTGTACTGCGACAAAGAGTAAATACTTAAATATTTTATATGTTATTATGCAAAATTGCTGTTGTGCCACCACACACTCTATAATAACAGATATAAACATGGTTTAAAAAATCAAATTAAAACATTTAGAACAACTCAATGGGTTTTGAATAAGGCTTTTGCATATGCCCTAGCTATTGCTATCTTCTGTAAATTGTGTATTTAGCCATTCTTCAGACTCCAATTGCAACCCCAAGGCAGATGTGTACAAGCACCAAGTGATGAGTTCCTCTCTGCATCACCTATGTTGGCAAAATAAGGAGCAGAGAAGAAAACAATCTGATTTACTGTGTATTACTTGGCTGATTATTACATCATATGTGGCTTACTCAGAAAGTTCTAGAATTAAACACAATAAATTGGAAATAGTTATTTATTTTACACAACGAACTATGGCTGCTCAGCACTGTGGCTTGTCTTATATGGTCTCCAGTTACCACGAGGTTTAAAAATCCTCTCTTCCACTGAATTTAGTAAAACAGAAAGGATGCAAAAACTGAGTGAAAGAAAATAAACATTTTTTTCCATATGACCACCGTTCTTCCAACCAGCTTCCTATTTTAAATGCAAAAATATTCTAAACTCAAAAATATTATAAATACACAAATATTTCATGCCAAATTCTATCACAGTATAATCCCAACAAAGCAATTAGCACAGAGATATAATTAATTTAAAGGAACAGAACACCCATGTATTATTTTGTTTTGATCTGTATTGACTTTCCATTGACTTGGACAAGACTTCCTTTGCCCCAGTTCGGGTGGAGCCAGTGTTAATTTTGATGCTGTGAACATTTCACTGCTACAGAATTTCACATCTTGTATCAGTCACAAACATCTGCATAGCAAAAGACCTGTTGTTTAAAAGGCATAAATTGTCTCTAATATGGTGGCATTACAAATTTTGCCCCCTAAATTTTTCTTTATTTGATGGCAATGAACAAGAATTCCTGCTGCAGTCACTAGTCATGGACAGCATGTGTTATTTACCTTAAAGCACAGCACCTTGGAAGTGAAATTCTATGTGTGAATGAAAAGGCCTTTTCTTTTTCAGCTTTTTACTTGGTACAGCCAAAGAAGTGACCAGTTAGGTGTAATTCCAAGACTCTCTTTTGTATACTTCCTATCTGGATTCATTTGACTTTGTAGCAAGCAGTCTCATTACCCATTCCTTCTAGATCCCAGTGACAAATTCTTAAATGATTACTTAGTAATTAATTAACAAAATGCACCTACACCTCTCTGCATTTGGTAAATGTCTCTAGTTAAAAGAGGATGCTAATTAAGAGATACCAATATATTATTTGTTGAGTTATAGCACTCTAAAAGTCTAGTTATAGGTAAAAGACATAATGATAAATGTGATTATTCAGCTATTAAAAATATTTTCAGCATACTTATTTTTATTGTGATATCCTCAGTTTCTTTGAAAAAAAAAATTGTCTCAGCAAGAAGCCGAGTACAGACCCTGGAATTTCTGAGGACAGACTTCAGCTCAGGAAGGGATTTTTTCAGGTTGGTGAGATCCTGTGTGAGGAACTGTGAAAAGAAAAGGATCTCAAGAGAGCTGGAAGCCCTGCTAGGGCAATCTCCTGCAAGCACAACACTCCATGCCCAGGAAAATCAGCAGAAATACCAGGAGGCCTTGATTTCACAGGGAATTCACAACTGAGCTCATCCATACACAGGACATGAAAGGGAAGAAAGACAAGAGAAACCAAACTTTGCCTCAGTCTTTTAGAGAAAGGTCTTGGAGTCTAAAGGCAAAGTTCAAGAAGGAAAGGAATTACCAACATGGAAAACATCCCAGGAGGGAAAAGCTAGGCTCTTAGAGAGGTACCCAGTGAGAGCAAAAGGGACAGCCTCAAAAACTGTAACGAGGAGGGTTCTGCCTGTATATCATGGCCAAAACCCATCAGCTGGGATAATTAAGCCTTGGAGCAAGCTTTGTGCAGGTCAGGACCTAGCTGGACAAAGCCTAAAGCAAACAGATCTGAATTCACTCCTGACATTGCTCTGAGCACGCAGAGATCTGGACTAGAAACTCCCAAGGTTCCTTCCTATGTGAATAATTCTATGGCTCCATAAAAATTTAATCATAAGGATAAGATACAGGTGTAAGTATGAGCTTGATTTGTGGAATGCAGAACTTGCATTTCTTTAATCTTGTGCCAGGGCAAAGGCAGGAGAAAACCTTCACAGCAATTACATTTGTGTCAGGTCAAAAAGTCAGTGTCAGTTTTTTAGCATGAGCCAAAAATTACCAAAGACAAAAACTTGATGAGCATTTGCATAATTGAAAAGGCAAAAATTGCTCCTCAGAACTACTTTAAGTAATTCTTTTGCAGTACCAGGCTTACTGGGCATGTTTTTCCTTCCTGCTAATGAAAATGATTTGAACCATGAAAAGAGGTTCACCTTTAATCCCAAATACAGTTTCAATGGAAGAAAATAAATAAGAAAGAAAATACTCTGCATGCATTATGGATTCATTGCACTAGTCAGCATCCTTTGAACACTGGAAAAATTCCTAGAAAATTGGGGAGGGGGAAATTTCTCACATGATGTAAATAGCACTTAAATCCATAATGTATGGGTCTCTGTAATCTGACAAAATTGTTGTATAAAGCAATTGCAACAAGGTGGAATAAGGATTTTGCCTTTAAAGATGGAATTAAGCATGGATCAGACACAAGTATGGTTTTCAAAAAAAGCTCCCAAATCTTGAGCAATCTCAGCAGACGTAAATTGAGATTTATTTTTAAAGTTGTGCTTGTGTACCATCATGAATGGTTTATAAAGTTTCCCTTGATAAATGTATTAGCACCCCACATTTTCTCATAAATATGTATGCTAATTTAGTTTGTTAATAGAATAAATGTCGTAAGTAAAAGAAATGGGTATATATTTTTAAATCTAAATATAATTCCAAAGAAACAAACAAACAAAAAAAAATCCCCACATTTCAACTTTATAGCTGCAAACTTTTTGAATGGATGGAATATATAAAGGATGCCTTATCTCCAGTCAGAAGTACCTCAGAAAATTCCTAGTGCTACAGAATATAAAAAGGAGACAGAAAATACATTTCCCCCCCAAACTTTTCAGAAATTATAGCCAGTAGGCGGTCGTGCTTTAACTTTAAAAAACATGCCCAAACTTTATGACTTTCTGCCTTTACCTTCCAGCAAGGTTTATTTTTGGTTCCTTTCCAAGAGAAAAATGGACTCTGAGATTCTCTTCAGGTTTAAAATAATTAGTAAACCCTTAGAATACTCATTATAAATAGATCAAAGCTTCAACCCAACTTCAACACAAAGGCAAGCCTTTTAGATCAAACTTGAACTACCACCCATCCCACACACGTCCTGCTGATATCTTACTTCGGGTTCTGTTAAATTATTAATGCCAAAATACTGAATAATTCACTACTTAAAGAAAAATAATAAGGAACTTCATTTAAACAACTTTTATACCAATTACATTTTCTCTTTTCTTCTTTCCCTTTTAATCTATGCTGCCTTTTTTTTTTTCTTTAATTTGGCTGTGAATTTTGTGGGTTAATCACTCCTTTATAGGTAAAACCAAACCAAAACAAAAAAAACCACAACCCAAAAAGTAATTAGGAAGACAAAAAAATGCAAGCAGGAGGCACAAGGCATTAAATGAAATGGCAAAAATAAAGATGTTTGGCATGATGAAATTTCCTGCTCTGCTAATAACTCTGGAATTCTTGATGCCACTCCTAGGTATCCAGTTGCCAGGGCAAACCAGAATTATGGAAGACAGGAATGTGAATGTGCACATAGTAGCAACAGACAAGACAATCCCTGCATGTCACTGCCATCCACAATATCCACTTGGACCTGAACAATAATATTATACATATACATATATATAAAAATATAAAAGAAGCTACTCTTGGAATCTGAGTTCTGGAAAGAACTACATAGCTTTTTCTAAATCAGAAAACTCTCTCCCATGCAGAGCCTGTAGTTAGAATGGAAAGCAGTCAATACCTGCTGTGTGTAAAATACCAACCAATGGTTTGGTGTTGGCCAAACCAGTCCCCACATACGTCAATGCTGAATAAAGCACAAAGAATGCAAAAGGAGCAAAACATATGAACCTCTGTGCCCATAAAATTTAACAAAAACACATTATGTCAGAATCATGGTAACCAACGAAAATTAGCTACGGTTTATAAAAACAATAGAGCAAAAGGAGTTTATAAGTCAGTGAGCAACTGAAATTGATGGCACGTTCCTTCATGGTCTCTACCACAAGCACTCCAGCCTTCACACAGGTATTGTCTGTGCCTCCTGCTTGGCTGGTGCTCAGCACTGACAAATCAGAGCAATCCCAACAGCAGAGTTGCACAACTTCATCAAGAAAATGCCCTTCCACAAGGCATTTGTAACTGCCCGAAAACAGGATCACTCTGCATAAAAATGAGCACACTGCAAGTGCCTCAGCCCTTACCAATGGAAGTGCTATGCTGAAGCATTGGCCCTACCTGAATTCACACCTCTTACATGAATTTCTGGGATTTACTGGATGGATTTCAGGCAATTTATGACTTTTGGGTTGCCAGTATGAAAGTAACCAATAAAATCAGACCCCTGTTTGGCCAATATTTTCCTTGGACTTGGAGATACCTATAGGTAAAAAGGACAGATTTTTGCCCTAAAATGCAGCAAAATCTTTAGATTTTTTTTTTTTACCACTTACTTAGAAATAATACGAAGAGAAGAACATGAAGAACAACGAAGATTCTTCTAATTCTCCCAGATAAAAAAATGAAGCTATTCATGCTCCAGCACTGCAATCTCGATAATGTTACTCAGAGCTTTTCCAGTTTTATTCCTTCTGCACTTGCTTGAATTCACCATATAGATTTAAACAGCTGCAGAGTGTATAGTGCACAGTATATCACTGTGTAACAGCTCAGACAAAATCAGCAGATCTTTCTTGGGGCTTTTCATCACTACCAGACTAAGATGCTCCTATTAATTCAAGTTTTCTGGTATAATGTGTCTGGCAAAGTGATGTACCCACAAGTGCTTCCTACAAGTTGGAGAGCAGCATTGAAACCTGGAATAATTTATTCTGTGCTGCTTCCCTAGAAACAGAAAATGAAGCGAGGTTCTGGGACATTTTGCGGTTGGATGGGTTGAGGTTGAAATGTATTTTAATTTAAATAGGAATGGGAATTTTTGCTACATCACACGCAACAGACCACATTCAGAAAAACTGATAGTTTTAACAGACCAGAAAACTCCTTAAATTGAAAAATAGCCTTAAAAAACAAAGGCTTGCTATCTAAAGTGTTACAATTTATTTGGGAAACATGATACTAATTTTAGCTGATACTCATGCAACAATCTATTTTACACACACTTACATATATTTACATTACTATTAAAGATGTTTTCCCTGCAGAAAAACAAAATATAAAAATTATTCGGCTGCTGAAGCAAAAGTCAACCCAAAAAGTATCTCCTCTGAGACATGAATAACTCATGGATTCTTATCCAACCCTGGCTTTCAAACCAGCTTCACACAAAGCTTTCGGTCAATTTAAACATACAAGAGTGTAGTTGCTCATACCCTCATTAGCATTAACTGACAACTGAAAAGCAAGACACATTATTTCTCATAAAACTTTGGGAATTTAATCATTCTTTCAGAATGGAAGATTTGTAGGTAAATCTTGCAGTAATCTTAATGGGAATTCCATGCATAAAAATGTGCATGAATATCAAATTCTAAGAATATAGATTTTTGGTTTAAAACTTTCTCATTTCCTTTTCTACGTGCATGCAAATCAGCCTGGTTAAGCATAAATTGAAAAGGAATTTAGAGAGATTACTTTGGTAAGGCAGATAAAAGGATATCCAGGTGATAACACAGATCCAGGCCACACTGTGGAAGGAAGAGCCTCCCAAGGTCTATTCAAGTAAAAAATGTGATTTTTCTTCCATCTGGTTTGCTTTGTAAGGAGTACAGGATCATAACTCAGGTTTGGCTTTGCACACCGTGAGCCAGTCCCACTGCTTGGAAATGGACTCCACACTCCCCTTGTAGGGTCTCAGTGCTCAGCATTCTGTGCTTTTCCTTCCATAATTTCCACAACAAAGTGTTACCAATTCATGGCAGTCACACGCTCAAGGAACACTTCATTCCGAATTCAGGTAATGGGCTTCTGGAAGTTAATGTTACACAAAGTAACACTAAAGACAGTTTTCATTTAAGTCACTCTAAGTGAGCTGGTGGAAAAAGAGCATAAGTGAAAGAATTTATCAAACTTTGAGCACCAAAATATACATTAAAAGATGTTACTTCTCCAGGAAAGCTCTCTTCGGGGTGCCAGGCAAGAGGATACACAAATATTTTTATGAACCTTGATTTTTTTATTTGCTGTGTTTTCATCATTGCTGAATTCTTGTTGATTTTAGGCCAGGTTTGGGAGTCAGTTACTGACTGGCATATTTCTTCTAGGCAGCAGCAAAAGCAGCACTTTATACAAGCCCTTGTAGACAATTTTAGATAATTTCCTTCCTCTATGCTATTTTAGGAAATATATTTAGGTGGCAGGAACAAACATTGAAAAAATTAACAGAGAGCGAATGAATGTTTGTTATGCAAAAACAATCTATAGCATTGTATCCATCGATTTCAAGTCATAACAGCAATGAAGATTTCATTGCAGGTACTCCTGGCGATTAATAGCCAGATGAGCTCTGTTGATTGCTGCAAGCAGCAGTTCCTTTCAGCCTGTCAATAATCCCTGAAATACTTTATGCTCCATGGCTGTGGCTGCAACGATATTAATTTTGATTGAATGCCATATTGTGCCACCCTCTTGAAGGCCCACAGGTACTGATGTGTGACTTCGAGATCCAGGCCTTTCACAGCTTTCCTTATCTGCCATTTAATTTTATCAACTGCTGACTTTTTACATATAAGTATGTATCTATAGATCAGAAAAGGCATTTGGAACCATGAACACAGGCATTTACAACAAAATGTAAACTCAGATTTAAAAGTGGCAACAACACAGGTATTAAAAAGAGTGAAGCTAATGCAGGTGCACTGGCGTAGGGCATCACAAACAATGCCAAGTCCCTGTGAATAATTCACATTTTCACTGTCTGTGAGAATCACCTAACAAGAAATGCATGGTATAGCTGTCATCAAATATATCAGTGCTAAAAACTTATGTCCAGAATTTTAACACTGACAGGACAAAGCAACGTATCACTGTGAGAATCAGCTGCAATTTTGAAGTCTTCAGTAGTTTATCAATTCTTTGCTGGCAGGAGAAATTTTTACATTTATCTACTTGGGAACGGAAAAATAAAAAATGAAAGTTCTGAGGTGTGTGAGAAAATTATTTTTCGCAATAAAATCTTATCCCTTTTCCACACTCCTTATAAGATTAAATGGTCTGTAAGTACATTTATGAAAAGGACTATATAGCGGGGTGACCTACAAATTCTATTCCAGTCTTCACAGGCTCATTTCAGGAGCAAGACCAGATGTCATAAACAATCACATTAGTGAGAACTTCAACAGTGTCCAAGAATTTCACCAGTCATGTTCAATCTAGACCCAACTTAGTGCCCATCCTGGTTTATGCAGCAGGCAGAGTCATGGCTGGGCATGGAAAAGAATTCTCTGAACCTCATAAGGTGCATTTCAGCAAGGTGGCTGCAAGTTCCCTTTTGCACATTTATTGTTGGCTTTACCATGATGTTAAATACACTGCTCTTCCCAAAATAGTAAATAGTTATGGGACACAAATAAGAGTCATGGCACTAGGATTTGGGAGTCTTGGCTATTTTTTACTTTGGTGGCAGATTCTTGATTAAGATTCACACGGCTTTACTGATCAGACAATGAAGATGATTCAGATGTGGATGTAAGATAAGTAACAAACTATCCTGTTAATAAGAGCTGGATCCTGTGGTACCTAAACTTACAGTACAGTAAGAGCCATCAAAGAAACTAATTATCACAAGGGGAAGCTGAAACTCACATGTCAGTCATGAAAACACCCCAAGGCACTGCAGCAGTGTGAGGAAAATACCAAGGATCAGGACACACCACGGCAGAATGACAGAGTATTGCACAGTTTGCTTCCTCTGGATGTGTTTCTTTTTTCATCACTGTCCAACACTGTGTGCTACAATCAAACTGTGTTTAACAACCTTGGAAACACAACAGATAACTAATAGCACTCTGCTTAGTCCCACACTGTGACTTCCCAGGAAGTCAGTGAATCCTTCCCGTTGGAATGGCCCTCGGAAGGGCCACAGTCCAACCTCCTGCACGGATGTGTGTCTGTACCCAATTCGCACCAGATTGCTTCAGGTTCTGGCCAGTTGGATCTTGCAAATCTCTGGGGACAGAGATTATACAGCGTTTCTGGGCAGCTTGCTTCGCTGTCTTTATGGTGACAGCAACAAGGACACATTCCAGAAGTGAACAGAAATGAGGGATGAATGACTTACATTCAAGTCTGGGTATTGTTCTGAACAATTTGTTGTGTTTTTCCCCTCTTGGGGGGACAAAGGCTCATTGACTCTGCTAAACACACAGGTCTCAGAACCACACGTGCTGGTGAGGAGTAATTGAGATCCCCAAAAAGAATCATCAGTGATTGCACAGGCAAGCATTATACTGGTCGCCAGGTAGAACAACAATCATCTGTATGCATACTTAATATGCAGACACCTTATAAATAGCTAATAAATGATTAAATGAAATTGCTGTTTTCATAATGAATTAGTACAAGATCTGTTGTACATAATGTTTGGAATATTTAAATGGTTTAACATACTCCAGTTACAAGTACTCTGCAGCTGGCTCTTACAACATGGAGATTCATCACTTAAGTATTTTTAAACTGTTTATATGTTTCATTACAATATTCCAGAACTTGCATTTTTTTTTTAATCATTTTTAATTGCTGAGGTCAAATCACAGACCAGTTCTCTGAAAAAAAGAAACCAACAATGGTTCCCTCTTTGGGCAGAACGGAACAGAGCAGAAAAGGGGGCTTGATTTGCATCACACTTGAATGTAAACTACAGCAGCTGCTGCATTTGATCAAGATAAAATTTCTTTCCCCAGATCTCATTCTGGGACACAAAATGCCCTTTTTTCTAAATCAGCTGTGAAACTGAGCCTGGTTACATAACATACACTCTTCCCAAGTTTCCAACACGCTGTATTTGCCCAAGAGAGACTTGGATCACGAATAAATTTTGTTCTGAAACTCCAGCAATTCTCCCCCAAATTTCCAGTGCCTATGGACTTACAGTGTGTTCAGTGCTACACACCAACACTCCAAGCACTCAAAGGATAAAGGGAAAAATTTGGCTGCTCCAAGATCACTCTTTTCCATTCTGAGGGATCCTTCCATACACATCTGTGTGATTCACTCTCTGAACATTTGAAAACCTTGCACCAGGCAGCTCTCCTCTCATTCCGTGAAAAGGACATTATGGGAGATGGTAATCAACGTATATTTTCCCATATTTCATACTGGCTCTATGTTTTGTCCAATCAATCTGTCAGAACGTGCACAGAACATGAGATACCGTGTCCTCTGGAAGTGTATGTCATTTGCTATCAGAATAAACAGGTGAAGAGAAGTGAAATAACCCTGGTGGTGTCAGGTGAGACAGTATTTCTGTCAACCTCATAATTGGCACCATAATCAGAACCGTGAAACCCTTAAACTAAAAAAAAAAAAAAAAAAAAATAATAAACTGTCTCTAAACATCAAACTAAAACCCTTATCTCTATAGAAAAGGTCTGAAACAATGAAAAAAGCACTGCTGGCAGTCTGAGGCAGTGCCTGCATACAGCAATAGTTTATACAAGTGCAGACAGAGCAATTTCTAATGAAAGTAGAAGCGCAGAGTGAAATGGCCTCTAACCAACTCCATGGACACCACCACGTGCGTGGTACGTGCAGCATTCTCTTACAAGGTGCACTGAACCATGACAAACGGGCATTATTTTACAGAGGTACAATTTCACACACAAATTGTCATCACTCTGGTTCCTCAGCCATTATTACAGTGGGACAAGTTCACTCAGGGCTGAGTTGAATCTCTGTGAATTTTAAACATTTCGACAGTTTCATCACATTTTGCCTGAAAATAAGCTAGAAGGGCTGTGTCTCCCATTCTGCTAAAACCTGCATCTCATTTCCCTTCAGCAAATTTCCACACCACTCACAGGACACTATCTTATACCCCCTTTACTACTTCTGAAATTAAGACATACTGACACAAATACATGAATATTCATTAGCTGAATATTGAAGAAACTGTATATTTCTGGCATATTAAAAACAAACCCCTTTTCTTGATTGACTCTGCACTGATTTGACAGAAATGAAATGAAATAGGGTAGGTTCAAATAATCTTTCATGAATATCTTTAACAGGAGGATTCACACACGATAAACCTGCAAACATGTCATCCTTTGACCTTGAGGTATGTCGGTGTCAATTTTGTAGGATTTAAGCCTGCTAAGGGGAATTCTTACCAAAATAATTTACCCCTTTGGATCTTATGTAGAGCAAAACATTTCTTCATCCCTCATATAACTTTATAGTAAAAACTCAGTAATCCACTGACTAGAATTCTGTACTTCTGTCTTATGCTTTGGGTAAAGTGTCCCATTTGTACCAAAACACTAAAAAATCCTTTGCCATAATCAGGCTGTCAGTCAAAGCCAACACAACAGCAGCTTCCCCAAAAACTTAGTTCCAAAGGAAAAAAAACCCTAATTTGACAGCTTTTATGCATCCTCTGTTCAACATTATTTAACTCTGCACTTCTGCTTTTGCCTTTTAAGCACTCTGCATTAGGGACCATCGATTTCATCTGCACATTTTAGCATTTTCCTTCAGCACTTGGGTGCTTCTCCATCAGAATTTAATGTTTCATCTTGGTTTGCGTTCCCTGATAGCTTGGCAAAATGGCTGAGGATTTTTGATTTTTTTTTTTCCTCAGTGCTTCAGTGTCTTGCCTCAAAGCTTCTCTTTATTGTGAAGCTCCAGTGCCACACTTTCTCTGAACACACTCCCTTCACCCTGGCACGTTGCCTTCACATTGCAGCATATTCATCTCAGCGCTGTGCAGTTCCAGCCATGCACTTCTACAGCCAAGTCATCACATCTATGAAATTTCCTCCAAGACTCTGCTCAAATTCTTTCCCACACAGGAAGGCTCTTTTCATCTTCATTGTAAATTTACAAGGCTTAGGGCAGACACAGCTCAGAGACTCAGCACTCCCAGGTAATGCCAGGTATTCTTCTCCATCCCTCCTATCTCTCCAAAATAAATGGGCAAAAATGAATCAGTGAATGAATGATCATCCACTATTGACAGAAAGGTAATGCATTGAGGTTTGCCCAGCTTGTTTTCTCTTTGTTATTCTGATGCATCAAAAATGCCTGGGAAGAAATTCATGAGGATTTTGTTGCTCCTGGTTGGGTCACTTGTTCAGTGGTACTATCACCACTACTGCTGGTGTAGTACTTTTGTTACTACTGTCATTATTTTATGTCTACATGGAGCAATTTCACTCTTCCTGAAGTCAAATTATGCAATGTTTTTTCTGTGTTTTCAGACAGAGGACACTAACAGGAGAATGACGTCAGGCTTCATTTCTTTCACAGCACATCCGAGGCTAATGTGTCTCAGTGATCAGTGCTGGAAAGAAATAGTCACACAGAATGCCACATTTTGACAGAACAACTCTTCCTGCATCAGGAAATGATTGTTGCATTGAAAAATAAAAAAAATCAAACTAATAAAGATTAATTAATCAATTTTTTTTCAAAGTTGGTCGCTTCACTGAGCATTCATGGAACAGTTAATACATTACACATTCTCAAAGCAAAGCAAGCATCTCCTAAGCTCTGAAAATACTTTTTCATTAAATGTACCAAGTTGAATTTTTATATATGTCTGAAAAAGGAGATACTGTAACTTTGAGTGGCATATGCTAGATACAATCCATGTTTTTTATAAGCCAGCACAGCTCAAAAGACATCAATCAAGATGTGCAGATTTATATAGCTGCAAGAAAGCCTTATACATATATGAAAGTTTACACAAGATACTGTAAATATATTCAGCTGTCTTAGCACTGTATTTATTTTTGTAGAATTTTTTTTTTTCCAAGATTCCTTCCTATAAATAATTCTTTAAAAAAAAAAAACAAAAAAACCAGTGGCAGGTTTGGGTTCAGTTTTTTCCCCTCATCTAAGTGATCCATTTGTTAGAGTTCCACCAGTAACTCACTGGTCAGTGAGACAAAAGAATCACATCAAGACCCCATCACAAGACGTCCAACTTGCAAACCTTATTCTTCAGTGAGTGCTGGGCAAAAGAAGGAAAAAAAAAAAAATACAACAAGCAATGAACAACATTCTTATTATGGCCCTCATGGTGTCCTGAAAGCAGCGGGGTTTGGAGATAATGGCAACATGCAGCTATTTACAACTTGTTAACCTTAATGCTGGTCTTGGAGAGCCAAACTGTCTGTGCACTAGCTGGCATCTTTCCTAAAATCTTGCAAGCCTTTGTGAAGCAAATAGTCCGAGGAGTGCAAATCATTTTTTGGCACCTCGAGCTTTCCTAGCAAGAAATGTTCCTTTTAGGGCCCATGTCTGCGGAAAAGTAGGAGACAAACAGGCACAGAAAGGTGGCAGTGGAAAATGAAAATTGGCAAAATGTTTTCCAGTCACACAGAGAAATGACAGTCCAAAGGCAGATTCTTGCAAAAGGAAATGTAAAGAACATAAGGTCTAACATTGCACCACTGGTATTTAAGATATACCCAAACGCACTGTCAGTACAAAACACGTCACAAGGATTTTTCATTAACCTCCCACCAACAGGCTGCATCACAAAAATGATTCTGCATGAATGAGTGCATTCCTTTACATTTTGTGATACTTCAGTCCCAAGAAAGAGCAGAGCAGAAGTCTTTATTTTTGTCTTGATTTACCTTTATTGTCAGCTATGCTGTTACAAATGCCAAGGCTGGAACTCTGCTCAGGAGGATTCTGCACATGTGCCAGGTCAGAGATGGATTTTTATTGGGTCTGCCTCATGAAGAAGCTTGCCCAAAGCCTGAAAGTTTAATGTCCAGCTTAGACCAAGGACATAAATCGTGCCTTTTATGGCCACAACATGTCCATGCATATACATATACCCACACAGGCTTTTAATAGAATAAAAAAGAATAAAATAAATTGCACAAAAAACCACCTCCTCAGGAGCAAATAATCTTTACAAAATATTAAGAAAATGCAACAAAAGTATCAGTCCTATTGGTGCGATGGTGAATTTATTTTGGAGCCCTGATTACTTTCAGTCTGACAATAAGATCAGATTGGCAGTCATGTACTAAAGTGGTAACATGATGTTGTGAATGGCAGTGTCAGCTGAAATACACCCTGTTCATAATGATGAGGCTCTGTGAATACAGCAGTTTGTTATGCATATTATTTGCAGAGGGGATGACCTCTTGGAAAGCTGAGTGACTGTGAAACCACTGTTGTTGTGTTCAACAGATGTGGTTGGGACACAGTTCACGTTTCATTATTTTCCAAGTTTTCAGAGCATTTGTGCTTCACTGAAGAGCTACATCAACCAAACAAAACTAATGCCAGAATTCACCCCAACTACAGCAAAACTCTTCCCCATTCTTTCCCTGGAGTTTCCTGAAGAAACAGGAGATATTTGGCTACCAAAACCTCTTCAGCAGAATCTTAGGTGACCAATTAAAATCTTTCAAGGATCAAATTTTTGACAAATTAGTTTAAAAATACTTATCTGCCTTTTATGTCTTAGTGGTATATTCAAAACTGTTCCCTTCATTGCATCTGTAATATTCCAGATAGGAAAAAATGATTAAGCAGTTTCATCACAAATTTTGAGTTTTTAACAGCATTGCTGCTGGGTCAGTCAAGCTTGAGTGAGTAGCCAAGGGTATGAAGTGTCTCGTGGAGAGGCAAACCTCTTAGCAGGCCTCTGCTGTAACTTCTAGATTGATCAAAAAAAAAGTAACTCTTCAGAGGACTGAGTTTTTTGTTGGTTTTTCTTTTTCCTTTTTTTCTTACTTTATTGATGTAATCTAGAAACCTTTTATTAATTCATTTTTATTTCATTTAGGAAATCAGATTCCTAACACATTATCTATGCAGGAAGGTGCTTTTCTTGCACTCTACTGCTTTTTGTAATCTAGCAATGACGGAAACATTTGTCTCAGGCTTCTTCCCTTCAAACTCAGATCATTGTAGTCTTACCTATAAAATTCTCCAAACACTGAATCTGGTTCTCATTTTGCAAACAGACTTACTTTAATCGTACCTTGTATTTCATTGCACAATGCAGCAACACAGATCATTTAAAGAGAAACAGCTTTTTGGTTTGTAAATCATCTTCAGGGCTTCTGCTTCAGAAGTGTTCAGATAACTCACATTCATCTTCCTTTTAATGACTGTTCTCAGTAGAATGTTTACAGCTTTTTTAACCTGTAAATCTGATTAATCTCTCAAGAGATTCATTAAAAACTTGAACAGGATTTTCTTCTCCTACAACAAACAATACTCTGGTAACACTAATAATGAACACATTCCAAGGGAAATTGAAAATATGTGATTTCCGTGTGGTTATAGAGCCCATACATGGTATCTACAATGGTAACTATACATTTAAATTACACTGTCTTGCCTAGATATGCTTGAAATTATGGAACTTTGAGATTTTTTGGAGGGTAACTCAGATCAGGGAAGGATCAGAACAATTATCTATGTTTTGACTTTCTGGTTACCATCTTTCATTTGCATAACATTTACTGCAGTTGCGCCAATGGAAAACAAAACAGAAACAGTTCATATATAAGTGCTGTGACCAGAACATTTAATACAAAGTTTCTACAATGAACACTGGCAATATCTTAATTAAGAGAGCATGGATTAGGACTAGAGTGGTGCAAGGAGCACACATTTTATCCAAAGCTGGCCATGGACAGTTCTGTGCTCTATTCCATCAGATGGAAGATGCAGCTTTTGCTGATTTACCACCAGTTCACTCTGGTTCACCAGGGCATTTCAGTTCTAAATCTTTATCTCATAAGATAGCCCATCCCTAAGTACAAGATGGAAAAAAAGTGATTGGTAAATGTTCCCAGTCAGGGGCAAAAATAGAAACTGAAATGATAAAGAGAAACTGAAAACCAGTTCATCCCCTCCTCCACACAGGGAAAAAACGGCAAAAATTATTTTCTGCTGGAGATGACTAATTATATTGACATTTTTTATGTTCAGCACCGTCAGGGTTGGTTGTCTCAAAGCAAGCCTAAGCCCCACGTTAAAATACCTTCTAAAAAGCTGAGTGCACAATGCAGATCTCTTCCTATGTCTCAGGGTTTTCCTAAAGAGTATTCTGCATATTTAGGAGATTCGACAACACACTGTAGATCAACACTTGACTATTTACTTTTCTAGTGATGGAAAAGCAGCCCCTACATAAGGTGTCTCCTGAAACTCAGGGAAACTTTGATTTAGCTCCTTGGCCTACCAAAGATTTCCCTGTACGCCATCTGCTCTTTTCATTTATTTAAAATCCACATCTGCAAGGTTCTGAAAATATCAGACTGAGAGTGTCTAATGGTACAAATGCAATACAGCCTTTACCATGCACTCATTAAGATAAACAAATAATTAGGATAAGAAGCTTTCATCAATGGAATCTGAAGGAAACAGTCCACGATTGTGGAACAACTATATTTAATGTCCAACAAATTGCATGCAGCAGATATTTATTGAAATGTTTAGTAACACCTAAGTATTTTTTAAAGGAAAATGTTCTTTTGCAGGCAGCAGAAGCAAAATGGTACAGCAGGAGTCAAGGATGGAAAATCCTGAATGAATACTTGCAGTATTCTGCTGAGCTTTCAGTTAAAATTGGCCCAAATAAACCAACGCAAATCCACGGAAGTAATTTTTAATCTAAATTTCAGCTAAATTTAGCATAGGCAGTATTATGGTCCTTTTAGCTGTACAGAAAAAAAACAAACCAACCACCACAATGACATCATGTTAGACAGACAGCATGGAAAGTCAGTGAAACTACCAGAAATGAAGAAATACTTTAATCTAGCTTTAACAACAAAAATCATTAAAAGCTTGTTCACATTCAGGCACCTTCAACATAGCTTTCCAGTGAACAGTTTTTGTTTGACTGCCTGCTTTGACAAATAATTTCATGATAAAGCAATGAATAAATTAGAACTTCTGTAGCCACAAATATCCTTTTTAGGGAATTTTTAAGATCCTTGGTTTCATTTGTAGGGATCTTCTATTATATTTAGTGAAAGTACTTAAATTTCTGCCCATAAAATATTGTCTATTCTCAAACTGATTTTATTCTCATATCCTCACAGTCATACATTGTTAAGTCCCTCTCTAGAAACTGCATTTCTTGCATTTTTCTGTAGGGAATCTGTCAATCAACCTCCAGTCACCCTTGTAGTCAAGAGCAATAAACCATCAACATGAAGCATCAGCATAACACTCTTCACAAATACAAACAAAATTACACTCCAGCTAATGTGTCCACCCCAGAAAACCCTCAGGAAATACTGAATTAACAAGTTTGTCTTACAGCTCTGAATGTCAACTCACTTAGGTTTTGCAGGACTAAGGGAAAAGAATCAGTCTCAGGTTCTCTTGCCCTCAGCTCTGTTAATAAAGCTGAGGCTTCTGCTTTCCAGTTGGCCTTTAAAGAAGAACAAAAACTAACAGCAGGGTTTCCTCGGAAGGAGAAAGGAAACTAAAAAGAATTTTATAGATCAAAAGCAGTACTTCAGCCTGTATTCACAAGGGCCCTGCACAAAGTGAAGAGACGACCTGTTGAAGTGGCAGCCTTGTGTCTGTAACCTCAGCTGAAGGAGGCCTCCAAAATTACACCAAATAGCACACTGTGAGACAGGAATAGCAACCAGTGCTGAGATCCAACACAGAAATAACAGCTCTCTTCTGCTCACTAGTAGGTTCCTCTTCCTGTCCTGATCCTCTCCTCTTCACCACCTGAACAACCAGAACAGCAAGGACAGAGCAAGCTCCTGAATTTGAGTGAAAAATCACAGTTGAGACAAGGCAAAAAGCAGTGACCTACATAGAGGAGTCAATGTCTTTTTATAGAACCACAGGGAAGTTCAGACTGGAAGACCTCTGGAGAGTCTGTCTAGCCAGACCTGCTTCAAGCTTCTAAGTTACATTAGGCTGCTTAGGGCCTTAGGTCAAGCTTTGAAAATTTC
Organism: Acrocephalus scirpaceus scirpaceus; assembly: GCA_910950805.1. Classification (NCBI taxonomy): domain Eukaryota; kingdom Metazoa; phylum Chordata; class Aves; order Passeriformes; family Sylviidae; genus Acrocephalus; species Acrocephalus scirpaceus. The sequence goes on along the minus strand of OU383776.1, from coordinate 79,963,689 downwards.
CAAGGATACTTCTGTATATTAAGTGAACTTTTTTGTAGTGTGCAAAAAGGAGAATCCGCTTCAAGTATTTCTTTTGGTTTACTACCAAGATTATCTCATGTGCTTGCAGCACTTCGAATCACTGGGAAACTCAATGAATACTGAGTTTTTACATTCAGGAAACATAAAATGGCAAAGGATCTAGTGCAAATTAGCATGTAGAACTCAGCTTAAAATCACACTGATGTCAAGGACAGCATGAGACACTTCATTTTGACAGAAATTAGTGACTCCAAATAGGGCTCCCATTTCCAGGGTCCTTCACAAAACTGAGCAGGATCTTCAAAAGCTGAGAAAGAAAATGGCTGTTGCCAACCCACAACGGATTTGACGTCTCTCCCTCCAAAACAGTTACGGCTGAGATTGTAAAAATGACATCAGTCAAAGAGAATTAAAAGAAAACGGGGAAAATGTGCCATAAATGTGGCTCACAAAATGATGGATGTCATCCTAAAACTGGTCATATGGATCACAAAACAGTCTGTTAAAAACGTTAATTCCCTCAGCCATCAGACTAAGAAATATCCGAGCACATCTAACTTTTGTGAGGCTCATCAACAGGTATTTTACTACCATAGTAACACACTGGAGCTGTTTCCAAGAGAATCTTGAAATTTCATCATTTCCACTTCACTTCCCCTTAGAGGTTTCCAAAAGACTTATTTGTAGTGCCACAGTTTTACATAAGGATCATTTGTACGTGTGACGACATACACAGCAGTGAAGAGGCGTCCTGACCATATTATCCCTTTAATCACTGGAACATCCCAAATTTTTCAGAAAACAATTTCTGTTGGTTGATCAGTATCTCCATCAGCCACTGTCTTGCAGTTCAGCAGATCAGCAAAGTGACTTCTGCTTCAGTAATGACTAAATAAAGACACAGATCCAATACACTGAAGTGACTGCATTTCCAGAATTTAGTTAATCCTGCAGTAGCCACACTACCACCTGCCAGCCTCTTCTAAATCACTTACTCTAAACCTTTTTTCCAATGATTTCTTTCAAGCTTTTTTAGCATTCATAATACAATAGAGCCTAAAAGTACTGTACCTGCCAAAATGAATTACATGTAAGGAACTGAGACTCTCCACATTTTTTTGCAGAGGCATGTTGCACAATTTTTGATTCAGACATTGCTTTTTAAATCCTCTTTTCTTGTTAAGTGCACTACGACAAAAGTACAAACACTGACATTAAGGATATTCATAGTAAATGGCATTTTTATGAAGCCAGATAAAGTTTTCATCAAACTTAACAGGCAAATATTCTGGGGTTTTATGTTTTCCCACTGATGTTGAACAATGACCAAAACCTGAAACCTGCTTTAAGTTAGCAAGATAAAAAGTAGCCAAAGGAAGTAGCTACAGGACAATTGACCCACTGTATGATGTGCTTTGCAGCCCCAAAGCACAATAACACTTTGTTAATTAAGGGGTTTTTTTGGTTTTGTTTTTCGTTTTTTGGGGGTTTTTTGTTTGTTTGTTTTGTTTTGTTTTTTAAAAAGTACCCTACCCAGTGATTCCAAAGAGCACTACTCAAACATGGAACTGGAGCCAAGTTCTATTCATATTGTCAGGAACCTCCAACAGAATGTGAGCTCTGGAAGTGAATACAATCACAAAAAGACTGTCCTAGCACAAAAAATTTACCAGCACATGTACCTTTTTCTTCAACCTAATGGATAGTACAATGGATTTCAGATTTGGCCCACCATTCTACAAGGAATCTATTATTCGATGAATAAAAATAAATTATTTTCATCATAAATTCTGGTAAATTTCAGCCAGTTCTTTTCCTATTTATAAACTTCCTTCAGTGTTTTAATTTCTGTTTGTTGCCTAAGTTTAGATTAGGGAAAGTAGAAAGAAATCTTTTTCTGACTATTAGCGTGATTGTCCTAAAATACAACCATGATTTTTTTCCAGTGCTGAAGGTTCCACTCAGTTACCTGGACAGACTGGCTGATGCTAAACCATTTGATGAGCCACAAAACACAGGATGTTAAATAAGAAGTAATTGGCCCCAAACTCAACCATCCAAGCACCAACTTACCAGGTTCAATTAACAAACTTATTTCAAAGACAGTTGAGTCAAGTTTAAAAAGCGAGAGAGAGCGAGCAAGAGTAAATTCAATTTACTTTCTTTTCAGAGATGGAAGAAAGCAGGAATTTTTAAGTGCTTCCATTAGAACATTCAAAACTCTTCAGAGAGTCGCTGGTATTTAGCACCAGGAATGTCTCTCCCTTCAGCTCACAAGCTCAGGTTGCTCAGCGCCGCCGATGGCTCAGCGCTGACACAGCCAGAAGGGCTCACTGCTCACAGGGCTGCCAACATTCAGCACATCCCACCTCATTCCTCAGCTAGAACACAACAGTTTCTGACCAGAGACACCAGTGAGACATTTCTTTGAAAGCACTAAAGTCTTTGATTTCTGACTTTTCTTTACATGGTCAACTTTTTTTTTTTTTTGATGATATGCCAAGTGTCTTTTTTCTCCCCCTTTCTAGCCTGAAACACCTTTAAGTTAATGTTCTGTGAACTGATCTCAAACATACTTTGCATTCTGCTTAAGGGTACTCCCAGTGCAGTTCATGAAAATGGTTTTCTTTCTCTGTGTGGATAAACCTAAACTGTGTGAGATACAAACTGATATTTGAATGAGCACGTTGTCAAAAAACAAATAACTGTAACCGATGGCCGACAATTCTGTAATTGCTTAAAGAGGGATTTTAAAGGAGTTTCTTGCTGAGAAAGTATGGTTTATGGTGTTCTCCTAGATATACTTAAAGGGCTTATATATGAAACAGGGTGAGGGAATATGTGAGTAGCAAGAATCTCATGATAGTTCTATTTCTCTAGTCATCATTACTCCAGATTGATTACATACAATTAAAATACACTTATTCCCCAGTATCTAAGGACCCTTCTGTAACTTTCTCTCCTCAAATTTCACTAATGCCATAAATTGTGCATGGACAAGTGCATGGAGTTTTTTCCTGAAGTTTCTGGTGTAATTCACAGAAGATAAAGAAGTAATAACTGCCAGTTCAGCTGCCCCTTGGTCAGAGGACGAGGTCTCTGTAACAAACTAGGACAGCAAAACTCTTGATTTACTTTATATATCACTCTTCCTTTAATAAGTCATAAAATTACAGGTCTCCTGAGCATGATTTTCAAATAGAGATCTCTGGATGTACACTCAGCTGACAAGCACTGAACTGATCTCCTGGAGGAGAGCCCCAACTACCAGAAACTATTTCAAACCCTTCACTGGAATCCATTCATTCTGGAAAGCCACAAATGAGGACAAGGCAGGGAGATGGAAAGAAAATGAATTTTACGTATTCTTTTCCCAATTTTCATCCCCAAAATTATTAGTGTGTTGCATTGCACTCCTAATTTTGATTTACAACATATTTACAGTACATTTTCCAAGGGTCAATTAAATGACTGACATAGCGAAGCCATTACTCCATTTAATGATAGCTTTAGTTTCATCCTTATATCCTACATATATTTATAGATTACTGACAGCAACTATAATCTAAACAAACTACTACACTGAGGCCCTAAATCATTTGAGTTCTGAGTTATATACGCATGTTACAGTTCTTTCTAAGTCAACATTTATGGGATTTCCAAACACTGGAGTTCCTCTGTGGTTTTCTTTAGGGAATGCTGTGGCACTCTTTGGCTATTTAACAAGTCTAGGTCTTTCATCAGAAACATCACACAAGTCCTAGGAAAATCTCCTTGTGAATCCAACCTGTACCTTGACATGATGCTTCCCGTTGAAGCTACACTCCATTTCAGGGAGTGATGGTATTTTCAGGGAGAAAAATACCATCACACCTAAGGAAAACCATTGATCCAGGTACCCGTGTGCCTGTCAGGACACACAGCTCCACACTTGTCAGGAGACAGGGAGATACAAACTTTTATAACAACAAAAGCAATCACAGAACCCACAAAAATGACTAAACATGGGTTTAAACTATTGTGTCCATTAGCAGAGATAAAACTCAGTCATGAAACTTCCTTTCTCAGGAGGATTATTTAAAAAAAAAGTGACCTAATGAAATCTGAGTTATGGGCTGGAGGGAGACAGTTGGCTTTTTTAGAACTGTTCCCTAAGCTCCATTTTATGGAACCTGAACTTCAGTCATCCCCCAGCATTTCATACTTTCCTTGGGGTGGGCATGCCTGTGCCTTGTGCCAGGGACTGCAGCTGGAAACATGAGTGCATGTGGCTGCAGTGTGCCCACGTGTGAGAACACGTATCCAGCACATCATAGATTTCCATACATATACATTTATTTATTTAACAAGATAGCACAGTTGGTTAAATGAAATATGCTGTGCATAAGCACTATAAACTTATACTTGATTTTTTTCCCCTTTAGCATGTATTTCCTGCTACTTCAGTAGACAGCATCAAGCGTACATAATTACTAATTAAATTCCTACAACAATAATAAAACTATGTCCTTAAGGATGTAACAGATAAACACTGATATGCAAACAGACTACATCACCAGTGACATCTTATTTCTAGACCGGCTTGGAGGAAGAAAATCTTCCCCAAAACAACCATATCACATCAAAGTAGAACACAAGGCAAGATGTTCCCTTGGCAGGAAGATGAAGCAGAAGTTTCTGAGCACAGGGAACTGCCACAGTAAACCCCCCAGCGATGGCTTTTAAAGACAGTGGGCACCTCTGTCTGTAACTTCACTACTGAATTTGGAAGTCTCCAGTGGCTTCAACATTCAACTGTCTTTCTAACAACGCATTTGGCTCTTTGATGATCTGGTTATGTAGGTTCCCTTTGCAACTTAAATTAGGGAAATCAACAGCCATCTAAAAAGAGCTTCCTTCAAAAGTCAGTAAAGCATTTGCTGTTAAACTGGCTGAGTTCTGCCACCCCTGCAAGCAAAACTCTTCTACAGCAACGCCTTCAATACCACATGAACATGTAGAACTGAAGGAGTGGCAGAAGTTAAAGTGTGCACGCAATGTAAGGCAAAAAGCCATTATGGAAGGCTCTGTTCCATCAGGAATCTTTTCACAGATTGCAGGAAGATTTGGCTCAGGCCACGTTGGATCAAGAAGCACAAATCTTGCATAATCTATGGGAAGCCATATATTTTTGAAGAGTGTCAGAAATAATTTCCAACAGGATTTCATTAAACACAATGACAACAGACTTCAAAGGAAAAGAATGCTTAATGGTGACACAGTTTCCTACTTACTGTCAAAACTACCATGATTTGATTGTGTCCACGGACTAAATCCCACAGTGTTTTTCATCTGTATTTTAATTTTCACATTAATTCACCTGACATCATATTACTTGCCTGTGTATCTGCAAGGAGGATGAGCTTTCACTGACCCAAGAAAGATACAGTGACTGCAACTTCACCGCACTGGCGAAAGACAACTGCTACCAATTTCCTCAGCAAACTCATTGCAGAAAGAGGTAACTGGGACAGAAGAATATTAATCTCCCCTAAGAATTTTTATGTAAATGGTAAACAATACTCATTTATTTCATCCAGTCCAAAATACTTGGAATACAGGAAGCTGCATCTTAAACGTGCTCCTCGAACATTGGCGTTACATAGCGTGTGCAACTATACTCTTGGGTCCACAAGTATTTGTAATTCCAGGAAAAGGCTTTGGGATGCTTTAGACAAAAGGGTTCTACCGCTGTCCCCGCTGGCAGTCCGCTGATGGGCAGCAGGATTACCGGGCTGGCTGCTTCAGGTGGACAACCTGGCAAGTGAGAGCAGCAGCATCCCCCAAAGGCTTCCAACACCTGGGTCAGACAATCAGCACCATTCAAAAGTGAACGGTTCTCTTTGGCTCGTTGAAAGGAAAACTTCACGGGTTACAATACAAGGTTTGGGGTTTATTGTTCTTGCAACCTAACCCTCAAAAGAACTACGTGGAACAGTGCCAAAGGCATTAGTTCTGATGCGCTGTGAAACTGAACTGAGATCTGACTAATTCCTGCTTGGAGCCAGCGCTGTCTTCCTTCAAGAAAAGTCCTACTGCGTGCTTAACAACCACAGGGCCCTTTAAAAACCGGGTAGAAACACTCACCTGGATCCACCAGGGCCTTTTGAAAGGTTTGCTAGGTTTTTTGCTTTCCCTTTTAACCTCTCCATTTTTCATACAGGTGTTGTTTTCTACTAAGCTTTCTATAACCTCGACTTAACAGTGCCAAATGCTATTAGACTTCACTGTTTAGGATATCTGGGGTTTTTTTCTTTTTACTGTATGAATGTGTCTAATTTAAGCTTGGAGCTGGTCCTTAAAGGTAGCTGTTAAACTCCTAAGCAAATGGGTGTTTTAATGGAAAGGCTGACATACTCCTAACTATGGAAGCGTGAATGGCTCCACTATGAGATTACTCAAATCCACGTAGAATACAAATGCAACACAGGACCACAGGTTCAGATCTTTGATCTCTTTTTTTTTTTTGCAGAGGCTGTGATGTATAAAGCCAATTCCACTGTGCAGACAGTACTACACTGAATATAAATTATCCTTTAACTATAGCGAGGCTCACATTTAAAGAAATGCTGCAAGCATGAACAATGCAGCCATGAAGTAGAGTTCTTCTGTAGCAAAAATACACACCAAGATCTGCATAACCATGGTTTCAGAGGACAAAATTTCTTCCACAGCTGTTATTTGATAAAAAATAGAGTAAAATCTGGAGTATTGGACATACAGAAGTACAGTTGGAGCACACTGCTTGCTCTTTCCATTAAAAAAGCAAGCTAGGAATACTTGCTTTATTGCCCAGATTAAGCATCATTCCCCTAAGAGGCATAAAAAAATGATTTGAAAATGTGGAAACCAACAGTCTCTACTGAATATGGCTTGAAATTTAAACATGTCTTTTCCAGATACCTCTTTAGAGGAAGAACCTTCTGCCTACTGAGCTAACACTAAGCTCCCTGGAGTTTAGCCATGAATATTCTAAACCAATCTCTTACAATTCACGAAAAGTTGTCTTTTGCCAAAATAAAATGCTTAAGAGGAATTCAATATGCTTATACTGCTTTTCTTCATTTCATTTAAAATAAGTGTTTCCGTCTCAACTTTATGCTAAATACACAGCAAGAGAGAGAGACTGAGTTCTGGAGATGTTACCTGAGAGTCTGTACACCAATGGGAAAACAAATTCCTTCTGAGAACATCAGCTATTCAGGGTTGGTTTGTAAATTAGCATTAACCAACTCTTTTGCAGTTACAGATAGGTACTGTTGAGGATTCTTACACGAATTTCTCTGCTGTTTACATCAGTTGTTTCTTGGGTGGTGCTCAGCCATGGTGCATCCGCGCTCTGGGATGTTTCTGTGCACGCCAACTTTGTTTGTGTGTGCGGGAATGTTAGTAAATAAATAAATAAACAAAAAACTTTTTTCCTTATCTTACCTCTTTTGACCTGTGCAATCTGGCAGATCAATGCTACTTCCACTGCAGACAAGCAAAAAGTTACAATTTATCTTTCATTTAATCTTTCTGTTGTCTTTAGGCTTCCTTTCAGTAAGGCTTGGAGAAGGTGCTCTTTGTGGCTCAGTTCTCTATGCCAGAATACAACTGAGCACAAAGAAGAATGCAAGGGTGAGCTGATAGTATCTACTGTCCTCAGCTCTGCTTTGGTTCAATAAACCTGAACATCTTCTCCCCTCCTCTGCCGATTGAGATAAGCAGCAACAATTACTCAAAATGTATTATCAACTCAAGCTCGAAAAGGCAAGATCAGCAGAGCCGACTGCATCTCTCCCAACCTCAGTTTCCTTCTGTGTCCGAGAAGGGCAAATAGGTCCCTGTTCGCCTCTTGCCATGCACCTCGCAGCTACTTTACAGGCAACTACACCCAGGCTGCAAAAAGAGAGTGAGATAAATCCTTTGCCTTCCACACCGCCTGCAAGGTTTCTGCCTGTAGCCAGCAGGCTGCAAGATCTGTACCACGATGGCAAAAGTCACAACCATCCTTCCCTTCCCCACACGATCACGTTCTCTCCTTCTCTTTCTGTGTTCGGCTCTCTCCTTGCCTTTCTGTGGTCTCCATAGCTGAAACCAAGAATTCACTGGGCATCACTGCAATGCCTCTAACCAATTCTAACCGTATCCAGAGCCTGAGTCAATTAAAGCACATTTCAGCTTCATCTGGTTTTCATCCCATTCCAGTACTCCACATACACAGCAACTTTAAGCTTACAGACATCCCTTCATGGTTCAAGAAAATCCTTCAATCAAAGAACTTCATTTACAATCCAGCATAGTTTTTGCTTTCTCTGCTCTCCACAGCAGCCTCGCATTTTGATGCAATCCTCATTTAATGCAATCTCCATTACAGGATTATGATCACATCAATAAAATGTTCCATATGTTTGGGGTTTTTTCGCATCCCTCACCCCCTCTCATTAATAGTAGGCACTATATCTGCAAAAAACAACAAATCAAACAGGCTGATGGGATGCTCTAGGGAGGTAGCGGGGGGTACACATTCAACAAAATGCAGCAGCCAATGCAAACTGCCCATCAGAGACTGAGCCCGTGGATCTCCTCATTCCTGAGCTAGGCGAGTTGCTCCCTGTCCGCGCCGTGAGCACACATCCTCACCGCGCTGTGCTACCAGACTAAAAATAAATACAGCTTTTGCAATCACTTGTGAGCTCCGTGCACTTTTCACAGGAGCAGACTTTCATTTTACTTGATCGGTTCCAGCCTATCCATACTGTTCAGGATGAACCGCTGAGGCTCTGCTTCCGAGGAGGAGGCGGGGGGGGATGCTGGACAAAAGATATCATATAAAGGATACAAAAATCCCCCTTTTCCCCAAGCCCCCTTCTTACCTTAAGTGCCTTCTCTGCACGAGATGCCAATCTACATGGGCTCCTCAGCACATCATCAAGGCGTTTAGAGTAGTGAAGGCTGCCCCACTGCATGGAAGTTAGACCGCTTTGCAACAGCAAATCCTCGATCCAAAGCACCAGCCGCTTCTTCCCATGCAGTGTGCCGAGCACGAATCAAACGCGACTTCCACATAGGGAATAAAATTGTAAAAGAAACGAGGGGAAAAAGAAAAAAAAAAAAAGGTATCCTAACTTTTAGGTAGCCTGAGTTTGTTTTATTTCTGTTGGGTTTAGTCAATTATCTGCTTTTGCAGCCGCCAGACGATGGGAAGGCAATCGCGCCCTGGAAGCCCCGCACCAGTCCGCAGAGGTCCGGCCGCGTAACCCAAGTTGCGCGGGGAGACTCTGAACTCGGTGCGGCTCCGCAGCGCAGCCCGGCAGCCCTTCCCTCGCCGGGCGGCTGCGGACAGCGGAGCGCCGGGTCCCCCCGCGGGGCAGCCGCCGCCGCTGGGCGCTCGCCCGGCCCCCGGCGGGGCTGGCCCGGTGCTGGCCCGGCTGGCCCTGGGGGCGCGGGCTGCGCTGCCGGCGGCGCCCCGGAGCCCGCGCTGTCCCGGCGGCGGCGGCGGCGGCTCCGGCTCGGCTCTGCCGCGGCCGCCCGCGCCCCGCTCTGCCGCTGCCAGCCGGCCCTCCCCGCGGCTGACATCAGCGCCAGGAGGAGGAGCGACGCCGGGGACGCGAATAGCCGGGCCGAGGGGGGTTCCCCCTCCCGGAGCCGCCCTGCCCGCTCCTCTCGGAGAATCCCCCGAAAGCGGCGGCGTGGCCGCTCCGCCGCCTCGCCGGGGGGCGGCTCCAGTCCCCGCCGGCGCCCCCCGCCCTCCGCTACTGCCCGGCGGGCGCCTCCCGCACAGGGGAGAAGCGCGGGGAACCGGCACTCGGGGCCGGAACGGGACCGGAGCCGGGCGCGGCGCTCGCAGCCCGGGGCTGCCGGGCGGCTCAGCGCCGGCGGTGCGTTCCTGCCTCCCTCCGCCGGGCTCCCCGCCTGCACAAGCGCCGCGGCGGGGGAGCAGGAGGGGATGTGCGGGATCGCCCCTAGGCCTGGCCCCGGCTGAGAGGGCGCCCGTGCCCGCGGAAGAGCTGCCGCCCCCGGCTCCGCCGCCCGCCCTCCAAGCCCGTCAGTGCGGCGGTGCCCGCTCCGATCGCCCCCGCCGCAGCCCGGGATGGCAGCGGAGCAGCCGCCGGCAGAGCCGCGCTCCCGCTGCGGAACGGGCGCCGCGCGAAGGCTCCGAGCGGGGGCGGCGGGGGGACAGCTCCCGGGGCTGAGCGGAATCTTCCCGGCGGCGGGGCTGGGTGCCCGGGCTCGGGAGTGTTGGGTACCTGGGTTGGGAGGATGCTGGGTGCCCGGGGTCGGGGGGTGTTGGGTGCCCGGGTTCGAAAGATGCTGGGTGTCTGGGCTCGGGTGTGTTGGGTGCCCGGGCTCGGGTGTGTTGGGTGCCCGGATTCGGAGGATGCTGGGCTCGGGGGCTGTTGGGTGCCCGGGCTTGGGGGTGTTTGGTGTCCGGGTCGCGGGGTGGGGCTGGCGTCTCGCACGTTTCGGCGGCTCCTCTTTAGGGCCGGAGCTCGGGGGTGCGGGAGACCACGACGGAGACGAGGGGTCGTGCCGCAGCCTCCGGCGGGGACTCGCTGCCGAGGGGAGCAGCGCTGGCCTCAGGTCGCCTCCGGGCGGCCTCCAGTGTCCGTCGGGCCGGGCTGTCCCGCCCGAGCCGGACCCCGCTCCCCGGGAGGGGCAGCGCTGGGGTCGGGGGCGATGCTCGGAGCGATGCAGCCCGGGGTGGGGGCTGGTGGTCGTGTGAAACCAGTTCAGTCTGTGATCAGGGATCAGTGATGGCACAATGAGGTTGTGGTGGTGAGTTCAGCTTGCGTGAAAATACAGTTCAATTAATAGTTAATTTGTGGTGTTGATTTTAATAATTTGAGTATCTTGTATTATTTGCAGTATTCTGCCAGATGCCTGCAGTAGGCACTTCTCAGTGAGCACAATAATTTTTTGTAAATAATTGAGCATTTTTTCTGTACTTGGGTGACAAGACAGTTTTAAACTCCTCTGATGAAGAGAAGACATTGCACTTACCCTAACAGCACACATTTTTCATGTGTTCTTTAAAAATAGTATGAAGATGTCTGTGAAAGCCTTATTTTACCTTCTTCGCTGTAGCAAGATGTAGGTGATGCCTCACTTTTATCACTAAATATAGTTTAAATGCCAGAATTTCTCTGAAATAAAGGTATATAAGTAAGAGGATGAGCAAGTTCTAAAACCAGCTTCTGAAAATCCCCAGTCATTCAGTGAATTGTCTCCATCTTACCTGTTAACTCGTATATTCAATGAGATTCTTTGAGTATGGACTCGGAATGAACAATTGCATGGCCATTAACCATGCTGAAATACTCCAGAACAGATGTAATGCTTTTTCTTCTGGGTCATATTTCCATATCGTATTTCAGTCACCTGACTCTAAGCAAATGCCCATTGTATTTTACTCTACTGGGTGCTAAATTCTTTGAATTTAGTGAAGTTATGACTTCATTATTTTTGTCCCACATATATACAGATGGCAGAGGTGCCTCATTATGTACCAACAGAACATTATCCACAAATTAGAGTTCGTGTCCTGGCTGCTGTGCACCACACTGCTGAGAGTAACACCTACCAGTCAGTGAGACTTATTTTTCAACATTCCTGAACATTTTGTAATAAAACGGGATATACAGAAACTACAAAGATGTAAAAAATAAAAAGCAGAGTGCATCTCTATGTGTTTGGTTTATCACTATGATGGCATACAGATGAGGGCTGGCTATCAATCCTGTTAATACCCATTTCACCGAGCTGCTGTTACAGAGGATTTCTAAAATAGCAAAGTCCATAATGGACAACTGTACTTTACACCTAAGAAGAGGCGATTGAGGAAAGAAATTCTGTGGATTGCTTGGACACAAATGACCTTCAGGATGGTTTGTCCTGTGCCAGAGTGATCAACTGTGATAGCAGCAGCCAGTCCAGAAAGGAAAGCAAGGGGCCTGTCCTGGGAGGGATGACCTGTCCAGTTTTCCAAGGGGTGTCTAAGCTACAATGGATCCAGAATTCTGCCTCACCTGTGTTTGAAATGCACAGCCAGAAATCAAATTTAGTAAAAAATTGTTATTATTAAAAATAAATTATTAAAAAATTAAAAAACCTCCAAAACAACAAAATGAGTAAGGAGTAGATGACGTATTTAACAGATATTGGGGAGAAACCCTGGAAAAGGGCAAGAACCCTTTACAAACCAGAGCAGCTACTTCAGAAAACTAAAGAGTTCAAGTCAGACTAACTCTGTCCATGCAGAAAATGCTATGAACAGAATAATTCTGTTCATCAGAAGATATTGCTGCTACCCTTGATTCAGATCAAGGTCTGAATCCTGAAATTGTTTGTTACTCTGAGCACATGAAGAGGCCCCACAGGAACTATTCACATGTGAAAAGAGCTAGGACCAGAGCCAAAGTTTTGCATACTGTGAAGGTCAAGCTTGCTTCCTTTCTAAAACTTGCACTTAAAAGACAAACTCTCAGAACTATGGTTTCCACAGAGCACCTTCAGCTCATTCCTCAGGATGCTGTAGGCACTGTGGCTGATTTAGAGCAATTTGTGTCCTGGCAGGTCCCTGAGATTTTGGGGCCGGGTGCCTTGCAGGGAGCTGCTGCCTTGCATAGCGAGGGCTGCCCCTGCCTTCCCCTGATTGCAATTATTGTGCTTCTTCTTCCCACAGATGCCAAGTATTTTTATGAACTTCTTGAAATGTTAGAGTCTCATAGATATTATACAACTCCTGGCTTTACAGTCATGGAAAAATCTGTTAATAAAAAATGCTCTGCCTGTAGGACGAATTCTCAGCATTTTTGCAAAGGTCACGTAAAATATATTGCTTGAGTAGCCTTACTTTGGTCGCCAGATAAGTCATTGAGAGGCCACATGATGACAGCTGCAAAGAAAGATTGTAACTCACTTTCATGTCTCTATGGAAGAAAATAAGAGACACAAGCCTTCCCTTCAGTGCTGGTGATGGGGGCTGTGTGGAGACTGGTGCAGGGAACAAAAAGGAACAACTTTCACCAGCCTGACAGATGAGGTTGGAGATCTCTCTCTCCTGAAGGCCTCACAGAGTTCTGCTTTGTTTCCTCTTTGCTGTCAGAACAACAGAAATACTCAGAGAACAAATTGCAACCACATCATACCTCAACTTTTGCTAGGATTTTGCCTCAGTCCCAAATATAACTTTTATTCTCCATAAACTTATGTAAGCAACAGTTTCTTTCTCTCCTTTTTTCCTCATCCTCTTTTAGTGGAAATGTAAAATAAATCCCACTTGGGTTTTTGATTTTACTAGCCCAGATTTTACTTTTGCTTTTCAATTATGGAAATTAATGAGTTTTACCTTATCTGGGAGAAATGTTTATCTCCATTGCACCATGTATCAATGCCAGTTGATCCTGTATTTGGATTTACTAATAACACAAACAGTGGGTCTGGGTCTATCAGAGTCCAAGCTTTTGCAGTGCTCTGTAACTACAGTGGCTGATCTTTTTTCTAAATTATTTGTGGAAATACTCTTTTTTGGCCAAGAAACTGGCATAACATCAGATCAAATCACTTTATGCCATGTACAACAATAACTAGAAATGACACAGATGTATAAAAAAAGAAACCCTACAGCCACAAATCGAGATGAACAATTGTCACATGTCTATATACACCCTACTCCTTCCATCCAAGGACTGGAGACATTATACACCTATTGCTGATAGGGAGGAAGTGTAGACTGCATTATTTTTAGAAGGGTCTCAATTTCTAAATACACAGATTTTTGAGGGAGAGCCAGGCACCAGTGGAGGTTATCATCTCACAGAGGTGTTGCCAGAACCATTAAAACACACAGCTCTGGAAGTCTCATACTTAACAGCGGGAGGTAGAACAAACTAATTTTATTATCAACTCAGCTGTCAAGTGACAATGTATTTTAAATGCCATGAATTATGTATAAAACACATTAATTTTTATGCTCTGCTTTGAGAGTTGCTGCATGCACACCCAAAGGGCAGGGCTTTGGCAGAGGCTATGCCAGGCAGGACAGGGGGAACTCGTGGTCCCAGCTCCCTGCTGGAGCCAGCAGCAATGATATCCATGACAATACAGGTGGCAGCTTAAAATGACTCAAATAAGATCAAAATCAGACTGAATCTTCCAGCTAGGAATTAATGAAATACCTGTCCTTGATAACAGCAAACTGAGTAATAGGAATCTGCAGAAACTGTTCATTTAAATACATTTTGTAAACGTAACAAGTTGCACTGTGCTGTTCTTTGCATCTTTAAGAGTGTCTGGGGATTTATGTCTTGTAAAATGGAAACAAACTAAGAAAGCTGAAATATATTGTGTCTTTAGCTGTACTTTACAGCACAGCTTGTGTTTAAGAAGCAGTCTAGACATGCAAAAATGCTAGAATAAACAATATTTTTTTCATTATTTTAAATTAGCTTCTACTGGAAAGCTATAAATTTCAGAATGATGCACACTAACAGGATTGCATATCTATTCAAGTATTCCAAACAAAAGATACTAAAAGGCTATTCTGTTACCTGCCACAATAAAAATAAATTTCCTTCCAACTTAATGCAATTACAAGTGATTTCCTGTAAAAGAAAAAATAAACCTTCAGGATATTTTGCAAAATATTTTACATGCTAGCAAGAAAAGTCATATACTTTTTTCTTTTTGCCTACTTCTCCTTACTTTAGTGCTTGTTTAACATATTTTAACATAAAAGTATTATTAAATACTATTTAATATTCATTATAGGGCTCCAAATATTGGTTGGCCTTGAATAAATATGTTTATATTCATTGTTCTTTCAGCTGAATTGTGTGTGCAATTAAAGAATAATCAGCTAGAGTCATGACTGAGATTTTGAATTTATGACCACCAGGGTAGAAAAGAGCTGTTTCTTCTGGAGAAATGACAGAAGTGACCATGCCAAGGTGCAGAATTTTTCTCCTTGTGACTCTACAGAGCAATACAAAGCAGGTAGATACCTACACAGACCATACCTGTAGATGGAGAACAGGGGTGCAGTAAATCAGGTGCTAATCTGGGTGTTGGAAGATCCATCTTTCTTTTCTACCAGGCTTCTCTTCTCAATCTGACTTTTGCCAAGTCTTTTAATTCCCATGCCTGTCAGGTTCTTATTTAATATGAACATTACTACACCAGTAATAGAAATATTTTAGATATTGTTCAAATTATGTTTGAATAAAAACATTTGCAGAGATAGTTTGATATACCTCAAAAATTTTCACATTCAAAAATGGAATTGATTCTATGAGTATGTTGCATGCCTAGATCTCCTTGTATTGTCTAGCTGAGGGAGCAAAGACCTGTTGAAATAAAGTGGTTTTAAATCATCATCAGACCTGTGTTTCTTAACATATTGAGCATACTGTGTTCTGCAAAAAGGAAGAACTTTACTCTTCTGTAGCAGGATATGCTTTAGGATCCTTTTTGACATCATCTCGATACCAATGGTATTTGTTGGTGGCCATATAATACCAAAGAGAGATCAGTCTGATGTGTGATTTGCAGGAAATTATGTTCTCTGGCTTTCCATGCTCTGTAATCCAAGTACCAAAACTGCTCACCAGAGAAACAGAGGAACTCATGTCCATAGTCTCACAATTCTTTGACTCTGACTTTGAAGAATTGACTCCCTCACGGGATAGGGAATGAAAGAACTGCTTTGCAAAGCAGAGTTTCTGAGACAGAGCACCTGCCTGGACCCCATCAAGAACTTTATTAATTCAATGCAAGTACAAGACAGGACTTGCTGAACAAACATCTGCTGCAGGGGCAAAGTAATAGCAGAGAATGGGCATGGATGCCTCCAGCTGAGTTATGTTGCCAAAGATTTAGTAATTCCCATTCCAGGGATTGCTGTACCTCAGCAGTGAGTGAAGTTGTTCATATAAAAATGCTTCGGATTGTTTTGAACAAAAGAGTTATGCAGAAATGCCTGCCACCGGAATGTGGATTCCCTTCCTTCAATTTAGATAGCAAAATGTTCAGTATTAAGGTTTTGAAAGGATTATGTAACATTCCAGACCATCCTTCCACAACAGGGTCACGGAATGGAATGGTTTGTTTACAGGAACACCAAGGTATCAGTACAGACCAGCATATCAATCTTACCTGGGGTTTGGGTTGGCGTCCTAGGGCATTATGTTCTCTCAGTTCAACTTTGGCTATTATGTGTGCAATTTAAAGTCTACTTCCTGAAAAAGTTGTGGGGTTTTTTGCCAATAGAAGTCTAGAATTGCATGTAGGTCTTTTGGTTTTGGGTTTTTTTTTTCATCAGAAGTACACATGTTGTTAATGCTCATGACTGTGGCTTGTCTGGGTTCTAAATAAGACACAAGGGAGGAAGGCTCCTGGCATCAGAAGATGCTTTACCTATTTCTCAAAAACGCTGTTTGTTCTGCGGTATCTTACCCCGCTGCTCACCAAAGCTGTTGAACGCGTTGATAATCCCTCAGGCGTTCTAAAACCTTTATTTTGGAGGCGCAGCGTTTCTCCCGGTGAGGACGCGGCCTGCTCCCGGAGCCGGCTGCATTTCCCAGAGCGGCGCCGCTAGAGGGCGCCCCAGGCAGCGCTACTCCCTCAAGGCCTCCAGCAGCTCCGCAACTAAAAAATTACCAAAAAAAAAGGTTCTTTGAAACAACAACAGCAACAAAATGAGCTATTTTTCATCGTTACAGCTTAATTTCGCTGCCTAGTTACTGATTATTTGGGAAGCTGCTTTAACCTTACAGGCCGCCTGGCGCGCGTTGTGGTCTCACGTACCAACCTCAAGGAAGCACCCAGGGAAACGTCCCTCAGAAGGCTTCGAATTAAGATATCTCGCTCAATTAGCGTCAAAAAGAAAAAAAGGCAATGCTGGTTATATACTCACAGGAATTTTAGAGCAAAGAGCTAGAGAAAAAAAGTGAGAGACAGCTTAAAATACATCAATCAGTCAGTTTTGTTGAGACTTAATGCACCTGCGTCTAATTCGCCTTAGCCTAGGTCTTCTTTGCTTTTGAGTTTAAAATCTAGATTTCATTGCAGTAGAGGATAAATAATTTTAATCCAGTTTTATATAGCATTTTTCTTGTTGCTAAAGAAAGAAAATCCCTGTTTAGGGGAAAAAAAAATGCTGTCCTAAACCATTTCCAAGTTGTTAGCTCACATAATTTCTTAGACTGAAGAATTTGAAGGGAAGACCAAAACTGATTAAATATTGTTCTTACACTTATTCCTAGTAATATTGAAATACAATGAAATAATGCGCAGGACTGGACCATGACAGTTTGCAGATAATGCATTTGATGTATAGTAAGACAACTGACAACAAAATATTTTGTTGGTTTTTTGCAACACATGGTCATTACTTTTCATAGGCAGTAGCTATGAATGTAGCCTAGAGGTCTCAAATTCCATTTATCCAGTGAAATTAGAACATACTCCATTCCAGAGAGTCATAATAAATATAATTTAAAGAAGCAAGAGACTTTGTACTTGTGGTACTTAGTGGTGAGGCAGAGCTTGCTTCAAAAAATGGTTACTTATGCCTGTTATTTGAAAAGAACATGAGACCAAAAATATACAGGTGACATTTTCTTAAGTGTCTTAGATATTCAGCTTAAAAATAGATATAATTGGTTGCACTACTATGGCAGTTATAGCTTTGGTCATGGTGATAAAAGTTGTAGTTGACCTGGTGCAAGGAGGATTTATGTGAGTGAGATTTCACCCTCCTGAACTCTTATAACTGTTTTTAAACTAATATTAATCAATTAATATTATGTTTTGACATTTTAACTGTATCGGTGTAAATTGTAAAACTTGGGCATGAAAGCACCCTAAATTTCATGAACTTCCTCTGAAACGGAACTAAAAAATGAAAACAGAAATACGGAGGGACAGGATAAATCATCACTGTTGCTTAAAATTGTTTGGCAAAGAAATTAGAAATCAAGGGACTGGCAAAAAAGTATTAATCCCATACATGGTCCAAGTCAAAGAAATCTTTTTGTTTTTAAAGCATACAATCCTAGAGAACATACTTCTGCAAACATTTTGCATTACCTTATGCTAGGTTTTTTTGCTAATATTCTTACTTGTGTTGTCTGTAAACATTTTGAAGTCATTTAGGAACAAATGAGTTTTCAAGACCACACCTTTCAGAATATGATTACCAACTAGGTCATTTACATTTTTGAAGATATTTTCATTTTTCTATAGTCTGTAAGCTTATGAACCAAAATAACCCTTTGTGTTATACTGTGAAATTTCATTCATCTAAGTACACCAGAATATTTATAATTTTATTTATTTATAGGTATTATATTGGTTTTACGTCATTGAAGGAATATAATTTGATCCAATAGTATCAAATAATATATATCCAATAATATATATAATATATTGGGTCATAATTGAAAGGAAGAATAATTTGATTGTCTGATAAGGCAGAAGCCAGGCTCTGTGTCCAGACCAAGAAGGAATCTTGGGCACAACCCTGAAAGATTTCCTTGGCTTCAGTTCCAAAGTTAATCTGAATTAATATAATTTTAAAATGATGCAGAGATATCTATCCTCATCTTTATATTGTTACCATCATTATGAAGAGCACCAAATAAAGAACTCAGGGTTAGGGGTTAGGGTGCATGTCTCCTCCAGGTAGCTGAGAACTTTATGACTGTATTTGTTCTGAGCACCACTACTTCAATTACTGAACTTTTGCTATCTTGAATACATATTTTGGATTCTTTGTCAGGAATAATTTTTTATGTTTGTGTTCTTTACATTAATTTTTTAGAGAAGAGAGCTGCTGAACAAAAGTCACTGCCACAGTTTTGATAAGTTTTCTTTGTGTGCCTCAAATAAATGAAAAGGCAGGGTAAGGCCAACTAGAAAAAAGCTGCTCTTCCTTCACAGCTTTTTCACACAGTGACCGGAATTGCTGGAAACATAAAGAGGGGACTCAGAGTCACTCACAAGTTATTGAAGCTTAACAAGTTAATCCATCATCTGACCCTAGCAGGTGGCCAAGTCGGTGCCTTCTGCCCAGGGCAAGGGCCTGGTGACTCCATCACCTTAAACCTGGCAACTCTGTCCTGTCCTGTGTCCCCAGGGGCTGGGCACATGGAGAGGAGCTGCCATGGATTAGCTGATGCTCTGCCTCCATGCATTGCTCTTGTAGTCACTTGTAGCCTGAACCCCTGCCTATAGAGACAGATTTCTGTCATAAAATTCCCCACACAGACAAGACCAGCTTTTGGCTTTATCATTATTTCAATCGCTTTAGTGTAGATCCAATTACACAGGTATAAAATGTTTCTACTGGCATACCCTGGCATCAGTACAACAGCAGTTAAAGAGATAACTCTAGGACTGGGAGAGATGTGTGAATAACAGCAGCTGATCAACAGCCATGCTGATAAAATTTAAATGAGATCAAGCCTAAATCTTATCCTACACTGATAATAGGAATGTCTGTTATGTGTCAGACTTACTGGGCGTAAGAGGAGAGTAAGGCCAGAAGCTGATCTCGGTAAAACCTCCCTCAGGTTCTCAGGAGTTATCTTTTAATGCAAGCCAGAGCTATCCAGGTTTCCAGCTACACTGTGGGCAGTTGTGTCCTAATGAAAAACCACACAGGCATGGCAGCAGTAAATGCCAGATTGATGATTACCACCTGAGCGTATACATTATGGCACTGTCTAACTTTATTTTAACTACACATTGCCTTGTTTTACAATTCCCACAGTGCTCTGCACTCTTTCAGTATGTAAAATAGAGACTGTAGATCTCTTTAGAAAATATTGTTTTCTCCTGACCACAGCCATGGG
The DNA here is from genome assembly GCA_910950805.1 of Acrocephalus scirpaceus scirpaceus. NCBI lineage: Eukaryota > Metazoa > Chordata > Aves > Passeriformes > Sylviidae > Acrocephalus > Acrocephalus scirpaceus. The sequence continues at coordinate 79,943,791 of OU383776.1, read as the reverse complement.
TCACTGTATAAAAAGGCAAAAGCAATTTTCTGTGGTCTTTCTCCACTTCTGCTTCTAATCATTTGCTTGTACCACGTTGTATGTGAAGAGCAGAGTCTGTGGTCTATGCTAGACCTGAAATAAAAATGTTTCACGTTGCTCTGTGAAGGAAAAAAGCTCAACCTGCAATCACTACTGCCATGCAGTTCGGGGGTTTTTCCAGCCATAGTTAAACAAAATGGTTTGTCTGAACAGAAAATAAAGTATCCGTTGCTGTTGATATGTCTGCCAAATCTAAAACATGATATAAACCAAAGTCGACAGCATAAGCCACTCAAACAAGGCCTTAGGGATTCCAAAATGTGCCTTAATATTTATTTTTCATACTTGATTGCAGGTTATGCACAGGTAAGTGTAGTGCTGCCCTGAGGGTTTTAAGTGTAACGTAGTCAACCATGATAATACCTTCAGTATCTCGGAAGACAGTTCTCACAATGACTAATAGGAAATGAAAGCAAAGCTGAGTGGTTTTTTCAGGCTAGTTTTAAGTTTCCTCTAGAGTAATTCAATAGATTTCTAGAATATTTTCAGTATTTGCCTATTAATAAGACAAAAACAAGTATTACCCCGTTTATGACATTCTGTCTTCCAGCACTCAAAATCCCCTAACATTAACTTGCTTTTACTAGCCTGTAATACATGAGAAATTTCTCTCTTCCCCTCTATCCACTACTTCCTCCAGTAATTTGGACTGATATTTACCAGTCATTTCCTCAAAAATTAATCACTATCCACTGACACATACATGTATGAGTGACAAAAACAAATGAGCCTGAATTAGGCTTGTTTAGGTGATCCCATTTGTTTTAAGATATCTCTTGCTGGTGGAACATGTAAGAGCCAGCCATACAAATACCGTGTCCTCACAGACAGTTATCTTAGCCTTGATGATTTTAAATACTGGATTGGAAGGTGCTTGTCCATATTAATCACAGATGTACAGAACAAGAGCTATGCCTCAGAAGAAAATTTCAGATCAGAATCACCAGCTCTAGCTGCTTCCTCTTGTTCCACAGAGCTACTTTTGCCTTAGCAAGGAGCAAATTTCAAGCAGCTTCATGTTGCTAGAATAGCAAGGACACCATATAAGTACTACTAGAGTCGATTTTATCTCTGACAAAAAAAAAAGGTAAAGGGTAAAGTTTCTCAGTGGAGTGTTGCACAGTCTGTTGCTGGAAGTTATACTTGAATGACATCAACAAAAATTAGCATGTGAGTGAAGAATCATAAAACATAATGCTGTATCTTTAATATCTGTTCTTCTTTGAGGCTTATTTTCCCTTGCTTTGGCATTTATAGCAAAGAAGCCTCTCTGGAAATGCACAGTTTGAGAAGTGAGAAGCTTACACAGCAAAGGAGCAGTGATGTCCTCCTGCCCTTTGCTGTAAGCAACTCTGTTGTCACAGTGTATTCACAGTGGACCAGGTCCTGTTCTTCCCCTCCTGCTACTGGGTAGACTGGTATGTTTTCTTTGGAATCTTCTCCATTGTCGCTTCATCTTAAAATCTGGCTCCTACCAAAACAGCTCCTTCTGTCCTTTGTTTTAACACCCATGTTGATTGGGAAGCCAAGTTCTTCTTGAAAATGTGGGATAATAATTCAAATCATTGTGGTTATCATCTCTGCATTGTGATTGTCTTCTTGGCTGTAAGAAGAGGCTTTATCACAATTCAGTGTAAATTTTGGAGGTACTTTCTTGTGACAGTGGGGAGCAGTTCCTTTCCCCTTATCATCATCGTAGCTGTGTTAATGGATTAATTATTAAAATATAACAAATACACATCTTGTTCTATTGCAGTGTTCAAGACTACTGTTGGATTCATTAGTTATGAAAAATCCAAATTTTTACTCTTGGTTTTCCTGCTTTCTAAAAGCAGAGTGCATGCATGCGTAAACCAAGAATTAGTGTTGAACTTTCTGTGGGTTATGAGGCTGTTCACCTCCAGGGACTTCAGTGACATTGTACTAAACTGAAAAACAGAGTTAGAGTGGTTAGTTCTGTCACTAGGGCCCCTGAAATGTACTTAGAGCCTTTCTTGTAGTATAGTACTCACATTTTTAATTTATGTTGCACAGAAAGAAAGTTAAAATCATACTTAATTTGCTTTCCCCCTCCACCTCTTGTTTCACTGTCACCATAGAGACCAACTATGGGTACCATGGCCAATATACAACTACCATGGGTACACGGTATTCCTCTCTATTTTCTTAAAACTATGTGCAACAAGATTTTTATATGCTGGAGCTTCATTTTGAACCTATGTTGCTCTGTAAGCCAGTAATGGCTTTAATTGCACCTCTCTCTCTATAAATGAGGTTTATGAAGTAGTTACTCAGAGTTTACAACTTCATTCTTCTCTTTGATTATTGTTAATGAGAACTTTCATTCAATCATTTGGTTTGTTTCTTTGTCCATTACCTTGAAGAACCATAAAGTATTTGACTCTTACAGAAGGGAAATGAGCACCTTATGTTTCTTATTTTACACCTTTTTTTTTTTTTCAAACCTGTTCTTTTTCAATTATCTCCAACTTTAAAAACACTTTCCTGTTCCAGCCTGTAATTTTGCTCATGGTGAGGAAGATGCCATTACTTTAAGCCAACTTAGCTTGACCTGGCAGATCATGGACTGCTCTCCACAGACCAGTGCAATGGAAAGCAGAGTTCCCTCAAAGCAGTGTGGATTCATCAAAAAAATTTGCAGCTGGGCAGCTTAGCTCTGCCTTTCAAACTGGGCTGATACGATTTTATTTAGCCACTCTAATATGATTGCATCTCTTTTAGGTTTTATTGCTGTGTTTCTGCACACTGCTGCCATTAAGGTGTACAGACCTGCCTGCTTGGTGACCTCTGCATTTCTTAGGCTGAGAACTCCTTTGCAACATCCCAGGGTTAAATTCACAGTGACCATGCTTTGTGAATGCTCTGCTGCAATAAAATCCCTTCCCAGTTCCTCCCTGCCATCTTGGCTGAATCTAGCCTTGTACTATTTCCATTTTATGTTCCTTTTAAGTCATTAAAGATGTTCTTTTGGCACTATGAGGGTGACCATGAAATCTACCTGCCAGAGGGTGGTGAATCCAAACACTTCCTGGAATAAAAAAAGACAATTGCTAGTGAGTCGCAAACCTCAGTTTCAAGAATTAATGATTTTTATTTCCTGTCCTAAGCAGCCAGTCCCTTACATGTGCTGACTGCAGGCACCAGTGACAAATTCCTGCAAATAAATCTCATCACTGGGCACCCTTCTACTTTGCACCAAACTCAAAATACATTACTTCACTGGCTGTTTAAACACAGGAAGGTAAAAAGCATTTCACAGAATTAATTTCCTCTCCTTCATGAGAAGGATATAGTGCATTAACTGATTTGAAAACAGAGTGAGCCTCTTTTCTAACATGGTCACTCACTAGGCAGGCTTTCCACAGGGCACGGGAGCTGAAGTAAACAATCACATAGAAGGAAACTCTCCAGTGCCCTGCCGTGCTGATGCTTGTAGAGAAAGGAAAAAAAAAAAAGAAAACCAGAAAAAAAAAAAACCAAAAAACAACCAACCAACCAACCAACATTTCATTGCATGTTGAAAAGAAAGTGTAAGCATTCTATTTCGAAAGCTTGGAAGCATAATTGAAATTCAACATGCAGATTTCTGTGTTATTACAATGCTGCATGCACTAGCTCATTTGCTGAGCAGCCAGCATTTTAAACCACACACTGCAAGAACTTTGTGCTGGTACAATAACAATGTAGAAAAATTAGGATGACAGCACCAGTATGCTCAGCCCCATAAACATTCCTCAGCTGAAACAGGAACTACAGGGCAGTGCTAGCCTATGTATGATGAGACCGGAATATTTCTGCTTCCATGTGCAGATGGAGCACAGATCACTAGTGTGCTGACAAGCTGAACTCCAAACAAAGAGATAAGCTACATATGTACTGGCAGGTAAGCTCACTGATCTTTTTAACCCAGTGAACATCTGATGTGATGTGAGATTCACTAAATTGTAGATTGCAAATCAAGGTCAGACTGAAGGGTGACTTTGTGTTTTGTAATATTCTCCCTGCTTCACTGACTGAAGGCAATTGTGAATTCCAGAATGCTTTTTGCTCTTTTAATCTGATAGTAATTTGAAAATGTATTTGACTACAAAACTAAGTGTATCTAAACTCAAACAGGCAAGAACTGTTAGAAGATACAGCCAAAGGAAAGTAATTTTATTCTTACTCTATCACAGTGCTGCTGCTGCTGTGCACAAAGGCCAGTGTCAGAACTGAGGTACCATGTCCATGGCTAAGGGGGCCAGGAGGCTGAGCTGGCACTGGAATTCTCCAGTCTGACCCTTCCTTTCTCTGATTACAGTCCCAGCAAAGAGTTGCATTGGGCTGAGAATGTGTGACTGGAGCTCCCCTTTGCTCTGGGAGATGGATGACGCTGGCAGAGCAGTCCAAAGCCACAGAGCACAGGGAGAATCTGGGTCACTGTGCAATGTGCTCACTGTGCCAGATCATAACGCCATGAAACACTCAGACCACTAGCCTAAAAAGGAGCTCCTGGTTGCTAAATTCACGTCTTAAATATACAGAACAACTTTATTATTATTTTATTGACACTGTAAGGTTGTTTCAGTTTTGGCCTAAGAGTAAGTCATGTTAAATGACAGAGGATCAGTGTGTGAGAAAAGAGTATTTACACACACGGATGTGTATTTACACTCATTGAGGTTTTTACCATTCATGGCATACTGCCGGATTCACTGTCACTGGGAGCACTCAATGAAACGCCTGTTCTCCGAATCAGTCCCCCATTTATCTACTAAATCTTTCCATTTCATCCAATCTAAAGAACCACCAGTTAGTAGAAAATATAATCTATATATTGAGGCAAGGAATACATTAGCTCTGTAATAAGGATGTGAAAGAAAACGTGCTCTTGGATTATAGCTGTATTTGCCTATAACTGTAGATCATTTGCAAGGCAGGCTAAGTGAAAATAAAAGATTCCCTGGCAACCCTCCCCGTCTCCAAATGCCTGCTCAGGCAGAAAAAAAAACAACCACCCCGCATACATATTCCAATGAGCCACTGCGGGGCAGTAACAACAAAAACATTCCTCAGCAAAACAAGGGGCTTTGAACAGCCACTTCGCCTTCTCCGAGCAAAGGACACAAAGAAACTGTTCTTCGAAGAAAAGCCGAACATTAGGATTTCCATTCTTAAAACGCAAAATGTTATTAGTCTTTTTGGGGAGCATTTTATAGCTGTGCTTAGCTTCAGCTCCTCCCCCAGAGATGCTGGCAAACAGCGATTTCGGAGCTGTTACTCAGTTTTAAAGTGATGAATAGAGCTTGTGTGTGAGATATCCAAGATTCTGCTTAAGACACTATCTGGATTTTCTGTGTGTGCATAAACTCTTTTCTACCTGAGGGCTAAGTAAATAAGTTCTTTTCAAGTGATTATTCTCTGTGCAGGAATTTTCCCTTGTAAGGTATAGAAACCCCTGAAGATTAGGTATTTTTGTGCTGCTTTTGTTCCTCTCAGGGCAAAATCTTCAGTGAACAGAAGTTATTACAAAAAAATTATTTTATATCTTAAGGGTAAAAGAATAGACTTTGTTCAGTTTTGGATGTAGCTTGGAATCAAAATTACTGAGTTGCTTTGTATCCAACATTTCACATCTAGAGGTTCAAAATTAGATCAATGGTTTTGTCTTCCTTTCCTCTACCCCTGCCATTCTGTAGGTTTAATAATATCAACGGAGTATGAAGAAATTCACTGTTCTTTCTTTTTGCGTAGTACCAAAAGTGGTGGGGAAAAGCCTATTTAAAGATCTTTAATTACAATCTGAATTTTCTATAAATATAAAACTTCCTGTAACAGCCATTCCAAATAGATACTGCCCTTTAGTGCAGCAGAAGTTTGTACCAGATTAGTAAAGTGTGCTGCAATATACATTCTGTGAAAAGTCCAAGTATCATACTTCAATTGAAGTGTGAGAAAAAGAGGATCAAGACGTACAGAGAGCTGAAATGCAGCCATGGCTCTTCAGTTACACTTTGAAGATCATTTTCATTTCCATTTTGATCTTAAATCTTACTCATAAGTAATTAACATTTGGGGATGCTTGACAGATGGTATGTGCCACCTTGTCTTTTTGGGCAGTCTTTTCTTGTCTTGGCTTTTCAAGACGTATTTCAGACCTAATTTTTTTTTTTCTTTTTTTTTTTTTTTTTTTTTTTTGGATGGGGGAAATGAGCTAAATGAACTTACATTCGCCTGCAAACACAATATGAAAAAGTTGAAAGTTTCTTCTACTGTTCAAACATTCTTCCAAATTTACTAATTTTTTTTAATATTTTAAAATATTTATCATACCTGGAGGTTGTCAGATCTAGAGTAACCTTTATTTATAAAGACAATAAGGCTATGAAGGTAATGTAAGAATGACCAGGAACAATATTGCAAGTACTTCTCTTCATATATCCCAGCTGATGAATCTTGCAGCTGATCCTACTGATACTCCAGGGTATGAAAGATGAAGCTGTCATCTCATCTGCAAACTGGAGAACCCTTAGTGGTGTTCCTTGGATTTACAGCATTCAGAATTCATATGTTTACCTTTATCTTCACAGTTTGCTTTGCTTTACTTTTTTCATCAAATGGAAATACCATGGAAAATTAAGAAGAAAAAAAAGTATTTGGAAGTTTTATTAATTTAAAGTTATCTCAGGGGCTAGGCAGCCAGCTGAATTTTCAGAATATCAGAATATCTGTGAGAGCTCCTTACTAAACTTTACTAAACCTGTAAAGTGGTATTAAGCATCATCCTCAAATTTAGGTTTCCCATCCGTTCTTTGAGATAATCACAGTAAAATTCCTGTTTTTATTCTAAAAGTGGATAATGTGCTTATGATGATTAACAATATTATCTCAGAGGAAAGAAGTAAAAAACAACAACCACAACAAAAGTCAGGAAGTTCAAAAATACCAGTTCACCATTATCCACCTTGAAGAATCAGGCATAAATTGTGGGAGGAGCTTGTAGAGTTGGGGAGAAGGGAGCAGGGGTTAGACATGCTGGAACTCTTTTAAAACTCTATTTTAATCTCTTTGATTATCTTCTACTGACCAGCTTGTGTGAGAAAATATGGGAATGAAATAGGAAAAGTAAAAGATCGTCAGACTTCAGAATCTTGCTTGCTAGTTATTGGTTTGCCTTCACACACTCTGGAAACAAATCTGTGCTGGCAACACTGATTAAATGCAGCAGGTATAAAGTGTAACTGGCAGTTAAAACCTTGTTGAACACTGCAATGATACTGCATTTCTTGACTTGGAAGGTTGTTCATCCAGCCTGCTCAGCCGGGATGTTCATCCGGCCCGTTTACCATTTATGAGACATTGTGTTAGCATTGAATTAGCTTATAGATTGTTTTAATATGACTTGGAGCAGTAGGGTGTATAATTGTTTGAATGTTTCTTTCCACTGACTGCACAGCATTACTTCTTTCTGCACCTGAGAAGGCTTTTTCCTCCACCTGAACACTTAACAAGCAAATTTCCAGATATTCAGAAGCAAAAGCAAACAATTTAGAACAAATCTTGTTCCTGCGATTAGGGCCTCAAACCCTACCAAACAGAGCCAACAAAGCTGAGCTTTTTTTTTTTTTTTTTTTTTTTTTTTGGGTAATATTTTCTCTTCTTTTCAATGTGCTCTTTAAATTTGCTTCAGGAAGGCATTGCAGCGTGACGCCCTTCCTTATCTTAATTCCTCAGTTTTGAAGAGAAAAATAGCTTTAAATGCTCAGTACAGTATAGTCTGTACATACAAAGCATATGAAGACTCAGTGGAATGTGTGGCTTTTTTGTACCATTTAATGTTTGTAGTTTTTTGTACCATTTAACATTTGTCAGGCTGCCATTTATTTTCTGCCACAGCTTTTGGGTACTGTGTCATATTGTTGATGTTATGAGTTAAATTTTCTATTAATCCCTAAGTGGACTTTAGCAGTGAAACCAAGGTTTGGGAATCCCTATGAAACTGTGCTTTGAATTGCCTACACATATACAGTGCATAAAGTAATCCCATCAATCATAGTGGTGTCTGTTAAATACCATTATGTGACTTAATTAATGTCTGCCTAGCATTTTCAGATTCATAAGCAGTCAAAAACATTACCATGATGTTCTTAACAGCTGCTAAATTTCTTTTATAAGCCAGAAATAAAACACAGAGTAAAGGTGGTCAGACGGGTTGGCAATTAATTGGAAAATCACCAAAGAGTACATGGTGAGGGAAGTAATTACTATAAAATGCAGAAATGAGAAAATGCAGCCATTAGGGATATCTGGTATTAAACCTTCAAAGGAATGTAAATATTTAATTTTTTTTTAAAAAAGTTATTTTTGTATAATGCATTAGCTTGCAATGAATGTGACATGTCACGCATGTAAAAGTACTCCTTGGTCAGCAAGGGAGGCAGCACAATGCCAAACATTAAACCTTACATGCAAAGCATATTTATACTGAGCTGACTGATGAGATGACAGCATGTTTAGGTTGTTCTAAATATAAAACACCAACAAACTTTTATTTAGAGGCTCTTCTTTAGAAAGTCATTCCATTTAACAGCCGTGAGTTTGGGTCAACTAAATGGATGTGCCACGAATGGATGGTATGAGACATTACAAGACCAAATAAAGTAATTAACAATAATGACAATTACAGATAGTTTTTATTTAAAGCTTGTGATATGCTAGGGCTTGCAAAACTCTTAGATGAGGCTTAATGTGATAGCTCCTTTATATATAGATAGATAAAGGAGGTTGAAGTAACCTGATCGAGGGCTCTTTGTACGATCCTTAGAGAATGGCAGAATGGTTTGGGTTGGATGGAACCTTCAGGATCATTTGATTCCAACCCTCTGCCATGGGCAGGGACACTTTCCACTGTCCCAGGCTGCTCAGAGCTCCATCCAACCTGACCCTGGGCACTTCCAGGGATCCAGAGGCAGCCACATCTTCTCTGGGCACCCTTTGCCAGGGCCTCATCACCTCAATATGGATAATTGTTTTCCTAATATCTAATCTAACCTTCTGTCTGTCAGTTTGAAGCCATTCCATCTTGTCCTGGCAGTCCATGCCCTCATAAAAAGTATCACTTTATAAACTCAGGTGATATTTCCATGTATGAGATATGATAAAAACATACGAAACAAGCAAAAAACTATTAAAAATTAAAGAAATCTCACTTCTCATCCCAAATTTAGGAGAAAAAAACTGTATCAGATTCAAAAAAACCACCAGGTGAATCCCTCATGCCAGAGTTCTGTGATCATTGGTAATACACAACAGTGAAATGTTAGCAGTGGTGACAAATGTCCCAAATGCCACTGTAATTGCCACCCTTTGGCATCACCTGGGGATGAAGAGCCCAGGAAGCTGGGCATTAAGAAGTGGTGGCTGTGCAACTCTAACTTTTAGTTTGTAAAATTTGCTAAGAAATATATCTTGTACACAAAACACTGAATCTACTCAGTAACACCATGGAAGAGAATGCAGCTCTCAAATAATAACAGTGCCTTGCTTTGGTAAGAGACATTTTTCCCTCTGAAGAACTTGCAAGCAAAGCAGGTGGGGAGCAGGACAGGAAAGAGGCCCAGAGGGACCTGCTTGGGCCACACATGGGAGAGCAAGAGCAACACAGACTCAGATTCCCCCTGCCCCAGATTGTACATCAAATACTGTGCCATGTTCTTAGCCAACACAGTCCTCGGAGGTTTGTTACTATGAGAATACTACACAGTTACAGGTACTCGTAAGTGCCCAGCAGCATTTGGGATCCATTGTGCCACTGAAAAACTGCCCAGGAGAGTTCTTTGCTTTTGCTTTTTCAGAAACCTATCCTTGACACAAAGGAATTGATATCAAAAGAGGTTAGAAAATGATTTATTGGAAAGTGTAGTTCTTGTCAACTGAAGTCAGCAGCTGAATGTTGAAGCAGCTACACTTTTATTAGACTAACATAAAATAAGAGCTGTACACAGTCCTGGAGTCCCTCAAAGGTCCCTTCATCAGTTATCATCTTCCATTCTTGTGAAAGGAGCACTGAGATCTCCAAATCGTGTACCAGCCAAAGTTTCTCTTTCCCCCAATCTAATAAAGGTCTCTTTATAGCAAAACTGCTGCTGTCTCTCTCACTCTCTGTGAAAAAATTCTGCTACAACTCCATTATGGAAAAGGATCTTAAAAGCAATAGCACTAAGGAGAGCTGTTTGCTTCTGCCAGTTGATTTTGTGAAGGAGAGGCTTACAGATGTGTGTCTGTAGGTACAAATTAAAAACAAATCCTGCCATTGCTTCAAAAGCTGGATTTCTATTTGATTCCTTAAAATGTGCTCCATGTTAAACATAGTTATGAAAAATAATGCAAATGACAGGACAGCAAAGACAGTCTTTTATAAGTAAGCAAGCCCAATTTCAGAGAAAAGGAGAGGGATGTTCAAGAATGATTTAAACACACTTGAGATCCTCTTAGTAAGAGGAGGAGGTAGTGCTAGAATATAAACAAAAGCATGCAAGCAGCATGAAGGGAACAAAATTGTAGAGTAAGGGCACATGGGACCAGTAAGACAGGTAGTAAATGGATGGAGTAGGAACTAGGATACAAGACAGATGTGGAAGACAAGACGGATGGCAAGACACAATAAATACAGCAAGGAGCAAAAAATATTAATTTGATCATAGTATCTTCCAGTAAAGAAAAATCTAGGGTTACACTGCCAAGGGACACATTTTGCAAAGAATTGTACTTAAAATTCTGCTCACACAGGTAGTTGTGTGATCAGCTTTGCTCGCACTTAAAGGCTGCATGGGCTAATACTTAAAAAAAATACATCACTACATTAAATGCTACTGCATTTTAATGATGATATGTAATGTAAAACTGAGTGAAAACTCACAACTTGTTAGTGCTTTGAAATAACAGTAAAATGTTGTCATAAACTGCTAACTTCCTCTCTGGCTTTCTGCGTGACAGTACGTCTGAAGCAGAGTGCTGTGTGTGGAATTGGAACAGGAACACTTGGCTGTTTGGTGCCACTTGAGACCTGGATCTCATCTGTGTGGGAACGAGGCGGCGGCTGTGGCAGAGCGACAGGCTGTGTGCTGGAAAACAAAGAGAGAATTCTGGCTCGCTGGGCTGGTGTGAAGAATCGCTGCCGTGGGGCTGAGCTGAAGGTGTGCAAGGAGAAGGAAACAGGAGCAGAGCGAGAAGCCAGCTGTGAACAGCGCTGCTCGCTTCTCCTACCGAGCGAGCTCTTCTAGAAAATGTCAAAGAACGTTCTCATCATCCAAAGCCGTTTTTAAAATGATTGCTAATATGGCTCAATTATGCTTTTTTTTCCCCTGCACCCATGTGTTTAAATGTGAAAGAAAATGGTGAGAGTGACTGCTAAAGATGTCTGATAGTGCATATTTGCTTGGAAGTATATTTTCATATCAAGCAAATGTCAGTGCAAACACCTGCAATCTGCATTGCTTGTAACTGTAAGAAACAAATGTAAGTTGGTTCACCACCATCACTGAATAAAGCTCCTGCTGCTCTGTGGCTGTTACTAGGTGTATTTTTGCACTTCAAAAGTATGAAGGAAAACATGCTGATCATTAAAAATATTGCTCCTTGCTCCCCCCCAAAATGAAGTAAATACTAATTTATGGTCTTCATGAAGAACAAACTGAATTACAATGGATTCTGAAGGGAATGTTGTGTCAAAATCCACTGTCTCTTAACAAGTAATTTGGTTAACACTTAATTTCAAAGTAAGTGCAGAAACAAATTAAAACATGATGCTGTGAGTAAGACACTGGAATCAATTTAAAGATTATTACAGGTACTGCATCTTCATACTTTTATTTTCTCTCTCTCTCTCTTTAGAGATGAGAACCTAAGATCAGTTGTGTTAATCAGCAGAGGAGGAGAAGGGTCTGCACTAAGCTTAGACCTGAAGCATATTAAATCTGTATTCATTCCCTTCTCTGTTGGCTGACACATTTGTGTAGAAAACAAAATCCTCACATCTCTTTGCTCTGTGCCTGAGAAATGTGGAAAAGACACAAGTTGCCCAACCTTTGCTCCATCCTTTGAGCCTGCAGAGAGCATGTGTAGGGCCGCCACAGAGGTTTGGATTTGTCTCCCAGTAATTTCATGTCACAGTTTGTCCCTGTAAATGAAAAACCAAATGGTATTTCTGAGCAGATGACAGGTCTGGTCCTTCAGGCTTTCTGGGTCTGAAGAAAAATCTACTCATGTCAATGAAAATCTGCAGAGTGGTTTCTGTGGGGAAGTGGTTGAGAAAACAGCCTGTGGGGCACTTGCAGATGCTACACTCAACATTTGTACACAAGGCAGGAAAAAATTAGCAGTCAAAACCTGAAAGTTACAACATTTGATGTGGGTGTTTTTATCACTTTAAATCACTTTCTTTTGCTTTCTTTTTAATTTTCACAAAACAAGAAATAACACAAAATACTTGAAATGTGATTCATTCTAAAAGAAAGGAGACAGGGATATATTTATTATTGTACTTACTTGATATCTTGTTACTGCCAGTCTATTGTGTTGCACGAACTGGAATATAATCAAAGAACTATGTGTGTGTAGATGTAACTTATAAACTTCTGGTATTAATCAGTACTATTTTTATTCCTGCACTTGTTGTTCAAGCAGTTACACAGGATTCTATCCTTGTGGATGAATAATTGCATCAGCCCGTCAGGGTGTTCTGCAAAGTCCTGGGTTTCGATATAATGAGTTGAAAGGGGAATATAAAACTGATAACTTGGAAATAACCTTTAAACAATGAATTTGAGAGCATTTTATTCAACTTTTGCATCTGGACAAGTGCACTGCTTAAGCCATATTTTGGCCCACCTTGTTGCTTGACTTAATTAAAAATAATGAGTATTCCCTCATTCTATGAAAAACTGTATTATATCATGTAACTTCAGAAAAAACTTTAGTAATTTCAGTCCCAGTTTAAACAGATTATCTACTCATTGAAAATAATGTTTTTATTTTACTCTTTACATAAAGTGTTGGAAATTTCTTTCATTAGCTTGCATAGTCAGTGTTCTGTTAAAACAATAACTGATCCAGACTTTTATATAGTTATAATAAAAAATGAGTATTATGCTAAGTAGGAGACAGTAATACTCACCAGTGTGTTACAAATTGCAAGCTTCTCATAATTAGTAAGAAATTCCTGATCAATAGCAACAAGTTATAAAAAAGAACATATAACTAACATTGTAACAGAGCTTTTTACTTGACAGTGTTATGGGACTAGTTTAAAAATCAGATTTTTTTTTTTTTTGTAAATTCTTAAAATTATTTTTCTAGCAGTTCATGAGCATGAGTAAGAGTTTTTAATTCCAGGAAAAAAATATTCTAATGAGGAATCATGATATTCTAGGTGGTGATGCATGAAGAAATTAAAACAATACATTTAAGGGATTAATAACTGGGAAGTCAGAGGGAAATTGTCATCCAACTGAAAACTTTCTGATAGGATCCTAATGTAATTGGTTCTTTGTCCTTCACTGCTTGACACATTATCAATGAGCTTGAAGAAAACATGAAATCATCCAAGATAATTACTGTGGATTACACTAAGAGAGATAATGAAGAGGCCAGGTCGCTGATCCAGACAAGTGCAGTGAATTCAGACAAATATGATATATTTCAATACAGACAGGTTAAAAAAAGAAGAAAACCCATCCATTGAGGCCCAAAAATAAAGGCAGGACTTGCAGCCTAAAGCAAACACGAGACAAGGTTGGGCTGCTGGTGGGTGGGAATGGCTGCAGCTGGACTCGGGGGCTGGTGATGAGATCCCGCTCACACCTGTGGGATAATCAGGAACAGAGACTGCAGCTGCCAAGGCCACCTGCGGGGACACCTGCAGGCTCTGCTGGGAGGGGACATAAGAGTCCTTCTGCCCCGTTTGTGGTGTGAGAGCATGTCTGGGGCCCGTGATGGGTGATGGCACCTGCTTGGTCTTGGGAGGAGGAATCCCAATGTTCAGAAAGTGCCCGTACCTCTGGAGGGGCTCTGTGCTCCAGGGAAGGGTAAGGGGCCTGCAAAGCTCCATCCTCGGTGCCCAGCTGCTGCCCGAGCCATGTGCCTTTGTCCAGGGGGTTGTTTTGGTCTGATTTTTGGTCAATGTTAATGGTAAAGCTGAAGATTTTGGCTGCTGAAATCTCAGTCTGGAGGAAGAGATGCTAAAAAAGGTTTATGGACTAGAAAACAAGGCTTAGAGTAGAGGATTTGCATGCTACAGGTGAATTGTACAAATGTGTGATTTTTGGCTGCTGCCTGAGATGTGTCTTTCTCTTTCTGGGAGATCATTTTGGTCTGGTCTGTTGAGCTGCAGTTTTTGGTCACTATTTATGTAAAGCTGAAGATTTTGGCTGCTGAAATCTCAGTCTGAAGGAAGAGATGGTAAAAAAAAAAGGTTAATGACTAGAAAGGAAGGTTTAAAGTTGAGGGTTTTCGTGCAACAAGTGAATTTTACAAACCTGTGATTTTTGGCTGCTGCCTGAGACATGTGTCTTTCTTTGTCCACAAGGTCATTTTAGTCTGTTCTGTTGAGCTGCAGGTTTTGGTCAATATTAATGGTAAAGCTGAAGATTTTGGTCACTGAAATCTCAACCTGAAGGAAGAGATACTAAAAACGACTGACTGAAAAACAAGGTTTAATTTTACAAATGTGTGATTTTGGCTGCTGTTTTTTGATGGTGTTAGTAATTGCTATTTCTGTATGCTGAACAGGTGAGGATATTCAACATCATGAGCAATGACTATTGAGGTTAAATGAAAGCAGGTGATGAAGGAAAATTAAGTGTATATAATGATGGGAGAGCTCAGGTAACTGCAACATGAGGATTCTATTTAATCCCTCTGTATGTTCCGTGTGTGTATCAAACTGTACATTGAATATGTCATTAAGAAGTTTTTATGTGGACCCTTCATTGTCCGTGAGTTAATTGCTCCCAGAAGCTGTGAATAGGAACCACAATCGTGTCTAGATGTCAATGTCCATCAAACTCCTGTTCAAGGTATAGCATTTCAGACAGGACATGTGGGTTGTCCAGCATGTTTCCTAAATAAATTGTATTCTCATTATAAATACTAATTCTTTGGCACTCTCCTACCAAATTGATGTACTATGGGTTATTCTCGCTTTGTGATCTCCTGAATTCTAATCTATTTATTTCAAACACAGAAACTAGTTACATAAATTGAGCTTCACAAATGTATCACAATATGTTCTTTCCCTTTGGTAAGAATTTGGTAACTAGCAGAATAATACAGTTGTTTTTTGGAACCTCTCTTTCTGCTGTACATCTCTGTAGGATAGAACTCATTAAAATGTTACATTCCTTTTTGTTTTCCATCACTGTCCCCTTTGTAGCAGAGTGAACTCTCTCTGCATGTGAATTGTAAGCCTTGCTTGGTGCTGACTGGCCCTGCTTTGTACTTTGTGAATATTGTCACTACAGTTCATGTGGCATTGTATAAATCTTAAGAGATAGTAAAAGGAATAGTATTAATATTGATTCCTGTGGCAGTCCTGTACTTGCTACACTCCTTCAAAACTATTCCCTCTCGCAAGTCTCCTTTGATTTGAAATCTGCTTTTATTAATCTACTCCAGTAACTCAGATATTTTAAGGTAACTTTGTAGATTTGCTCTTTATAATGGGCTGCCTCTGAAGCTCTGCAAAAGTGTCAATAAACTGTATTACTTCTCCACCATCTTTCTTACAAAGTGTCCCTTTTTCCTTAAGTTTCCAAAATGCCTTTGTTAATATCCTTCATTAGTGACTGAGGCAACTGAAGGATTTGAGAGGAGAGCTTACTGTGTTCTAACAACCTTACAGACACTGTAGAGGTAGGGAGACCACAGGGAGACTGGGGAAGAGCTTTGTTTGGGGAGCTGGACCTCAGCTGGGGCAACTCTCCTGCTCAGAGGTTGGTTTGTGTGAAGACAGGGATTACCTGTTAACTGAACAAATGTCTGCATGAAAGGAAACTGTCTGGAAACCACAGAATTTAAGTGCTCTTCTGTTGCTTGTTTTGATACTTGGACTTTGTTAGTCACCACTTCTCTACTGATAAGAGGAAAATGAGCCCATTCCATAGCAGATGGTTTGTGCTTTCCTTCATTTATAAACTCTTCTGGTACCCAGATATCCCCAACAAGCCTTTCCTTTACAACTGGCCTGCCCTTGTCTTACCACAATAGTTGTGCTTTGAAATGGTCGTTATAGAGTCACACACTTTAACCTAATGAGTTAATTGGTTTGCATATCTAATGATATTTTAGCAGGATACACACCTGTGCTATTTGATGTCATTATAATTCCTTATTGTAGAAAGTTATTTAAGAAAATACTGCAGAAAAGCTAATATTGAAAGTATGTG
Organism: Acrocephalus scirpaceus scirpaceus; assembly: GCA_910950805.1. Lineage (NCBI taxonomy): Eukaryota > Metazoa > Chordata > Aves > Passeriformes > Sylviidae > Acrocephalus > Acrocephalus scirpaceus. The sequence continues at coordinate 79,927,268 of OU383776.1, read as the reverse complement.
TAAGCAGTAGAATAGCTGGTCAGCTGCAGTTGGTACAGTATCATTTGAAAACAGCATTTCTGTTTAAAATTTCAGACTGCTCTACATCCTCAGTGATTACTTGGGCTAAATCCTAATTTGAGATATCATCAGTGGTGAGTCATGTTTTCCTCTTTTCCCTGGCTCATGATGATGAGTGTGTTAAAGATCCTTTGCAGGATAAATTATAATGCTTGGAATTTGTTTTCCTGTCCTCATACACAAAGTTATGTAATTTATATTAGTTTTCTGATTGATCAAGTGTCTGCTCTTAAAAGTATGCTGAGAGTTTCCTTATGCTCTTTTTGAACCCTACCGAAGAGCAGAGTTAAAATCCTGGTAATGGAAACTGATACAGCCTTAAACTGAAACAGATGTTGGTGTGAGAGCCAGGGAAACAGGCAACAGTCCCTGCTCCATGTTCACTTTTTGTTAAATAGTGCCCTGGAGGCTGCAGCCTGGCTGGTTTGTGTCAGGCCATGGCTACACTAATTAGCCTTAATTGGCCTGGCCAGAATAACCTGGGGCTTGTTGTTCTGGGGTCCTCCCTGTGCTGTGCCACAGAAATACCTGAACCCTACACATCTCCTGCTGGCCTGGCTTATGGACTGCTTCTCCTGGAAGAACCTTGCAGCTGTTGTGGGTTCCTTGTGTCCAGGCTTGTCTCTGATCCAGTCCCCAGTGGGAAGGTGGAATTTGTGCCTGGCCTGAGCCCTGTCCTGACCCTGCCTTGTTTGCCTGGGTCTTGCCTTGTCTGGGCTCTGGGGAAGGTTTCCCCTCTCCCAGCTGTGTCCTGTTTCATCCTGTGGGACTGTGTCCCCTGTTTGGTGAGGCTGCACTTGCCTGGTTTATCTCTGCAAATGGGGAAGCCCAACTTCTTACCCTTCAAACTGAAAGAGAGTAGGTTTAAGTTGTGAATAAATCCTGTGAGGGTGGGCAGGCCCTGGCACAGGGTGCCCAGAGCAGCTGTGGCTGTCCCTGGATCCCTGGCAATGTCCAAGGCCAGGTTGGACGGGGCCTGGAGCAACCTGGGATAATGGAAGCTGTCCCTGCCTGTGGCAGGGGGTTGGAATCAGATGATCTTGAAGGTCCTTTCCAACCCAGGCCATTTTCTGATTCCCTGGCAATCTATTTGTAGCATTGTGTTTCCAATCTCTTGAAATGTTTTTTTCAAAGTGAAGATTCTACCATCATTCGAAAGCTTGTGTTGTATAGCTTGAACAAAGGAACTTTCTGTAAAAAAAAAAAGGGAAAAAGTTAAAACAAATCCACTTTGTATTTGAAGGAGAAAATTTTCCTGCCAGTGGAGTTCCCACATCAGCAATACTGAAGAGATGTAATGGGCAAAGCACATGAAATCTGATTAAGGAATGTTTCCCTTAAAGGTAATCTTACAAGCATAAGCAAAATTGACAGTTGCCATCTGTAATCTGGAACTTCTCTAGATTTCATTTGATTTCTCAAAACCTGTGAATTTTGAATAAAGAGGAAATCTCTGTGGTTCACGTAATATGTTTAGAGACACAAAATGCCTAGACAAAAAAGGCAAGAAAGAAGAAAATCAATCATAATGGTATTTCTGTACACAAGACCACTAGGACATGGTGAAAAATTCTACCATGGGATGAGAATCTTCTCTCTATCCCATTTAGACTGTATTTAGGATAAAGAATTTGCTTTTGAATAAATTAATGTGATGAGTCAGAGTATTTCTTCTTAATAAGAATTTAAGAAGGAATTGAATGCTAATAAACACTAAGCTGGAAAATGACTCCATTTTTAGTGAAAGAACTCTATTTTAGTGGGTTTGGTTCCCAAACATGAAATCAAACCAATCTTAAGCTTTTGGAGAAATGGGAGTAATTTTGTAGCAGATGACCCACAGAGCTGTTTGCTATCTGAGCTGTTTTGCAGCATTTTTGTGTGTATTTGTAGTTTGTGTTTGTGTCCTGTGCTCTCCTGTGGCTGCCTGGAGCAGCTCAGGGCACTCTGCTCATCCTGCAGGGTGAGGGAAGCAGAGGTGTCAGTCCAGCAGTGCTGCTGTGCCAAAGGAATGGGGGAAAAGGATGTTTCTTGTGCTGTTTCTGAGGTACAAAGAAGCTTAAAATGGTATGACAGGAGACAAGAACAAGCTTTTGAAAGCCCTGAAGCAACTGAATGTTTTGTAACAGCAAGGTGGCTGGTTAAATTCCACTGTTCTGTGGAGGATGTGTGAGCTGATAAAGCTTTTCTCCAGAAGTATGTTTGCATTCTGCTTTTAGGGTAGAATCCTTCTTTTTGAGTGGTTGGATTTCTGCACAGGAAGAAACAGTGTCCAGTATGGCAAGAGTAATGGAATTAAAGCCTGAAAAAATGGGTCACAGTGGAAATTCAGTATGTAATGAGTGAAATACAGGTAGATGCAGATTTGTATTCCTTTCCTGCCTTCATTTTACCTGTTAAATAAGTGATGCTCAGTATTTCAGTAATATAGATGTGTCCTGACAGGTAAAAGAATTATAAAAGAAAGACCTCATAAAATCAGGCCTGCTCTGCTAATTTGCCAAGGTTAGCCTGTCACTTCTTTTAAGTAATTTGCAAGTTCCCGTGAGAAAACAATTTTGGTACAAAAACTCCTTAGCATAATAAGCTATTCTTGGGTTAAAAAACAAATGCACCTGCAATAAAAGGGATTTGTCCCATGAGAATCAGTAAGAAAATATGTAAACAATACAAGAAGAGCGATTTGATAGACAAGTAAAATACCTTTTACTAACCAATAGAGTAATTGGCAAGAAAACTATTAACCAATTAAAGTTGCACATGAAGTCTGTAAAAACTGTGTAAAATAAGCTGTGAAAATAAAGAATTGGCTTTTCTCTGCATGAAGAAAATGGAGTATCTGATGACTTATTACAATAGAAATGTATTTTTATTCACTCAAACTCCAACAAAACAATTTGATGCTATCTTCTGAGTTTCTTTTCACAGAAGATGAGGTAGAGGAAGAGTCCAGAGGGGCAGGGTGGCCATCCTTGGAGGTTTCTGTCATGTGTGCATCCCTCCTATCACACACACCGTGTCTCATCCTGTCTGTTTCCCTGTCACAAGGATAACTGGGAGCTCTCTGCAGGTGCTCAGCAGTTAGGGAAAAGTTGGGGAAGATTAGGATTTAAACAAAGAATGTTTAGCTGATTAGGCTACAGTAGAGTATTTTAGACTGCACACATCAGAGTGCTGCTACAAAGACTGGTACAGTATCAAACTAAGTAACTTTAAGAGGAACAAGATGATTTAAAGAGCGATTTTTTTTTTTTTTTAAGCTTGCTGTTAGGAGCTTTTGTGTAAAACTGCTTGGTACCTCAGTGCCAAGTAAATCTTCATAGCAGAATGTCTACTGAATCTCAAAATATTTTTGGCTGTTTTCAGAATTATTTTGCAATTACACAGGAAGTAAGCACTATCTCAGTGTATGTTTCCAGCCTGTTTGCAGCTGATTTTATTTTAGTTTTTAGAGGAAGGCACAGTGATTCTAAACTGGTAGTCATGACGTTTATACACTTTCTAAAAATTGGTAATGGAATATGTTCTTCATAAGAGTTTTTCCGTTTTAGTCCTTTGAGATGACAGGGCCAAATAAATGTGGAATATTTTTCATTGTGCTATGTAGCCTGAAATCCTTTCAGTTTTGTTTGAATGGAGTCAAACATTGCTTTCTCTGGGTACTTCTGGTTAAGTCAGGCTGCCTTCTGCACAGGGCTGGGTTGATGAGCAGAGCATTCCTGTGCTCTGATGTAGCCAAAGTATCAAAATGTAGCTTTTCCCACATCGAATTGGTTGTGTGGAAGATTTTCTATCTTCCCTTGTGTAAGAATGGGTTAAACAATTGGTGTATATACACCAATTGTTAATAAAACTGGACTGCACCATTTATTTCTTTCTCTTAATTTCCAGCCAAACCATTTCCTATGGAAGGTTTTCTGTTTCTGCATGGCCCGTCTCTTTCATTGCTTGCTTACCCTCTTTGTTTCACTTCTTGGTTTATATTAATTGGATGGATTGAGCTTTTATTCAAGAGAGAAAGTATCTGAGTACTTTAGGTTGTTTCCCCATACCTCAAAAAAAAAAAAAAAAGGCAAAACAAAACCTTAAGATTTCTTAAATGGAATGAAAGGCATCTCTATTCTGTAGTGGTAAAAGGAAAATTCCTTTCTGTTTCAGCAGGATAAGAACCTTTATCATATCTTTTAAAATGGTTTAAAGTGGAGGATTTTTGTCAGCTGTCAGCTTGAAAGGTCATGTTTTAGGCAGTCAGTCCTAAGCCCCTTGGATAATGTTTACAATGCTCTCAAATGACTTAAAATGGACTAAATTGTTTTCAGCCGACAGTAGTAAAGGTCATGGAGGAAATCTGTTTAGTCGGCCTTGCTTGCTTCCGAAGTACACACAGTAAAAATGTGCCATAAACTGCAGCAAGACAGGAGTTTTAACTTCAAAAGACACTGGAGGCTGAGGGAATGGAATGTACCTCTTGTGAGTAGAAATTGCTTGGCAGAGAATTTGCTAAGCAGGGGTTGCTACAGCAAACTTTTGTCCAATCCCTGCTAGAGTCTATCTTTTCCTTTTGCTGTCTCCTTTCAGGTTGTAGTTCATTACTTGAAGAATTTGTGGATTTAGGGGCATTTTCTAATCTCAGTGTGGGTGCTCATAACTTCCAGACACTATAATGAGAGGCAGACACGATCTTAAGGCAGTGGGAGGGTGGAGCAGACAAAGGAGATTGTACCTCAGTGATGAATTTCCTGAAACTCCTTTTTGGCCCTCACTTGCCCCCAGAATGTGGATCTGTTCCCCTCACTGTAGATGTTGTTGTGTTGGTTACAGTGATAGTTCCTGTTGTGTAAGGTATTGCCAAATGTAATGGTCAGATGGTCTTATCAGAGAAAACCAAAATAAATTACCTGCTTGTCATGGATCTGATTACTTAATGGCATTTGCTGCTGGATTTCTTTTTTCCTCATTGTCCTTGTCCAACCTTCCCAGAAATACATTCTCTAAATTATAACAAAATGCATAACAATTTGTCTTGCATTACCTGATATTACACACAAATATTATTTTTCTTCTGTGGGTGCTGGAAACCCCAAACTAGCAGGACTTTTACACTGGAAATCTCTGAGAGGGACACTGCCAGCCTGGTTTTCAACACTTGAGTGGCCCAGGTAACTTCAGTTGTAAGGTTTTTCCCAGGAGTAGATAAGATCTAATTTGAGGGAAGTAAGTGAAAGGATTGTCTGCCTCTCTCAGACATTGTGCTGCATTCTTTGGAGTGATGAAGAGTAAGCAGCAAAGAGGGCAGTTCCTTAATGGTGTTTCTGAAGCTACTGTAAGAGAATAGAGGAGCTGAAGTCTGTGTTTGAAATGTGCAAAGTGCTTGTACAATATACAATTACAGAAAACACTATGTTCCATTATCCTAATTCCATTATTCCCCAACTAAGTGGTTAATCCAGGGAACATAAGTGATACAGCATTGTGAAAAGCTTGTCTGGGTTTCATCTCCTGCTTTTGTGCCAGGTGGAGCCTTTCTGCAGAGTCAGATGGACACTGACTAAGGTTCTGTGATAAAATACCATGGAAATAATGTGCATTTAGCTGGATGTGTTTTCAATGTTGAACAAATGCTGACTTGAATGCTTAAGAGGTGTTTGCTTCTAGAAATGCCACGTGACTCCAAATTTCATGTAATTGTGGGAAATGTTCCTTTTTTCGCATGAGCTGAAGGAAAAGGGTTTTTTTCCATCTGACACTTAAGCACAGCCTTAACTTTTACGCTTTATGCCTAAAATTACACATTTAAAGATATGCAAGGTCACTTTATTGCACTTCACAGACTTAATTTTTAGAGTGGTGTGACATCATAACTATAGAAAACAATGTATTTGTGTTACTTCAATATGTTTAGGGTATTTGGAGGTAAAAGTGTCTGTGAGCATTTAAATATTGATTTAGAAATTTTAGTTGAAATACTGCTTTGAACTTAACAAAACTTCTGCATTTATGAAACGAAAGCTTTCTGCCCTTAAGTAATCAAAAGAGAGAAATGAAGTTATATGGGGTGAGGGGAAGCAACCACATTTTATTCTGTGGCACAGGACTAATGTTTAGTGAGGCTTTTGGTTTGAGGTTCTTTTGTTGGTTTGTTTGATGTGATTCAGTGTGATTTGAGTCATTTGTCAGGTATAAATCAGGCTAAACTGAGTGGAGCACTTTGCTTTTCCACCTCTGTCTCTCATCTTCCTTCTTCCATAACAGTTTATCACCGTAGCCAGGAAAGAGCTCAGTTAGGAGGACAGGAAGACCTTGTTCTTCTGTCATGTTTTCATCCCTAGATATTAGTGTGTCACTCAGATGGATATGGGTTGTTTTGCTGCATGTCACATATGACAGACTGAAGGACAACAAAAACAAACTCCTCCAAGCCTATACAGAAAGCAAGTTTCACCAAGTCTGTATGACCAGACAGAATTGACTCTTTACTGGTTCAGCTGTTCAAAACAGTGAAACCTGTGCATGTGCCATGAAATCTTTTTTCTGGGATTGCTGAGCTCCTGGGAGTGGCTAAGAGGTCAGGCAAAGCTTGTTGTGAGAGAGCAAAACTGTGGAGTGTAACTAAATCATAGATTTTTTTTTTTTAATGGCAAAATAGCATGTTAGATAATTACACATATTGCAGAAAGCATGAATTGATTGAAAATAGAAGTTAAAAAGGTTAGAGAGGAAGGTGGCCTATTAGAGCCATTTTTATTGATTTACTGATTTTAAACTTCCCTTGGCTTTGGTATAAAGACTGCTGTTAAGTTTCTTTGCCATAGAAAGAACTGAACACAGGGTTAGAAAATCATTCTGTCTCTCTGGAAAAGTTACCAATTGCTACCATTTAAACTTAGCTTAGTAATTTTATTTTGATATTTCTTAGTCTTTTTAAGTTTAGTATACATGAGAATTTTCCCCACTGTCCACTGTGTGTGTGCACGTGGAACTGCAGCTCCCCTGGGAGGAGGAGGAACGATGAGCTGGGTGTCTTGCCCTGGCTTTTAGCACTTTAGAAGAAAAAGCACTGCACAGCTGAAATGTGCATGCAACTCTGAATGGTTCTCTTACTGGGATTAAATTTACCTCGGGCAATCAAGTATCCATTTTATATCTGCATTTATGTTGACCTTTTTGTGGTATCATGAGGCTTTTTAATGCCATCTGAAATTCTTCCTCTCCTTAAAACCAAGGAGCATCTTAATGAAGAAAGAAATATTACTAGTACATGATTAATTTGATTTACTGATGGTCTAACTGACCTGTGTGTGGATCCAGGGGTGTAGAGGTGTAAATTCTGCTTTACAAAGCAACCTTGTTATTCTGGCCTTTTCTACCTGAGTGCAATTTAAAACAGAAGCTATGAAATGTACTGAAATGTAAAATGCAAGCTCTGCTGGCAAATTGAAGAGATAGATATTGACTAGGTGTTGTGTCACTAGAACCAGACATTCAGGCTCCCTGAAGTTTTAATTTTTGATTTAATTTTTTGATAATGTGTCACAGTTTTAACAGTGTGTCTGAGGCAAGGAAAAATGACAAGCAGAGCCATTAGGGAGTCTGTGCCTACTTACTGCTGCTCTCCACCCTACCAGAATCCTGGTTTTCCCAAAGTAATAAAAGTGTGTGATGGAACCATTATCTGACAGTAGGACAGGGACTCATGAAATTAAATGAAAGATAATTTGAAAGCTTAAATTGTATGACTAATTAACAGACACCCACATATTTTTAATATAAAAATTCAAGGCTACAGCTAACTTTTGGTAGCTGATGAATCTGTATAGTAATGGGCAATGGTTTCCAATCCAAATGGTGAGAGATCTGGAAGCAGTTTGGCCCCCATTAATCAAGCCCATGACACTTGGTGCTCAGCTAAATACTTAAAATATCAGCAGTGCTGTTTCAGGGAGGTGCTTGTGTGTGTAGGAAGTGCACTTGTGGATGACAGCTCGGGCACTTGTGATTGTTATGCTGATAAGGTGTTCTTAGAACAGACAATATGAGGAACCAGAATCTTAGTGGCTTTCAGTAGTACTCAGGCTGCTTTAAGTGTAAAACACTTCTGTAAACAGGAATTTGGGTAGGTAACTTTAGACACATCATTTTTGCATAGTCAACTTTGTTATATCTCTCTCTCTGTATATATTTAATTCTTGTAACTGCTGGAGTATCTTACCTAGCTGGGGGAAAAAAAAAAAAAAAGAAATAGGAGGGAGAGAAGAACTCATGTTCCTCGTGAAAATTTATTGCTAATTTACCTTTGTTACAATGTGTTTTTTGTAACAACTGGAAGTGATAGAAAAACTTGCTATAGTTGAACACTGAAAACCTGAAAAATAACACATAGAAGATAAATACGTAGAAGATAAGACTGTGAGGCAAGGATGGGGGACAAAAAGGCTGGAAATAGTAGTGTAGATAGGCAGAGCTGGTGTCAGCTTGACACAAACTGAATAAATCTGTAGCCATTTGTGGTAAAAGGAGAATGGGCAGCAAATGGTTCAGCTGGGTTGAGAGATTATTTACTTAAACAGTGCTGTCTCCCTGTGGTCCCATGAGAGCCATGTGAGGCTATTTCTACAAATGAATCGGTATTTAGAGGGGTTTATTGCTTCTCTTTTTCCAAGTATCCATGAAGAAATGCTAGGCTATTCCTAGTGGAATTAGAGTCATGTTGTCTCCATTTCTGAAAACTTGGCCATTACCTACAAAGTAAAAGTACATTTGTCCTGTTCCTTTAAAAAGAAATAAATAAATTGTGAAATGTGTTATCTAAAGTTATGAAAGTGAAGCCCTCTTAAAAAGTTTGCTAGCAGAAGAGGAATTAATATTTAATATTACTGATGTGCGTCTTGGAGCTGATATTCTCTGAGGCACTTCACCTCTGCTTTCTCCACAATGAGATGTCACTTAAGGAATGGCTTTGGAAGGGCCTCAAGATCAGTTCAGACCCATCTCTAAAAACTGGACATGTAAAGTAATAGTAATTAGTCCAGCCAAAAGATAGATTTGGGTAAACAGATTTACATCAAATGTGGTTCTGAAACCTTAATTGGATTTCTGTTGCTTTGCCCTAATGACAGAAAACCTGTTCACTGCTATCAGGGAACATAAACTATCCTTGCAGTTCTGTCTGTGTGGGGTATTTTGCTCTCTGATTGTTATTCCACGTGTTAGTGTACCTGAGCACTAATTGTTTGGCTATTCATTAGCAGAAATGAGCTCGACATTTATTGACCAGACTTGAATCAAAAGAGATTGGGCAGACATTCTAACAAGCAATCCTAAACAAATTTCCTAGTCTCCCTGAAATGAATATTTATGTATTTTGTATTATTTCTTCTCAGAAGAACTGAAGGAAACCCACCTCAAAAAGCTTTAAGCTGCGCTACTGCTTTGAAAGGTGGCAGACTTTAGTTAATTAATTTTTTACACTAATTGGATAAATTGGACGGTTAATGTTTAGACTGTATAAAAATAAAAGTACCCAAATAGGAACGTCATGTCAGACTGCCTTTGAAGACCCTTGTTTAGAAGATTGTCTGATATTTTCTCCTTATTTCAGAGCTACATCTTTTTATTTATATGAAATACAACTACGGCAGTAGGAGAGATTAAGTGTGGCAAAACAGAATATCCAGAAAATTGAATGAGCTGGTGGTGACTCATGGACTTCATCTGAAAACAAACAAGGTTCACCTACATCTTGCTTTATATTCAGTTGGATGTTATAATAGTAGAATACTTATAAAATTATTGAGTATACATAAAATTGTAGAGTATCTTGTGACTGTTTACTGACTTCCAGAACTCCTCTGAATGGATCTCAATGGCATACAAATTTGTAGATGGGATAAAGTTGTTCCAGTGTAAAACTCTAAAGTAGAAAGTATTATAAAACATTGCTAATCTTAATTCAAAATTATTAATTTTTGAGCTTATATTTTAATTTTATTCATCTTTTAACCTTCTACTTTACTTTCTTGCATTGTTTTTGCACTTCTTATTCCACAGAGATATAAAAGTAAATGGTGTGTATTTGGTTTTTTTCACCTAAAAATGCATGTATTCTTAAGCAAAAAAAGAGCATAAAGAAAAGCAGAAATAGTGTTTGGTCTTGCTGCCATCTTTCTAGCTTCCCTGAACATGTCTGTGTCTCTGTGAAAGATGTTTTCTTGTGTTGTGTCCATTTGAAGTAACTTTTTCAGTTTTCTGGATTGAACTTTAATGAGGGGAAAAAATAACCTATAACAGGCTTCTTAAACAAAAACACTATGAGAGTTCTTTGAGCTTATCTTCATAAAAGCCAGTTTTATTGTTGTAGAAGTTAGGGAGTAGAGATGTTATTTCCATCAGTTTTAGTGGGAAATAAAATGGATTTGCATTCCAGCATCAGTTGGGTGCTTTAGAAGGTCTCCCTGGGTGGGCTGTAGCTTCCCCCTGGTTTTTAATCTCTCCCTTTCTCCAGAAGTCTGCCTTCCCCTGAGCGGTCTGTCTGACCTTTCTGCTCTGCCTGTCATAACTAATTGCCATATCATCCATCTGCAGCGTGAAAAATAAATTCCAGCAGCCAATAAATGCTGGGGAATGTGGAGAGAGCCCATGGTTTCCTTGGATAGGCCCAGCCCACTCGGTGCTTTGCTGTGCAGAGCTAAATGGGTTTATGCCTTTCCCTTCCAAGGGATGTCCAGGGAACAGGATGGAGAATGCTTTCTGTTCTGCTGGGTGCAGATTGCTCCCAGGATATCTGGCAGTCCAGCAGATTTTGGATGGCTTGTACAGCTGAGATGCTTCATTTGGGATGGGAGGGATGGTGTTACAGCAGTTCCTGGAAATGGAAATTATCTTTATTTTCTTTCCATAATCTTCCATTTCCAGCTTTAGTTAAGCTGCAGAGGATCTTGTTTTAAAGTTATTCTGGGAGATGAGATCATTCAAGGAGCTGATAATAGAGAGTTTCACATCTGAAAAAACTTCAGGGGAAAAAAGGGATCTGGAGCTCATATTGACATCTTCAACTTAGCTTTACACATGGACAAAAACAAGAACTGCAGTCGTGGATTGCAGGTTCCATTGCACAAGGAATCTGCTTCCAGAGAAGCTGTTTATAGTGGCTGCTGTTCTATTGGAAGGAGATTGTCCTAAAATACTGTGATATATGTCTGCATGGAAATAATAATTGTATAGAAATGCTGTTTCTACAATTATTACACTAACAGGCTTTTACTTGGGCTTGGTGTGTTTATTTATTGTTTTCTTAGTGGAAAGAACACTTGGAAAATGACAACCATGGCATATATTGAATGTATCACTGTTAATTAACAAAGTCTTAAACTTTGTCAGAACTGAATAAATGATTGAAACAAGTTCCAAATTGTGTTAGGTAAGTTTTGGCTAGCTCACATCTTAATTTGTAAACTGTCATTGGAAGCATATTAATCGTTGCATGTTAAACAATCCCTGCTTCTGCCTTTCTGGGTGCTAATTTGTTATTCTTGTCAGCAGCTAACAATAGCTTTTTTGATCAGAGGTTCTGGTGACAGGCTGGTGGTGCTCTGATGCTCTTCCCAGGCTGAGTGTAACTCCCACTTATCAGGATTGTGGTGCAGGTGCAAATTCCCCAATTTCTTTTCAGGAACATTTGCTGGTAATTCAAGACTTGGTTGAACATTCTTGCCAATAAGTGAAGTGTTAGAAAGTCAGCAGTGCTGTGAACACACTTGGGCCCTGAAACACCCAATTGTGTGATACAGAATGCATGATTAATATAACTGCAAGGAAGGGATTCAGTCTGTCAGACCTCTCTGCCAATTGCATTGATGGCAACCTGGTGCCTCTTTGCAGAACAGTTTCTCTTGCATAACACTGCAGGCATTTGCTGTATGTGAAGTACAAAAAATTGATAACAGAACAGCTTTTAAACAAAACAAACCCTGAAGGTCTTGTTGTACTTTGCTAACAGTTTGTCTAATGGGAATTTTTAATTTATAATTTTATTTTTTTACTACATAAAATATGTGAGATGTCTCATTCAAGTTTGAAGTCTCACCTGTCCTCTGGAGGACTCCTGCCATCCTTTACCTGAGAGAGTGATCTTGGGAAGCTCAGCAGCAGTCTATTCCTTTCACTTTGTCCTAATATTAAGTGTTCTTCAGAAGGGAAGATTGAGCTGACTTTTTGCTGGATCACTGTACAGGTTGTATTTTAGACCAGTAAATATTATTCTCATGGAACTCAAACCCAAAGTATTTAATCATTTTACATAGAAGTATTTGAGTTATGAGATATTTCTGTACACTGGGTATGAAACTATCAGTGACTGGCAATTTTTTCTTCTAATAGAGTCTACTGATGGGATCAACCCAAAATTCTGGACAGCAGAAAGTCAGCAGGAGCAGATTTCTGCTTTTGGGGTTATGTCACTGATGATTGTTTTGAAAAGCACATACTTAAACTATACAAAGGTGGGCACCTGAAGTGTTGTTTTGAATCAGTCAAAAAGGAAGGTTCAGTTCATGGAAACATTCACTGTGCATCAAGGGAAAGATAAAGCTTTGCTTTATTTAATGTGTGGAATCCAGGAACTTGTTTTGTGTGTGTGTTTAGGGGGTCAAAAACTTCCATGCCTTCAAGTGCTATCAGTAGAAATACAAGCACTGATTCCTGGTGCAATTCTGGATTCAGAACAGGCCATGGAAAGTTCCTTTGTCAGTGTGCATGAAAAGGAGAAAGTGATTATTGTAGGCTGTGCAAGACACCCTTAAGGAGAGCAGCCAGGTGAAGGAACAAATCAAGGTGTCTTGGGTTATGTAACCAAAAAATGTGTATACTATTACTTCTATTGAAAACAGCTGGGGAAATGTTTTTTCTTTTTCTTTATCTCTTGTAACTCCAGGGGGAGGAGGCAGATGCCTTCTGATAATGGTGCAGCTGTTAAAGCAGCTGGGGCAGGGTTTGTTATCTCTGTCACCATCCGGGGAGGATATCTGCTGATAATGGGCCATGAAGGCTCACCAATGACATCACACATGACATCATCAGGGATATCTGCTGATAATGGGCCATGAAGGCTCACCAATGACATCACACATGACATCATCAGGGATATCTGCTGATAATGGGCCATGAAGGGTCACCAGTGACATCACACATGACATCATCCCATTGGGAGATGCTCCACCCAGTGGGGGTGGAGCCAACTGTTCCTGCCTATATAAAAACTGAGATTCAGGAAACACCAGGCATGGTGGACCATGCCTGCACTCAACACCACTGGACCCCAGAGGAAAACGAGACCCATCTCCCCGCCACTGGACTTTCTACAGGACCATCTCTGCTCCACAGACCCACATCTGTCACTGCAGGAGGATTTATCTGGGCTGCTCCCAACACCCTGACCAACAGGGTGTCAGGTCGTATCCCTGACCCTGTCAGGGTTTTCCAGGATTTTTGTTTCCTTGCTTGCTTGTTTTTTTTGTGTTGCTATGGTTTTTTTTTAAATATTCCTAGTAAAGAGCTGTTACTCCTATTCCCATATCTTTGCCTGAAAGCCCCTAATTGCAAAATTATAATAATTTGGGGAGGAGGGGGTTTACATTCTTTGCTCCAAGAGAAGCTCCAGCTTTCCCTGGCAGACACCTGTCTTTCCAAACCAAGGCACAAGGGCACAATACTGTCCTGTGATGGATGATTCTAGAGACAGCAGTGAGAAATTCTGGGTCCTAATAATCATGTTAAGTAGAAGGAAATGCAAACAGAGGAATGTTCTCGGGGAGTAAGGAATATTTTGGTCTAGGAGTGTGCTGTGGCTTGCAAAAGGCTCTGCTGAGAGGTGAGTAATTGCACAGGTGTAACAGTGTGACTATAAACAGGATCAAGTTTTTGTCCTGGTCAGCCCCCACACTGGAAGCTTTGTAAAAAACACTTTAATGGGAATCCAGGCCTCTGGCTGGTGGCTCCAACTGTTCAAGCCCCTGCCTTGGTGTGAAACTATAAATTACAATTGTCATGGTAGCTTGAAACAGAACTTGCCAAGAATGGTAATTGGGCAGAGAAAATCTGCACTGTGCTGCTGGGTGTTGGAGTTGTTTGCCCATAGACAGGGTAAGAGAATGAGAGTCTTTGAGCTGGAAATGTAAATAAAAAAGCAAAGGAAGTAGTTTAGGAAATATTAGCATGAAGTACTGGAAATAAAGCAGGAGGATGGAGAGGTACAGGAGGAAGTGGGGAACTTCAACCCCTAGACTGAAGCAATTGGACAGATTGTTGGGCAGACCAGGTATTTCAGCTGAGCAGCACAAGCAAAAATGTCATCATAAACATTCTAAAACCAGTATTGAAAAAACAGCAAACCAAGATTATCAGAGATGCTACATTTGGGATTTTTCCATCATCTTTTCTTCTGAGCTGGTAATGTTTTGTGTTAATATTTAACTAAGGCACAATTCCAACAAAAATTGATTTCTTATGGGTATCTCAAGGTTGAATAAGTTCTTTAGGCTAAGAAAGTTTTTTCCCCCAGATTTAATAATCACTTCTGTGTTGCCCCACTCCTCCCAGGAGGAGTTCAACACTGGTACTATTATGTTCCTTTTGTTTCTATTTAGTTTTATATCCATAAATTATCAAACGTAAGGAAAGAAATCCCAAAACAGCAGTAGATGTTTGTCTCTAATGCTTCATTTTCCTGAAGTAATTTGAAGAGTCTACCCTAAGTAATAGAAACAAAAATGCATTTTGCATACCAACACTTTGAGCAGGCTAATGGTGGTACTCGTAAAAATAGCAACAGCAGTCCATTCAAAACTGCTAAAAATATCACATGGCTATTAAAGCTTAATTGTGGAGCACAAGGGGACTAAAATAACAAAGTAAAGGTCTGGCCTTGCTCCTGCCCTTGTGTGTGTGTGAATTGTAATGGGTTTGGCAAAAGCCATCATTGCTGTAGCAGTGCATCTTTTATCAGCCTCTATTTCTCATTCTGCACTAATGTTACTAATTCTGTAACACAGAGAATATTTCTGAGACCTGAATGCCTGCACAGCTTCTTCAGCCATGATAGTTCAGTGCATCTCTGTTGACTTCAGACTTTTTATGTAAAAACTTTCTCTGAGTCACATCTTTGAATACTTCTTTTAGCAGCTGCATGCTGGAATTTCTGTTGCCAGCCAGCAGTCAGTGTAATTCATAGGATGAGGGAAGTGGTGAAAGTCACCAGAGCTGTAATTTTGTTAGATCTCCTAAATCATTTTGTGGGCGCAAACTTAGGCTTTTGTTCAATTTGCTTAGATTTTGGCTTCAGTTTGGGCAGGTGTGGAGTACCAGTGTTTTACAGACAACATGGAGCAGGTGATAATTGCAAATTATTTAATGGAGCTATGCACTGTGAATATGAAGAAATTAGATGGGAGTAGCTGAGGGGAAAATAGCAGCTTTAGAGTTTGTCAGCAGTGGTCAGGTCAGAACAGCCTAAGAGAAGGTGGTGGTGCTGCAGAGGGCTTGTGAGCAGTCTGACTCACAAATATCCCATTTTAGACATGCTTTTGCAGTGATTGTTTCTAGATAAAGAAGCTTAGTGAGCTGTTACTGTCTTGATCTGTATGCCCAGGGCTGTAATACATAATTCTCATTCCACCATTAGGCTTTCAATCCATTTGCTTTTATTGCAGTTTTCTATTTTAAAAAACAAGTTCCTTAATTCCCTTTATTGCCATGCCTGTCCTGAGGTTCTGTTCTGGTGCTGTGGGCTACATGCTCTGGCTGCTGATACCTTCATGCTGGGCTGCCTTAAACTGAGATTTAGGGGTGTTGATTTTACCAATGATCATTAAAAATGGTGATGTTTTCTAAGCACAGGAAAGAAATACAGATTGACTGTTTTAGAATATAATGCAACTACAGGTAATGGCCAAAGGTGCTTGAATGCTGGATGTTTTCATAGCTGTGGCATGACCCACCCCTGTCCAGACTTGTCAGAGTTCACCCTTGTATAACATCTGGAAGTCTTTGTCTTGCCAAGGAGTATTCATAATTATTTACAACAGAATTTTCTTTGTGACTTCTAAAGCAAAATTCCTGTTTGAGGACTCTCAAGCCTCTCCATGGTTTGGGCTGGGTCACTGCAGAGTTGCTGAGGCGGTGTTGGTTCCTACAGTGCTGAGTCAGCAATTAGATGTGAATTGCAAGGCTGGTAGCAGGTGTTTTATAAATATCTTTTTATGCTAATGATGTCCCAAAATGATAAGTTTTTCAGTCTCAATGAAGCTGTTAAGGGTTATGAGAGTGGCAGGCTGCCCCAGAGCTGAGCAGAGATGAGAACAAGTACTTTAAACATTTATTCAGTTTCAGAAAGGTGAAAGGACAGTTGCTTTGGCTGAGTAAAGGAGAAGCCACAGAAATTTTTCCCCTGCTGGGAATTAATAAAGCCTGTCACTTCCATCCTTGACTTTGTTCCATATCCTGTGCACCAAGCCCTTCACTCTTTTACTGTGGTTAATTATTCTCAAAATATTTCCAGTTCTACTTCTCTTTTGTAAGTTACAATAACTGCAGCACCCCCACACCACAAACCCAGTTCTTTCACATAGGAAACCTTTCCTGTGGTTACCTGTCACTGATGTAGCAGCATCTCTTTACCCATCCTTTCTGTTGTTCAAAATGTCTTAATTGAATTCTTCACTGGCTAGAGTCATCACTGCCTGTGCAATTCCATTGCTGGTACTCAGAGAAGTTGCTTTGACTTGGAAAAATAGGCCTGGGTGAAAGTTTTCCACTGTGAGGTTGACTCAGGCAGTTGATTTTGACCTTATTGTTCAGAAACTCTTAAAATGGAACTTACTATGGATGTTGGTTGTAAGTAACTGAAAGTATTCAGTTTTTAACCTCATGGTCACTCTGTTATCAGATTTCAGAGTAGCCTTGGCACAAACTATGCAATGGTCTCAGAGTAGAAATGGAGAATATTGTTTATTGACTGTCTGGTTTGAATATTGTGTGATTTGAGTTTGGCAAGGAGATCCTGTGTAATTCCATTATAGCTTTGACAAGAGTGAGTGCAAGCTTTTTTGTTTTATGTTCCCTCTTGAAAATCTAATGTGAAGTATAAGCATACCTGATAATGTTATTTTACAGTAGTGTAATATAAAAGGAAAAACCACAGCTCCCCGCAGGCAATAGGAAATCATCACTACTTTCAAGAAGGAAAGGTTTAGTTAGTTTTAACCAGAAGAAGCAAATGATGAAAGATGGGGAACAGGAAAACGTGATTACAGTACATTTAGATAGGTATTCAATTTAGATAGATTGAGGCATTTCTATAAAGGTAGAATTGCAATAGGTTTTGCAGGCTAAGCCAGTAACATTATTTCTTAAAATATTTCCTGGGAAACTTCAATTAAAAAATTACTTTTGTACGTAATATCCTGTGCAAGACTGCCCTATATAAATGTCCTAGTGGGTTTATTCTAGCACTAAAAAAACCAAGAGAATGTTTATATTTTCTCAGACTCCTTTTTAAACCAGAACGGATTAGCATTGTGTGACTTTATTTGAGCTATCATAAAACATCTGGGGGGAAAAAAAAAATGGAATTGCTGGAAGATTGATTTACATTGTTCCAACTCTTGCACTTCTGTGTCTGAGTTGATGGTAATTTGCTGCTAACAGTTCCATTGTGATCTGAGCACTGGTGTAATGTAAACTGTCACCAGTGACATTTCTGTGCCCTGACAGCTTTTTTCTAGTGTGTGGGTAATTGTAAATTAGGCTAATAGACTTTTTAGCTGGAATGAAGAGACCTCTTGTTCACCTTGTTGTTGAATGCTTGCTAAATAGACGTGTACAGCAATTACTCATTTTGTTTAAATATGTAATATTTTACCCTTAATGTTGCACTTGTCACTGTCAATAAGTAATTATGTAACTTTAGATTCAGGAGCGTCATGTTGCCTCTTCCTTTTTTTTTTTTTTTCCTTCTTCTCAGTATTTCCTTAAGTGAAATCTTATCAGACCTACTATACAGTGGCTTCTGCAACCTCTCTCTGAAAGCATGTTCCATTTTTAATGCATTAGTCAACATAATTTGCTGCTTAGGTCTTTAACTATGCTATGCTTTATAAAAGCAAGTAATTTGTGATTGCACTGACTGTTTTCTACTTGCTGCTTCTGTGAGAGTCTTACCATCAGCCTCAGAGATGGAGTTGTGTTAGAAAGAATCATTAACAAATGGCATAATCAGCTCTGTAAAGAGAGAGTGATTTCTGCTGGGGTTCCTAACACATCAAAAACCCTTAAATCTCAGAAAAACCCAGCAAATATAGTGTACACTGTGCAGTTTTAAAGTGTTTTGGATTTTCTGGGTGTAGCTGCAAGTCTGTAACCTGTCATTTGTTCTGGTACATGGTTTTAGGACTGAGGTGGTGATGGTGAGAAGAGGGTAAGTATCAGATGTTCCTGTATGCAGGAGTGGTCACAGGGTGCTGCTGGTCCAGAAGAGTTGTGTGGTATGTCCTGGGAAACAAATGGAATGTGCACGAACTGCTTCGAAGGATTCAGTATTTCCCTTGCCACAGGGGTCCAACCTGAGCAAATTTTCTGAAGGATTTGGTTGAGCCACTACTGTAAACTTGTCCTTTAGCACCATATGAGATGCAGAAACCTTGAATATCTTTACAGTTTTATTCTTTAGAATAGTTTGTAAATACGAAATATCTTCCAAATGCCCATAATAGGCTTGTAGAAAGAAGAAAATTGGTGCCAAGCAGTCTTGAACACCATACTACCAATGCACTTAAGCCATTTCTGCTAAGAAATTGGAGCTCTGCAGTAGAAAGCATGTTTCCAGAGTAATCTAAGTGACTGCATTATTTCAGCACGATGGGATGCTCTCAGACAATCAGGAACACTTTTTTGCTCCGTCAGTCCAGGGAATGGAAAGCAGATGCATTATCTGGTTCCTGTTGATGGGAACCAGGAGGAGAATAATCAGCCAGGAGTTATCCAGGGAGCAAATGGAAGATGCACAGATAAGGATGGGAAACACTGCCCTGTTTGCCCCTCCTGTTTGTGCTCTTTGCAGTCTGAGCTGCACAGATGGTTCCTGATGAATAGTGGTGCTATTTGATATGGACTCGAGTCTGGGAAAGGAACAGCACCACAACCATTATGGGCCACGGAGAAAACATTTCTGTGCAGTGCTGCTTCTGTCCAAACTTAATCAGAAATAATTAAACAGAGAGTGGGGTTTGTTATGGAACGAGCATTAGTTAATGGCATTGAGGGTCTAAAGAGCCTTTCTAAGAAAAGGCAATTAGAGGCTCAGTCCTGGGGTTTTCTTTTGTTTTGTTTTTCTCATGTCTTTTCCTCTCCACCCCCACAGTTTAGAAACCAAGAAGTATTTCCAAAGCAGGAAACCAAACAGTTTTCTTCCCCATCCCCTTGTTTAACAAGTAGAGGTGACTTGTCCATTTGGGAGCTGTGTAGGTTTCTGTAGAGACGTGTGTGGCTATTGGGAAGCATCCTGAGTTCAGGGAGAGGGGGAGCAGTGCTTTGCTGTGCTGTGAGCTCAGTTACATCCAGGGCACAGAGGGCAAACCGGCCCCGTGGTGCAGGTGATGTCTGTGCTGAGGGACCCTCGAGGCAGGGGACATCCTGCAGCTGGAAGTGTCCTTGTTCCCACAGAATTTGTAGATGCTTTCTGATTTTAGACAGCTTCTCTGGGTGGCTTTGCAAGGGGCTTGATGTGGTCAGGGAAAAACTCTTCTAAAACAAAGCTGGTACCCAGATGAAGGCTTCCTGAAACACCAGCTTGGTGTTCAGGGGACACAATGGGTATTGGCCACCTGCTGAACTTCTGCTGTGCACCTGCACCTCTGCAGTGCTCAGCCAAAAAGTTAAATACTTTTAAGGAGGAACAATAGTCCATCGAGGGAGTAGAATATTTATATAATGAAAAAAAGGCTGAAGCATATTATAGGCTTTAATTAAGCCTCCAGAAACATTGTGTCAGAGGAGAGTAGATACCAACATGAACTGAGCACTGATCTACTATTCAGGGATCATAACCTTGGTCTAATTACATTATTAGTATATAAATTATTGCATGAATTATTTATTTAAAATTAATATTACAGATATTAGTTGTCATTAATAATGTGGAGGTGCCTTTTTGTCACAGAAGAATGGATTAGCATTATAATTACTGCATGAAAAATAGATATTGATGAAAAATTGCTGTTTGAGACATATCACTGTCATTATATTACGTATTTTTTTCTGTTAGCTTTTCTCTGTTCATTGTTCTGTATTTCTAATTATTGTCTTTGAGAAGAGCTGTTAATTTGGTAACTTATCAGCAGGTATATTGATATAGGATAAGAATACAGGTGCTTGGTCACTTCTGGAAGGTGAAACCAAAGAAACTCTGCAAAGTTAAAAAACCAAATTACAACTATTGCAGCTACAGTCTTTTGAGCCTGTGCTGAATCCTGCTCTCAAATAAATGATTTGCTGTTTGTTCTCCCTTTGAACTTTTTTCCTCTTCATCATTTTAAAAGAATGTGAAAAGAATCAGCAGTGTAATTAAAGCCATGATACACAGTGCAAAAAATTAGAGGTGTTGACATTTTACTTTAATTGCTGCCCGCCAACATTTGGACACCACCTCACACACTCTTGCACACTCACTAACTAGACAATTTAACACACAAAGGCATCTCCGTTTGACACCCTCAAAACAAATATTGTGCCTGTATTGTACTGTCTGTGCAGAGATGTTAAACACCCTATTTGTGAGTGACCTCCTGAAACTGCTCAGAGCTGAATAATAGCTGTAGTTAAAAGCTCCCTGGGGAGTGTCCCTGCAGACTCTTTGGGGGTAGAAAGGTCTTCTGTGCTTGAATCAAAGAATCCTGATGTGTCTTTGGTTAGATAAACATTTGGGCTTTGATAGGGAAGTTGTGACAACTATCTTCTATAAAATTTTTCCAGCGAAAGAAGCTCAGGTGTGTTTCTATGGGTGGTTTATCCACTAATTCTGGTTCTTTGGGGGTTTTTTGTGTGTGTGGGTTTTTTTTCTTCTCATTTTCTGCCTGATACTTTATTCTCTGTGTGGCTG
The DNA here is from genome assembly GCA_910950805.1 of Acrocephalus scirpaceus scirpaceus. Taxonomy (NCBI): domain Eukaryota; kingdom Metazoa; phylum Chordata; class Aves; order Passeriformes; family Sylviidae; genus Acrocephalus; species Acrocephalus scirpaceus. Next base: position 79,906,063 of record OU383776.1, on the reverse strand, counting down.
CCCTTCCAGTTTCTCTCTGTTCAGGAGGGCCTGAGTCAGGTTACATTTCCCTGCTCTCTAACTTCATGATTTTCTTATCCTTCACGCATTATGTACCTCACACCCAGGTTTTTGTGAATGCGGGTTTCTTTTTTGTTCTACTGCCACCAAGCAATCATGTTTCTGCTAATTCTGGGTTGTATGCAAATGGACTAAATTAATTAATATTTTCCAGCTTTATCACCAGAAGAAGTAACAGGAAACTTGCCGTTCATGGGAGGCTGCTGTTCTTAGGACAACTGTTTTATGAAACCATTAAATTACTGTTAAGGAGTTGCACTCCTTAAAATAAGGGTTTTGTGGCTGGTTCCTAGACATAAAGAATTTCTAGCCATGTAGTTGGAAAATATTATAGAGGTTGTTAGGGGTGGGTGAAGTGGTGGTGTTGTAGAGAAATAAAAAGAAAAATCTGGGAAATTAAAAACTACTTTTGATTTCACCAAATTGTTTTGATCATTCACAAGTAAACTGCCCATGCTAAAGCTACTTCATGGACTGAACCTTCTTTGTGCTGAAGTCTAATTCTGTTTCAATGAAGATATTTTTTATGTCCGAGCAGCTCAGGAACATAATCTTTCACTGGGCAGATGTTTTTGTATCAAATTCAGCAGTAGAATCTCTCTGAATGCAATTGAGTGAGAGTGATCAAGCACTCTAGAATGTATTTTGAGAAAAATACCCTAAAGTGTAAATAGTTGCAAGCAGAAGTGGAAGCTGTCATTATTTTGCTGGAAATCCATTTCTGCCCAACATTTGACTAGGTAAGCTGGTTTTGGAATTTCACTTAGATTGTAGCAATTCAGTGGGAAGCCACAAAATGTATCTAGAAACCAAAATACTTGCAAACAAATGCTCCTGTATTAATAACAGCAGAAGGCAATTATCTGTATTGCTCTTTGGGGAAAGTGGAGTTTCAGTCAGCTGAAGAGCACAGTGATACTGAGATACAGCAGAAATTGGGTTTTTTTTTATTTCCTGAAGGGAAAGAGTTTTATCTGAACAATCTGAACCCGAAAGTTGTACGTGTTGTACTGAGAATTCTTCCTTGTATTTGAGAGCTGAGTTTGGCTGTTATGGTTAATAGCACTCTAACATTTAGACATTTCACTCCAACATCAAAGGAAATTATGTACATGATGTTTCTGTCAATAAAAGCTTTTTTGCCTCCATCTTAGATATGTGGATTTCTCTACTTTTTGTTGATGTATAGATTTGTTTCCCAGAATCACCTGTGTTAAATTTAGGCTTTGCTCTCAAACTAAAATACTTGGTTTCTTCTAGCAGCCTCTAGGAAAGTTTCTGCCTTGCCATTTATTAGATTTGCAGGTCAGATCTTAGGCTGGAGGAAGAAGAGGGGAATTCCTTCTCCCTGTATGGTGTTACAGATGGCACAAACCTATCTCCAGCACAAGCTGAGCTAGTAACACTTCCAAGCTCCTTTCCATTTCCAGCCCTTCCTCAAAAGGTGAATGTAGAAAGTGCTGCAGCAGTACATCCATGGATGTGTTGTCACAGGTGTAAGTAGGTGAATTGTGTAACCCCAATGGATTTCTGTATTAAAGGTAGAAAAACTTACTCCACAACTTTAAGTGTCCCTGAATTATTGAGCTGTCTCTGGAGGAGACCTGCAGAACCAGGGATATTCAAGTGGATCACAGCATGTAGGACTCTGTCTCTGCCTCCTCACTGTTTGCAGTGTGTGAATTCAGCTCTTCCCCAGGGAAATAGCCAGAGTTGGTGTTGGGCTGTGGGGATTTCTCTTTTCACTCATGGGCTGGGCAATCCTTTAAAACACAAGAACTGTACTTGATGTTTCTTGCTGCCTGAACAATTTTGAGCTGTTAATATTTTCTGTTTATGACACTTCTGTGATCTCCATGTTAGATGATGTTCTTTTATTCTTTCACTTTAATTTCTTTTCTGTTTGGCATATACAAACACTTTATGGACAACCTCAATCCACTGATTTACAGATGACTGTCCAAGTCATCAGGAAATCAAACCTGGTGGTTTATTGCACGAATATGTATCCATTTTATTACAAAGTGGAGCAGTAGTTTGCTATTAAAGACAGGATTCTGCCATCAGCACACCCCAGAGTCTGACACTGAGGTCAGTTCAGCATATTCCAGAACCTGATTGCCTGTGTGAGAAATGTTGATTGAAATTTTTGCAATTAAGCAGGCAAAGGCAGAAAAGCCAGATTTAGCACACAGTTGCTAAGAATGTTCTAACTCTGGAGCTTGATCTCCTGCAAGGAAGCAGAGCTGTTCCACCCATTCTCTGTTCCAGTATTCATCTCTATTTGCTTCCACATTTTCTCTGCTTTTAAGAGCTGAAAGTGAATTGTTCCACTTTAGAGTGTTTTGCTTCTCATAACTATTGCTTGTTTTAACAAAGTGAGGCTGACTAAATTTTCTGTTAAATGTTTTGATTTCTATACACTGCTTGCAACTCAAACAGAAAATCAGTTATTGAATGCAATTTGCTCTCAACTAAAAAAGGGAGTGCCTTTATATTCTGACTTTGCATGGTGCCAAGAGGGGGACAAAGGAAAATACCAGATATGTGGGTTTTGGAAGGGGTTCTTTGTTTGTTTGTTTCGGTTTTTGTTGTTGGTTTTTTTTTTTTTTTTTAATACTGTTAGGGTGTTGTTGAGTTTTAGTTTGTTTTATTGCCTGTACTTTTTAAAGAGCGTTACTTTTAAACTAGATTGTTTAACAATGTTTTAGTGTTTTCTAAACTTGAATAAAACTTCTCTTTAGAGTTAGAAATTTTTCCCAGTAACTTTTACAGTTAATGAAAAAATTGTGAGCAGTTTCCTTAGAAGTTTGATGTTGGATCATTGTTGGGTTTTTTGTGCAGTGGCCTTTGCTGTAGCTGCTGTCTGAGGAGATCTTATTTTCCCTGCTGATGGAATAGTTTCTGTATAAACATCTAGGGAAGGCAAAAATCCTGTCGGGAGGAACTTCGCTAACACTTGAGTGTCTTCAGCCACAGAGCAGCATCACTCCAAAATCAATCATGGGCTGCTACAGCTGAGTCCTTCCAATTTGCCTGAGGGCAAATCAACAGTCCTAGTGCTAATGTACATCTGTTAAGAGCTGTAAGAACAGCAGAGACTGCAAAACTCTGTGGCTGAAATACCGAGTGATGATTATTCCTGTAAAGTGTTTTGTGACTCTTTGGAAGCTGTCGAAAAGCCCCATGAACGATGCAGCACGTTAACCTGCTTTAGCAAAATGTGTTTGTGTGCAGCCCAGTGCATGTGGGGGGGAAGATAAATGAGAAAATGCGTGTGTAGATGTTGGAGAGAGGAGATCCCACAAAAAGATGTAAGGAGGAACAGAGGGGAAGGGGTGTGTGGGAGTGGATTGAGGGCTGGAATGTGAATCAATAGCAGCTCAAAACCAGTCCAGGATGGGAAAAAGTAAAACTGAGAAGTACTAAGAAAATAAGAGAAGGATGCCATAGTAGTTATTCACTAAATGTCCATTTTGCTGTTTTAAAAAGCAAAGAGCACAGACAGGTTTATCCCTGTCTGTGGTTTATCCCACTGTTTTATCTAAAATAGCAAATATCCCCCTTGAATGGGGAATGTCACACCTGAGCTTTTGCTGCCAGTCTTTACATTTCCCCTCGTACCACTTTGATGGAGACACGTTAGCAGTACCTTAACACAAACACCTCATTGTGTCTTCTTCTAGCAGCCCAAACACGAAAGAGTTTGGTTTCAGCAATTTTCTGTCTGGGCAAATGCTGCTGCTGCTTTCCCACAGCAAGGTACTGAACAGGAAACTGTAACTTACAAAGATTGGGTAGAGAGAACTCTGTGGTATTTCCACGGGGGTTTCTCAGCTGTGGGCAAAACATTCATGATGCTCCAGAAAACAGGCACCAAGGTCGTGTTTTTACATTTTTGCCTGGTTCTTTGTAGACGTGGCTTTCATTTTTCAACATGGAGAAAAAAGGGTTTTTGTTGTTGTTGCTTTTGGGTTTTTTTTTTTATTATTTTTATTTTTTTCACCTCCCCCCTGCCCCATTCAAGTCACAGAAGTGACCCACAAACATGTCTGTGAATGACTGAAATGTTTTAGTGGGTGGAAGACCTCCAGGATTCAAACTCATAATTAGTGAGAAAGTTCTTTTTTTCTTTTTTTTTCCTGTGATCTATTCTGCCTGTTTTTCTGGGAGTTAATTTCTTCTGTAGGCAATCAAGAATATTTAATTTTGACGAAATACATTACTCCAGCTGTAAAAATGTATTGTGCTCCCACTGCACATCGTGGTTCAAGAGACAATTATGTCTCATTTGGTTCATTCTTTTTATCACAATAGACTTTGATGTGCACAAGCATAGAATACTCGATAGCTGAGCAGCCATAGGATACTGGATTCATCCAGATCAATTGCTAATGCTTTTCCTGTTAATTCAGGAATCTTGCTGGGCTCACTATAAATGCTCCTGTAGAAAGAAATTTCCTTCTGCTCTATGTGAAGTTAGGTAACATTTCAATTTGCTCTTGGCACAGCTTCTGACTTGATGAGGATTCCTTACACATCCCAGTTTTACTGTACATTGCTATAATTAAGGCAGTTCTGATTATAAAACTGGGATCCATATTGAAATGGTATCCAGATTTTCAGATTTCCTGGAATCACAGCAAGTGCATATCCAGCTAAAATAAGCTCAAGTTGAACAGCCAGCCTGGAGAAGCAGAGACTATTTTCAAAGAATTAATGCAAGATATTCAAGATGGTTTTGTACTTCTCATGTTTGGCCAGTGTGACCTTTCCAGTGATTTGTAAGGATCCCTTTTGGCTTTGAATCTGAGGCAGTGGCAGCTTTGAGAAGGAGGAGAGGGAGGACACAAAACTTGGAGCCTCTGAAGATGCAGTCGCTGTCTCTTACCCACTGCTCACTGGACTGCTCACTCTGCTGGCTTCTCCACGGCTCCTTGAGTTTCTGTTCCCTGCTGAGTTACATAATGAACGTTCTCTGAACTCCCACACTTTCCACATGCCTTCCCACACGGCCTCTTTCTTTTGCTAAAAAGGGATGGAAGAATTCTAAGTCACTTGTGAAAGAGCTTTGCACAATGCTGCTGAATCACATCTTCAAATAGGAGCAAATCTTTCAAATTCTCTTGGAAAAAAAAAAACAAACAGGAAAAAAAAAAAAACAAAAATGAAACAAACAAACAAACTAAAAAACACCCCAGCCCAAAATCAAACTGCAAAATACAAACACAAAAACTCTCCCACCCTCCAAAAAATGGACAAGACATTGCAGAATGGTAAAACCACACTGAATAATCTCTTAATTCTTGCAGCTCCATATAAAAGAAAGCTTGTAGGTTAGGTTAACTGCCATTCTAATAGCAACGATCTGTGACATGGTTCCCATAGCTACCAAAGGTAGCAGCTCCTGCTGCCCAAAGTACTTGCTAGTCAGGAAAATGTGTGAAAATTCATTTCTACAGTCAATCTAGTAGTGAAAGCAGGACAATATCAGATGACTCTGCTTATTCCTCTCTACATGGTTTGCAGCTAGGCCTGAATGAAGGAGCTGCAGCCCATTTGCAAGAGCTTTACTGTCCAGTTTCCAGTGGCTGTCATGTTGAAAATTGTCTTGGTCTTCTGAAGACTTCAACATCTTTATATTGCTGGGAATCAAGGACAGCAGTCTGACAAGAATGTATTTTATCACTGATTCTAAATATACTTAGAAACCCAGTGCAAATTCACATTTGAACTGACTCTCAAAGTGTGAAAGCTTATTAGAGCATGATTAAACTGTAACAGGACCTTGCCAGACTAGAGCTGGAACCTGTAACCTTTACTTGATGGATATTAATTTGCCAGGTGTTATCAAAGTCTTTGGTGTCATAAGCATCATTTTCTTTCATAATTTTTCCAATTATAGGAAATGCTTAATGACAGGATATGGGTTTTTTAGGGATGTTCTAGGGAAAACTGACATGTGAGAGAAATGGAAGTTGGAAAGCAACCCATGAGGGTTCTTGAAGTCTCTTATTTTTTAGCCCAAGAACTTTTGTGGATTTTAGGAGTTACAGTTGCCATTTTTCAAACAGAATTCCTTCTGGTTTTCCGCTTCTTAGCTCTGAAAATCTTTAAGAAAAATTCTTTATGTTTTGGTCCTGTTTTCAGGGTATTTTGAGGGGCTTCACATGGATCTGTTCTACTGCTCGCAACTTTTCAAATGTTCAGCCCATATTGACTGATTTTTTTTAAAAAATTAAAGTTTTCATTAGGTCTGTCACATTTGACAGCTGAATGTGTGTAGAGGAAACAGGGCCTTTAAATCACCCAGAACACACTTTACAAACTGTTTTACTTTCTAGCTTGTGTACCATATGCAAAAAATAGCTGCAACATCTCATTCCCTCCTTCATAGGCAGGCAAGGATCCCATCTTTATGATTTTCCTGCAAGTGTTTAACATAAGTGACACTTGGATTTTATTCTTGGACATCCTTTAATTCTGGTTGTTACTGATTTTTAGTACTTCAAGGGGTTTTGGTTGTGGGCTGGTTTTTTTTTGTTGTTGTTGTTGGTTTTTTTAAATTATTATTATTCATTATGGCCTATTTTGTTCATAGAGAATTGAGAAACTGTTGTTTGTAGTTTAGAACAGTGCAGGGAGTTAAAAAGCACGGTGACTGAGTCACCCCCTGGCTACAGCTTAACGAGTTTACTCCAAACCAGAGCCCAATTATCCCCTGTGTCTGTTATCAGCTACAATGAGATGGTGATAGGGAAAGCATGGCCCGGAGGGGAGGGACTGCTGATGTGCTGTGGTTCCATCCCAGCTGGCAGCTCAGCCCCACACAGCTGATCACTGGTGGGACGGGGAGAGCATCTGAAGGGTAAAATTGAGAAAACTCGTGGGCTGAGATAAAGGCAGTTTACTAAGAAAAGCAAAAGCTGTGCTGGAGAGGAGAGAGAAACAAGGAAATCATTCCCTCCTTCCCACTGGCAGCAGGTGTTCAGCAGCCCCAGCAGAGCAGGGCTCCATCACATATGGTTGGTAATTGGGAAGAGAAATGCCATCACTGTCCTCCCCTTCCTTCTTGCCCAGCTCTCCCTGCTGTCCCTGACACCCTTGGGTCACTCGGGGTCACCTGCCCTGGCTGTGTCCCCTCCCAGCCCCTTGTGCACCCCGAGCCCACTGAGGAGCAGAAAAGGCCTTGGCCCTGTGCAAGTGCTGCTCACTGATAACAAAAACATCCCTGTGTTATCAACACTGCTTCCAGCACAAATCCAAAACACAGCCCCCTGCCAGAAAATGTGGAAAGAAGTTACCTTTATCTCAATATGCCATTGTGGTTGATGGTAGAAGCATCAAAAATATGAGGGATTTTTTTTTTTTTAATTTAAATTTTAAGTTTTTTTCTAAGGTAGGTTTGTGTGGGGCTATGTTATTTGGTTTTGTTCAAGTAAAAATCCATACTCCTGTGTCAGACTAAGACAAATTTTTGTACCAATTGTAGGAGATTTTCTATGAAGATCTATGGCATTCTATGACACTATCAAAAGCATGAAAATGATCTAGAAAATTTTCATTTTGAGACTTCATTGTTCTGTTCATTTACTTCCTTCCTAATTCACAGATGATCCTAAAGTTTTCCTGGGAATACGTGATGGTCTTTTTATTCCTTGCTGGCTGCTTATTTCCTTAGAGTCAGAATCCTGATTTCACTCAACACAAAGGACTTTTCTCTGTTGCTTCAGGGCACTCTCAGCCCTCGGAAATCAGTGGTTTTATGGGCAGGCTGAATCCTGACTAGTGTGAGTAGAAAGCTCTTCCATCACTCACCACTAATCCAGCACCAGGCATTCTGCTGGCCAAGGTGCTTCATTTTCCTTCTCCTGGCTGTTTCCTGAGCTTTACTCCACTCTTTTCCACACAAAATAGAGAAAGCTGCAGTAAGTAATAGGCAATTCCTAAACTTGTTAGCAGTGTCAGAAATTAGATTTCAGCCTATCATTTGTAGTAGGCACAGCTCTGTGTTCCAGCTTTGTGGTCTGTTCTGCAGCTTCCTGAGGACAGCTGAAATTGCTGATGGGATTACCTTGATCTCCTGCAGCTCTGAGCTCCTGGTGCTGTCAGAAGTTCCTGTACCCCACCCACACCAGTGACCCCTGCCCCACGCTCAGGTGGGAAGCAGATTCTGTGAAATCAGCGTGGGCTCATCATCTGCTCAGGTTAAACCACGTGTGGGGGCAGGATTGGCATGGAAGGTGGAGCAAAGCTGATCTGCTCATCACCTCGAGTCTTCCAGCAGTAACTTTAGCTTCACTCTGGCTCAGGGTTGTTGCCAGTGAACATGGAGCTCAAACAAGTGGAGCTTTTGCAGGAGCTGAAACCACAGCCAGAGAGGAGCACAGCTCTGCTGAGTGTCTCCCTCTGCCAAACAAGATATTTTAGTCACTCCCTTGTCTCATTATCTCAGAAAACTCCTTGTACTGAGGGGTGCAACCAATCTGGACTAAATCTGTAGAGCTGAGATCTTGCTCCTCAGCACCAATCCTGTGTCTTAAGTCTCAGAGAGCAGCACTCTGTTGTTGGAGCTGCTCTATAAGGTAACAGCAATTCTGTACACATTTAAAATTACTTGGAAAAAGAGAAGGGAATATGCTAATGCTTGTAGGGGATACCACCTCTGTTACAATAAAAGGGAGTTGAAAACATTTGCACATGTAGGTGCTGATAATTTTGTTAAAGTGGTATGAAATAATAGATTTTGAGGGTGTCTGGAAGGAAGGACAAATAAGAAAGGAAAGTTTTTAAAACCCAGACATACATTAAGAGTCTGAGGTGGTGTAGGTTTGGAAGGGCCCTGGCAGTGTTGCCTGTGCTAGCTCCTGTGGGGTTTTGAAGGAGTAAAAAGTGGACGCTTCAAAATGTCCCCTTCTCCCTCTAGGTTTGCTATCAAGCCTTCACAGGCTCTTCACACAGTGCTGTGACTGGTATTGTGCTGTACCCGTGTAATGTACTACATCAGAGAAATAAATAGATATATTTTTAATTTTTAGGTTAATATTTTTTCCCTTTTTTCCTCGGCACAGTTATGGTACCTTATGGGCCCTCCATGACTAAATGTTACAGAAATGCTGCCTCTTTTCATGCCTTTCTCATGTGTCAGTAAAAACCACGGAATGAATGGTACTGTGAAGTTGTGGCAAAATACAATAAAGCAGTCAGTATCATGATAGAAATTTTCATCTCTCTGCTTAACTAATCCATTTCACGCTGAGAAATAGTTTTCCCTTAGTCCATGAACACTTCATGGGGTTTTTAACCTACTTTCAGGAACTACTTCAGGTGGAGGACAGGCTTAGCTTGCCTGCCTTTCTGTGTATTTTGGGAAGGGAGGTTGGGAGCTGTACTCTGCTACCAGGCCAGTGCTAAAAGCTCCTGAAGTCAGATAAAACACAAGCCCACGTGGCACTTGGCCTCTTTGCCCACTCCAACACAGTGGCAGCAGTTTTCCCAAGGTAATTCTGCTCTCTGCCCAGCTGATACTCTGATGTTAATGACTGGAGAGCCCTAAAGTAAAGATATTTAATGATGGAAAGCTTTGAGGTGGTTGTGCTTCCTCCCTGTCACAGTTGCAAACCTCTCCATCACAAAGATGAAATGTGAGGAATCATGCCAAATGTATAGGTAATATGTTGATAAATACTTAAAACTATATACAGCCTGCAGAAGTAATCATAATTTTATTATGGACTGTCAGACCACCATAGCAAGAAAAAACCTGGCTCTTTCTTTTACTCTTGGCCTGCTGAAATGATTTATGAGTATCTTATGTGGAATCTGATTGGTCTTCTTGTCTGTCCCAAATCATATTGTTAAATTTGATACGATACAGAAATGGAAACAAAACTGAAATATGAGGGGCACTGAACCTTCCCATGAGGAAATTTTACAGCTGCACTGAGGAAGGCTTTCAAATGTTGTATATTCTGTAGTCATGCCTTTAATGGCAAATTCAGGTTTTTTGATAAACCTTTTTATTCTTTTCCTCTTGCCTTTTGAAAAGCTTCTGACTTAAGGCTTGCACTAAAGCCTTGGCCATTTACAAAACAAGCTTGAGGCTTCAGGCATCAACCCAAATGAAGTAATAGCTTCAATGCCTTCTTTCAAGGATAGAGTCAGAATGTTAACCAACAACAGGGACTCCTTCCCTGTGCCAAAGGAATTCCTTTTTATTTTTCCTTATGACAGACTGTCAAGACAGTTCTCAGTGCTCTGCCTCCCCTGAAGGATCCCAGGAGCACCCCCAGGTAACTGAGCTGTTGCACAGCTCACAGTCAGCTTTGCTCTGTGCTGGTTTACTTGTTGCTATGCTTCAACTTAAGCAGCATTTTCATCAGATTTTATTGCTACCTGTAAGAGAGAAAATTGGATTTATTATTTTCTCCACGAATAAGATGTAGTCAGCTGTTACCTGCATGAAGTCTCAAACTGATTTCCTCTCACTGCCAACACCTTGTGTCTTCCTAAGTCCTGTCTGAGTTATGCCAGTGGTATGAAAGCACCAGGAGAGCAGGCAGCTTGGGTAGGAGTGCTAGAATTGAATAAATAAAACTAAGAATATTCTAGATTAATAATTCAGGAGAGATAGTGGTGTTTGTTAGTAGTCTTTAGTATGTCTGAATTACTAGTTTTAGAAATATCACACTATTCTAATCAGGTACTTTAAAACTTAAACCACTTTATTCACCAGGCTCTGGAAGTTTTTACAGTCCCTGCAAGAGCCTCCTGCCTGCAGACATTAATCCCACAATAGAATTCCAACTTGTCTTTTTTCCCCCCTCCAACACTTCATATGGAAGTTATGAAGTCATTTAGCAAGTAATTGATTAAGGAAATGTCAGGTTTTACGTGCATTGTCAGCTGATTTTGGATGTACCAGCAATATCTATCAAAGGTGATAGTGGAAGGAAAAGGCATTTTGTTAGAGACAAGTGTTCTGTGGTGAGAGGATGTACTGCTGAAATTTCAGTGTCTCTTTTAGACTTCATAGGCTGCAGGAGAGACTCCAGTTTTACAAACTCTGTGGTGCTTCTGAACTTTGATATAACAAAGCTGTTACAACTTTCTTAAGGCTAGACAGAAAAAAAAGAGAGTGGTTCTTTTGCACAGCGTAATGGTCTGCTGCTGACTTTTTTTTTTTTTAATAGGGATCTTGGAATAAGCAAAACACAATTTTTGTCTCCAGTAGCTATCTGAGCACTTGCAGGAAAACATATCTTGTAGTTATACATAAACACTATTTTAAAAACTACATTAGCCTTACAAGAGAAAATAGCATTTGTAATTGTTATCTCTTACAGAGCATATGGAGAAACACAGCATCTTGCAGGATTATTGTTACATAGTCCATAAATGTGAATTTCTTTGTGATCTTTTGAACACAGACTGTTACAGAAGTGTCAGAGGTGCTGCTGCTCCATAGCTTTTCCCAACAGATAAATGCATCCTGGCTGCACTTCAGCCCCAGCACTTCTTAATAGCTCAGTGCACCTGTGTGTGCCTAATTCCTCCTCACTAGGGGCAGGTACCAGTGCACAAATCTCTGCTTTGAGATCATCTGGGAGCAAAATCTCCAGCCAAAACCCTGCTGCTGCCCTGTCACTCAGGAGTGGTGGCAGCTGAGCAGCAGCAGTGTGACAGAGCATGGGGAGTGACTGGAGGGTGCTGATGACACCTCCCTCCCCTGACAGAGTCTTTGGGGGCTGCTGGCTGTCATTGCTGAAGATTCCTGTCCCTGCTGGGTGCTGGTGAGGGACACCCCAGCCCTTGAGCTGTCCCAGCTCTCAGTTTGGCTCCTGGAGCTGTACCTGTTTTGTTGGAGGTGCCGGGCTCCCTCCTCAGGGATCACGGAGCAGACCCTTGACTGCAGCTCTTGTAAACTGCTCCAAGCTTTGCCAGAATCTCAGTCTACAAATCCATTCTTTTTTTTTTTTTTTTTTTTTTTTTTTCCCCCTCCTCTCTGGGTTCTGTGAGGAGTTCGTATTGATTTTCTTCCTTCTGCTGTGTGGCCTTGAGAGCAGAGTGAGAACTGCAGTCTCCCAGTGTAACTTCAGGTCTTGTTTCTTATCCTCATCAGGTGAACAAAGCAGGATCCAGGGACTGTTTGGGGGCTTGGCCAAAGCAGGGAATTATCCTCTTGAGTGACCATCATTCTTGTTGTCTCCAGACTGAATTTTCTGACCAGCTTGAAGAGATCCTGTGTTTTCCCCACCTCTGGTTTTCTGACTGTTCCATTGTTGGTGTGTCTGTGCTGGCAGATCCACTGCCAAGAGGAGCAGGGCCCTGAGGATGTGAAGGAGTGTTCTGACAGGACGGGTGTTCATTGGAGTGCTCCTTACTGATGTTTCCTCTGACATTCCTGAGAGAGGAGGAGTAAGGAACGCTGTTTCTTTCACTAACTTCCCCTGCTGCTTTCTAGATTTTGACCCTAATACAAATCCATCTCTGTGCAGATCTTTGAACGTCAGTTTCTAGCCAAGATTGCCATGGCATTTACATCTGGAACTTGGAGCTGAGCTCTGAAAGTCTGTCAAGTTTTATGAACCAGCTTTGCAGACCTGTGAAGTTTTTCTTGGCTAACATGCATTTTCTTCCATGTGAGAGAGAGGAGGCTGCCTCCTCCAGTCTTTTCTCTTTTTTTTTTTTTCCCTCTTAGATGAGACTGAAGAACTCAGTAAATGACAGATTTCAAAGTGATTTTTAAAGACCTTATTTCTTTACATACATTCTGTTTTGGATTTCACGTAGGGATAGCTCTCTCTGAACTTTGCCGTGCCTGTGTTAAGATGTTGCTGTACAGGAATTTTGTATTTTGAGTCCGAGGAAGCCTCAAAGGAGTAATAACATGAAAGAGCCCATTTTAGAGAGATCATTGTGTATAAGAGTATCTTACTTTTTTCCCCCCAAACATTCTCAACTGCTGCTAATATTTTAATGGGGAAGTTCTAGGAAAAAATTATGACAAATAGAGGAAAATTTGAATGCCTAAGTATTTAATAAAATAGCAGAAATCTCTGAAGGCCTAAATCTCTGCCTAAGGAAGACCTAATCCAAATAATTTATTAAAGTTAGGTCTCATTATTGCTTCCTCCTTCATTGCTCCCAATAAATTATTTGCCTTATAAGAAGGCATTGCTGGAACTTCTTACTACTAAGTTAGACAGAACTTATTAAAAAAAGCCTTTCCCCCATGCCTCTTCTGTGTAACAATGCATGCCTTTATCAATACCAAAAGGTTTTCCCTGAGATTTGTGCTGTATATTAATTCTTGCAAATTTCAGAAAAAAATGAGAAGTGCAAGATAACTGTTTAGCAGAGCATGAAGGGTTTGTTTCTTCATTGAATTATTTTATTAAAAGCTGTAGTGTTTCCTGCGTATATTGCGTATGTGTTTCTTCAAATCAATCTCAACCTTAAAAGTTCCAGGGTTCCCAATTTTCCATTTTGGTTTTTGCATTTTAAAATCTCTGTTCTACTTGCTTGCTCTAAAACTCTGCCTGTGTGTTTAAAGTGTAATGTATTTCAATGTAGGATATTTTAGCCTGAAATTTCATTTAACAATTAGCATTTTCTAATGCTATTTTCTAACTGCAGGAGCCAGGCAGTCAGCCTGTCTGACTTGCAGCGACAATTTTCAAGACTAATGAAGCCAATTATAATGTCAGTGTAAAACAAATTTAAAACAAAAAGTCTCTAGATCCTATATGAAAGTTAATAAGCATTGATTACATTTTACCTTTTTTGTTTTAGTTATCCATGTGCGTTTCTGTTTGTGAACTCTAATTTTTTTTTTTTATGTTTTTGCTGGTTCCTCCAGTAGAAATAGGCTAAAGATTGCTTTGGCATTCAGTTTAAAAAGGAACATCATCCTAAATGTTTTTTTCTGTCAATGACCAGAATATGTTGGCCACAGAGACATACCATATGAAGGGACATTAGAATTTTAAAAGGAAATTTTAAAGTAAAATAATAAAAAAAATCAGCAAGGCACTGTTTAACAAAGTGAATCATGAGGCAGATTAAGTAGCTGGATTAAGGAATATGAAATAAATTTCAATTTATAGTCTGAATTTTAAAAGGTTTTACAACAGAGAGCATTTTAGCCCTAACAAATAACACTGATTCATGCCAGCTCAGGAAAATAAGGAGAAGAAATCCCCTGAGTATTTCAAAGTGAGAGTTTTCAAGCAGGAATAGATTAAGTGTGATGTTAGAAATCAGAGTGCAAGTGCACTTGTGTTAGCACTAATGCTCCCTGGGTTTTATTCAGCCATCAGGAGCCCTTTGCTCCCTTCAGCTCTGGGGATATTGAAATGCCAGATGTGGTGGAAAGGGAATAAATGTAAAGTCACTACTCAAGTTTACAGCAGCTCTGCCTTGATTTTATTTTGTTTCGTCACTGTGGGATTTCAAGACAAAACAGATAGATTTAAGAAACAGCTATGGTGTAAACACTTCTTTCAAAAACTTGGGCTATTCAGTTTTTGTAACTGTTTTTCATGGGTCTTACCTAATGCCATTTAACCTCAGTCAAAACAAATGTGTCAAAAAATATCAGTGAGTGATTCCACAGTGAAAACTGAATATTTCAATGTTTGCTGAAACACCACAGTACATTGGATGCACTGGAACTTTCTCTATGGAACAGCAAAAGTTTAGGTGTAATGAAATTTACCTTATGTTAATTATAGAAAGTTTTGATTTTGGTCACTGTGTGTACAGAAATCACATGCCCCAAATCCTCAGCTCAGTTCTGTTTCAGTGCTGAATACATCATTTTTTTGGTCATAATATTCGTATCTCCCAGATTTTATCATTTTCCAACATTTGCTATAAATTAATAATGATGGGTTTTGACATCCTTATCTGATGACTGTTTGGGAGGAGGATCTGCTGAGAAATAGGATCTCCAGCACCTTTTTTTCCATGCAATTCCTTAATGGACAAACCCAATCTTGTGTTCACACTCATTAGCACAGAAATTAACAGAAAACTTTGAGCTACACGAGAAGGCCTCCTCCTGCTGAAGTACAAACCCTGTGAAAAGACAAAGGGAAGCTGCCAGCACTGCAGTAGGAATTCTCCAAAAGGCAAATCCTTCTTTCTGTATTTGCACCTTAAATAACATTGAAATATCCAAGAAGAGGACGAGGCTGCTGTCGACAGCAGCTTCCCATCTACGTTGAAACTGCAAGTGGAAAATAATCCCTAAGTTGTTTCCAGCAGTTTTTTGAGCTTGCTTTTGTCTCAGAAATCCCAACATATCGTTAGCTTGTCCTGTGTTTCACCTCTAATGATAAGGCTCCCTGTATAGAAAGTACTTTGTCTCTACAGAATTCCAGAAGCAGCTCTCAAAAAGTGTCTTTCCTCCATTTGAGGCATTTTAGAAAATCCACTAGGTCTGATCAAGAGAAAAGACATTGGTGAGACGACTGGTAAATATCTGTTATCTTTCTCAATTGACTGTAGCAAGACTGAGAATCTGTGTGGTTCAAACATAAAAAATCCCAACCACAAACACAATAGGGTTGCTTTTGCCTTTTTTATTGCTTTATGTTTTTGCTAAATGCAGCACAAATTTCCCGTTTGGATTAATCTGCAAATAGCATTAAAAACATCCATGTCAAATTTGGAGCTAAAACCACCACAGACTGACTGGGTGAGAAAGAGAGCAAAGGGAGTATTCCTTTTGTTGTGTCCAAATTTTGAGAGAAATTTACACAGAAGACACTCCAGAATCATCATGGAGGTAATACTGGATTTAGGGCTAGATTTGGCCAGGTATCCTGCAAAGAAAAGCAGCAGGTGGGTTTACTTAAATACATTCACCATCTTAGTTGTTACTTTAGCCAATATATGAGGAATTTTCATGTATTTTTATTTTGTTTATTTAACATTAGTAGTTATAGCTGAAAAGTTGTGTCAGTCCATGGAAACGTTGCTCTTTGTGTGTGGAATGAAAGCCTGGGAGCTCCACAGAGATCAGGGCCCCACTTTGCCCAGGAGAGCAGCTTTGTGATCTCCTCTTTGTCCAGACAGCGTGTGACAGTGGCAAGGGACTGAAATCTCCAAATGGCTGCCTGGAAATGCCACTTGCCCCAGCATTTGCTGTGTTTTTTTAATCAAACATACACCTCAAACGGTTCAGTTTAGTAATCTGCCTGTGTGGCTGAAGAAAATATGATCAACAGTGTAAGTAAGCAAATCCAACCTAATTCCATTTTAGCTGGCATTAGTAAATATGTGATAATTGAGCAATGGGAACTCCAGTGACCCGTGCACAAATCCAGAGCCTCTGATGTGTTGTGCAGACTGTGCTCACTTTGGACTGCTGTCTCCTCACTGCACATGTTGCTTCTCCTTAAATTATGGTTGTAGGATATGAGTGTTTCAGAGGAAATTAAAATAAACTCTGTCATGCAAGAAAATAATGGTAATTAAAGACAGCTCTGGAATAATAATTTGTAGAAGTGTCAGAAGAAAATAAAATCTAACCGGCAGCTAGATGATCTGGCTAAATTTAGTTAAATTTGAATGTAGTTTGATCAGCTTATGGAAAATTTAAGCAATATGATGAATTCTCTAACAACCTTGGCCTGTTGCTCCAGGGAGTCCTTTGCACTAGTAGTATTTCTGTCCTATAATCCACTGGTCAGCTCTAAAGAAATGTTACTGAGGGGAAAAATTTCTATGCAGCACTGTGGATTTGAGTTGTGTGGAGGATTAGAAATAAAATAGAGATGCTTCAAGAAGCCTTCAAAGGAGAAGGGGGGAAGAGATGTTTTCATTAACAAGATAGAGCACAAAAAAGCTGCAATGTGACTCAGGGATGAAAGTGGTAACTTGTGAAATGTTAAGTACAGCCCATCACTGAGCTTTCTGAACCCTGTTCTCTAGAGCTCAGCTTGGCAAAATAGGCCTGAGCTCAGAATTAAAGCTAAACCTCCCCTGCCCCTTGTGCACATTGAGGCTGAATCTTGGGGTGATTTGAAATGCAGCAGATCTGGCTGATGAAATCATCTCCCACATCATGGAGTGGGTGGGAAGATTACAAAGCCTGTACACTAATTTTTTGGCATTTGGAAGTGAAGATGGATAGTGATGTTAACAGAGGGATTTTGTGAGTAGCAGGGGATCTTTGTATTGACTTGTGTGAAATAAAGATCATTCTAAAGGTATCAAGGGCATCCTGCCCCTTTCCTAACCCTAGGATGTGGTGATTAACAGAGACTTCCATTAATGGATGAACTTGCTGTGGGCAAAGGCTCTGTTGCATGCAGGCAGCACAAGGCTGCAGTCTGAGCTGATTGAAGTTTTTGGGGTTTTTTCCATGTGTGTTATGCTTGCTGTAAATGTGTTTTTGATTGTCTCCTTACTCTCTGATAAGCACTATGGAAATGCAGCATGTCCATCTTTTCTGAATGCTCCAAATCTCTCCTGTGATTTGTACCAATGGTCTTAAACAGATCTGAGTGTTCTGCAATGTGTGGGAAGTAACTCTCCTTCTGGAACTCATAATCAAATAATTTGGGGAAAAAAAAATGTTCTTCCTATTTCTGCTTTATAACAAATTCATATTAGACATCAGGTCTCACTCTGCAGATGAAAACAATGCACTCATAATTCAGCTAAGAAAAATAAAGTATGTTGGATTTCACTATCTATCTCTAGAGTAACTTAAACTTGCTGTTTGCAGTAAAGCTTAGTTTTTTAATGGCTTTTGTTTTGGTTGGAAGCCCACAGTACACTGTGGTGCTCCTGAGATTGCTTTCTAGAACAAGGCAAAATACAGTTATGTTGGTAATTAATTTAAAGTGGTTTTTTGCGTGCTTTGTATTTAGAACTTTTTTTTTAGAAAGTGCCTTTAGATTATGGAAAAATATTCTTCTTTGCATGGACAAAATCTCATTTGACAGAATGGAAATCTGGTCAAAACCCAGTTTTCTCATAATAACTGCCAAGTTCTTGTACCTTATTAGTTTAAAATATGGCAGTGTGATGTGCCTGGAGAACACGGATGTCATTTTACTGCATGGATGGCACCAGCTATAAACTGGAATTCACTTCCATACTAAATACCAGGATCATAAGCAGTATTCTTAACACATGCACACAAGCACCAAGAATATAAGGGAGAGGAGAAAAAGATCATTAAGGTTACTCTACAAGGCATCCAGGGCTTTTAAAAATTCTTCCATATTATATCTATTACAATTAAGTTGAACTTCAAAGAAGTTTTAAATAATTTGGCTATGGGTCATTAAGTTACCAATGTCACTGTGTTCTTGCTATCTCATTTACCTTAATTAGAGTGCACTTTTATAAACGATGGTAACATTGTGTAACAAGCTGGATTTGATAGCCCCTGCCAAATGCTGGCTTTAAGATGGTTTTATTTTTGCTGGCTGTATCCTTGCAGAATAATAATCTTTATCAAGTTGTTCTTATAACAAGCTCATCATTGCTTTGGGATTTCATTTATGAGAGATATGTACTACATAAATGTTTATATAGGAAGGAAATGAATGGATTGGGGTACCTGAAGGGTGTAGATTGGAGATGAAAATGAAGCTGGTGCTGTGGTGGATGTCTAAATTTTTTCCCTTGGGAGAAATTCTCCATTCTTTCTAAAGGAAATTTTTGTCAGAAGAAATCTGTTATGAGTAGAGCCACTTAAAATTAAATGACTGTTATTCTCACCTTCCTTATGATTGGAATAGATATATGTGTATGAGTTTTTAGGATGGCTAGACAAGGTGCCTCTTGTTAATTCAGGTCTCTGCCAAACACTGGGATGATGAAAAGGGTATTTTGGAGTATCACAGTTACTCTTTTCACTTGTGGATGTTATGTTTATCAAAGATAGAGCACAGGTCAATGCTGTAATTGCTACAACTTTCACACAAGAATTACTTTTTTTTTTCCCTAAAACCATGCTTTTGTTTCATTGGGGACCTTTTTCAGGCAGCTGCTGTTCAGATTGCAAAGTTTTCTCAAAAAGGATCTAAATTAAATAAATCAATTCATTGATGTCAGTAACATATAAAGAAACACAAATTATCAATTCTTTGATTTCTTATGTTTTCACATTTTTGCACTGTCAGAATTTCTGTATTTGGTCTTTTCAATATTCCTGTGCCATTATCAGTGCCTTTTTTATGAGGACAGTTGAGTTGCAGAGTTTACTTGGGGACTGAAGTTTCACCATGGAAGATTGAGGCTGTCATTAAAATGAAATTCTTGCTCACTGTGGCTTGGAAAACCACTTAGTAATAGTTTACATTATGTTTCATGAAATCCACGAGAAAAGGTTGCAAACCAAAATAAAAAGGCAAAAACAACAGCTGCATCTCTCTGCCTTGACGAAGTGGCAGATGGTAATTGTGGCAATGCTGCTTTGTACATTCAAAGCAAACAAATACTTCTGTACATATGGGGAGAAAATTTATGCTCTTACCTGTGACAGAATGAGGAAAGGAATGTCTCTGTTTTGGGCATTGCTCTCTCTTTGTCTGGCACCATCCCTCAGTGCATGGCAGGAGAGGTCATGGGTTCTGGTGGGATGAGATGGGAAATGAGGTGTGAATGCTGATCCTTGGCTCCCTCCCATTTCTGCTGAAATAATCATACATGCCATCAATAAATCTGTCTAATAGCTGTACTACTCTGCTGAAGAAGGAAAAAAACCCCAAAACAAAGAAGCAAACTGTGCTTTCTTTTTTTCTATTGATATTATTCTCAGGGATATCAAATCCCTTTTGCTTGTACATCACTCTGTAGCTCACCTAAGTCTTGAATACATCTGGAGAAAAACATGTTTGCTAAAACTGACACCTGAAACTGCAATCAAGCCTATCTTTTAGAATCTTGTAGTGTTGGAAGCCACATATTAAAGATATGAGATGTGCAAAGTGATAGAAGAAGGGATGAAAGTGTTTCCTTTCTCAATGCCTGAACTTCTTTCTGGTTGACTTCTACCTTTAACTACCCTTGATTAGAGGTAGAACAACAGCACAGCAAAAATGTGTGTGTATCTGTACATGCATGTAGGTATCTAACAGTTTCCTTTGAACATTATATTTTACTTAATGTTTTTCTAGAATTTCTTAATGCTGCACACTTAAGTTTAATTTTTGTACTTCTCTGATGGATGAAACAAGGTAGACCTGGAAGCACAATAGTTTGAACTCTGTGCTCTAATGAACAGGTAGTTTCCATGTAATGTATTCAGAGATTTCAGCCCCTCTGTGCAGGTATGGAATATCACATTAGTTGTACATTTACTAGCATCCAGCACAGAAGATAAAATTACACACCACTCAGTTTTTACAGAAATAAGATTAGATATCTACAAATCACCCTCTGGAGTGAATCAGGTTACTAGCACTGTCTGGCCAGAAACCCATGAGAGAAGGCAGCTGAAATCCAGCATGTCAATGGTACATAATAATGCAAAGCCAGACAAAATATTGGATTCCATATTTTGCCTGTAGTATGGAGAGAGAACTTAACGAAATATGCCAACATCTACAAGCATGTGTTTTAATCTGATGAATAATTAAAGGGACTAGGAAATTTTGCCTACGTTGTTGATCACCATTTCCAGTTTTTTCCCATCCCTTTGTTCCTGAGTGTGAGTTGTGGCTTTGTCTGGGAGAAGTTTGGGACCATGTAGCCTGCATTGAAAAAAGTGAGGAAAGGGAGGCAGAGTTCAAGAACTTCAGGAATGGTGCAGAATTCCCATGAAATATCAGTCTAGGCTTATGCTGTAATGGAGAGAGGACTTTACATATTTATTAAGCTAATTGAGAGCAGCTGTTTGCCAGTGAATAAAGACACATATTCCTTCCATATTGGAAATTCTTTTACAAATTAAAGTCATGCTGTCTGTGGAATGAGTGTTTCCCTATTTACTATGCCTCATGTCCACTTTGCTGGTATTCAGACTATTACTGGACCATTTAGTAGCTCTCTCAAAGCAGTTCTTTGCCTTGGCTATCCTCTAGTGTGTGCTTAAGCAAATCATCTCCAAGCAGAAACTGTAATATGCAACCCTAATGACATGAAAATCCAAATTAACTCTTTAGGAGAAAAAAATCTGTTTCTAGGTGCTCAGATACTGCTGCTGCTCCTGTAAGCTAGATGCGTGCTGTCCAGCACTGTTCTAGACAATTTGCCATTAAAAATATATGAATAATTAGTATATTTCTACTTTAATTCTATTTAACTTTTAAGTGATATTTCTGTAGGCACTAGGTATCTACAATTTTAGTAGATAGAATGAGTTTGAAGACTACTGGCAGATAAAGTAGGATTGTTTTTTGATCTGTGATTGTCAGGAAATATCACAAATCCAGGAAGTTGTCCCATTTTTAGATAAGTTACTGGATTCAGGCCTGGAATCCTTCAGCTTCAAGAAGCACTGGCTTTAGTTTTAAGTTACCCTGGATATAACAATCACCAGAAGAAAGAATGGGGAGTTTGCAGAAGCCTATGTTAAAATA
This sequence comes from Acrocephalus scirpaceus scirpaceus, assembly GCA_910950805.1. Taxonomy (NCBI): domain Eukaryota; kingdom Metazoa; phylum Chordata; class Aves; order Passeriformes; family Sylviidae; genus Acrocephalus; species Acrocephalus scirpaceus. Next base: position 79,884,455 of record OU383776.1, on the reverse strand, counting down.
TCAGGAGAGTGAGGATGTGTCAGTGTTTGTGCTGACATGGACCTTCAATACTGTGCAACGACCTTAGACTTTAGAGGCTCCCTTAATTTCTCCATGGGGAACATTTTACTGATTCCTGCATGGTTTTAATTGCAATCTAATTTATCATTTGCTACAGGCCTTGAAATAATTTTATCACACTCTGGCAAGGAATGGTTTCTACTTTAAATGAGATCTACGGTTGGCCAAACTGCTGATTTAACAACTGGTGCCAGGGATGTGAGGGGGTTTAAGACGATGGCTGATGTATGAAATGTTCCCACCCTGTCACTCAATGTCCCTCAGAGAGTCCCTGTGAAGAGGGACAATGATAACTGTGACTTCTTTAAAAAACAAACAAAAAACCAAACCCAAACCCTCCTGCCTGCTTATCCAGTGCTGTATAAGACAGGGGAAAGCATTCCTATAACCTTCCTCTGTTTTGTTGATAAAACGACACAATTCTTTTTTTGGTGGCTGAGATGTGGTGACAAAAGGCATATTCTGCTGTGACACAATTTCCTTAGCACAGGCAGCGTGACAGCTGTGTTGTGGAAGAGGGGAGTCCTCGTGCTCCAGGGAATATTGTTTGGTTCAGCAGTGGAGGGATTGTGCAGCTCATCAGGATGTGTTCTCTCTTCTTCTGCTAGATTTGAGCAGCAAACCTCTGACTAGAGCTGCTCAGAAAACTGGAACTCTGTAAGCTGAGGCACATTTTACCCAGATTTTCCCACCAGATTCTTCTTGAATGACCATTCTGATGAAAATTTTCTTTTTATAAGGAAGTCTCAGAAAAAAAAGTTTCTTCTCATCTGATATTCAGGTGCTTTTTCATCCTTTTGCACAAATAGGGTAAAGCTTTGTCTGAGACACTGATGTTAAGGATTTATTCTGAGAAGAAGGGGTTGAGGTCACAACATTTTTAGACTTTGAGTAAGTGGCTTCCAAACAAGGAAGCATTGCTCAATCAATAAACTAGTTCTGTATGCAAAGTATAAAATCCTAGCGAGCTTGTCTGTTTCCATCAAGTATGGAAAACACTGAGGAAAAGGTTACTTGATTAAAGTGTTTCCCCTTGCAGGTCTGAGTTGCTCACGTAAATTTACTTTCATCAGGTCCAATGACAAACCAATAATTCATAATAAACATGTTTTGAAATGGAAATGGAATATATTTCACTGAAAGGGCTGTGGGAGCCCAGGTCATCAATCACTTCTCCCACAATTCTAATTTTAAGCTGTCGGCCTAACAAGAAACATTATAGTGCAGTTGCATATTAAGCAGTGCTCAGGGAGGGGAGGAGGAATGTTCATTTCTGAAGTCCACTGAAGCTGTTCAGTTTTATTTCCATTCCTTGGTCATTAGGAGTGGCTCAAAGCAGTCAGTACCAGCTCCATGCTCTGCAAATTAAAAAATAACTCCCTAACAGCAATGCTAATATGTGTCTCTCCTTCACATGGAGTTTTGGAATAGATTTGGGGGACATCAGCTTCTTAAGTTACGTCACAGCAGAGTTGCTCTGACTTTTTAAATGATTGCTGCACAAGAGATAGATCACAGTTGGACTGTCTGGCTTATGAATTACTGTGTTGCAAAACTAATTCTGTTTAGCATTTGGTCCCAGCATGGGAAGCAAGAGTGACACAAGTGATCCATGCAGGGGCTGTGTCTTTTTTTACGTTTTAAGAATAACTCCACTACTACGAGATCATTAACTTTCAAGTCAAGGTTACAAGAGTCTTTCATAGCCTCTGCTTTGCAACATGTGAAACAGATTTTCCTGCTTTTTGTGCTGCATTTCTAGGAATATTTATATTGTTTTAGTTCTTTATTTTATCCTCCCTCCCCTTTTTTTGTTAATAGTCTAATTCTTTATTTCAGGTAAAATTGTGCTTTCCTCTTGAGGAGGAAGAACATTCATTAAAACTAACTTTTATCTTGAGAGAAATTACCTTCCTATTTCTGTCTTCATAATCAAGAGATTATTGGATGTACTTATTCTGAAGGGATTAAATCAGTCTCTGAATAATATTGTGAAGTCTTCTCCTCAGCCTCCTCCTTGCATATTTTTCTCCAAGTACAATTGGGATCTTTTGAAGCGAGCCCTTCACTTTTCTTTTTTCTCCAAACATGGGGAGCCTTGTGCTGTCACACTTTAGCACCACAGAAGGGAAGACAGCTGGAGAGAGTATGTACTTTACAATGGAAATGTGCTTTTTTTTTTTTTTTCTTCCTCTGATTGGGTTTTCTGCAGTCGTCCTTTTCCTGTCCCTTGTCTGATTTTAATAATGAGACTTAATAGGGATGCAAAATTTGTGGTAACAAAGATGGGCATTAATCATGTGTTTTCCATCTTCTAATAGCCTCAAATTAGGTCTGGGTAGCTATCTAGACCTAATTAATTATCTCATGGCTATCTAGTCTGTGATGCTGTTGGTGCTCCTTGACTTCTGCACAATGATAGGGTATCATTAGACCAGCTTTGATCTCAGCTCTGCTCATGACATTCCTCATCCAGGGCCCATAAGCCTCACTCTCCCAACTCTAATGTTTCTAAAAAAAAAGTTACTGAAAAAAAAAATCGTGTAGACAATATTTAACACTCCTGAGGTGACTATAAACCATTCCTCAGAAGAAATGTCAATGTGATAAACACGTGTGTGCATCAAACATTGAACATGTACAATTTCACTTCTGCTTTTTACCTTTTTGGAGTGTAAACCTCCTGCCAGGACGAGGCAAGGTGCTGCCCAGCTGCTTTTGGAGGGTTAAAATCCAAGCAGGGAGCCAGCAGAGGTGGTGGCATTGGCTGTGCTGCCTTGGCACTGAAGTGCTGACCCTTCTGGCTGCTGCCTTGTTCCTCCTGGGCTGCCAAGCTCCACTTTGGGCTCCCTCTCTGCCTAAAGAGGCTTCCCCTGCCTTTGTCACAAGCTCCAGCTGTTGAACACAGAATTTTCATTTTAATACAAATAGAACATTTTTATGTACTTTCATTTTTAGAGATTACCGCTTGAATATTTGCTCTCTTTATTTATGATTCATTTTCTTTGAGTAGATTTTAGGGAAAGATTTTTTTTTTTCCCTCCTAAGTCAGCCAGCCCATCACTGTAACTCATTTACCCTTCTAATAAAGCTGACCATAAAATCCTACCCATGAATCAGTCAATGTTTGATACAGCTAACATTTCTTAAAGATAAAATATCACCCTCCACAGTAAGACCTGAAGGGTTTGTATGGAACTTTATAGCTTTATAAATAACATTTTCTTCCTTTGTTTTCATCACTGTTAACTTCTTTCATTTGCTTTATGTACTCCTGTCATGAATGTAAGTTAAAGAAAAGCGAGGTGGGTAAGTATCAGAAAGGCCCATGTTTGGTTCAAAGTCTAATTAAAAGTTATGGAAAAATCTACAAGGGGAAGTGGAATAGCTTTTAACCACATTTTGGAGACTTAGTACTGTTGAGTCCTGTTTCACTTATTAGTTCTTTTTGGTGTTGATCAAGCCTTAAGTTTTGCCCAATGAAAAAATCCATCTAAATCCTTGCAATTTTCCCAAAACAAAAACGTGACACTAAACCCTACTTTATCAGTGCCTCGAGGGTCTTTGCTCTCAAGCAGTGGGGGAATATTTTCTGCTTCTGTAAGAGTATTCTTTGTATACTTTGCCTGGCATTTCATCCTTGACAATGAGATGACAGCACGCATAACAACAATCTGAAAATTCCCTCTTATCCAATTCACACTGAAGTCAGTGGGAACCCAAATCTAAGGATTTGAACTGTTGCTCTCTTAAGTCTTGATGTTTTTGGATAATTGTATAATTCCTATTTGAAAGTAGTAAACGTTTCTGCAGCTGGCAGGAGGCTGTGGGGAGGTGAGGGTCAGACTCTTCTCTTAGGTAAGTCAAAGGGAGATAACCTCAAGTTGCACCAGGGGTAATTCAGATTGGATCTGAGGAAAAGGTTCTTCATGGAAAGGGCTGTCAGTCCCTAGCACAGGCAATCCCACCCTGAAGTGTTTAAATGATGTGTGGGTGTGGTTTGGTGCTGGTTAGCAGTTGGACTTGATGGTCTCAAAAGTCCTTTTCAACTCCAAAGATTGATTCCATGATTCTGTACGTGCCAGCTTGTAATGGTGGCCAAAAGGAGCTTAGGAAGTTCATTTTGTGATATAAAAACTAGGAAACAGACAAGGACTGGTAACTGCTTTTTTTGTCTTGATCCCTGATTTGAAGGTCTGCTTGTAGCAATGTGTAGGACCACAGAAATCATCATTCCATCTCCTTTCCAGGGAGCTCCCCAGGTCAGAGCTCCCCTCACAGAACACTTGTGATCTCCATGGAAGAAAGGGCTCCACCATTAAACAGAGCATAAAATTGGAAGCAGAGGTTTTAAAGAGACAAAACCATAAGCCTTGCAGGTTAGGTAGTATTAATTATTGGAACTGGCTGTGGCAGAGGTGGGTTCCTCCCTTGCCTGTCCCTGGCAGGGGCAGAGGAGCTGGCGGATGCACGGCTCCCGTGGCTCTTTGCAGCAATGACAACTTTGTACAGCTGTGTGAGGTGTCAGGCCATGAGCAGTAGTGAGAGGTGGCCATAAATCCAAGGCTGTCCCATGAGCTGATTGCAGTTTTCCTGACCATAATTCTCCACCAGTTGTGTCAGCTGTAATTAGAAATATTCTGGTGAACACTGGAGTCTGCAACAGGGCCGTGGTTTTTTCCATCAGCAGGGAGGTTCAGGGCTTCATCTACAGGAAGATATTCAAATAAATTTTCTCCATTTCTAGAAGTTCTGCTTAAAAATTATCAGTCTTTAGAATTACCAGTCTTACAGAATGTTCAGAACAGCACTTCAAGTTAGAACTAGTATTGCAGTGTCTACCTGCACTGCAATTTAGCCCCGAGCCAAAATACAATTCAGTGATTTAGTGCATTAGATTTTGGGAAAAGAAATTCAATTTCAGCTTTCTAAAATGAATTTTCCCATTGTGAATAGCTCTTCCTATGTGGTTAGTAAACATATTTTGTGGAAGTGTTAACTTCCTCTTGTTGATTTTGTATTTTTAAATCTATTTACTAATCTAATATGAGACTGTTTATGGGTCTGGGGGAAGCAGATGAAACTTTTTTGGCAGAACATGCAGGTCTGTGAAAATTGTTTTACTGAAATTTTCAGGGAAGGAAGAAGATATTGTTTGGGTGGGTTTACTGTTTGGTTGGTTGGTTGAGCTTTTTTTGTTACCTTCAGAAATCACCTGTTCTGTATAATTTTTTAAGAAGGAATATGAAATTCTAGAAGAAAAAACCCATTAATTGTTCTGAAAAGTGTTTATTTGTTTATATCCCCACCTGTCCTCATGGGTTCAATGAAAAGACCAGTTTTGAAACATTAGAATTATCTTTGTTCTTCATTTGTGTGTGAGATTTTTGTATAGCCTTAATGCCTTTACATTTGATTCTGGTATCATTTACAGATTTACAGATCATTTACAGATAGATGACAATAAATATACATTACATTTGACTAGATTTTTAATCCATTGTTTCAGTTTTTGAGGGGTTTTTGGCAATGGTTTTAGCAGAATTTGAGCAATGGTCAATTAATCCATTTGGTCTTAGTGTTGTTTCAAATTTTTCTTTTTCTTTTTCTTTTTCTTTTTCTTTTTCTTTTTCTTTTTCTTTTTCTTTTTCTTTTTCTTTTTCTTTTTCTTTTTCTTTTTCTTTTTCTTTTTCTTTTTTCTTTTTCTTTTTCTTTTTTTTTTTTTTTTTTTTTTTTTTTTTTTTTTTTTTTTTTTTTTTTTTTTTTTTTTTCTTTTTCTTTTCTTTTTCTTTTTCTTTTTCTTTTTCTTTTTCTTTTTCTTTTCTTTTTCTTTTCTTCTTTTCTTTTTCTTTTCTTCTTTTCTTTTTCTTTTCTTTTTCTTTTTTCTTTTTCTTTTCTTTTTCTTTTTTCTTTACTTTTTCTTTTCTTTTTCTTCTTTTTCTTTTTCTTTTTCTTTTTCTTTTTCTTTTTCTTTTTCTTTTCTTTTTCTTTTTCTTTTTTCTTTTTCTTTTTCTTTTCTCTTTTCTTTTTCTTTTCTTTTCTTTTTCTTTTCTTTTTCTTTTCTTTTTCTTTTCTTTTTCTTTTCTTTTTCTTTTCTTCTTTTCTTTTTCTTTTTCTTTTTTCTTTCTTTTTCTCTTTTCTTTTCTTTTCTTTTTCCTTTTCCTTTTCCTTTTCCTTTCCTTTTCCTTTTCCTTTTCCTTTTCCTTTTCCTTTCCTTTTCCTTTTCCTTTTCCTTTTCCTTTTCCTTTTTTCTTTTTCCTTTTCCTTTTCCTTTTCCTTTTCCTTTTCCTTTTCCTTTCCTTTTCCTTTTCCTTTCCTTTTCCTTTTCCTTTTCCTTTTCCTTTTCCTTTTCCTTTTCCTTTTCCTTTTCCTTTTCCTTTTCCTTTCCTTTTCCTTTTCCTTTTTCTTTTCTTTTTTCTTTTCTTTTTCTTTTCTTTTTCTTTTTCTTTTTCTTTTTCTTTTTTCTTTTTCTTTTTCTTTTTCTTTTTTCTTTTTTCTTTTTTCTTTTTTCTTTTTTCTTTTTTCTTTTTTCTTTTTCCTTTTTCCTTTTCCTTTTCCTTTTCCTTTTCCTTTTCCTTCTCCTTCTCCCTTTTCCTTTCCCTTTTCCCCTTTCCCTTTTCCCTTTTCCCTTTTCCCTTTCCTTTTTCCTTTTTCCTTTTTCTTTTTCCTTTTCCTTTTCCTTTTCCTTTTCCTTTTCCTTTTCCTTTTCCTTTTCCTTTCCTTTTCCTTTTCCTTTTCCTTTTCCTTTTCCTTTTCCTTTTCCTTTCCTTTTCCTTTTCCTTTTCCTTTTCCTTTTCCTTTTCCTTTTCCTTTCCTTTTCCTTTTCTTTTTCTTTTTCTTTTTCTTTTCTTTTTCTTTTTCTTTTCTTTTTCTTTCTTTTTCTTTTTCTTTTTCTTTTTCTTTTTCTTTTTCTTTTTCTTTTTCTTTTTCTTTTTCTTTTTCTTTTTCTTTTTCTTTTCCTCTTTCTTTTTCTTTTTCTTTTTCTTTTCCTCTTTCTCTTTCTCTTTCTTTTTTTCTTTTTTCTTTTTACTTTTTACTTTTTACTTTTTTTCTTTTTTCCTTTTCCTTTTCATTTTTCATTTTTCATTTTTTTTCCCACTGGTTGTAGCATAATTTCAGCAATGATCAATCCACCCATCTGGATGCAGCAGCATTTCAGCCCAATATTTGGTTATGTGGGAAATCCCAATGACTTTGGGAAGGTTTCTCATGACTGGGAGAAGATTTGGAAAGGTTTCTCTTTTTTTCATGAGTCTCTTGTTCTGCTTTTGGTCCCACAGTTGGATGCCATCCTGCCAGTGGTGGTTGTTAGCTGGTCACTGTTTATGTCTCATGTATAAAATGGTGTTTCTAGAGCAGAAATATAAAATTATATTAAGCTAATGAGCTGTGAAGAAATGTAATGTTTAGTGCCTGCTGCTTGCTTTCTGAAAGACCTAGAAAGCAAAAAAAAGACTAAAAAATTGAAAAAAAAAAAGGCAGGAAAGGTTGTAAGACACAGAGATGTCCATAGAATTGGATTGCATTGTATTGGTGGAAAGCTATTACTAATATTTTAATGTGTGTTTGCATGGTTGTATTTATTTTTCCTTAGTAGTAACCCAGCTATTGAACTGAAGGACCTTCTATCAAAAAAACTTAGCAGGGTCCTAACATCAAATGTGAAGCAGTCTCTCAAAATGGTGGTTTGGGAGCTGCACCTTTTTTAGCAGCAGATAAACCTCATTCCTTGTAAAAACCCTACCAAAGGGCCACCCTGTCTGCAGGAGTGGTCACTGCTTGGTCCTGCAGTCACAGGCAGCAAAGATGTACCACGAGAATGAATCACTGCCAGACTCCAGGGCTGTAGGGCATTCTGCTCGGCACAGGGGAGTTCTGCAGCATCCAGAAAATGAAAAAAACCAAAAATTCTAAAACGATGTGATGTGCTGTAATGGCAAAGAGGTTTGTGTCTCATCCAGGGTTTTCCAAGTGGAAAAGTTTTTCACAAGTCTCCTTGCTGTCTTCCTGTGATTAGGGGAAGCTTTGTTGTCAAGATGGGGGTGCAGGTGTTTTTTAAGAGAACTGCTCTACGTTTATCCACCAAGATTTAATATAAATGAGCTAAAAGTCACTTAGCATTATTACTGAACTTTGATCAGCAGGAAATTTATTTAATTGGTTGTTGCTGCTCCTAACAGAACATCCAGTCATTGTTATCTGGTGTCTGTTCTGCCATTCACTGAGCACTTGTTTACTTGAAGTCCAGGGGAAAAAAAAAAGTCTGTATTCCCAGATCCATGGAGAACATAAAAGTAATGGCACTTCTGCATCCAGGGAACTGAATTAGGTGTGAGAAGTTGGTTTCGGTCTGGGTTTCAACATCAGCCACAGCTGAGAATATCTGAGGAGCTAAGATCTTCCCTGTAATGCTGCTTTTCCTTCACTGAATGGAGACATTACAAAATTTCAAACTGTTAAGTATTGCAATGACTTAGATGTGATTAATAAACATTTTCCCTCCACCTCAAAAAACTCCCAGGAAACAAATAAACAAAAAAAAAAAAACAAAACCCAAAAGCTGTTTAAAAATCAAAGCATGGCGAGGAAAGAAAAAAAAAATATTACAATTTACTTTACTTATTCAAAAATCTGAAGTTTCTCTCAAAAAATTATGTATGTATTTATTTGCCTTTCCCAGTCTTAAATGTATCAATTGTAGATGTTTTTAAATATCCAGAAAAGAGCAAGAAAAATTGTACTTGCAGAGGGCTGACAGACATTGACTGATTTCCTCATTGGTGATGCCAGGATGGGTACAATGGGCTTTAGATATTCAGCTGAATAATTTGACTCAGCCTTGACCTAAGCTTAGTTATCTTTGAGGCCTCATTTTTACTGGAATTCATCCTCTGGGAGAAGTCCCACACACCATCACTTCATTCCTCTTTGTAGTCTGAGGAACAAAGAGCTGGGAGATGATGGCTAAAATACTCTGGTTGCTCCCAGCACTTAATGTTAGCTAAGGACAAGTTATAGCTGGGTTTAGGAGCATGAGTAACAGGCAGATAGCTCAAAAGTAATTTCCAATCCAAGCATAATCTAATCAATAGCCATAATTGTGGAAAATGCTGAAGACTTCAGTGGGCGCCTCTCATAAAAATTAGCAGAGAAACAGACTGAATTGCAAAGGAGAAAATTAAATTCTAGTGATTTTGTATGCAGTGAAGGCTCCAAGGCTGCAGATGAGCAGGCTCTTTTGGGTAGGCTAATGCTGTGCCAAAAGGACTACACAGAGTGTAAGGAATGAGCAAAAAAAGTGCCATATGAGTTTCAGTGCAGATAAATTTAATGTAATGAATCTGGAGAAAAAAAAAATCTTATCTAAACCTGATAAGATGCTGACAGATTTCAGAAAGCAGAACTTAGAGTCACTGCTAACAGTTTGTTGAATCGCTGGCTCAGTGAATACCTGTTCTCAAAAAAAGTCTTTGGCATTATCAGGAAAAGTATTGAGAAAGAGATAAAGGCTATTTAAAGTCTTATGCTCATATCTCGAGTGTTCTAGGAAGGACACAGTGAAGTTAGGTTATGGGAGATCACAGATAAAACAATTCAGAGTATGGAGGAAGTTTCTTAGTAGGTAAAGGCTAAAAAGGCTGAAATTCTCCACTTTGGAGAGTAGGAGGTTGCAGTGGGGGAAATTGAGGATTATGGAATCATAAAGGCAGCAAGTAAAGAAAATAGGAGGTTTACTCAACAAATCAAAGTCATCAAGCTAGAGGCACTAATTAAAACTGGCAAGACATGAGTTTAAATCACAGAATGGCTTGGGTTGGAAGGGACCTTTAAGCTCATCTTGATCCAAATCCCCTGCCCACGGCAGGGCCACCTCCCCCTAGACTGGGATGCTCAGAGATCCATCCAGCCTTGGACACTTCCAGGGCAGCCACAGCCTCTCTGGCACATAAAGTACTTCTGCATGGAAAACTTCGGCAATCTGTTGATACAGGAGATGGAAAGATGGGTCCAGCTGGTCCAGAAAGGGATTGAAGGAACCCCTGGACAGATAATTCATGAGCAGATCCAACAGGGATATGGAGAACCTAATGCAGGGATTGTTGTGCTTGGGGAGTGAACTGCAGCTGGCTGGGCTGGGCTGTGCTCCCCCAAAGGTCCTCTCCTCCTGCCCCTCCTGCTCAGGAAAGCTTTGGGTGTTTCCTGCAGTCCAGCTCAGAAGTCCTGGGCAGATTTCAGAGCTGCTGGGTGTCTGTTTCTGTCACCAGCTGGTTGTGCCAGCACTACAAAGGCTGGAGAATGAATGCCATGTGTTCAGCCATGCATGTTGTAACTGCTTACTGTAACAAATGGCTACGTACCAGGAAGAACAGAAATAACAATTTAATTTGACTTAATGTAGTTATGGGAGGCTATTGGTTTTATCTTCAATATTAAATTCTGGTTTTCTGTGGAGCAGTCTAGGACCAGGATCAGATAACAGAAATGTCAAAGGCACTAAATTAAGCAGTGATTCTTATGATTATTATTTATGGACTTGTAGGATTTTCTTCATCTCTAGCCACTTGTTTCCACATTTTTTACTCTCGAAGATTGTTTTATGGTTTTCAAACTTGCTGTGTTATATCTTTATTTTCTTTTATATCCATGTGTGTCTGAATGTAGCATTCAAATGCCATATTGCTAAATGATGTCAACTCATTTATATCTGGTGGGTTGCAGAAAAGGCAGACCTACATTTAAAGTACTTAAAAGTATTCAAAGAGAAAGGAAGATGCTATGTTTAATATAGTTATTCCAGGTTGTTTCAGATACTGTTTTTTATCAGTTATTGCTGTTTTTCTCTTCTGACCTTTTTTTTCCCCTCCCATTTTTCATTTCTAGCTGTAGTTATTTATGTTGGCTTATCCTGAGGCCCATTTTCTTGCTTTCCTTTTTGATCAAGTGTGTTGCTGTTAAGTTCAAGCACTTGCACAGGTACTCACTGCAGAGATGGATGCTCTTGGCACCAGGAACAGGGGTGAGGTACAGAAGAGACAAAAACTTTGATGTTACATTAAAAATTCTAGTAATCTCTTTGGATACCTCATACATCCATCACTCCAGCAATTTAAAGAACACCAAAAAAGTCAGTAATGCAAAGAAATGGAATTTCTCAAGGTTGACTGGGGAGGATCTCATTGGATACTCCTCAAAATCCTAAGAAACCTCTTTATACCATGGAAGTGGATGGCAGTGGCTGCATCCTCTGGCTTTTTGAGATTCTGAAGTGAGTGTGAAATTTCACATGTGTATGTTTGTGCATCCTGGCAGTTTAATAAAGAATGGTTTGATCACCAGTACTTTGTGATGTTCTGGGTGGAACATTTATCCACAAATTGCAGTTGAACGTTTTTATCTCTCAATATATTTTCTTCAAAGTCCTTGCAGTATGTGCACTAAATTCTTACCACACCTTTATTATCTGTGGAGCTCCACTGCAGTGGTTTAGTTAAAATCCTGCTTTGTTCAGTAGTCAAAGCTTCACAGTAAAGTGGCCATCAATACTATTTTTAAGTAGCCATTTGAAATTATTATTTATTAGCAGTACTAAATCATCCCCCTGCTAATAGTCTGCATTCTGAGGGATTACAGTGGCCCCTTCTTGGGGATGAGAGCTGTTTTCTGTGATCAATGTGATTGCTGCTAATGGTTTGTGATTTAAGTGATTACCAGGCATGAGGAACAGTTTTGTAATTTGTTCTCCCCGGTGAATAATCTTTGGTTTCCTGGATACATTTTTTTCTGTTTATCAGTTGGTTAACTTGAGGTAAATGAAAGAGAGGAGTGCACAAAGCTACATCAAAGCACAGCTCAGGCTGCACTAGGCAGGCTCGCTTTCCTCTCTGCACAGGGAAGTATATTTTCCTTTTGGAGCCCAGCTCTGTAGTGCAGGGCTCCTTTGAAATATTGCATTTGACACAAATGGTGGGAAACTTCTGAATTCATTAAAGAAGCCCAGTACACCGAAGAGCTGGAATAGTGAGACTTGTGAGCTATTTATGGCAGAGTTCTTAATTTGGCCCAGTGTGATTGTTATCTTCATAGACACAGGATGGGGAAAAGGCATTGTTATCTTTACCCAGCTGTAGTTATTATCTACTAACTGCACTTGGAAAAGAGTGGACTGCACAAAATGCGTGGCACAAAGGAGGGTAGCAAACTGTTGGAATAGTTCTGCTGCCTCGGACTGCCAGAGCTGTGATGAGCTATTCAGGTGAGCTGAAATAAGCCCTGACAAAAGCTCTACAGCACACTTCGCTCTGCATTCTGCCTGTTTTAAAAAAACTTCCTCACTTTTATAAAAGAAATATTACTTGTTTCCACGGAGTGGTTTTTCCTGGGTATTCTTTTACTACGTACACATCAGGCAGCTCTGTTTCGTGGCTGTGTCACACAGAAAAAAAATGTTCTTGTGTGTTTTTAAAAACTTCCTGAAAACCAGATTTTTAACAAAATCCTCTGTGTTCTGTAGTTTCAGGTGTGAGAAGTGGGATTAATTTCTTGTTGAAGTTAAGGGCTTGTTTGTAGTTTTAAGAAGGTAAATAATTTACTGTATTAAATATGATTTTTTTGTCAAGATAAACAGTTCTGACATGAAAGCTGCTTCAGAACTAGCTGGTTCTCCCTTCACATGCACGAAAACCATCAGGTAACATTTATAAGTTATGAAATTTTGTTGAATCTGAAATTGAGACAGCAAGTTCTACATATACAGATGTGCCCATTTTCATTTTTCTGATCAACGCTGGTCATGGCAGTTATATTGTGTTAAAGAAGGATAGAAAACCTTTGTGATATTCAAGAAGATCATATAGCAAATTCAAACTTGTATGAAATTTATCCCAGCATTTGGAAAACCAGCCCAATTTTTAATGCCTCTGGAATACACTGTATCAAACTGAGCTCCTAAGTCACTAGACAAGCCTTGACAGAATTTTCAGTTCCAAAGGAGATGAGAGAAAATATTACAGGTGCAACAAAATTCTGTTTACAATTCAAGTTTTCCGTATGAACAGTTTTTATGTTGTGAACCCTCAGATTTGGCTAAAAGTGGACAAAACAAGCAAAAATTTCAACACCTCTTTTCCACACTAGAAATCTGATTTTGAATTTCTGGTTTTTTCCAACATTCCTATGCTCCTGTCCTATTTCTCTCACAAGCATGGTTTTGCTCTTGCAAATGTCTTTAAAAAAGTAGATTTTGATAATTTTTTTCCTTGTCACATGTAATGTAGCCAGCCTCATCCATTCCTTGATGTCATTAGTCCTGACAGATTCTCACGTTTAGGGATCTTTTTAGGAGCTGGCGCATGAGCACAGACAGTGCCCTCAGTTCTTGCTTACCCTAGTAATCAGGATTTTGTAATCAGCCACACATTATGCAAGGAAGAGAATGATTATAGCATCACCTCAGATGTGATGCCAGAGTAAGTTAATTTCCTGGGCTGGAAAACTTTCTGTAGTGGATGAATATACCTTGGTAGTGTAAGGATGAATTCAGAGGTGCTCCGAAAGAAGCTTCATTAAAGTTGGTGAAATTAGTGAAATTGTAGGGTGGTGGATTTATTTGTGTTTTGTATGGTTATCTGGGGGCATGGTGTCACCTATCCCTTGGTGTTCCCTGGGCTGGCCATGATGATTCCAGAGGCCCCAGGGCTGGAAATGACTCCAGTGCTCTGTCAGTGAGTGCTTGTTAATTAAGGGAGAACAACCTGGAGAGCAGGACAGAACCAGCCTGAGAGGTGACAAAGCCAACAGGAAAAGCATCCAGCAGGGAAGAAATCAGATGTGTTGAGCTGCAGAGCAGTGGAGAGACAATGAACGCCCTGCCCAGCCTCTGCTGCTGCCTGAGGCTGCTCCAGCCCACATCCAAGGCTTTCCCCTCCTGAGCTCCCCATGCAGCCTGCTTCTCCAGCCTGTCCAAATCCATCCTTTTGCCACTTGTTCCACCCACCTGTTAGTGGCCTGATGCATTACAGTGGGTGAATTCAATGAATACACAGGTTTTTGTACTACACCTACTAGATTTCTGCAGGTATTTGTTTTGTTGTTGTTTCTAATTGCCAGCTCACAATGAAATTGGAAAATGACTTGATTGTACTCTGCTGGTTTTTCTCCCCTGGTTTAAATTCACATCTTGAGTTATTCCAACCTAATGTTCATCTATAAACAAGCCCTAGGGAGTTCTGTTTCATTCCAGAAGGCTCCTTCAGTTCCTTGGCAGCTCCTGGGATACACCAGTGCATTATAACCAAGGGAAGGGGGATAAAGATGGCTTGTAACAGTGGGAGAGTTGGGCTTCCAGGGATGCCTCACGAGGAGCTATCAGAAAGAAGGATGTCAGACAGCTGGCTGTAGTCTGAATCTGGAGTGGCCATGGGAGGAGGGATTTGAAGGTAAAATGTCTCTGTGCAGCAGTTGTACTCAAGTGACTTTTAAAGTGAGTCTTGCAGTTTTTGTTTCAGATTTAAGTAGAAAAAAGTGCTTGTCTTGCTGCCTTGCAGAGTGACTGGAAGGACTTTTGGAAAGCCCAGCATGTCTGTTTTCGAGTTCCTCTCAAATTCTAAGCTTAGTGCTAATTCTATTCTGCAAAATTCTTCATTTATATCAGAAAAGTGGTTTAGATTGAAAGCATTTTGGTAGTGATATGAAATCACTAAAATGAAGTCTCACTTTAGGGCAGAAGGAGAGAAGTATTATTTTTTTTAAGTGTGTTTTCTGTAGTGCTCTCAGCGTTTCACAAAACTACTCAATGTAAATACCCAAAATTATTATATATTTCTTATTTGCTTTTTTTCCTCATCCTTCTATTAGCTGGTGTTACCATATGCCAATATATGTGCACATTAGTCTTTCTGTGGGATTTTAGGAGAGTTCTTGGCAGGAATCTTTCACTAACCCACCCTAGGAAAGCATGAGGCTGTCAAGACTGAGCAGCACATCTAGAAAGGGAAACCAAAGTTGTTTCCATTATAAGAGACATCAAGATGTTTGTTTGAGCCCTGACAACTCAGAATAAATTCTAAAGGCTGTTCCCATTGAGGTCTATGTATTTAGATCTGCGATTTCTAAATTTATATTGAATTTATCTTCTTATCTTATAATGGTTTTCAGAAGTTTGTATAAGAACAAAAGGATCTTAAACTTAGTGTTTAAGTTAATACAATAAAATTAATTTCTTGACTTGCTCTTCAAAGTTACATAGCAAACTTATCAATAAGTCCTTTGTTGCCAAAATAAATCACAATAAATCACAATAAATACATAAATAAATACAGATAATAGAAAGTGAAAAATACATTATAAATGTCCTACCTGATGTTTCTTTGAATCAATTAAATAACAAAACAAAAAAAATCTGTTGCAAAGTCATTGGAAAATGGAAAAAGCATTAAATAATGTGAAGCAGAGAAAGTGTGATTAACATGATCAATATAGAAGCTTCAAACATGAGATTAAAAATCATTTTAACATACACTTAAAATTAGCAGTCAAAGGACTTTTATGGAAGACAGAATGTATTTTCTCTTCCAATAGAAAATTAAGTTTAAAATAACTTCCACTGGCAGTAATGTCAGTCTGTGTATTGGTGTAAGATACCAGAATTCAGGTGCTGAAGCTGCCATCACCAAAATTACAAAATTTTCTCTCAATTGACAAAGTTCTTGTTAAAATGTGTTTGAACATATCTCTTTACTGCATAAACACTTAAATTACTGTTGGTCAAAAGGGTGTGTAATATTAAAGGAATAAGGAAAAGTTAATCTGTTGGATAGTCAGAGAAGTCTTTAATAAGAAGTGGTTAATAATGATTGATGGATAAAGAAATTTGTGGGGCGTGTAGTCTTTAAAGGTATTCATAGCATTACAAAAGAAAAGAAAAAGGAGTAATTAATCATTACATTAGAATAAGAATGAATCTGTGCTGAGTTTAATAGTTTTGAGGCACTAAACACTCGTGGTTTGTAGTACCTTGAGGACTTGCAACTAACTCTGCCTGCCTGTTTATTGGAGTGGTTGAATTTGAATGAATGTCTTCTGATAAAAACCCTGGAGAAAAGAAAGTTTGAGCCTTCCCATATTTCCCCAGAATCCTTAAAAAAGACTCTGGAGACTGGAGTGGTTGTTTCACAACAATACCCTAAAACAGTGGATATGTTTCCCATTTCCCATAAGTGGGAGCCTGTCAACAACCATTTCTTTTCCAGCACTTTTCTTGTATCATATTCCAGGTTCTCGTGCTCAAAATCAAGTGGCTCTGTAATTGGAACAGCTTGGAGTAAACTGATTGTCAGTTTGGTTTTGTTTTTTTTTCTTTCCTAGGTAGAATAACTGGGTGGTACAAATCATAATATTGGAGTTGTGATAATCCCAGTTTCTGCTTATAAAAATAGACATTAGTATAATATTGGACAATAATTATACAGACAGGTAATGACTACAGCCCAATATGTGCTGCAGTCAGCACATCCTCCTTGCCTGTGTCAACAACTGGCTTGGTTGTTGACTTTCAGGCTACACCAAAGTCAACTCTCTGTAGATCTACCATCTCCACCTCCCCAATATTTTAATTCTAACATGTCCAGAAAGAAAAATATTGGTATATCTATCAATTAAGCAATTAATTTGTTAGCACTGCTTTAGTACTCAAGATAATGAATTCTACCTAATCATCATTTCTGTGAACTGCCTGAAGTTCTGTTTTGTACAAAGCTCAGGACCAAAGACCAAGGCCCACTTGATTTTATGTGTTTGACTCTTTGATTTCCATGTATTGATGCAAATCCATCAGTTTTGGCTAAACAATATAAAATAGAGTGTTTATTTTGTACATGGATGTAGGCAAACTTCTGTGTGTTTGATTTATAACACATTGGGTGAAATTCTGTTTTCAGTCAAGGCAGAAGCATTTTGCCCCTTGAAAAATCTGAATTCTTCTATTTATTATTGCCTACATTTTTAGTGTTTGATTTTTAAATTTCCCCCACTCTTGCCTAATGTTCCCAAGGGATAAATTGTTATTTTGAATAGGAGCTCAAAGCAGAGAAGAAGTGGATTCTGTAATTCTCTTCCCTTCAAGTTCCTACTTTGACCAGTGATAAGAAATTTTCTGGGTCATTTAGGGTCCTTCACATCAGCATCCTTTGTTGTAAAATGAAGCTAATCCTGCTTTGAAAAATCCTGGAAGAAAAATTCTTTCCTTTAATGCCTGTATGGAGTCCTTCTGGCACTCCAAGTCGTCATTAAAAAATACTTACATTCCTAAGAGCAGGTCTCTCTATTTATGCTGTCAGGTCTTCAGAGAGTAACTATTAATTTTTTTGAGATCTCGTGTGATTATTTTTTTAGCAAATTATTCTGTGAATGTGTGTTTGACATGTGAAATAAATATATATACACATATAAATATGCATAATTGATGCTATTTTGAGCAAATGTATTTATGTCCAAGTGTTGAGTGCTATATGTGTGGTACAAAACCTATCTGGATTAGGAAGGAAATGAGATAAGTAACTTTCTTAAATGTAAAAAAAAATTAAGTTGAGGTTTATGTAATTTAGTAAGATTGAAGGCAAGACTGTTAAAAAGACAGAAAGTAAAGCTTTTTTTGTTGCTGTTTGTTTTTTGTTTTTTTTTTTTTTTTTTTTTTTTTTTTTTTTTGTTTTGTTTTGTTTTGTTTTGTTTTGTTTTGTTTTGTTTTGTTTTGTTTTGTTTTTAGGGTGCTTTGATTACAAGAAACAAGAGCAAAAGGCCTGGCAATATAAAATCCCCCAATATAAGGATGTTGGAGTGAGTCCACGGAGACGTTCTGAACTCTGGAGCAATCTTGTTGTGCAGCCAGGCTGCAGAGCTGGGAATGTTCACCTGGAGAAGGGAAGGCCCCAGGGAGAGCTCAGAGCCCCTGCCAGGGCCTGAAGGGGCTCCAGGAGAGCTGGAGAGAGACTGCGGACAGGGGATGGAGGGACAGGACACAGGGAATGGCTTCCACTGCCAAAGGGCAGGGATGGATGGGAGATTGGGAAGGAATTTTTCCCTGTGAGGATGGGGAGCCCCTGGCACAGGGTGCCCAGAGCAGCTGAGGCTGCCCCTGGATCCCTGGCAGTGTCCCAGGCCAGGCTGGACAGGGTTTGGAGCAGCCTGGGACAGTGGAAGGTGTCCCTGCCATGGCAGGGGTGTTGGAATAAGATCTTCTTTAATGTCCCTTTCATGGATTCCAGGATTCTATGCAACGGGATTGATATCTGTACAACTTATTTGTTAAAGCATTTTAAGATCTTCTATCTTCCTTAATGTTTCAGGATGAAACCAGCACCTCAGACATTTATCTTTTTTTTTTTTTTTTCCATTTGTGTGCTTTATTCTTGGATAGCTTTGAACTTAAAATCTGTATGTTCAGAAAATGTCCAGAGCATTGGCTGTGTCCTGAGAACTGATGTCCATGTAAGTGACATTTTTAAGGGTACCTGACAATGATCTGGCTGTGGTTTGTGACTCACAGGCTAAGGAAACTGGAGATATTCTTTTGCCTTGCTTAAGAGTGTTAAGAATCTTGCCATTAGCAACTCAGCATTTTGCACATTAGACAAATAATTTGCAGTGCTCTGGCTGAATCACAGAAGAACATTGACCTTGCACATGTTCATGCTGCTCTGGTGCTGAATTTTATCTTCACATGAGCAGATTTTTCTTGTTGAAGTGTTAAAATACATTCTCAGAAATGGAACTGTGTAAATGTTCCTAGGATGAGGATAATTTCAGTTTCAGATGTGCTCATGTCTTCTTTATAAGTAAGTAAATTTAATTGGAAGAAGGGACAAACCTAATAGTTTAACTAGAAGCACTCATAATATTATTACTTTTTAAAAGGCACTGCTGTAATGAAGTGGCTTTAAATTACTGAGTGGATAGATTGGGAAGCTTGCTCATTTTAATGGGCAAAGAGCAATATGCTTAACTTCATCTGATGGCCAGGATGCTCTGTAATATTTGGCTGAAACACCTGAAGGAAAACCTTTTATATTTCAAGTGACAAGGTCTCATAAGTAGCCAGCCCTTGCTGTCTGAGAAGTGCCCAAAAGTTTTGAATCCCAAAGGTTTTAAGAATTTAACCATTAACTGAAGGAAAAAGGACATGGAATCATCTGTTTTTTCTTTTTTGGACTGTTTTTCCTTTCTTCCATAATCTCTTTTCTGTGGGATTTCTTATAAACATTGGAAATTATTTGAATCCTAAATGCTTTTGTGAATCAAGTAGAGGATGAGTTTTTCTGTCTATATGATCACTGATGTTTGCAATCTCTCACTTATGTTTTTCAATGATAATTTGCACTTCTGTTGGTTTATGCTCTTCTCCAGTGAGTAAAAAAAGAAGACAAATATATCTTAGTACTGATGAATGTTGACCTCAACTGTTTTCCACTATTTACACAGGTTTCTGCTTTCCTTTAAGTTTTTCAATGGTTATCACCACACAGGAGCCACCTAACTTTTAATTTGTATATTCAAACAGACCTTTTTCACAAGGTTCACTCTGCACACCTCAATTCCTTTGCTAATTTTTCCATTAGAGATTAAAGCCAGTGTAAGGCCTTTTGAAGAGGATCTTCTCACCAATGAGTAACTTGACAATGAAATTGAGCATTCACCCAAGGAAGGTTAGATTGCAGTGCATCTGCTTCATTCAGGTGAGGAATATGAATCAGGATCTGAATGTGTCATCTAGAATGAAATTTTCCTTAATGTGCCATTTTTTTGCTGATTGCTGTTACATGGCTCAACTTGTGTGACCCGTGTGAGGACAGGCACAGTGGTGCCATCATCCAGGAGGTTTCAAGCATTTTTGGGTGCTAGGAAGAAGGAAAGGTTGGCAAACAGCCTTTGTCAGGCTGTTTTATTTGGTAAAACAGGCTACAAATTTGTGTGTAGTTGTGTTTTTGGATTTTTGTTTGTTTGTTTGTTTGTTTGGTTGGTTTTTGGTTTTGGTTTTGTTTGGTTTTTTCTTTTTTTTGGCTGATTTTACTGATTTAGGTAGTCTAAAACTGCCTACAGTACACATGAGTTTAACCATGGCTGGTGAAGCATGAGACCAAAAGCATTTTGCATAGGCAGCATTGGAGATGCTGCATCTTAATCCACACCCAAAGTGTTATTTGTCATCTTTCTGTATTGGTGTAATGGAATAAATACTGTATATTCTGTAGAAGAGTACAGAGGGCTGATTAACTTAGGCTATTGTTTATTATTTGGCATTTTGTGTAAATGTGCTGCAGCCACCAACAGTACAAATAAATCTTTAAAGTATTTCCCCTGTTCTAACATGGCTTGTCGTGCAGCTCTGCACATCTTTGCCCCCTGAGATCTTCACAGGTACAGGAAATATTCAGTGTATCCAAATATAAATGGTAGGGAGAGAAGAACATTAAAGAGAGCTGCAGAGGCAGGTCCCAGTGTTAATTCTCACAAAAACCTTCATGTTCTGGATGTTTTCTCCCTTGAGCTGTCATCCCTGGAGAAACCAGACTAAAATTGTGTTCTGCAAGATGGAGCAACATCCTTCCTGTCAAAGCTGGTTATTTAGTACAGGGCTTGCTGCTTTAACTACCACATCAC
The DNA here is from genome assembly GCA_910950805.1 of Acrocephalus scirpaceus scirpaceus. NCBI lineage: Eukaryota > Metazoa > Chordata > Aves > Passeriformes > Sylviidae > Acrocephalus > Acrocephalus scirpaceus. The sequence goes on along the minus strand of OU383776.1, from coordinate 79,863,746 downwards.
CAATTTTCTGGCAGAAAGCTATTGAAAGAAATGAGTATTTTCCTGAAGTGCAAGGTTAATACAAACTGACCCACCTGCAAGTTCTGCTGTGCTTGTTGTTAGAGATGTTTGTCAGGAATTGAGATACTGCAGGTAAGACCACGAGTGGGCAGAGCTTGTTACCAACATACAGAGCATTTCCAGCACTTAAAAAATGTCATTTGGCCAACAAAGAGCTGCAATATTCCCAAGTATTAACAAATAAATTGCCCTGCATGCGGTTGTCTGAATTTTGCTGTTCCCCTCTATTTTCTATTTCAGTTTTTGTTTACTTACAAGACCAGGTAGTGACAGGATGAGGGAAAGTGCTTCTGACTGAAAGAGAACAGGTTTAGATACATGTTAGAAAAAATCCTTCCCTGTGAGGGTGTTGAGGCCCTGGCACAGGGTGCCCAGAGCAGCTGTGGCTGCCCCTGGATCCCTGGAAGTGTCCCAGGCCAGGCTGGGTTAGTGAAGTTGACCCTGCCCATAGCAGGGGTGGGATGAGGTGGGCTTTAGGGTCCCTTCCAGTCCAAACCATTCCATGATTCTGTGATTTCCACCATTCCTCTGACCTCAGATCTTTGATTTGGTAGAAGAAGGCAAACCACAACTCAGAGGTGGATGGACTGACTGTCAGCTTTGGGCATCAGCTGAAATTTTCTGGACCCACTTTTATCATCTTTCATTTACAAGCAAGGCAAAACTCCAACATTTTCCACTTGCTTCCCTACTGAAAGCTTTTGCATCTGGTAGGGAAACTCTTACACCAATCAGGTGTCAGTCTCCTTTTACTCTTAGGAAAATGAAATGTTGGAAAATCATTGGTTTGTGTGGGTAAAATTAAATTGTTTCGCTATTTTCCCAAAAGAATCATATGCTAAACTCACAGTGGCATGGCTTGACTATAGCCTGTGGGTCCTGACCTACATTTTTTACTCTACAGAGCATGAAATATCTTGCTATGTATGATACAAAGTCACTGCATGGCTAGAAATTACATCAAATTGTAAGGCTCTGTTAAAAAGTGACTTAGAGTTGCATCCAGCTAATCATGATAGTAAGTAAAGGTTTGATATAATGTGAAATGAACTCAGTGTTTCCTTTTAGTTTCCTTTCTTTCTTATTATTTTTCTTTTTCTTTTTTCTTGTTTTGGTGGTTTTTTTTTTTTTTTAATAATTAACAATTTTGATATCTTAGTGCTCAAATTATCTTAATAAATCAAATATGGAAAATTCTAATTCTCTGCACTTTCTGTGATACAGTGATGATAATGATGGGTGTTTCAAACCCAGCTTGGACAAAAATAAATGATGTCCTGAGCTTTGGTGGCTTGGAAAGACAAAACTCTTGTGCCTGTTTTATCTACCACGGTAAATAAATAGTTCTATTTCCATAAGTCAGCTGAATAAAAGCAGTTTGGGTTGTATAGCGGGTTGTATAGTAAGTGAAGGCTTAATTTGTTTGAAAGTTTGGTTAGGGTTTTTTTTTCACCTATAGCTGTGTTCAGTCTCTTACAAGTGGGATCATGCCCTCTGGGTAAGGGTAACATGGTCTGGTGATGAAGTTTAAAATGTAAACCCAATGATATTTCCTTGAGCTGCTCTTCAGGCTCTTGAACTCTGCCATAACCCTTGAAGCACTTTTTGTTTTGTGAGAAGTTTTCCACAGGAATAGAGAGGTTGCCTTTTCTCAAATACCTTAGTTGAGAGAAGGAAAAAAAAAAAAAATCAAGCCATAAATTCAAGAAACATGAGGAAACCTTGATGTGTGTATTTTGTGATTCCTTCACTGAAATGCTTGCCTTTTTTGATCCCTTATCTTTAAATGGAGCCATCTGAAGGTGTGAGTGTAAATCCTCATGAGTGCAGTCCTTGGTCTGTGACAAAAGTGTCACAGTTATAAATGTGGCTGTTGTGCAAGGAGTGACTTAGAGCACAGCCCTGGCACTAAATTTACTGAATACTGCAAACCGGGTAATGTCTGATGATACATTATTAATGGAGTTGATAATGATAGTTCAAATACAGGCAAGGAAAAAAGACAAGGCAAGGAACTCAAAGCCTGATTAAAATAAAAAATATTTTTCATATGATCTTGGAGAATGATTTTATAAACGCAGTGAGGAGATGAGAACTGCATCAATTACTGTGGACCAACTAATTCCAGATTTGTTAAATTATAAAATAGGGACAAAATTCCCTTGGGAATTCTGAAATAAAAAAATAAGTGACGTGAAGGAAATATCAGAGTTGTTTTTTTGTTACCTTTCACCTCTAATGTCACAGACAATGTCACAGCAGTCATTGAGCTGCTCAGAACTGGGCCAGAAGCAGAGGTTGGTTTCAGTTGTGTAAGAATTTATCTTGGGCCCAACCCCACCTGAGAGAGCTCCTGACAGATTCCCCATGTATTATTGTGTATTATTGCCTTCCCTTTCTCAGCCTTGATGAGGATGAAGAGGAGAGCACAGCTGTCTTCCACAGAGCATTTATTTCCCACTATTTCTCCTGTCAGGCAGAATATAAAAGCAAATGTTTTCTTTGTGAAGGGGTGCGTGTGTTCCTAAGTCTGAACATCTCCTGTAAAGTCGTGTGGGGGATCTGGGGATTTGGTAAAGCCCTGAGGGAAACTTCTGAGTGGAGTGGGATATCTTTATACCCCACTGTGGACCTGGGAGAGTATAGACTGTCCTCCAGAATTCTGCCTGAAGTGACAAACTGGAGCTCTCTCTGCACCTCTTGATCAATAGCTTGTCCCCCTGTCCCCAGTGTAAACATGTTTTGTGCATTAATTAACTGCATAAGGTCAGCTGATCTTAAAATCATATCATTATGATGTGTGAGAAAACAAGAGCACTCCATTTTGATTGATTTCCTCAATACATTCGGACAGATCTTTGCCTTCTCTGGGCTGGCTTTCCTCCACTGAATTCATCACAACTGCTTTGATTTACATACTGCTGTTATCTCAGCAGATTTATCTTTTTTTCTCTTGCCTCATTTGCAGGTTGGTTTTTTTTGTTTCTTTTTAATTGAAGGGTTCATTTTGTTGACAAAAGTAGCTTTAAGGGAGGGCGAAATTTAAAGTAAATGTGATTTTTAAGAGGCAGTTGCATTCAGTGAGTCCACAGATTCATGAGTGGAAGCCTGGTTGAAGTCCTTGAAATTTATGTTTCTGATCATTTGGGACCTGTAAAAAATACTATTTTAAGAACAAAAAATACATTCATTTAAAAGAAAAGAAGAAACAAAACAAAACAAAAACAAACAAAAAAAACCCCACCAACTGTTTTTTGTCAGTAATATAGAGTGTAGAGTCCTCTGATAGGCAGGTATGAAGAGCATGCTGCCCTTCTTGACAGCATTAAATTTCAGGGTTAAAGTGCTGTGGATGGTGTTTCTTCTCAATGCCAGAATTAAGTTTCCTCTGCCACACTTTGAGCTAAAGAAGGAACAGTAAAATAATATCAGGGACTTCACCTGTAGATCTAAAAACTGAACAATAATTTAGAAGCTGTGTAAGGAACATGCATATCCTGTAGGTCTGTGCCAGAGAAATGTTACAGACATAATAAGGTTGAAGAACCTTGGAGCTCTTACAGATGTTGCTTGCAGAGATTTCCAATGCACTGTGCAGTCAATATTTGTATATAGATTTCCTTCAAACTTTACTCTTTTGGCATTCAAAGTAAGAAAAAACCAAGAAATCAAAAATATCACTGAATGAGACTTTTGAACAGCCACTGTAGCTGTGTCTAAGTGGATGTGAATTTGCTTCATTTTTCAGACTCTTCCTCTGAAAATTATTACTTCCAATAATACAATCAGGCTTTGTGAAATGACCATAGCATTGATCTCTGCTGTCATTTCCTCTCTCAGATAAGAATTTCTGACACAGAAATAAAAGCAAAGTGAATAATAAATAAATAATGCTTCCCCCAAATATGTTGCCAGTTCAGTTCTGTGAAATTATTTCACAGTATTGAAATACCAGAGAGTTTCTGCTTTGCCCAGAGCTAATTCTCTTGAACAGCAATTTGCTAGAGAAGCTAAAGGGCGCTATGAAATTTTACAAGAATGATGAGTTCTTACAAAAAATCAGGAAGATAGATAACATTATCTCATTTGTAGATGTGGCTTTTATTTTAAAGCCACCAACAGATAACCAGAGTCTATTTTGTCTGATAAACCTTTCTCTAGGATATAGAGTAATAAAAGCTAGAAATGCCAGAGACAGGCTGAGACAAGGCGTGACAGAGCACATTGTAATTCATGTGATGGCTGAGGATATAAATCTGCAAAATGCACAACTTTGGGCCTTCAGAGGGAGTTGAAGGTGCTCACAAAGGCATTCAGCACTTCAGCAGGGAAGGCTCCTCCACCTATTTGAAAATTATGAACTATTTTTCAAGCAAAGATATTCTTTTGCAAATTGCATCTGCAGAAAAGATCTGAAAGTAGCCAGGGATGTTTTGTTGACAGAATGGTTTGAGTCATTTGACAGAATATTTTTTTCTTTTATCAACAGAATCAAATTAGGGTTTCAACCAAATTAATTTTGTTTTGTATGTAAGTCCTGCCTGACAGGATTTATTCAAAGAAAGAGAAAAACACTCTGGATATAAAAAATGTGTCAATTAGGAGACAGGAGCATGAAGCCTCTATAACAAATTGTTCACTAAAGGGTAAGAAGTGAGTTTCCAATGTAGAAAGCTTTGTTAAAGATACGTTTTGTTTTGAATTTTTTTTTTAATTAAGAAATCTTGACAGCTTTGTCAACAACAAGAAGTCTTTGCTGCTACTTGCTTCAAGTACATTTTCCTGATACTTATTAGAGACAAGGCAAAATTCTAGGGAGAATGAAGGAAAGATATTTTGATCACTGCTCCTCAGTTGTAAGCAAACCCATTTCTTTGGGCTTCTTTTCACCATGAGATAAAACACTTAGGAAAAAAATGCAGCAACTCTGTAGGCAAAAGATATTTTGTATGCAAAAACCAAAACCCCAACAGCATATTAAAATCTATTTTAATAAAGGGCTAAAATACTTCAGAAAGAAACTGGAACTGCCAGTCAGGTCATAGCAGGGGGAGCCATGAAGGCGTGTGTTGGCCTTGCAGATTTGAGCATTCCTGTGTCAGTGAAGACATTGAACAATCTTTGTAAATAGATGGAAACTGGTGCTGGGATAACAGAATTCTATGAACACAACTTTCCGAGGAAAGTACAACTTAGAGAAGTGCAACTATTAATATTTTATCACTATAATTACTGCTTTGTTATGTGATAGCCTCACTATCCTCCAGACACTCCTTGGCCCCCCCTCTTTTCTGGATAATGTCTATTGCATATCCATACAGAATCTTTGGGATGGGAATAGCACCTGTGCCAGTGTTACTTGGAGTTTGGAGTAGGGATTAAGGTAAAACCAATATTTCTGAAACCCTCTGGTTAAGATACACTACTGTTTCCATTATTTCAGCTGTATCTAGAGTGTTGTGGAAAATTAACATTCATTTTATTAATGAATTTGCATTTTCTTTTCCATATTGAATTTACCCTCTGTGGAAATAGATCAGTGTTTGCAGCATTCTAGCATTTAAAAATTATCAAGTTTTGTTTTGTTTTTGGTTTGCTTTGGTTTGTTTTCCCCCTCCCCCTAGTATTTTACAGGCTCTGCTGTTTGTTTCTGAGGTTTTAAATATCTAATGCTGTGATGGACGGGTGTTGTCCATCACAGAACAAAAAGATTCACAAGTGAATCTTTTTGTTCCACCACTCCTAGAAACGAGCGTAGATCACATCAGTGAAATTAACTGGAATTTTGATTGTCCATGATATCTAAATAATTTTGTGTTTTCTTAATAAATCATTCTCATGCAGTACACTGAGGTAAACAGTCATTCTGGTACTGGCTCAACAACAACAAAATAAAACAGCAAATTATTCACCTTATGTCTTCAGATATCTAATGTCAATTTCTGAAGTAAATTCAGATTTTGGATCCACTCATCTGTTGGGGCAAAAAAGCAGAAAGATGAGCAGGGCCTCAAGTGACCACAGCATCAGTAATACATGACAGAGCAGCAGGGGAGAGTTTGGAAGTATTACCTTGAAGAGGTAAGACAAATGTTTGAGCTGCACATCCATGCAGTCAGCCCCGACACAATATAAGCTGCTCTCAGTTAATTACACTTCTAATTTCAAGCTTAATATCATTGGTGCTATTCTTCATTTTAAATTCAGTATCCAGGCTCTGGCTGAGATACTTACACAGGTGTCTGAGTGGAACAAGGAATTGTTTCACTGTATATCCAGGTGTTTCATCTTTGTGCCACTAATTGCCAGCATTTATTTGGTGTTACAAGTGTTTTTGTTTTTTTCCTTCCCTATTACATGAGGGTGATGAATATTTTGACCCCTGATGATGGTAATGAACTATTAGATAAATGCATCAACAAGCAAATTTCCCTCATTACTTTCTCATACATTGATACATGAGAAGCAATGCAGGAAGATGCTGTAAGAGTCATTGAGTTAATTAATAGCTAAACCAGATTCAGAGTTTTGGAAGTTAAATTATTTGTTTCATAGGTCCTGGTATTACCAAGCTGCTTTGGAGTTTTTGTTTAAAGAAAGGGTATAAGGATTTTTTGTAATCAAATAACCACCATTGTATTATAATTGTTCTGAGCTAGGTGACAGCAAGGGAAAGACACCTGGAATAACTTCCACTGGGGAAAAATAATAGTGTTTCCCACAGCTGCAAAAAGAAATCAATCATGAGTACAGTATGAAATCTTTTATGTGCAAATAATCTGTGATTGACTATGCAGTGAGACTGATAGAGCAGTGCTCACTGTCAGAGACGTGTGCTGGAGCTTCTCTGTGCCAGGCAGTCTTTGTGGTGTAATTTTCATAAACTCTGGTCCTAGAACCTTTCTGCCTTCAAACAAGCAAAGTAATTCCTGTTTTGAGCAACATTTCTATTTAGATTTAAAATTGACAATTAATGTTGTAGCAGAAGGTGTTTGTTAAGACTTTGAGCTAGAACAAGTTTGTAATGTTGGTCTTCCTATATTTTTATTTAGAATTGGACTCTGGCAATGAGTAGTTAGGTGTATTGTATAAGCCACAGTAAATGGACCAGATGATAAAAAAATAGTGTGCTTGGCTCATAAACAGATTTGTGGGGAGATTTGTTACAAGTTCTCCTCTTTACCTTTCACATTGTCAGCTGTTTCCCCACCTGTCTGCCACAACAGGTGACGTGCAGGTGAGACTGCCCGAGATTTTAATTGCTGATACCCACCTTCCAACTGAAATACCCTTTTCTTCAGAATTAATAGTTATATGCACTTCCTGGCATATTCCACTTATTGTAATTGCTTATGTAGTATTTAACTTTACTTTGTGGTAAAGTATAAAACTTAATCCCCTGGCATTGAATCAAATCCCTTTATTCTCCTGACATTAGGCCATGCTTGTGATTGGTGAAGCATCAAGATAATCTTTGCAGCATTTCTGGCCTCTGATTTGTATGGTCTGCTGAACTATTGACCATATTCATTTTAACATGTTATATGCATTAGAAAATCAATGTGGCAGAGCAGATGGAAGCTTTTAAACTGATATGACCTCTGTGACCAAAATGTTTCGTTTTGAGATCTTCTGCACTGAACTAAAATGTGTGAATAGTGGACAATCTCAGCTTATGCAGCTACTTAATTTTATGTGGGTTTTTTTATATCTTTAATATTTATTTTAATTTTTCTTAGTAAGATGCTATGTTTATATTATCTAATAGGAATATCTTTATTTGATTTGTTTGATTAAAGTCTCGGGAGGAGAATGGTTCGTGCATTACTCACAGAAATAACTTGGTTTTCCACTGTGTTACATGCTAGTTTGGCACTGAATAAACCTTGCTAACATTCTGGGGTTTGAACCACACCTATAGGTTGGACTGCAAAATTTGTCAGCATTGATTTTTCTGACGAACACCCTGTGTGGAACAGATCAGAGTTTAGCAGATCAGATGAGACCCAGTGCAGAGAACACGGGGCTGCTCCACGCAGAGCTGGCTGAGAGATGAGGGATGCAGAGAAAAGCTGCAGGTGAAGGGATGGGAGGAGATGCCAACACCAACAGGGGGAGAAGGGAGGACTCAGAGGTGATAATTAACTCTGGCAAGGAACAGAGCCATGTTCAGGAGTTATTTTGCACAGTTTGCAGGGATTACAATTGTTTGCATGTTCTTTCTTGAGCTCTCAGTGTTGAACTCCTGCTCCAGAGTGTTCAGACAAAGTTAAAAACTCAGATAATGCGGCTGGCAGTGGTTGTGGAGACCTCTTGTTCCTTGCCATGCAGACAGTGATGTGTCCATGGGGTCCTTTGTGGAATTCTGTGTCCTGCTCTGCTGGTGGCACACGTGGAATTTTTGGAAGCTGCTGGGGCTCAGTGCAGCCCAGAATGAGCAAACTGTTCATAACTTTCCATAAGTGCTTGGCAGCTCTGTCCAGGTTAGATAGGGATGATGTGAATTTGCCACTGGGACCATAGGTATTATGTTTTCTGTGGTCTGAATAGATCATAGCAGAAAGTCAGGAATTACTGTGATTTGTTGTGGAAGTTCTTCTCTTTCCATTTTGGGAGGCTGTTAAACATAGCTTTTATTCATAGTTTTTAATCAATAAATATTTCAAATCTTAATGAAAACATCTGTAAAATGTGAAAGAAAACAAAAATAAAAAAAACTCAGCTGAGCAGGGGCCCAACTGAAATAGAGATCTGTTCCCTATTCACAAGGGAATAGATATTATTATTATAATATTATATTATATATATCTTATATTATATATATTATATTATATTATATTATATTATATTATATTATATTATATATCTTATATATCTTATAATATATCATATATCATATCATGTATCATAGCATATATTAGATTATATTAGATTAGATAATATAATTATATTATCATATTATATTAATACATTATATTATTAATAGATACTGTAGATATTAACCTCATAAATTGTAAAACTGCAGTTGAAATTACTGATTTGAGTAACAAATTGTACATAGTTTTGAATGCTGGTATGTGAAATTGGTGCAAATTTCAACTCCCCTGTAATTTTTCAAATGGAAGCACACTCAGGGCCTATGGACAGTAGTAGGCCACTGTCCCTTTTTAAAAAGATTGAGAAATGTTATTTAATACAAGAAATTAGGTCAATTGCTACTCTGCTTAGTAACATAATAAAAATAAACACGAGAAGACATTTTGAAATTGAACTAGTTAATAATATCATCCTATTAGGATTTGCGTTAGGACCAAATGAAATTATTTTTATGGGGAAATGTAATAATATTTTGTAGATTTTTTTTCCTGTTAAGTTAACTTTGTATATTTTAATGAATACCTTAATTAGGTACTTTTATTGATGCAGACGTTTCAGAAATAAAATTTGCTTCCATGTTCTCCTTCACACACCGGCATCCATTAAAATAAACGTAGTCCAGTAATGACTAAAGGGCAATTATTTTGAAAACTTCCTGTGCCTGCTGAAGCCACTTGGATGTGATGGTTCATCTGTCTGTAGGCAGGGCTTCTGTGGGCAAAGAGCTGTGCTGCTTATTTGGTGTTAATTAATGTGATTGAAAGTTCGTTGAGCATATTGCCAGTGGTCTGTTCCACTGTATATGTGTGTGCGTGTGTGAATACTCTTAAAATGAGATTTAAAGCCTTTTGTAGCTGGCTGTTGAATCAGTGGCGATGGTATATTGGATGTGGAATATGAGAGTATGAAATGATTGCAATCTGTGAAGGGAGAATCGATTGAGTGACTGAAAAATCCCAACACATTTTGTCAAAAAAAAAAAAAAAAAAAAAAAAAAAAAGAAGAAGCAACCATATGCCACAAACATAGAGATTTATGTCGTGGGGCTCACGGACTTGCAGGCGTCTGCTTTGGCAGTGGTAAATGTGAGTTGGTTTCTTTAAATATCCCTGAAAGCTCTGAGAGCTCTCCAGTCAGGCACCCAAAGCAGATCAGAGCCAGCAGTGAGGGGTGTGTGGATAATAAATGCCTTTAATGTTGGGGTTCTGGGAGAGCACTGAGGTGCAGTGGAATGTTCCAGAAGGAAGCAAACAGGCTGGAGCACTTCATCCATCTTACTGAGACAGGGGGTTATGGCTGGAAATAAGTCTCAGTCCAACAAGGACACTCTCACATAATTAGGTCAGTGAAATGAGTTTTTCTCTCCCATTAAGAGAGCCCCTGACAATGAGTTGAAGGGAAGAACAGAACACTTTTTGGAGGGGATGGGGATGTTAAGGGGGTTTGGACTTCAAACAGAAGACCAGCTATAAAAGCCAATATTTTCCAATATTGTTGCTTAGGAAAAAAGAAAAAAGAAAAAAAAAAAAAAAAAGGAAAAAGAAAAAGAAAAAAAGGTAATTGTGCATCCAAATACACAAAAAAATGCAGATTGTGGAGATATTCTGATTGTGTTCTCTGATGGGAACTTTCCAGGAAGAGTTCTTCCCTGAGGGCAACTTTCTTGACAGGGATATTTGAATAACCATAATCTGAGGCATAAGGAACACACAAACACAGAAAAGCTGTCTCCTAAATTCCTTCCAAAATCTCCATAAGGGATTACAGTTCTCCATCTCTCAAATTTAGTAATATATTAGTGTCTTCTAGCCTACTGTGAAGATGATTTTTCTTTGGAGGATAGATACCTTCAGAAGGAGATAATGCTCATTTCCAGGTGTTTGGTTCATTTTGAAAACTTTATGTTTGCAGAAAGTCAACACTGAAATTATTTCACGTGGCTTATGAAATGTTTTTGCTCTTCAAATCTGAAGTAGCTGCAAGGAATCATTTGTTGCCCACATGTGGTTTCTATTTCTGAAAGAGTCACTTAAAAGAGGCCTCAAAAGGAGCACCTTTGCATACCTGCAGTGTTTGAGGCTCCCTCTCTGAGCCATACCTGTGATTTCCAGATTCCAGCTGGGGTTTAGATAAGGTGGGTGAAAATGAGCTGTCTTGCAGTCATGATAAAAGGAATCAAGAAATAGAAATACCTCCCACAACCCTTGAAAAATGCAGCAGTGTATTGCAGCAAGCCTCAGATGCCTCAGTGATATTATGTCCATAAAATGTTATTACAGAATATTGTGTTATTGCTATAAAAATACTTCCTTGGTAATTGCAGATTTCAAGACAATGCTGCAAAAATATTTCACTTGCCTTAATTATCTGTAGTCATGTGAAATTCCCAAATATGAGATACCATAATCCTTTTACTCAATTTTTAATTTACAGTATTGCTTCTTGACATTAAGCTGTTAAACCCATGTATTATAAGTTCAGAATAACTTCTTTTATGTTCTGGCACTAAGCTAGAGTTCTTGCTTGTCTGCTAATGTTGAATAATGGAAAATAATTAACTTTAAATTAAAAGTATTGCATTTTATTATATGACAGTATCAGTTATAATATGGATTTCAAAAGACATTTTTAAGTGCAGGCACAAATCAATTATACATAAAGAATAAATTATCTCTATGGCAGAAAGTAATACTTGTTTGATGAAAGGCTTGTTCATGAAATGAAGTGCCATTACTGTCAGGTTGTATGTAGTCTGCGTGTCCTGGGAGGGAAGTTCCAGAGGCTAAACCTCATAAAAATACCAGAAACTCCACAAAACATTAAGAAAGGACTGGATGTGGAAATCTGTGCTAAAACTGCCTTTTTGCCCTTTTTTTTGTTGTTGTTTTTGTTTTTGTTTTTGAGGCTCAAAGAAGAGCTGATAGTGGTCAGCTACGAATTCTAATGTTTTTTTGCAAGAACTGTCTAAATTCACAAAATATTTTTAAATGCAATGCTTTTGATACCTTTTGTTTTATCTAGGACTTTTTCTTTGTAATTATGTCAGTATTTTTTAATGCACAAGCTTCTGATTTTTTTAAAGCAACACTTTTGTTAGAAATGGAAATCCCTAGTGATTGTCACTATAAATTTAATGGTTGTACCCGTGACACACATAAATGGTAGTTAAACTTTAACTCTGAAGGTAAATCACAATTATTGAGGTTGGAGATGATTTATGAAAAATGAAAGGGTCATAATTTCTTTCATCACCTTTATTTTCCAAGAGAGAAAACAAAAAATCAAGTTACTTAATTTATCTTTGGTTTTATTGTGATTTTTCTCTACTCTTTTTTTTTTTTTTTTCCCCTATTTATGTGTTTGCATGATGGAAATAGAATTTTCTGCAGAATTTGTGTATACTTGTGAGAAAGATCCAGGATCCTCTATGGATATCAATGTCCTCTTTGTAACAGTTATTATAGTGGACATCTTATACGGATTCAAATTGTTGTAGATCAGTACAGAAAATTAATAACACCTAGATTTAGGGAAAGTTTTATCACGAGAATGGGTGTCTGTGAAATGCAGCATCATTTCATGTTACATAAGAGGGTTTTTGTAAGTGTAATGCAGAGTACATCTGAATTTCTTTTTTTTTTTTTTGCCTGCTGCAATCAATATTGCTTCTGTAGCACTGCCTTTCTGTGCAGATCTGTTGACTATAAATTCCTTTGTGCTGTTTGCCATTGCTATTACCACTGAAACAGCTCACCTGGTGGCTTTTTAGAATAGGGCAGGGCAGTGATTTAACAGCAGCATTTTGACTCCCCGTGAACATTGTTAGATGAACCAATGATTAGACTGTCAGGAGCCGTGTCCCACTGTTGTACCTACACAGTTGTACTCAGGATATTATTATTTTAAGGAGAAAAAAGACTGATACAGCTCTAGCCAAAGGTAATTTAATCTTTGAATTCTGTAATAACTCAGACAAACAGTATTTTTTTTTGCGCTGCAGGACCTTTCTTCTGTTCAGCAACAAAAGTTAATTTTTATTCCTGCTTAGAATTAAAATAAAGTAGTTACTCTGTATGTGTGTTTAGTGTTTCTCAGAGTTTGTGGGGTGTTTATAGGAAACTGAGAAATGGAAAAAAAATCCCCAAATATGCAAATAGGATCACATATATAGGTGAGTTTAATCATCTGTACTAAATACTTGCATATTTGGTGCTTCAGATATAAAGAATGGTGTATATTCAACCCATACATGAAATACAGCAAACTGCAGTCCATGATAGTTCCTCTGTGGAAGCTGTAGCTTTTTGAGGAATGGGGTTTGATAATGAGGATGGGAATGCTGGACATGAATCCACAAGGAGCCTCACAAAGCTGTACCAGCCCCCGGGGCTGCCAGGGAGGGATGATGCTCAAGGTGCCCTGGCTCCTAGGATAATATTCCTTTCCCAGCACACAGTAAAGCAGCTCTCAGCTCTCTCTCCTGTATTTTCAGGGATGTTCCCAGGGGGAAGCAGCAAAGTTGCTTTGGCAGTGGTGACAGTTCTGTATCAACTGCGTGAAGCAGAAAAAGTTGAGGCTCTTCGTGCACTCATGCAAAAAACCTTCACACTGCGGCTCAAAAGTAATTTCTTCTGTGAAACAAGGGATTCCCCCTTCTCCCAAAATAATAAAATTCAAATAAGGAAAAGAATCCCTGGTCCCTGATTTTCTGCTGCAGCGTTCTTCTGAAATCATTTTAACTTACACACTCCAAGGTCAAACTTGTTATTAAACGCTGTCAGAGCAAAAGCATTTGTTTGGGTGGGAAAACCTTAAAAATAGAAAGCCAAGCAATGAAAAATTGGGCCCCACAGTATTCCCTGGTAGAAGAGAGTGTTTTGTTCTGTTGTAATGTGAAATAGCACATTGGACATTTTCAGCAGAGACACTGCATTTTGAACAAAATTGAAAATAAACCCAGCAGCAGCTGCCCAGCCCTGGCGTGGAATAGAGGTGCTTAAAAGGGATGAGGGACACAGAATCCCACCTTCCTTCAGGCACCAGGGATGCCAGGAAGATGAGAGTCCTTCTCTGTTTATGCTTGTTCCTTTTTACTGAGGTTTGCAGTTCTTTACCAGAACCTTTCCCAAATGGATAGTGGGGGTTGGTGTGAAGGTGGGATGAAGAGTTGTTTATTTCTTTTTGTTCTCGCATGTTAGATAAATTACAGCTTCCCACTTCTGAGGGGAGAAAAGGCTTGAAAGTTACCCAAAACACTTCTCAGGGGTATCTGTGCATCATCCTTTAGAGTCAGTGGGAGTTGGCTAAAATATTGGGTCAGAGCTGTGAAATGCAGCTTCACTCTCTGCATAGCACAGACAGCAGCTGAGGTTTGAACAGTTTGTACTGAATTGGTAATAACTACAAAAGAGTAAAGTACAGAGTTTCCATCATCTGTAAATTGCCATAATGTACACTGAATGTCGTGGGCTGGAGTGTCAAATACCCTTCAGCTGCAAGGGTGAGCAGAGCTGGGATCACTTCACCAACTTAAACCTGAAAAATGTTCTTAAAAACTATAGAAATGCAAGTGCTAATTTCAAAAAACCCAACAAAACACACCTTTCTCCTCTTTATCGGCAGATCAATATTTACAGCATGTACAACTTAAGTAATATATGCAAATTATTCCCTTTTAGCTTTCTTTTCAGAGCGTGTGAAACATCTTGAGGCATCATGTAAGACTAAGAAATTATAGTGGAGCTCAGTAAAATGAATACCTGTTAAAGCAATACATCCTGTATGGGATACGATTGCCTGTGGAAGATGTCAAAAACTTGAACATGAGATCAGATGAGAAGATCTGTAAGGAAGTATTAATCTCATTACAGCAGTAAGATATTTTTACCTTACAGAAATAGGAAACACCTAGTCTGCTCCAGAGGAGGTTCCTCCATCCTTGGATGGCAAAACATCACCCGAGTTTAAAATATTTCAATCTTTGTTTTAGAAACTGTTATTTGAAATATGCCTCATAGAAACACAGAATGGTTTGGGTTGGGAGGGACAGCAAAATTCATTTTGTTCCAACCCCCTACCCTGGGCAGGGATAACTTCCACCACACCAGGTTGCTGCAAGCCCTTGGTGTTTGGGGCATTACCAAAAACCATTCATCAGCTTATAAAGTTGTATCACTTCAAAATGTGTTAGTCAACAAATCATAATTTATAAATCATGATATAGAATATTTTTTAGGATGGATGTTTGGTATAATCAGCTAATGTGTTTTTAATTATGATTATCCTTGCCCAAGAATGGAAATTGTTCTGCTTTGCTATCTAAAACACATAAATTAAAACTCTTGCTGACACAATTTAATCAACAAAGAGCAAGCAATTTTCCTTGAGTCTGAGAAAAATACACTGGAAATAAAATTAAGTAGCAGTAGTTACTCTCAGAAGAATGCTCTGCAGTCAATGTGAAGCTGCTTTCATTTTCCAGTAAGATGGGATCAGGGATACAGTGGTAATGGTTGGATCTCCTGAGGAATTTCTCAGGAATCTGAATTCACATATCCTGGTAGTTTTATAGGGGTATTAAACTCTACTCCTGACCATTTCTGAAAGAAAGTTCAGATTTTAATTGGTTTCAAAGATTCAAATTGCAATGTTCTGAAATTACTTATGTAGTACTCAGCACGTGTTGTTGGTTGGTTAGAGAGTTTTCTAATGGCAAATGGTTCTGAAGTGCCCATCTGTAAATTGCCCTGTCACAATGAATTTCAGGAATTTACTTAAAAATTTCTTGTTTTCTCAAAGGAAAATATAACAGCCATGTGAATTGCTTTGTTATAAAAGATATTTTAATTTACAGTGAAGAGTTCCTAGTTTTAGAGTAGCAAGCAAGTTCCCAACATTGAGTGTTCAGGTTCTGGTTTTTCTGTGTATGTTCCTCTCCCCAGCTCACAGGCAGTCATTGTATGAATATTGATAAAGATATTGATAAGGATATAGAAATAACTCCATCAGCACAGCTTGGTCTCCACTTTTGATTTGCAGTTCTGGCTTCTCTATACCAAGATAAGTTATCCACCAGTGTCATTTAGACCTTTGTTACAGGACATTTTACCAGAGTTCATTTTCTGTTATTTTTTAATCCGTCTGTAAAGCTCAGCTTTCCTTCCAAGAGCACTTTAAAATGTGTTTGCCTTTAAGCATGTATTTCACCCAGTGGTGAGCCTATACTTTTATTTTTCTTGGCTGGGAGTCCTTGTGCCAGCAGAGGTGATGTTTGAAGTTGTGAACACCTGCCTGTTAGAAAATTAACTGAGACCATCAACTCGTTTCACCGAGGCCAGCAAAGAGCTGTCAGATGGAAGTGATATAAACTTTACAACAGCAATCAAAATTCTTGTGAAACTGCCCAGAAATGGTTCTGAAGGAGGTGGGAGAAAAAAAAATAAAAAAAGAAAGCAGGTCATATTAGCAGTAGAGTTGGACAAGAAGCAGCTGTGTCAGCAAAAAGCACAGAGCATGGGGTATGAACAGTTTGAGCAGTAAAATGCAGAAGTGCTTTTTAATAACATTTAAATGAGCTTTTTCTCACCCCTCCAATGAAGACAGTTTCTCTTGTCTTGTTTATGAGGATTCAATGTTAAAACAGTGAAAAGTCCTAATATTATGCCATATCAGATATGTGCTGCTGTAACCATGTTTGCTTGCAATCCTCCTCTTGCTTCATGGAGGATTTTCTCTGTATCTCTGAATAAGTAAAAGCCTTCAAAGGAACAATACAGGAGAAAATGGAATAATAATAATAATAGCAGATAGACACTGTCTTTATTATGAGTATATGGTTCTTGACAGCAAATTAATTCATGATGAGTTATTAAGCCAAAAAAGCATTTCTGATATTTGAAAAGCGAAGTGCCTGTACTCTGTGTAGGTATACTTTGTTCTCTTTCACAGATCTACACCAGGCATTGTTCTGCTGCCATCAGGGAAAGCCGTTTGCTATTGTATATTCCTGACAGTTGTAAATGTGATATTATGGAGCTAGAGTTATGGAGGAGGGATGCAGTGGGAGAAGGTGATGGGTTCTGACTGTACCGAGGGTGCCCTCTGCAGAATGTTACACTCTGCTAGCTTGCAACTCTTTATTTTACTTTTTTTTTTTTTTTTAAGGTAGAAGTGCTAAAGTTACATATTATTATGTTGTCTAAATGCCAGTAAATGTTTGTTCACATAGAAAGGAAAGGAAAAGGGGAAATGATGAAACTAATATTGGATAAATTATAAACCTTGGGCTACACACAACCCAATCTGCTTCCAGTTCAATACCTGATGGTGACTGATAAGTAGCTCTGGTCATGGACAGAATTTCTTGTCTTTCCTCACCCCGTGTGCACCAGGCACATTCAAGTTGATGCAGGGTGGGTTTCAGTATAACAAATATTTTTCAGTAAATTCAATACTAATAGAAGGTTTTGCAGCCAGGTCACTTCCCTTTCCTCTTGTCAGGAGGTGGAGGAAGATATTTTGCTTCAAACCTTGCAATGCCTCTGAAAAAAGAAATTAAATGTGTTGGCACAAACATTAGTACAAGAGATCAGGTCAGGCACTTGAGCACGCAGCTCCTTAACCAGGTGAGGTGGAGATACAGGTTTGTGGAGAAGGAAGGTGAAAAAAATGCTTAAAAATAGGGGAACATATGGTTTGTGCTTTTAAACTCATCCAAAGTACTTTTCCTTCTCCTCCTCTCAAAACAATGTGAAGACTTAGCTGGTACTCAATTAGTAACACGCTGTTATGTGCTGGCTGTGTGGCAGGACAGACAGGATATGTTAATGTAGATAAATTATCTTTTTTTTTTTTCCTTTGACCCAGTGGGTTTTCAAAACTGTTCTCTTCACTTTCATCTGTGAGATAGCAGGACATGGGGAGAATTTTGATTTGTGTTTCTTTACACCTGGAAGGGGAGACACTGCGAATCCACATGCAGATGTTCAGGCATCAGATAAATATATTGCCACCAGTGACCAGCAAGTAATGAATTTCTTAAAAGGAAATTTATTTCCTGTCATTTATAATGAATTATGACAACTCTTCAGGTCTCAAGTAATGGAGTCTGAGATCAATTTTGCTTTCCTCATATTTTTGACAAAACTCAAGGATTTACTGTTAAAAACATTCATTATATGCCCAGTGATTTCTAAAATTTTAAGTGAATGCACGGTAAGCTGCAAAGGAGTATTAGTGCAGTTTAAAACAATTTCATTGAAAACTGAGAGAAGTTACATGACCATTGGTGGCAGAACATAGGAAATATTTTATGGATTTGGATGGGTTTTACTCTGTTTGAGTGTGTCATTCTAGTGCTGGGATAGAAATAGTCCCTGTATGGTATTTTCAGGGCTTGAGTTCCCTGT
Organism: Acrocephalus scirpaceus scirpaceus; assembly: GCA_910950805.1. Taxonomy (NCBI): domain Eukaryota; kingdom Metazoa; phylum Chordata; class Aves; order Passeriformes; family Sylviidae; genus Acrocephalus; species Acrocephalus scirpaceus. Next base: position 79,845,402 of record OU383776.1, on the reverse strand, counting down.
AGCTGAAGTATAATTGCAGATTTTATGTGCTAAAAATGAAGTAAGAAAAATCCTACTCAAGTTAGAGGAGTATTTTATACAAAAAGATTTGAAGTAAACCTGACAATATAGGAATGCCACCATAGGTCATCTAGTTCAGTGTCCTGTCACTGAAAGAGACAGAAAAATACTAGGGGAAAGGGGAGAACAGGGCAAGCCCATGACAGATTCACCTGAGAGCAACCATCTTACAGCTGATTCCACCTCACTAACTTTGGACTTAATTTCTGTATTTAATTGCTTCATGAAAAGCAAAGTTTGGCTTTTGAACATGTGCGGAACTGCAGCATCTGCAGCATCCTTCAGCACAGGAGTACCCGAGGTCTTGTGTGAACAAGCTCCCTCCTTTTCGCCCTCCTTTTATTTTAATTATTTTTTGGATTCAAGCAGGTGCTGCCACCTTCTGAAGCCTTCTCAATTCTGTAGTAAAGGGGAGAGAACAGCCAGTCCTACCCACCTCTTCCACCTCAAAAAGATTTGAGGGCCCAGCTCTGCTGCCACCACCTCCATGCTGTCCTCCCTTCTTTCTGAACTCTCCCAGCCTCAGTTTCCTCCTTTTCCTTGTTGATTTCCATGCAGGAATCCCTCTTCCCACATCTGCATAATTGCCTTGACAGCCTTTTTGGGAAGTTCTCCATCTAAGGGATGTGGCTCCAAGGTGAGGCAAGGTCGGTGCTCACCCCTGCAGATAATATTGGGGATTTCTTTGCAAAGCAGAACCCTCCAGAACACCTCCCCTTGGCAAGCAAAGTAAAGTAAAATAATGTTAGGGCCTTAGTCTGGGTCTGGGATTTCAGTCCCACAGATTTTCAGTGGCTGGGTTGTTAAACTGGTGTCACTCCAAGCTCTGGTGTCTGGCAGCACATCACGACTGTCACGCTGCCCTGGAGTTTTACTGTACAGTGGAACCCCTGAGGGGTAAAGGGAAAACAAGGGTGTGGAGAAACCCCTCAAATCTAGGACTGATCTTATCATTTCACATGTAGCTGTATGTAGACTGTAATATTTAGAGGTACTCCAGTTGTATATTTAATCTGTTCAGGAGATCTAAATCAGGTTCAGCTATTACTTAGTTATTTCTACTAGAAGAAATTTTTTTTTGGATGTTTTTGATCTCATTCCTTTGCTGTTCTTTAGGTCCACTTATTCTTTATCTTTCTTTCTTTATTATCTTCTTGTTTCTTAGATCCACTGTTTTATGCACTACATTGGTATTGTTTAAAATTTTCTTCCTACATATATCTTCAGTAGCACACAAAGACTTTGAAATGTAAAAAAACCAAACAAACAAACAAACAAAAAAAAAAAACAACAAAAAAAGGGTATAAACCATCCTATCATGTTTGGTTATATAAGAGGTATTTCTGTTTGCTTCTCTGGTGGGTAATGATGTCAACATTAGGAATATATGATAATATCAGAGTGGTTTATTATTTCAGAGGGTTAAATAGACCATGTAAAAAATATTTTAGGAGCAGTTCCATTAAAACTCCACTAAAAAAATATCATCCACAAACCTTTCCTCCATTCAGCAAGAATTGTCCTTTCTGAAAACTTTGTCTTTAAATAAAATAATTTAAAAGAACAAAGCCTTATCAAAGATTCCTTAAGGTTTATCCAAGCTTCTCTTAAACAAATCCCTTAGAAATTTAAACCTAGATTACCAACATTCCCTCAGGGGCATCTCTGCTGGACTTTTACAATTAAAAGTAGAACTAAAAAAAAATACAAGACAATGAATAACAAGGAAGTAATAGAAAATGAAATTATTGTAGTTCCCAATTAAAAAGGATAGGTACAATAAACTTGTGTAAATAGTAGGCAGGATTTTCACGCCACCTTGTGCCGGGAAGGTCGGGATGACCTCTGATGGTGACAGCTGAGATTTCCATCTGGCCTTGGCACGTTTCCCATGTCAGGATCTTAAAACTTCACCCGCTTCATTTCACATCATGGGCTCGAGCTCAGCCCTTCCCTTGGTCCTGCAGCAGCTGCTGGGTGTAACTGCACAAACACCAGGGAAACACCCTGTTTTCCATATGCTTCTCAAAGGACCCTTGGGACGGTGGAGGATTCTGTAAGGCAGATAAAGGTGCAGAAGGATGGGAAGTAGCTGCTGATCCCACAGTGAGCGTGGGCTGCTCTCCTGCCCTGCTGTGCAAAGTGTTGTGCCAACAGTGAGCCTCGTGGCTCCTGAGGGTGTGAGGGGGTTTTTGTGTTCACTCAGGGATTCTCAAGGATGAGGTATCATTCCCAAAGCAAAGCAGCAATAGAACAGAAATTAGTTCTTCTCTTAATCATTCAAATGTCGTTATTTGAATTGCAGTATTTACACTAGTTGCTGACTAGTGAGACCATTTGAAATATTCTCATCTATTCCTTTCTTCAATTATATCTCAGGGCTTACCAGACGGTTCCACTGGCTCAGTTCTCTAGCTGGTGATTTTTCAATTAAGATGTGAAACATTTCTTTTTTGTTATATGGATTTAATTAAAATTCTTTGAAATATAATGCTTGGGGTTTGTGTGTCTGTCTGTTGCAGGGAAATTAAACTACTGTTGCTTGTTCTATCATTTAGAGAAAATTCAATTCTTTATTCTCAAAAAGTGGAATTATCTTTGAAATATCATACAAACAGCAGCTGCCATTTATTTCTACCTATCTTCTAGTTCCTGAATAATAAAAAATAATTTCAATTATTTTTTAAAGCCACCTCTTTAAAGCCACCAATAAGAATTTGGTTTTGCAGGATTTTTATTTCCCTTCTTTACTGGGTTACTGAACTATTTTCCATACTGATATTTTCATAATTAACTTTCTTATAATTCAGAATTTAATATCAAAAAATATGTGACAGGTAGAAATGACACAGGACACTGTTTATAACTTAGGGTTTCTCTGGCCTTCCAGTAGTGTTGCCTTAAAACCTGCAAGACCCAAAATATCTGTAAAAAATAACAGCCATCATTAGTTTACAGTCTCTGCTTCTCCTCCAGACTAATACTATTTTGAAGTCAATTCTAGGACATTGAAATTCAAAAAGAAGGAAATCCTGAATTTATTCACTTAGTCCGAGCAGGTTCATAGCAAAGTATGAAGATTAATAATTGTTTCTAAAATTCTCTGAGATGGAAGGCCACACTAAGTATTGGCATTATTTTATTATAATGGAATATTGAGCCTTCACCTCAACATGACCTATTGCTATCCACTGTTATATGGGCAGAAGAATTTGCTCCCTTGTCAGATTTGGTTGTGCAGGGAATGATTCAGCCCCTTGATTCTTGGAGAGGTTTGCTTGTATGGAAAAAAAAAAAAAAAGAATTCAGAGGACAAAGCACTCAAAAGTGAGCAGCTGGGACAAGCACTACTTGTGTCTCTTGAACTGCCCTTGACCCTGCCTGTGAGAGTGGTGAACACACGTTAAACACCTGTGATAAACATGTGGGCACTTTTCTTTTAATGTGCATTTCAGGATTATAAAATTGTCATCTGAAATTGCTCACTTAAAATAACCCAAACAGACCCAGGACCAGTGGAAGGAGGGGTTCAGAATCCAGATGTGGCGCAGTAATTTCAATGAAGAATCTGTTGAAAGGTGAAATTTTAAATTTAAGTGCTCTGAAGTGGCAGGTGTGACAGGGCTTGGCAGGATGAATTATGTCTGAGTAGCCTCTGGCCACGATTTTGCCTTTCAGTCTCTGGTTTGGAGATTGGTGTGGATGGGGAAGGGTGGTGGGTTCTCCACTCTGCTTCAGCAGTTCAGGTTTCAGGCCTCACTCTCCTCTGGATAATCTTTCAGTGAAAAAACAAGTCAGTTGTGATGGTTCTGGCTTCTTTTTCTCTGCCAAGGTCAGGATGAATAATACACAAGAAATGTGGTTTTCGAGTTTGGACTTGGATGTTTTATTATTTCTTATCTATTTACAGACTCACAAGCCAAGAGCTGTAACTAGCAAGGTAGAGAAATGAGATAAAATGGAGTGCTTTTAACTCTTTCCAAGGTTATTTAAGTTATAATTATCCAATAGCAAGGTGATACTTATATTATTTATACTTTTGATCCAATAATGACCAGTCAGGGCCCGCAATGTGGATCTTTTTTACCCAGTTACAGAAAACCACTCAAACACACAAAGATGAAGGAAGAAGGTGAAGAAGACCCAACCAGACAACACCCCATCTTGACTCACACATATTACTATATACTAAAATATTAAATCTAATTTTTCCACGCTGTGAGCTCACTCAAACTACTCACCCACAACCCCAGTGCCATCACTCAATCTTGGGAGCCTGTCCCAAGGCCTCAGGTGAAATGCAGTGCTTGCCTGAGGGTCAGCACCCCTCAGCTCAGAAAGCCTGGAATTTTCAGCCTCCAGGGTTCCAACACTCAGCTTTTATTCCTGCATCCTCCTTCCCCCAGAAGAGGATCTGCAGAGCTGGCACCACGCAGGCAAGGCACAGGAATCTGTATGTACACGAAGGCCTTGGAAAGAGTAAAAGGGACTAAGCAGGACTTTATGCAAAAATCTTCTTAAATTTCAGTGGCTTCTCTTTCATAATGGCAGCACCTAAAGGCCTTACAGATCAAAGGTTTTAAACTTTGGCAGCACATTCTGTAAGAATCCTGAGCAGCAGTCAGATTCCAGAGAATGATGAGTCCTCATTGCTTTTTGAAGGTAAAATACTGAAGCTGTTCACGTCATTGCTACTCTGTTCACTAAATTCTTTGAAACTAAATAACCACCTGCCATGGACCCATATAAGCACAGAAAAGTATTTCAATATCCAATAAAAAAGTCATTTTGTTCACTTAGTTGACATGATTAATGAATGACAAAACATAAAATGTGGTAATTAAAATATTATTTTTTTCCAGACTTCATTAACTACATTTATCTCTCTTAATTTTTAAATTGCTCCAAGCTTTTAGTTGTGTCCCCTTTGGGAGCTCAAAAAATTTTGTAAGAAGATTAGAATCTTAAAATTCTTAATTCACATTTTAGCTGGATCTCTATTCTCTGAATGGAGCAAATCAGACAAGTTTCAAGCTTTTATTTCCAGTCTTTATAAAGGTGCTATGTTTAAATCATAAACGTATCATAGTTTTTTTTCTTCAGAAATTAAGTTTTAGAGAAAGAATTGCAGAAAAAAAGATCTTACAAAATCCTAAACTATTTTTTTTAGTGGATGAGGGGGCGGGTGCTTGTACGAGGTGTACAAGTCTTTTATCTCCCACTCCTGTGGCAAATAAAGAAAAGATCATAATCATGATCTGCATCAAATTCTATTCTTGATAAACTGTGGAAAAGCCCCTTCTCAGCATCCAGTCTTTCCTTGGCATGAGTTTTGCAAAACTCTTTTTTGAGAATCCAAAACACAGCCTATGTGACTTGAAGAACTCTGAATGTAAGCGAGGGAGAGGGGAGAAGGAAGTGATTGCTGCACAGATAAATTGCATGAGAATTTCAGGACTAGAAGGAAAAGTCACTTTGAGCAGCTTGGTTTGTGTTGAAGATCTAATGAACCTGTTGTTCTACTTCATTGGCACATGTGATGTCCTGATTTTTTCATTTTGGAAAATGAAGGGGCTGCCAGACAGATCTCAGCTGGCTTTTCCCAAATATAGATATGGAAACAAAGGAATTGGAGTAAATTTACAGAGTAGAGATGCTCATGCCCCCAGAATTTATCCAGCTGATGGTGTATCCAGCAAATAGGAGGAAGGGAGCTGTCCCACAGTGACCTGGAGTGAGAAGGTGGAGAGATTGTGTTACCCTGAGAGAGGTAGAGACAGAAAAAATGGATGTTTATGGACTGCAGGAATTGGTTCAAAGACATTCGGAAACTTCTAATTTCAGGAGCCTTGGAGATGGTGGTCAGTGAATTTGAGTGTGCTCAGAAACAGCTCCAGAGCTGAAGGAATTTGCTGGGATGTGAAACATCTGTGATGGTGTCTCCAGCTGAACCCGAGCAGTCGGGGCACAGAGAGCTCTGCACATCCCAACCAGAGCAGACAAACTGCTCAGAGATTGATGTACCACAAACCTTCCTAAGTAAGGACATCCCACCTCTTCCAGAGCCCCACACCAACATTTCAACGTCTAGCAGTTTCCCAGGTGCATCTTGGGATGAATATATTAGGAGTATGAATAATAGAATGAATGTGTGAGACAGTGATTAAAAAATTAAATTGATCTGGGCCTTGAAGCTGACTGCTCTGCTTTGTGTTTCTAACACATCAAGATTTTTATTTTTTTTTAAATTTCCTGCTGACACCCCAGGTTAATATTTTTTGCTGGTTAATTAACTTGAAAGCTAAATGTCCAACCTAAATATGTATGTATAATTACAGGGTTAGTTACCTGTTCCAAGCAGATAATTTTTTAATGTCTAAATATAAGAGTTACTGTATATTAAATCTTCTGGATGCCACATGCATGTTGTACATCTATCCCTTCCACACACTAAAATGTCCTGACATTTTTTCTCTCTTATCTTTAATTGATAAAATATCTCTGGGGCGAGTCGAGGTGCAATTCTGGATTTGTGTGTTGAGTACAACAGCTTCTGAACCCTATAAAAATTTGTAAACCATAATTTATTTGCAAGTGACTTTGTCAGCCTTAATAACTTGGAACAGATCCAGTGAATTAGCGATCTCAGTAATGTGTTTTTCAATATAGTTCTTTTTTTTTTTCTTTTCTGTTTCTTAATTTGGTTGCTGTTGGTTAGAAATACAAAGATACTTAGTAGTACAAAGTGATTAAAAAGTGATTAAAGTGATTTTTAGATGCAAAGTGCTCTAAGTTGTCAAAAGATCCTTATAGTGAGGACAGAATGTGAAGAAGGCCTTTTAGACCTGAATTATATTGAAGAGATGAGTTATGCAAGGGCTGGTGTTGTTTTTTTTTTTTAAGTTAAACAACATTTTTGCCCTGTGGAATAATGGAGTTTTAGTCCCCCACACAGAATTTTATTGCCCATCAGCATAACTGCTTAATTTCCGTTCTGCCCTTTCCTATGTTCTGTCCTGCAGGCTCTCCAGAATGACAAAATAAATACCAAATATCAAAATCAATGTAACAATGATAAGAATGTCTTGTGCATTATATAGCTCATGTTGCCTCTGTTAAGAAATATGGAATGGTATTTTTTCTATTCAAATGTGCCTGTGAGCATGTTCTAAACTAAATTATTCAGGACATAATGAAATAAATTCCCCAAATTCTTTTGAGTACTGTTCTGGTAATAGCAGCATTAATAAAGACACTCCCCTACTGTTTTCTTATGGCCTTTGCTACTCCTTTCCCACTAAATAAATGTGGTTTCCTGTTTTGCTGAGGATGAGCAAAATGCTTTGATAAGTAACCAGAGTGTTTAGCTCATGGCCACTCACAATAAGAGATTTTTGTCCCTAGAGGGGAAGTCTTGGGACTAGCAAAAAGCGAGTGTTAGAACAAAGTAAAAAAGGAAAAATTAAAAAGTTACATTTGCCAATATGTGGACAGAAATTCCCAAGTAAATGTTTATTTATTATTGTGTAAAATTTAATTTATTCTATAAGAAAAAAAATCAAAGTTTGAGACTCCGTAAGAGCAAACTAAAACTCTCCATTTAAATATTTTCTTTGCTAAGTCTATGTGCTTACATGTATTTCTACCTTCCTGTGTAAATACACATAGAGAGCTATAGATACAAACCACTGATTCCAGAGTTAGTTGATTTTAAAATTCATTAACTTTCTGAGTTTTGCATCTGGCTTGCTTTGTTTTCAGAAATGTAAGGAGAGGAGAAGGTCCCATGAGTTCCTCTGCCTAGCAAAGTAAAGATACCAAAATTCACGACAGAAAATGTGTCTCTTTCTATCCGAGGCAGGTGGGGTGGGTAGATTTGTAACACCTTCACATTACTGACTCTGTTTTGTCACTTCATCTTTTCTTTTCGGTCCACGCCAAGAGATTATAACTGCTGATGAAATTTATTGACTTACTGTAGCCTCCAAGTTGACTAAGTCCCTTCCAGAAATAAATCAAAATGAATAGGTGTTCGTTTAGATGAATTAGCATCAATGCTTTGCAATAACTTAAAAGTAACTGTGAGACTTGGGCCACTCCTGTCTGAGCAGAACGGCTCCAATGACCTTGGCAGCACCAGGAAAAGGATGCCATGTTCCTCCCTGCTTCTAAACACAGATGTGCATTAAATAACATTGCCATACAGCAGGCAGGTAAATCTTGTTTATTGGTTACCACTGTTCTTTTCCCCACTTAAATCTTCTGGAGGCATTAGACATAGAGTTGGTCTTTGCATTCATATTTTTCTGAGTTACAGCTGATTAGAAGGGTATAAAGAACTTCACCTCTGTGAAGCAGAACATTATTTTTATTCATTATTCGCCTTGATTGATGGTGGCATAGAAAAGCACCCATTATTTACCCTGAACCTCCTTGAGTTTTTAAAATTGTGAGGCACTGCAGCCTGTATTGGCAGCAAAGGAACTCCAGTGAGCCTCCTTGTCCCACAGAACCCACTGCAGCTCTCTCTGATAAAATTCTGCTCCAAGAGAACATCAGATTCTTCTCAAATGCCATTTGAAAATGGGAACCTGTAAAGGCTGTCCTGGAGGTCAGTGATCTGGTGTTAATTTGTGCACAGCTAACAGGGCTGATTAATGAGGGCCAGGATTCCTCCTGCACAAGGGGCAGAGGCACACGGAGTCTGGGAGGGAGAGAGAACACACAGGAAAGCAGCAAACAGAGATCTCAGGCAGTACCTGCCCTGTGAGCAGTGCCTTTTTTATAGACATTTCCATTTCTAGACTAAGGGAGTGTACAAAGGAGAATAAGAGGAAATTCTTAGACTTAAAACTGACAGGTTTTGAATCAAATGTTGAAATGGTAGAAAAGCTTTTTTATTTCCCACCTGTTCCTTTCCTGCTTGAATATATAAGTTTTTGGGACCAAGATCTAAGATATGAGTGATTTTCCTTGGTAATTTGGAATGTCTATACGGGAAACAATGAAGAAAAAATGCTAAAACCAGGAATTATTTCCTACTTTTTTGGAGGCTTAGACTTTGTTTTCTAGTTCTGAGTAACACCTGGGTGTTCTCTTTTGACAATCTTCATGATTTAAGGAATCATTTCAAGATTAACAAGTAATTTCTGCCTAAAGTTTCTCTCTGTGAAGAAGTGAGTGAGTTGTTGCTTCTGTATCTAATTCTTCTGAGTTCTGTCCTTTCTGTTTCCTTCTGCTGTGCTGGAACATTGCATCAGTGAGAGGAGGGACGAGGGACCAGAGAAAGGTCAAGGCTTGGTTGTTTTGTTGAAGAAAAAGGAGGTGAAGTCTACAAGGCAGAAGAGAGGGTGAGTCTTTGCAGTTTCTATATGGTCACCCCAAACACCTCCCAAATGTAGGGGTGGCAGAAACCCATGGATTAGAAGGCAAGGAGGATGTCCAGGATTTGTCCCTGGTGTTGGAGGTGTCCAGGATTTGTCTCCAGTGTTGGAGGTGTCCAGGCTCTGTCCCTGGTGTTGGAGGTGTCCAGGATTTGTCCCCAGTGTTGGAGGTGTCCAGGCTCTGTCCCTGGTGTTGGAGGTGTCCAGGCTCTGTCCCTGGTGTTGGAGGTGTCCAGGCTCTGTCCCTGGTGTTGGAGGTGTCCGGGATCTGTCCCCGGTGTTGGAGGTGCAGCCTCCAGCTGGCCCAGAGCCTGTGCTGTGCCTGCCCTCCTGCCAAGAGCAGGAAGTCCAGCTCAGTAATTAAAGCTATTTCTGGGACTCCCAGATGGTGCCTTAGCTGAAGACCATTACCTCATTACTCTGGAGAAAGGTGTAATGAGTTCATGAAGATATTTACATGTTTCACATGCAGTGCATTACAGCAAACTACAAGTATGTTAAATACCCTGATCCTTTGGGAATAGAGACATTATTTTGTTTTTGCTGCCATCTGTAAAACCTCAAGAAATGCTAGCTATGACCCACTGCTACTGTAACAAGAGAAAAGGTCTTGATGAAATGATTGCTTAACCATTAAACAGAAAAAAGTAAATGCACCAGAGTCTAATTTCTGAGCACATTATGCTGCACAGCATTTTAACATTTGTAGTCTTTTCCATCACACTACATTTATCACATTTGAGGTGTGGTTTTAAAGACCCCTCTGGAGAAAATGTAATTTGTTCTCTGCTGCCTGCACATCCCACTAAACACTCATTATTTATAGAATTCTATAGGGTCCTTCTACAAAAACACTATCGATCTCTCATTATAGAGTGCCAGCACTTTGATTCATGATCTGAGCTGGAAATGTCTCAAATTAGTATATGATCCCCCCATTATAACTTGCCATCTGTACATGGTGGCAGACTGGAAGATCATCAGAGAAAGTTTATGCTTGTAAAGACTGCTGCCTGAAACATTTTAATCAGGAAAAGCAAAGGACTTGTATTTTGTGTTTTTTGTAGAAATACAAATTTCTTATGTGGTTGTTAGTGTTGATATGGTCAAAACTGACACGGATTATTTATAGAAAGTTTTAAAGGAAAAAGGCTACCAGTCTTCACTGAATGTCTTCATTTGTGTCTTCAGTTTGTTTTAAGTTGCTTAAAATTTGTCACTGAAACTTTTGGAAGGAAACTAAACACTGAACAAAATGACATTTTTAATGGAAAATGGATGGTCATCCTGAAGTTTTGAATTTTTTCCTGGGAAACCAGAAGCAGACAGTTTGGGATGGGGATGCTGGAAGAATGGATCAGTTTTAACTGCATTGTTTGCAGTCTCATTAAGAAAAAAAAAAAAAACAAACAACAAAGCCAGAAACCCAAAGTGAGGCTGTGGAGTGAGGACAATGTGAGAGAAAAGGTTATAATTGCTGTTGGTCATTTCAGTGATGGCATCTTTGATTATGAGAATATCTGCAGAATTTCTTAGCATGGAGAGCTAAAAATACATCTGGAAAAATTCTTGGTCTGGGGATCACAAAATGAACCTACAAAAAGGGACCCTGCAGTCCTTATGATGGTGATTACAGTGTTGCCTAACTTTTTATAATTATTTCTTAAATTTTCCACAATATTTGGAACTATCAGTTGCTGGGTAGAATCTGGTCTGTTTGGTGCTGGGTATTTATTTATTTGGTTTAGGTCTGGCTTTTCTCCCTACATAATAGCAGGGGATTACCTGCTTTCACTGCATTCTTATGAGCTTTCATACATTAATATGACTCTTTTTTTTTGTTCTTATTAAATTGCCTTTATGCCATTTAATCAAGAGTAAGGAAAAATGAGAGAATGTGCAGATCTTTTAAAAGGTCAGTGATCCCTCTGTGTAAAAAGTGATATTTCTGCTGTAACTTGGCCTCTCCGTGGAGCAGCAAGGTGAGGATAATTTTATCCTCCTCAATATTCCCCATTTTAGTGGGCTTCTTATTGTTAGGGAATTATTCCTGTTCTGAAAGACTTGTAGTGAAGATAAGTTTGTATTTATTACCATGGCAGAAAAGTCAGTGGGGCCCTGTAAATGGTGAGAGAATGGAGTAATGAAAATAATGAGCCTGTGCTGTGGGTCTGTGGAACAGGTTAGGGAGAGTGACAGAAACCACAGCGAGCACCAAAGGATTTGGAGAAGCTTTGAGGAACAGTGGGAACTCAAATTTAGAAAAGCTGAGGTTGTTCTTTTGACTGGGCATCTGCCAATTTTCACTGGAGAGCTTGAGATTTTTCAAAATATTTTAAACATGAATGGGTGTTTTAAGCAAGATGAGAGCAACCTGCCTTTCACAAAATAAAAACAGATTCTTTGAACCACTGTAAGAATTATGATTTTACAGATTGGAAACCTTAAATTACAGATTTTGTGCCAAGACTATGACAGGTTGTAGTTTTGCAAACTTTGGCCAAGTAAGCTCAGAGCAGCTCATATTAAATTTTGCATAGGTGTCTTAGCTTGGGGTGTTTTTTACACCTCCATTAATGCCTCAAACATAATTCCAGCTAATGGTAATCTGAACCGTTAAAAAATAATACAGTTCATTGTCCTCTATTGTAGTTAGTTTTGTACAGCTTTCTCATAAAATTCACAGTTCTGGGTTTCAATACATAAAAGATTTATCTTTTCCATAAAGAATTTTAACAGAAAGTTACCTCAATGCTCCTTTCAACATTGCACAGTCTTGTGATGACAGATATCATTACATTATTTAATGCAAGGATATTTGCATTTCCTTTGTGTATTTTTGCATTATATTATGCTATATATTTGCTATTATAAATAGCAGAGAACAGATGCACAATTAGTATTAATACTAATTAAGCAGTGCATATGTGCTGCTTTAAAGGAGCTGCAGCTCCATTTGCTGTGAAGATTCCCTGACACTCTGTGATAGATTTCCATCTTTAAAAATTCACAGTAAAGACTTTTGATGGCAGTGGCTCTGCTGTAGAGGGTTGAGTTTAAGTTCTTGAAGGAATTTAACCATGTTTACATCACGAGAAAAGCCTTGTACAGAATAAAAGGGGAAAAACTTTAATTACTCTATTTTTCTTAGCTTCCATAGTGAGTTAGGAATCACCAGTTTCAAGGAGCTTTGTCTAAGATATTTGAGGATGGTATGGTAGGTAATTCTGAGGAGTGATCTGAAGATGAATTAACTAATTTATAAACCAGTCAGACACTACATTGATGAATATTACAGGTAATCCTACAAGAATAAGTCAAAATGGTCATTGTATAAAGTCAATAGAGTTTGTATTGAATTCAGAATGTACATGTTGAATTAAAAAGAGTAGATCCACCTTGTCTGCTGAGAAAGAAAGACCTTAATGATTATTGGATTTCCAATAACTTAGGATTTCTCTTCACCTTTTCTGTACAGAGGTTTGTAGTAGCAGATGACAGCATTAAATTGGGAAATGAAACCAAACTAATTTTTTACCTTAATTGTATGTTATTTCAGAAGTTTTGAATTTCACAAATTCTGAATTCCTGTACTACAGTCCTTGTACCTCTGACTGGATTTTAGGAAACCTCTCCTGATGAGCACAGTCAGAGGAGCAGTTACCAGGAGAGGTTGTGCCATCTCCTTTCTTGGGGGTTTCAGACCAGGGCTGGATAAAGCTCTGAGCAGGTGGAGGTGACCACGGCTCTGCTTTGAGCACGAGGTTGGACTGGATGGTTTCCTCAGGTCCCTTTCAGCCTGAATTACCCCATGGCCCTGGTTTGGTTTCAGTGTTCTTGCTTTGTAAGATTTGTTAATTGAAATCTGAGTTTTTGTGAATTACAGTTGTCCTTTCATTTGTGATCTCACCAGATCAACGTAGATCATGTCAAGGAGAAGAAGGTGGGTCTGTACACAGTTATTGCAAAGTCACACAAATTGAGAAGGGAAAGATTAATTTTCTATGCTATCTCTGATGGATTATTTTAGCTATGTAGTCTTTTAAAAAATGTTTTGTTTGAATGCAGTTAATAGGTTCAAAATGTTTAGTATCAATTGGATTATCCCTGGTTTCCTATCCTCATTCTTGCTTTTGCAATAAAGTAGTGCATAAGCCTAAATTAGCAATGGTTGTTATTAATTCTCTCTTTAAATCCCTTGGCATCCTGTCTGGCCCCATTTAATAAAAGCTGCAATACTTGAACAGTAAATATTGTGCAAAAGTTTCATATTTGAAATGAATTTCCTTCAGGCAAATAACAGAAGTAAGATGATATTTTGCAGTGTTGTATATTAAATATACAGCTAGTTAGAATAGGAACATTTCCTTGGAATAAAAGCCAAAGAATGTGAAACAGAGCTTTAATTTGATTAAACTCTGTGTGTTTTGAAATACATAACATTTACCAATGTTTATCTATCCCACTTTACATTCAGAGAGGATGAGTTGCATCTGCCTCAGAGTTTTATTTATAATTTAGTATTGAACTTTCAGAATGGAACTCACCAATTCTTATCTGTTTATGTGGATTATATTTCAAGAGCCTCCTGTATCCTGCACAGCAAAGCCGTAGAGGGATGGGGGAGAAAGTGAATATCTGATTTTCAGAAAGCTCTAGTTGCTCTATACTTTGTTTTGCTCTCCTCCATAAATTGCATTTGATTTCTTTAATCCAGTGGAGGAATGACTTGGCAAAAATGTAAAAAACCAAAAACAAAACCAAAAACCACAAAATCAAAACTAAAACCAAAAAGTGAGTCCAAGGAAAGTTAATACCTTGGTGACAGAGGGCTTACATTTTTATTTTCTTCTTACTCTGTCCTTCACACACGTGGAAACTTTGGTTCATTTTGATGCTGTGTTGAAAAACTCCCCTCTGGATTATAAAAGGTACCCCACACTGGAGCATCCACATCTCTGTTAGAGAAATTTCCTTGAAAATGAAATATCTGGCCTGTTCACAGTTACATTTAACAATTTCCAGTTGTATTTGAGAAGCAGTTTTATAATCTCTTCAATTACAAGAGACTGGCCAAGAATCCTGGATGAATTCTTTGGAGACACCTATGTGGCATAAACAGTTTACATGAAATCATGCCATTAAAATTCTTCACAAGTCTGGGCATAACTATTAACAAATAACTATTAAAGACTTGGTTTCTTTTGCATGGTTTGAAATTCTGTTTGGAATTGAAGTTTATTCTCAGCAACGCTTTTTTGCTGTTTGTCAGACTGTGTGAATCTTTAACGTGTATTTTTGGGCGGAGATTTCAATAACACTTAAATAAACTTCAGGTGTTTTAAAGACGTGAACATACCACAAAATTTTTGCATTAACCTGACCTATTAAGATTTTGTTGGTTACAGGGCTTGCTTCTTTTCCACGTCTCCATCTCCATAAAATATTGTGCACCTGGAAGACATTCCAGCAAAGTAAAAGAAAATAAATATTCTTTTACAATGAATAGGCAGCTGTTAGATCACAAACTTTGTGATTGAAGTTGATTATTGGGATGGGAAACTTCAATTACTTCAGTAAGGCATGACGAGCATTTCCATTTATGACTCCCTTTTCCAGTCATTTATGAAAGTGGAATCATTCAAACATATTTCACGTTGTGTAAGTGTTCTTACAAACACATCCCAAATACTAGAATCTCATTCACATTTCTGGATATTACTAGGGAAAAACAAAACAAAACAAAAGGACTATTTTGTTTTAGCAAAACCTACCAAGTTAGCTCACTACAGAAAAATCCAATATGAAAATACTGTGTAGCTAGGGACTTCATATCAGTCCTTGCCATCTGAACTTGTAATTACACAAGGACTCTACATGATATTCTACTTAATTTACCTTTATCTATTTTGTTCATTGTTTTTCTGCTTAAATCAGTCCTGTAATTTGTAGTCCATGATCCCACAGAAATATCTTCCTCCTGCCTCCAGAGCATGAACCTACAGTGGTTTGGGGCAGGGAGCTGCAAGCCCCTGTCCAAATCCCTCCTTTCTGATAAATTCTGAGAGCTATTATGGCAAATCCTGTGCTTGTACAGGGGCCTCTGAAGAGGGAGCAAAAGGAATGTCCCAGCCCTGCCCAGCTGTGGGTTGACTGCTGAAGCCCACGTTATTAAGATTAATGTCCCCACAGATCCGCCCTGCCCTTTATTTGCTCCTTTAGCTCCCCCTGCAGCGCCCTGGGAGAGGCAGGTGGGAGTGTGCACTTCAAGGGCAAACACTTTGTCATTCCTGGAATCCCACCCCGCGGGCACAAAGCTCCTGGGAGAGCTGGAGGGGCATTTTTAATGCCATTAGTCCCTTCTTTTCTCAGTTTAGCCACCAGAGTTGCAGGTGGGTGGAGAGAAGATGAGCTGAGATTGTGGTTTTGCTCCTTTATCCCCTCAGCCCGTGCGTGCTGCCCCTTTACACTGGAGGTGTAAAAAGTAGAAAATGTTTCTTCTGGTGCATCATTTCCTCCAGTGGCATCAGGTCTTCTGGAAGTGACATATTTCCTCAGGAGAAATCTCGATTTCACATCCATAGGAACTGTAGCTGGAAGTGTACTTGGAGGAAGGTGAGCACAGACAGCCCCACTCCGTGATCACCCCTGGTTTGTATCAGAAGCAATAAATAATTCCACTGAGGAAAGAAACTTATTTCATTCTGCATTTTCTATTTATTGAGTCTGAGAGGTATTTTTTCATTAATAATTTCTTGAACATTTAGTAAGAGAAAACAAGAAGCTTTTCCCTCATTTTTCAAGGCTGGAGGGAAGAGAAGTCAAGCTTGAACCCAGATGACCCTTTCTGAGTTCAGTAAACACAGAACATTATTAAAATGCTCTAAATGAACATGTTCACGTGTTTGTTTACTGATTGCACTGAAGAGATAAACAGCTTTCACTCAGGAACACTAGGCACTTGAAATGTGTGCACTGGGAAGAAGTGTTATCTAGAAAGTGCCATTCTGACTGTACCAGCAAAGGGTTTGCAAGTCAGAAATTCAATTTCTCAGGGATTTCTGTTGTTTTTGTTGGTTTTTTTTTGTTGTTGTTGTTGTAGTTTCTTTCTTGTTTGTTTTAAAGAAAACCATTGGCAAATTTACACAGGAAAACCAGAAAATAAACCAGAATTCTTCTTGCATTCCTTCCATTTCCTTCATTTTAAAGCAGAACTTTTGATATGTACTTGAAAATTGTTGTTTTTAATGAAGAGATGAGGTTGCACTAGGCTGGGTGATAGCTAGTGACACAAACCCAGGAATAGAAAGATTCTGTCTTTCAGCCTCAATTTTTTTTCCTATTACATTCATTATTTTATATCCCAAGCCTGGTGTCTTACGTGTCTGTTCAGCAGAGCCTTGGATTTTGGGGTAGAGCAGAATGTTCAGGAACAAGGGGTATTAACCAAGTTTTCAGATGTTTAATTTGGATATGAATTGTGGCATCAATATCAGTAACAGAACCATCCTCACACCCCTGCCCTGGGCAGGCAGAGCTCTCTCCCACTGCAGGGAGGCCCCTGGGATCTTGGGTCTGCACAACCACCAGCTCCTCTGGTTTTGGGGGGCTCACTGGGGGAACCCCCAAAAATACAACCTTAAAAAAAAACTTTAAGCAAATTAACACAGGGGATTATCATTGCCAAATGTGATTTACAGCCAAAACATTGTTCCTACTGTTGATCAGCTTTGCTGATTTATGAATAAGCAATGAGATCTACATTTTGAATTTCTGATGTATAGAATATGAATATTGAGACAGATTTATCCTTGTGGAGCTGTGTCACAGTTGTGCCGGTGTTGTGACTATAAACTCCTGGCTTCAGAGATTTATAACTCACCTATAAAAATGCTTCTAATTGGAGCTGTTTTCTCTCAGTTGCTGGGCCGTATTTGAAGGCCTGAGAAAGGCAGAAAAAGAGTGGCTTTAGAGTGGGTCTGATTCTGCACGTGGGATTAAGAGTATTTTGAGTTTAAAATGTTGAAGATGCTTAACATATGATATTGCAGAAGTTTTCCTGCCTCTGCTGTTGTTTCTCCAGAGAGACAGTGATTAGCCTAGACCAAAGTCCAGGCATTCATGAATGTCTTTGCGAATTCTCTGCAAATGCAGCCCTAATCAACCCTGAGAAGTGCTTAATTTGCACAAAAAGCCACACAGTCATTATCTTGCACTGCCAAACATTTGTTTCTGCATTAAGCTCATTTCAGCTTATTCCATGTGTGCTTCCATGTCTCTGCAGAATTCCATCTGTGCTCCAAAAGTTTCAGAGGCAGCTCTGAGGTGAGGGCACTGGGCAGGCTCTGGGGTGGGTGTTCCTTCCAAGCTCTTTGCAAAAACCTGGACAGCAGGCAGCAGCCAATGCAACCCTGGATAAAATTTTTTAAGGGGGCATTTGGCTTTATATTTTATGTGTGTGGTTGTAAATCTGGCAATTAATTATTTTATTAGAAACATAATCCTTGATAGTGGTGGGTAGAGGCCAGACTGTCTGGCCAAACTGATGAAAGAAAGTTTGCAGTGCTGTTTGTGGAGGAAGAGGAAAACAAACACAAACCAAAACCCAGCCCTTCCTTCTGCTCCTGCTCTCTCTCAAAGAGCAATTGTGAGAAGATGGTAAAAGCCTTACGTAGGGCAAACATGAGAATATATTAAAGTGTCTCCTAGAAAATGTGCATCTCCCTCTTTAATTTGTCTTTGTGGCTTAGCAAGGGTACAGATGGGGCTCAGTCATTTGAGGAATGGAGCAGTTTAATGACCTGCTTTTAAAAGAGGCTTAATAAAGTTTGTTGTTTCTGTATTTTGCTGAAAAGTTGAGAAAGAACTGTAGCAATTTGCCTTCTTTTAATTAATTTTATTTCTTTTTAAAATATTCAGCTGGTAAGGGAGTTAAAATTATTCTATTAGATTTTGAGGGGAGGTAGTTACTGAAATGGAGATCCAAACAAGAGAATACATTAAAATAATTATTACTCTTGTGGATTTGGCATGCTGGAGACAGTGAGGCCAGCAGACTGCTTCAGGTGACATTAATAAACCCAACAACACATTTGTTCTTGGCAGCACGGGCAGGGAGTAGGTGCCATGTTGCCACAGGAGGTTTAGGAGGATGACATTTTTGTTGTTGAAATCATTAACCTGGTAAAACAAATAAAAGGATTGAAACATGCTGGGAAAACTTCAGCTTAATTCTCAAAAAAAAAAAAAAAAGAAAAAAAAAAGGTGCCTCCAATAATCTCAGGCGTTAGAAGGTATCAGAAAATTAATTTTGGGGGTTTTTTTAAGTTGTGATACACTTTTGAAATGAAAAGCTTTTTATGTTTTGTATATATTTATTTTTAAATCCCCAAATATTGTGATTTCACAAAACATTTTTTAGAGGCTATTTGCTATCCTTTCAAATCTCAGAATGGAAACTGTGTCATACCATGGCAGCGACACTGGAAATGCTCCTGACAGGTTGTTGTTGATTCTTGGCTGATTTCTTGTAGGAGTGGACATGGTTTCTTTTGCATCTCAGCAATGAGAAGCCATCAGGCTTGGGCAAGAGTCAGGGAAAAAGGCAAAACTTTCAAGTTGTTGCCACTACAATTATTTTGGCTTTGGGAGTATTAAATTTCTGTATTTTGGGATGCTGCTGCTGTGTGGAAAACTGGTCTGGAGTTTCTTTTACCCATTTCTTCCATCTGTGGAGCACACTTGGATATAGTGAGCTACCTCACTGCTTTGGTGTTAATTACTTGTTAAATAATGACCTGTTTGTGGACCATAAGTCCTAAACAGAAGGAAATTATTATCATTTCTTAATAATCCTACGTGAGTTTTGCCAAGAGCGAGTACCTGGTGCTCATCTGTCAGGGAGGACAGTTCAGTTATCAAGTTAACGTCAGGCCAAGGTACAACAGCACATTCTTCCTTTTATCTCTGGAAAACAATGTCATTTCCTCAGAATCCCCCATTCTCTGTGGGGGTCATTGCTATTTTCTGTCACCCAGACAGAACCTGAGTGTGTCTTATCTGGTCATTTTTTATGAGGGTTTAACGTCTCTTTCTGAGAGATACCTCATAACAACAGGTGCTTTGTGCCAGAACTTGTGTGACGGTGTGGATGTGTCACTCTGAGAAATGTGGGCTGTAATTTCAGGAGTCAATCAAGGAGGCTGGAGCGATTATTGCCAGATGTAGTGAAATCAATGCAGAGAAGCATTTTACGTTTCATACTTTATTTAGATTGATCGCAGCGGGCTCCGCGGAATCACGCTCCGTGCCGTAGAATTGTCTTTCGCTGGAGCTTGTCAGCCAGGCAGACAAATCACTGGAAAATGTGAGGGTTTGGGAATCTCTCTTCATTTAATGATTTACACAGGAATCATTTGGGATTGTTAGCAGGGTTTCCAGCAGTCTTGCCCAGAGTTTCCTCCCCAGCCAGAGTGAAATGTAACCATCATTTTCTAGAGGCACTCTCTGAAAGATTGATTGCTGTACTCAAAGCTGTACCACTCATGAAATGAACCTCTGGATAAAGCTCACAAATTCAGGGTTTTCTCATTCTATTTTAGTAATGAAAAATACTCTTCTTTAATGTTTATAGTGGAGGTCACGGAAATGACGGATGTAATAAAGTCTATTAATAAAGAATCAAATATGTAGCAACGCTTTGACATCTATTTTTGGTTTGATCTCCATATTGTAATAAAGCACCTGCTTGGGTTATGTCAACCAATTAAAACTGAGCTTTTGTCCAACTTTGAACCCGTTTGTCAGTGACATCAAAATTCTTTTTTTCAATCAAAAGAAAGTCACATCCGTGGAAAGGTGAGTTAGAAGAATATTCTATAACCATATAAAAGTTAATCAGTATTTTAAATCCTTGACTTTCCATTTCATTCTGTACAGGTTTTTCCTTTTGCACTTCCCACAGTCCCTGACCATGCAGAGTTACTGGAAAAGGGTAGTGCTGCTCTATTAGAAGCTTGAGTTAATTGTCAAAGGATACCTAATTTAAGCATTGTCATTATCATTTTACTCTGTGCTTTATGAGTTTGCAATAGCAGGGTAAGTGAAATAGTACTGGAAAGCCAATATTTTTCCCCCTATCCAACTGTTAATAAAAAACCTCCTTAAAGTACACAGTAATCCATTGTAAATGGATTGTAAATTGTAATTGGTTATCTGAAAATCCACTACAAATGAAATTTACTTGTAGGTTTATAATATTTGTGATGTTTATTCCTCACTGTGTCACACTAATCACACTGTGTCACTAATCTGAGTGATTTTAGATTTGATAATAAATTGTTAATCCCATAGCAGACTGTATTTGATAAGACATCTCTGCCAGTATATTAAAGGGATTATTTTCCTTAAACACAAATCATTGGGATCAAAAGATGAGCTATCTTTAGAAGAAGCAAGGATTTTGAGTTTCTCAGCTGTTGATGGTGATTCCCCAGGGGAAAAATATGGGGAAACTATAGAAGATTTTTGTTTTGGTTTGGTTTTTTGTTTTTTTTTTTTTTTTTTTTCCCTATTTTAATCACATAGCTGTCAGTTCAGGCTAAAATTGCCCCTGCTCTGTTTGGTGGAAATAATTTATCAATTTTCACATTCTTGTGTTTACAGTTTTTGAATCTACTTTATAATCAACAATAAGCTGAATCTACGTTTGATTAAAACAGAGAAGCTGCCCCTGCCATTTATGAAAAGTTCCTACCAGAAATGTAAATCTGGAAAACCTAAACACCAGCCATACAGTTTTGTCATGAACATACAAAACATATGTGAGTTTTTAAGGTATAGTAGGCTACAGGAATCAATTTTTCTTGTGAGAACACTTCTTTGTAGGGAAATTTGGTGCAGCTTTGTAACATTTGAGACGAGTTGTCATGGAAATGCAAAGCTCAGTGATGTTTTTCAATAGTGCTGATTGGTTGGGAGAAAATATTTTGACACCATGTTATTTTCGACTTGAAAACTTGGTTAAAAAACATCTTAACATTGTTGTGTAAAGTCAAGAGCAAAGGAGAGGCAGTCTAACGCAGCTGTCATGATAATATATTACCTTACTATGAGTTTTAAAATGGATTATTGTTGCTATGGCATCAGATAACAGGAAAAGCCACCATGACTGCTGGAGTTGTTCAGCAAAACAACAGCACTTGCTTATTTTGATGGAAGAACTGTTTTACATATGCCCCACTTTTCATATCCAGCATTCCACGTTGTGTTGATCCTCCCTGCACCGTGTTAGAATAAAGGTGATGGAAAGGGATTATTCCAATTTAGGTTTTTTTAGTCCAACAATTTCTAACGTGATCTGTCACATTATTTTACTCCTGTAAAGAGTAAGAATGATTAAATAACTGAATTTCAGCTCTTTCCTGTCAAAATGCAGTGAGGCTGTGTAATGTGTTTGGCCTGATGTGTGTCTACTTAGAATATCCTGAGCTGGAAGGGACCCACAAGGATCATCAAAGTCCAGCTCCTGGCCTGAAGGTCTTCACAGCTCTTCCCCAGTTTTGTCCCCCAGCATTTTACAGCTGATGTAAATGACTGGAATCCCACTGACCCAATAAAATCACTTTGGATTAAAGTAGGTAGAAAGTGTGCTGAGATTCATAGAGTTTGAAATTTGACTGTGGCCTGTAGAAGCCCAGGCATTTATTTCATGGGGTGAGTTTTTTTGTTTTGGCTTGGTGTTTTTGTTTGTTTGCTTGTTTGTTTGTTTGTTGTTTTGGTTTGGTTTGGTTTGATTTTGTTTTGGTCTTTTGTGGTTTTTTGGTTTTTTTGTGTCTGTGTGGGGTTTTGTTTGTTTGTTTGGGGTTTTTTGTTTGTTTTTTTTTTTCTTTTTTGCAAATGCAGTATAAACATCTGGAAATTAGTAGGAGCTAAAACTCCATATCGTCTGCAGAGAAGGGAGGTAGAACATTTCCCATTCTGACCCTGCAGGCTTTAATTATCAGGCTAAAAGAAGTAATACACAAATTATTAGCCATGAGATGAGTTGTATTTGATGTTGAGATTTTGATGTAGTAATTTGGGAATATGGCATTTATACAGTGAATTATTTGGTGGTGTTCCTGTGCTCCAGGTGGGAGGGCTGCAGGACAGCCAGAGGAGGATTGGGATGATGTTTTTTGGCAGAGCTTAGACAGGAGGTGAGTTGTGTGGTTGCCACAGGCTCAGGGGTGGCCCCTGAAGAGAGCTGGCATTCTAGACAAGAATATACAGAATATCTCATCTATAGTTTATGCAAGAATGACAAAAGTAAACCCAGTTCTCAAAGTCCTGTCCCTCTCAGTTAAAAAGAAAGGTGTCACACCTCCACATGTAGTGGAATCTGCTTCCATGTGTGGAAGGGGCCCCTTTGTGGCCTGTTTTCCAGGAATGTCATTCCAAGAGGTTTCAGGCCTTCTCTGGATCCCTTGGAAGATGAAGCACAGGGCAGATTGTATTAGCCTAAAAACTTGTAGTTCAAGGAAATATATCTTTAGGTGCAAAGGCCTTAATTCAAAATTGTGTTGGCTGTGGGAGAAAAGAGAAGAGGAAATATTTGATACAAGTTGGTATTTTCACAATATCCTGGTTATCCACAAGAATTCCTTCACCCTTTCAGTTGTGATTTCCCACGCAGAGGAGGAAAGAGCAGTGTTTGCAAGGTGCACCACTGTTTGTAAGAACAGAGATCCTTCACCTCTCCTGGCTGCAGAAGCCCAGCTGAAGGTGGCTGAGGTTGCCTGATCTGGTGTGCAAATGATTATTAACACTCCAACCTGAATCCCCCTCCTCCCCTTCACCTGTGGCATATTATTAATGTCCTGTCTTGTAATGTAAAATACTGCCAGGTTGGGAACCTCTGTTCCTTCAGATCAGTTCTTTTGAGGTTTTCTTCTGATCTTTGTGTGATTTCTGTCATGCTGTGATGTAGAATTATGGGACTAACAACTTTGAAACTAAGCTTTTGGCTTATTCTTAAATTTGTGCAATGAAGAAGCAGAAAAAATGCAGAAAGTTAAATAAAAGGTCAAAGTAGATCCTACTCCAAGCTTAATAATGTATTTTTTATTATTATACAGAATTCTTATGGACTAAAGTTAAAAAAAAATAGTGCTGAGCTGGGTTAGAAATATCAGGAAAGTTATCTAGGAATGAATAAAAAGAAATCTTTGATCATTTTGGCTAGCAAAATTTCAGCTTGCGCTTTAGTACATCTGGACTTCAATTCATCCCTCATACGAGCAGCTGGAAATAGATTTCATTTTAGGGTTGTCTACCAGCTCACATCAAGAGTTTGTCTCATGAGTAAACTTCAAGCATTATAAAAGATTGTATATAATAGATTGCAGTGTCTGCAAGGGACACAAGACTTCAGCCTCAGTGAATTTAGTAGTTGTAATGAATATATGTATAAAAAACACAGTAAGGAAGAGTAAAGTATTCCAGAAACACAGGAGAAACTTACACAGCAGCAGGCCAGATAAAAATTAGCAGCTCAGGCTTCACCAGCAAGTGCTGTTGTCTCATCTCTGTCCTCCCAGGTTGTCCTTCTTGTTATTTGTTTTTCACGTGTAGAATGTTTGACGGGACAAGGAAGTAGTAAATATCCCTTTTATTTATGTACTGAAAGATAATAAAAAAGAAATTTAATGAAAATGTCATGTTTTCTAATCTTTGAAAGGGTCCAAGCTTCACTGGGTGGGGAGGCCCTGGTACAGGTGCCCAGAGCAGCTGTGGCTGTCCCAGATCCCTGGCAGTGCCCAAGGCCAGGTTGGATGGGGTTTGGAGCAGCCTGGGACAGTGGAAGGTGTCCCTGCCCATGACAGGAGGTGGGATGGGATAAATTTTAAAGTCCCTTCCAACCCATTCTGTGATTCTATTAATGAAACCAACACATCTCTTTATGATTTTAATAGTCAAAAACATTTAGTAAGTCTTTTTTATTTTTCTCTTACAGCATAAGAACCTTACAGCATTTTGTAAGGCAATTAATTGAAATAATTCCTTAAAGAATTTTTGCCCTGACTATTGTGGTTAGAATACTAATATTAGTTTACAAATTTTTAGCAGTTTAATGTGGACTTGTTCCAGCTGTTAATCACACCTTACCTATAAAATGTGTTAGCAAAATGCAATCTGCTACAGTATCAAGATTTTCTGTGTCTCCTAATTCAGATCATTAAAGAAAAAGGAAAAAAACTCAAAACATCCAGTTGATGCAATAAAGGTTGAATGAGTACTAAAGAAGCAGTTTGCCTCTGGTGAGACTTATGAGGCTTGACAGGAGGTTTGATGAGTCAGTAAATGGTTGAAATTCTGGAGGTGATGTGCTGTGTGGGGAGGGGGAAGGAAGCCTCAGGGAGTGCAGACAGTGACGTTGGTATCCTGAGCTGGGGGTTCTGCTCATGGAGCAGCACTCCTGGGAAATGGGAAAACGCTGGATTGTTCTTCTTGGAGGAGCAGAAAATACATCTAAATGCATCTAAAACATCTGCACTGCCTTCAGTGCAAACATCTGGAGAACATCTCTCTCACAGGAACTTCAGTAATCTCTGTAATGCTTGACTTTATACCTTTTTGGCTCTGTTTTGTTTGTTCCTCCTTATCTTTACCATGGGGTTCGTTTTTTGTTGTTGTTGGATTTTTGTTGTATTTTTTTTCCTCTTGAAGTTTGCAATCTGCTCCGAATTAAAGAATTCCTTGGAAATAGGAAATACTGAACCATACCAAGGAGCTTGCTCCTATAAACATCCTTGTGAGAAAAGTAAATTGAGAGTTTGCAGGAAACACACTTTCAATTAAAACTTCTCTGACATTTTTAGAAGATGTGAAAAAAAGAAATTAAGTTACCCTTGTTAATGTTAGGGCTTAAAAATATTGCTTAATATTGTGCATGGTTCTAAAATGAACTTTGGTATAGTTCAGAAAATAACAAAGAGAAAGGATGAAGAGGCAAGGATGAAGTGACATGCTGCTCAGAAGTAGTGGTGCAGACCCACATTTCTGTAACTGCAATTAAATTCAGGTTTTGGTGTTCACAGGAAGCAGCTCACTAAACTAAAAATAGAAAAAAAATGTTTTTAAGAAGTGTTATGAAATAAATTAACACTCTGGTAAATGGAAAAAATTCTTGTGTAAATATGCTTTCTTTTATGAATGTCAAGATATCTCAGTTATCTCCCCTTTTAATTGTCAAATTTAGGCCAATATTATCTGGTAAAACCCATGTTTGACAGTTGGGACTGGTTCTTTATGGGACTGGTTCTGATTATTCTATATTATCCATTAATTAAAGGAGTGAGAACTTTCCCCATTAAAGTTTTCACCTGGTTGAGGAGGGGAGGATTAATCTCCTACAAGCTGCTGCAAAGACTTCAGCACTGAGAATTGAAAGCACAGAAAATTTGTTAAGTTTAGCTCAAGTTAAAGAATGTACACATTTTTCAAAGTTTCATCCTGCAGAGTCTCAGCTGCCAGTCTTGACAGTCCCAGGTGTTATTATGGCAAACTGCAAAGATATAAGTAATTTTTTTTTGCTCCTCTGCATTTGACTAATTCCCTCTCTCTCTATTTTTTGTGATTAAGGCTCAGCAATTAAAATTTACAGCCATGGTTTTCAGTGAGGTTTCCTATTCCCATGAACTAAGAAGAAAAAAAAAAAAAAAAGTGAAATTCTCATCATAAAAATGAGCAATAACAGCATAATTAGTGCTTGGTACCATAATTGCAAGGCATATTAGAAGTGCACTTGATGGCATTGCATTATTACTTTGTACACATAAAAGCTGGAAGACCAAGCCAATAAGCTTAAATAATGGTTCTGCTGCAGCTTCTCAAGCTTCAGCCTGTGTCAGGCAGGTGCTTGGGGTTGTTTTTAGCACGTACTGATGATGTCCCTGAGCTCGTGTGCAGAGCTTGAAGGTGCAGTTCATCAGCTTGGCTTCACACTCCTTTCTCCTCTGTTTTTTGTGACCAGAGTTAATGTGGTTTTATCCCCTTGGGAATGTGTTTTCTGTGTGCTTTGTTTCAATTCCTGTGAGGAATATTACAGCATTTGGAGTGCTGGAAGTCCCATCATTTAATCTGGACACCACATCAAATGTGCAAATGGTCTCAGGCTGAGGATAGAGGAATATATGGAGGGAGGCCCCCATTGCATTTAAAAAAAATAAAAATTAGCCGTTTATAATCTTGCACAGCATGAGCAGTCCAAGGTAGAGACTTTTATTTCTCAAATTCAAATCTTATTTAGGTACAGATAAAAATGAATACTGGCCCCAGGGGAGAATGAGGTATTTGGGTGATAAAAATGGACAAATGTAATCATCAGGTGTTTTAGCAGTGCTGAGAAGTTTACAGTTGTTTTGTGTAGTTGCTCTTTCTTTTAGTGAGATTCTAAAAGTTAGGAAAAAAAATACATAAAAGAGACACATCTCTCATAAAGCTTTTTACCATTTTTATGTTATTTCCTATCGACATAAGAATGTGTTTGGTTTTTCAAAAGCAGTGACCTAAAGTGAAAGGCGGAGTGCTGTGGCCTGTCCCTTTGGCCTCTCACATTGACCATTCTATCTCCAGGGCTCAGCAAAGGGAGCTAAAATTGAAATTATCTGTCCAAGGAGACAAAAATAATAAAAAAAATCTTGGAGGGTTTAGAGTTTTTTTGTCATTGACTTTTTTATATCTGTATATTTTTGTCCTGGAATCATTTTAGCATTCTATTTTCTATAGGTTACAAAATTTTCCTTTCCTTGGGAAAGGCTGAAGCAAGAACAACTAACATTCCAGTGATCAGAGCACACATTTGGATGTCACTCATTTGTCATCACCCCTAAGTCCTCAGTAGAAATCAAGATCTATAAAAAGCCCCACCAATTTTTCCTCTCTGTTCCAGAAGACCCTTCTAACTTAAAATGTCTTTGTATTTCTGAATCTTTTGGGCCAATATATCCAATTAAAACCTACTGGGAAATTTTTGCTCCTGGCAATATTTATGATTGTGGGTATTTAAACACTGATATCTGTATGTTTGGAGCATTAATGAACAGCTCTCAAATTCAATCTACATGGAGAAGTAATTATATGGGTCACTGATTAGGGAGTCTCCCTGGCAAAGTTGGAAATTGTCTTGAAAAAGGTGATTTAATCACCAAGCCTTTGCAGTCAACACAATGCCCTTATAAATAGTGTTCAGGAGTGGTGAGAGCTCACGCCTGAGCAAATTGAAATCTCAGCTGCCTTATCCAAGATGATTAGACTTGACAAAATCAGTCACCCAGGGATATTTTAGAGTACTGCCATGGTGGGATTTAAGGGAAGGTTCTTCTGCTGTAGATGATTTGTGAGCTGATGAGAGTCAGAAAATTATGTTCTCGGTAGTTGGAATGTGAAATGTCGGTTTAAAATAGGAATTATGAGACTGTGGGCTGACAACAGCACAATAATTACAGCTACCTCACCTCTGCTGCAGTCCTGGGAGTCGTGGTGGGTAGCTGAAGGCTGAAGCTGCTTCTGGAAGCTCCAGCAGTTATCTTAGTGACAATATTCCCTGTCCCTACCTCTCTCATGCCCCAAGTGGAAGATTTCCAGAATTCCTTTTGAATTAGCTGCATCTTTTACCATGTATGACTAACTCATACTTTTGGAGCACAGTCACCCCACTCTGATTTTATCCTGTTGAGACGCCTAAAAGAGTGTCTAGGAACAGACAGTGTGACTCTTACCACTGCTTACTTCTGAAATTTTGTTTTAAATTTTCAGTCATCTGCAGTGTTGGTGATGAACCTTGACTCCACAAACACCATAAAACACCCAAAAAACTTGCAGGACACTTACACCCCAAGCACGGAGATGGCAAGGAGTGCTCTGGGAGCAGCTTATAGCAAAATGTGGCAATGCTTTAAGCAGCCTGACACCCCCTGGAGCTGAGCCCTGCTGGACTGCAATCCCCTGACACTGTTGGGATCCCCATCCCTGCTAAAACATCCTTTTACAGAGGGCTCAATCCACTGAGCAACCCCTGATGCTGATACACCTCTTCCAGCAGAGAATGGAACAAGGCTGGGACATCTCCTGAATTATGTATCTCTCATGGATGAGTCACACTGTGCTCTGGAACTGTGCAGATGGCTGCCAGATCCCTCACTGGAAAAACGGGACATTCTGCATTGCTTTGCTTCCTGGAGAGTAAAACAAAGCATAACTAGAGTGGCAGGCAAGCCTGGAGTACTGTAAAATTTATTCTGCTCTGATGCAGTATATTTAGTTCATCTCTGCATTAAGGAGAGAAGTTATAAGGGAAAAATTCCGCCTGCCTTAAGCCATTTCATTCTGGCAGATTAGGAAAAAAGGCTTTAGTGGATCTTGATTCAAGCCTAGCAATCCTCAACCAAGAATTCTCTTCTGATTCCCAGATGCAAAGATATATAAAATTGGTTGTGGTGGTGCAAGTGATACAAGCAGCTTTATTGTGCTGATGACAGCTCACAGATTGCACACAAAGCCCCAACACACTCCAATGTATATGCAATTAAATGGAATGTAAAATCCAAATTGATTTGTGCCTCCTTTCCTTATCACAGCAGTCCATCAGAACACAGTAAATGCATTGGAATAATGGAAAATCCACTTGCTCTTTTCTGTGCCATCTCTTTCAGATAGTGTCTGTGAAATTCCTGAGGAATGTTTTTACAGTGCAGCTGTTTGCTTGGCTTCATGCAAGCAATTTGCAGAGCTCTTTTCAGATATCCACCCTCTCAACAGAACCTTTCTGGAAGTGGAGCTAAAAGGAAGAATGTAAGAAATACTTTTTAATCTAAGAGTTTAGAATGTTCTTCATGTTAAGTCTGCAGAAAGTCGATGAGTCTTTTCAATCTTTTGGTTTTTTACACCTTTTCCTTCCCTAAAATGTTTTCAGTTCTCACAGAACAGTGACATCCAGAGGCAGGTTGATGATCACATGTCTGAATTTAGTTAATAATGATATTTTCTCTACTTTATGTACTTGTAGTATATTTTATAGAAGGAGATAAATAATCACAGAAAAATTAACCGCACTTAAGCACACAGAAATTTATTTCAGATGTTTCTGTTAGAGTGCATCAGATTCAGAGACATTCAGGGCACCCATAAATCCAGAGAAATGAAGAAAAATGTGGATGCTTTATAGTCAAGTTACTAGAATCTCAAGGAATCCAATATTAGTGACTTTTCAGACAGGACAAGGAGGTTGTGCAGCTCTGCTGTGGTCAGTAGTTAGTTGTGCTGTCTGCCAGGGATGATAGCAGGTAGTCATTCTTGGTCTGGTGAGCCATGAAAGCAGCAGCCCTCAGGAAGAAGGGAAAGGAAACTGCTTCAGAAGCTCGCTGAAATGCTGGTGAGTCAATAGAATTGAAACCTGCCCCATTTCCCTCAGCACAAAGGAAGCCTTCTGTGCACAGAGTATGGATTACCACGTCTTGCTGGCTGTGGATTTATAGGTACAGCAGACAGAGACAAGTCTCTCTGGCTCCATGATCCTTTACTGAGACATCTCTGTGATCCAAATCCTCACCTGCTCCCTCCTTCCCGTGTTACCCTACCTCTGTCTCCATGCTGTGTCTGTTTCCACATCAATATCCACAGCAGGGACAGTTTGTGCATGAAGATGAGCAGATTGCTGTATTTTGGGTGAAACACTGCCTCTGTTTCCCTTTCTTACTGGGACATCCACAGTTTCTTGCTTAGAATTTGCCCAGGAGATCTGCTGAGTCAACACTGGGAAGGTGTTCTGAGTGTTGACTGCTTCTCCCAGGAGACCAGCTCATCACAGTTGATGGGATGGTGGTTTTTTTTTTTGGAGGCTGGATTTAGAGCAGGTCCATCTGTTTATGACAGCCTGTCCATCGTGCTGCAGCATCTGCTATGAAAAAAAAATTGTAGTGGTTTGGCTTAAAACAAACAGAAGTACGAAAACTCTCGACAACAAAAAGTTATTTGATGGGAGAGTGTCAGAAGTAATTATACTGAGTGAAAGCTAAAAAATCACAACCAAACAAATAAACTTGTAGAACTAATGTGGCTATTAGAATTAATGTGTTTATGCCCAGATGAACAGCTGTCCAAAGAATTCAGTTAGATTTATGAACAGCGCATGAATTTAGTGACAGCTGGTAATCCTGTTAAGCATAGCAAACCTACAGGCAAAGGATACCACAACAAGAGGTTTTTTTGGGGGAAGATGAAGCAAAGCCCAGATTTTTGCAGGAAAGGTGCACGTGCAGGTGTTCCTGTGCCCATGTGCCCAGGCAGGGATGAGGGGAGAGGCTGAGCCAGAGCACACTTGGCAGGGGTGATCTC
This sequence comes from Acrocephalus scirpaceus scirpaceus, assembly GCA_910950805.1. Taxonomy (NCBI): domain Eukaryota; kingdom Metazoa; phylum Chordata; class Aves; order Passeriformes; family Sylviidae; genus Acrocephalus; species Acrocephalus scirpaceus. Next base: position 79,814,584 of record OU383776.1, on the reverse strand, counting down.
AAAGTAACCAAAGTGCTCTCAGAGCAGGAGGAAGACTGAGGTAGGTAAGACACGAGGCAGGAAACTTTTCCTAATGAATGAACAAAAAGTAGACAAGGAGTGGGATGGTCTGCAGGAGTTGTTCGCCTCCAGCAAGCTCCAGGCGTATTTAAGGCACTTAAGGCCACATTGACTCAGAAAATAACATTACTTTGTTATATGGTCTTATGAACTAACTTGGCTTCTTGCAAAACTTCCATAGCTTTTGATCTTCTTTTTTTCTTCTTCTCATGTACTTCTGCTAAAGCAGAAAAAGGGGCAGAATTGAAATGCATAAGTGCATGGCTTTTATGTGAATTGCATCTCTAATGACTTCCCTTTGTACTTGCATAAATTTAAGCTACTCTGACCAAGTTGTTTTTATTAAATCCAGCCCTCTGAGCCTTTATAATGCTTGGAGTGAGTTCAGGAGGACTAACTTTCCAAATGTAAATGCAGTGGGAGGTTAACACTTCCAGTGGAATAATTTAAGGCGTGCATGAATTTACTGTTGCACCATTTTTTCCATGGACTCCTCACTGGTCTGTTCCCTGGAAGATGTACAACAAAAGGAGGATCACATTTACATGGCTGCGTGTTTAAATTGGATAGAGAGAAACTGAGCTTCAGGGCTACCAAAAAAACCAAACCAAACCAAACCAGAAAACAAAACAAAACCAAACAGAACAAAACAGTAAAAATACAGATCAATGTATTAATCCTCTAATAGGGAAAATGAAGACATAGTTTGACCACAGATTTAAATCATCTGATAAACTGATCGAGAAGAGACTTTCTGTCAGATGTTATTGAAGTTAGAAGTGGTGTCAGCACAGCACAGAGGACTGTTGTAATATCAGCAACCATGGTGTTTAGCAGGGTTGCTAGGTACTGAAAGATAACAGAAGTCACTGAATTTATTCACAAGCCTCTTGTTTCTGGGGTTTTTTAAAACCTATATTTCTAAATAAATTAAATCTCCATCAGTGACCTGACATGGTATTAAATTTACAGGTGCATTTCTACTTATATCTGAGTATGTCACTCCAAATAATTTCTTCTCTGGCTTATCAGTTGCTGATAAGTCATCAGGAATAAGAGAATTCCACGCTGTTTTTATTCTGTTACCTGGTTGGAGGTAACAGCTTCTGTGTCACATCCCAGAAACAAGATGTGTTTGTGTTTTCTCAGTGGCTTTCCATCATTCCTTCTTTGGTCTTTTGCTTTTTCATGACAAAAAGGTGAATAAATATACGTGGTTTTGAAATGGGAAGGTGATGATTTGAGAAGATGAGGCCTTATGGTATTTCAACATGTAGAGTTCTTTTAATTAAAGCAAAACCCATCTGATGGGAAAAAGAAAGACTTAATTTTCTCTCTCCAGCAAGTGTATGGAACTCGGGCTGTGTGTTTTTGTGGAATATCTGCTGGTGAATCAAAGGCCTGAGCACACATAAGGGCTGGTTCTCACTTTGTGTCAAGGTGTTGGTGTTTGACATTTCTTGGCTGCTGTGGCCTTGCTGTGATTCATCTCAACATGTTAACATAACAGAACATGACTGATGTAACAGCCTGTGACATATCCAAACAACACCAGCAGAGGCCAAGGAATTCCATTTTTAATGCTGCTGCAAACAGGCTATTAATTTTTTTTAAAGTTTCTTTTCCCTTTCAGGCTTCCCAAATTTTTTGTCATTTTGATCCGAATCCAAGTTAACTTCTGAGATGTTATGAGCAGAATCTCTATTTGAAAAGTCAGAAAGTCCAGAGAGAAAGCCCTGAAACAAAATGAAAAGCTGAATGTGGAACATTTATAATGAACAAAACAGAAAGAAAACCTCGAATATTTAAATTATGGGGTTTTCAAAAACATGTGGTTTGCATATAAACAGTTTAGAAGTTTGATTAAACATAAACCTGAAGTTAGGGTCTGCTTTCAGGCCTTTTGTTCACCATAAACTTGTGAAAACATCATATTTGTCAGTATTTTCGATCTAGTTGATAGGGCTTCACATTGAGGCAGAATTTCACTCTACTCAGATTTTATCACTGGCATGCATGGCTGGCACTGAAAATGCCATCACCATCAGGTTGGTTTGGTTGCTCCTGAGTTTCTTAAGCTTTCCTAAACTTTCCAGCCATTTATCCAACAATGACTCCCCCTTGTAAAAAGAAGGGTTTGGGAGAAGGATTGCAGTTACAGATGGATAGCTTAGACCCCCATCAGAACTCATTGATTTTAAACTCTTTTTGAGCTCTAAAGTTTGCCTTGTTATCTCCTTTAAAGTGCATTTTACATAGCTTTGTTTGGCTTCTCCTTTCTTCAGTTGGATGCAATCATAAAATTGGTCTTTTGGATATATTAAGAGAAGCAATGTCAGATTTTAGGTACATCCCTACTTTGGAGAGTCGTGTCTCCCCTGGGAGGGGATCCCAACCCTCTGGGTCACAGGTAAAGCTTGAGCAAGGTCTGGATGTCAGGCTGGAGAACCTGAGCAGTAGTGACCACTCCAGTCAAAAATAGCCAGGAGATCATGAAATCAGAGGAATACTTTAAAACTGCAGCCATCTTTCCTGCAGGATTTTGACCCAAAGGCTGAGCAGCCAAAGAGAGAATTTTTTTTCTATAGTTAAGAGAAAAGAGGTGAAAATGCCAAGAAATGTGTGGGGTCCATTGGGTTCAAAGAGGAAACCCTGTGCTCCTTTTTTTCTGGTCTCTGTGTACTTTCTCTAGAACTAGGAGTACTCCTTGGAACATTTGCTCAGGATTTTTTCAGCAGTGTCATAGAAAACTGTGAGTTTGAGAAAACTTTTTATTAAGAAGAGTTTGAATGTTTCTTTCTTCACCATCATTGGGAAAAAAAAACCCCAAAGCTTTTGTTATTCTAATGTGATTTTTTCTATTGGTGGTTACTCCAGAAATAGAACAAGTACTATCCTGGAGATCAGACTTTTTTTTTTTTCTGCCTCAGAAATACTGTATCTTAGAATTGTAGCACATAAAATAGCAATCAGTGACTATTGTGCTTTGTTTATTTATTTATAGCTCTGATGAACATAATCAAACCAGAAAAACAGAAGCACAGTAGAAGGAAGAGCTGAAAAAATGAAATGTGAACAGGAAAGGGAAAGCAACCATTAGAGAGCAGAGAGATGACTCTGCTCATCTGACTGACACTTGGTTACAGGATGTGTTACAGAATATTCTGGGGCATATTAACCCCAAATCAGCACAATTATCAACAATTTGATTATTGAAGAGTGGTCAATTTAAATGATATGGAGCCGTGTCACCCCTTCAATAGAAATTTCTACCTAATGCCTTGATTTTGCCAATAGAAACATTTTTTTCACATAGGTTTTCAAATATTGGCATCTAGTTTTGTTTGGTGGTTTGTTTCCTTATTTGTGTGTGATTCTGAAGTTTTGATAGTTCGTTTTTCAGATTAAACTGCAAATAAAGTGATCATGGGGTGAGGGGATTTTCTTGGATTGCAAGTAATAAAGGGAATAGATTCTTTCATTCAGCAGAATTTGAATATCTGAGGTACCTTCTCTGCAGCTGTCCTCTACCAAAGACCTGGTGTATATTATATAGGAAGAGTTATATAAGATATATAATTTATAGGAAATATTTTTTGAGGAGGAAAGAAAAACTAGAAAACTTCTGCTGAATTGTTTGTAAATTCTGTCTAAACTTAGCTTTATTATGTTTTAATGACAAGATAAACATGCATGATAGGACCTGGAATCTCCTGACCATCAAGTAAATTCTAATTTTTCTTTTTCTTTTTTTTTTTTTTTTTTTTTTTTTTTTTAATTTCTTCCCTCCACCATCCACCTTGGAAATTCATTCCAGAAAAAGATGCTCATTCCCTTTCATGGCTGGGAGTTTTTGTCCAGTCTCCAGCAAGTTCCTATAAATATGCCAGTTCCTCTTCTACTGGAAATTGCTTGGAGATTCATTTATTTATATGAACTTACCTTTGCCAACCAGTCAGCAGTAACGAGTTCCATGATGTGAATATCAGCATTCACATCTCAGTGTTCACAAAAGACACAAATAATAGAGGATCACTGAACAGTAATTGCAGTCTTACATCCATAATGTACTTTACTTACAACTGAATTATTAAGATGCCTGACTTGAGCCCCCAAATGTAAGTACTTCTCTCTTACCTATTGTCATCCATTCAGCAGCTGCTGCTTCATCTGAAGTGGAGGGTTTTGATAACCCATCACTCTTCCATCATGTGCAGTTTAAAAGAGAACCTCTGTTTTGAAACAGAGAGAAGAAATAACCATCTTTGGAGTGCTAATCAGCTGCAGCTGATAGAGCCTGTGCTCATTTCTGAGGAGCAGAGAAGGTGACAGTCACATTAGTTCTTGCAGAAATAAAAGAAAAGTTGGGAAGGCAGTATGGGAGTTTATCTTGTCCTCCCCCGCCTCACATTAGCATTAGTTGCTGTCAGAGTCTTGTGGAGTTCTGGGATAGAACTCCTGCTGGGATAGAATCTCCTACCAAGAGATTTTCAGCCCCTGAATTCATAACATACCACGTTCTTGTTAGCAGATATTTTCAAAAGCATTATTTTTTGAGAGATTTTATTACAGGTTTGAGATAAATATATTGTCTTTAAAATAATACTATCAAGCACAAATCAAAAAAATATAGTGTGATTTGAATATTCTTTGTTTTGTTCAAACATTGGTGATGGGTGAGTGTTAGAAAATCACTCCATTTTGTAGGGTGTGACAAATTTCTGCTATTTTAAGCAGAATATGTACCCTGTGTGGGGCATGGCATGTTTGCTGTACAATTTTAATAAATCAGGGTCCTGTTGAATTTTTGCACCTAATTTAATTTTACAGTTTTGTTTTGCTTTTTCTTATTTTTCAAGTGATGGCATAGGAAAACACAAGATCTAAATTAGATTGACATCTACCTAATATAATTTATTGTGTTTTCACAGCTACTGAGTTTGCCTGGGAAATATCTGCAAATAATCTATGTCAACATGTACACGTGTGTCCCCAGTTCCATGCACTGTCCTCATTTACCTGAAAACGTTGAGGGAAAAGAGATCTGCAGGCTCTCAGGGGTGCACACTCATATGCAGAATATTGAGGGCCAAGAGCATTTTCCAATACCTCCAATATAAACCCCATTGTTTTCCCATAGTTCCTGTTTTATCTCCAGTGCAAATATTAGGAGATCTGCATAAATCTTGTAGTATTTTAAATACTTCAGTGTGTAAAGATTTGGTTTTTAATGATCATGAACAGTGGAACAAACCCTTCTTACCAGGGATGTCAGCACGTGCCTTTCTCCTACACCTGGTCCTGGAGAGTAGGACCCAGGTGGCAGAGGAAGGATTTATCTGCAAAGTTTTTATCCATGAAGTTCCATGACCTGATGATATTGGTATCCAGTTCAATTGTTGTAATTAATGGTGTGTAAGTTTCTACTCTTATTCCCATACTGGTCTACTAATTTTTTTCCAGGCACATCTCTGCAGCACCTCCTTGATTTTTAAGAAAGCAGAATTTGCATTTCACTCAGAGATTTTTTTTTTTTTTTTAAAGCTAGATTTCTACTTTTCTCTGTCATTGCCAGAGAATCGTTAGCAAATGCTGCAAGATTTATAGTCTTGGAAATGTCTACAGTAGATCATAGTCCTTAACTACTGAGGATGATGCAGGGAAAAGAGAATGTGTGTTTAGACAAGATGAATTGTGTTTGTCTTTCCACTTATATTGAAATATTTATGTGCATTCTTGTAACATTACGTTAGAGAATTTGCATGTTACCCATGTGTCACATCAGATTAAAGATGACTTGACCTTAAACACAGAAGTGTGAATAGCAGTAGGAGTACTTTATGTGTAATATGTTCTACTCACAAAACCAATTATCTTTTAGAGTTCTTTTTTTCCTCTGGAAGATTTTATTTCCTAATTGCATTCCTGTGATCACCTTTGTACATTACCATATTTCACTGCAGTACACAGATATAAAGTATAAATTAATTTCTTTGCTAGAGCAGCTGTGGAATCAGCCTTATCCAGTATTCCATTTGGTGATAGTAACCAGGAGCAGAGATTTTAAAGAAAACTGCAATAAATTTTTGAAGTGAATAATAATTTCATTAATTACTCAGAAGGTAAATTTCTCCTCAAATGCATTTCTGATTGATGGTGTCCTGTATAATCATAGACTTCATTTGCAGATACTCTACTGGGGGGGCACAAATACCTATTATTGTAAAATGTAGTGTTATTGCAACTCCAGGTATTTTTAGGTTTGGTTGTTGCCCTGTACTGTGCTTTTTAGTGTTGCTGGGTTCTCACAATCAGTGCTTAATTTTATACAATATAAACCAAAGAACCCTTCCCACATTAAAAATATATTTCTTTATAAAAAAAATTGCCTCAGCAATTTGTCCAGACAGGTAATTCAGATGCACGAGGCAATGAACAAAAGGTGATTAAGGTGTGTAGGCAGTAGAACTATAGAAAAGAGACATGCTGAAAATCCAAGATCTTACAGGCTTTGAGAAATTTGCGAAAATCTGTGGTTTATTTAATTTGGATATTCATGAATGTCTGCTGGAGAGCAGGGCCTGGCATCAGAGCCACCACAAACCCTGAGTGGAGCTACTCTCAGTTCCCAGCTCTTCCAGAAACTCCAATTATTTTGCTCTGCCCACAGAAGTGAAGTCAATCCCAGAAGAGTCAGGAGAAGGGCAGCAAAGGCAACCAGCAGCCCTGCCCAGTGTGCAGAGCTAAAACAATCTGGATGGAGCATGATAGAGAAAATAACAGCAGTAAAATCCCCTCCACCACCTTCATTATGACTTCATTGTGCCCTGAATACAATCCAAGCTGAGCCCACTGATCAGGGATTCCTGCTAATGGAAAAGAGGCTAAAAATGTCATGCCTTGTCCCCTTGGTTTTTTTTGTGGACTGAGACATTTTGAAAAAAGAAAGCTCAAGTATTTCCCACTTTTCCCATCTGTATTTATTTATTCATTAATCAGAGCTACCACTGATTGTGCTGCATCTCAGCCACTCGTTCCCCAGGTCACTGCGTGTCTCACACAGCTCTGAAGTAGCAACACTCATTTATCTCAAAGTGCTATAACTGATATTTAAAGGTCAATATTGGCTCAAATCATCTGTGGGTTTGAGTGCTCAAAAACAACAGCAGCAATGCATCCACTCACAGAGGAAATCTCTGGTCAGCTACTTTAATTCTAAACAATTGTACTTATCAAAAGTGAAGACATGACTTTTGGGAGCTGATATTTCCCTTTCTCTATGGGCAGGAGGCATTGCCTTATGAGAAACATTTGTGATCTGGTATTTCTTTGTGAAAAATGTGAATTATTTTTGTCAGAAAACTTTCTTATTTTCAATTACAACAAACATGGCAAAAGGTTCTACTATTTGTCTAGATAGATGTTATTAATGTCAAGCACTTAGGAGGAGAAAAAAAAATACCAGAATGCTCAGTAAAATATTCTTCAATTTTAAAAGAAAATATTGGTTTAGAATGTAATTGGAAAGATTGTCAAGAGGCAGAATAATTTGAATAAATAGACATTATTGCACATAGATTCAAAGGATGGTTTCAACCTTAAAGAACATCACGTTCTAACTCCACTAGACCAGATGACTCAACATCATAAGCTACAGCAAAACTTTCTTGACTCTATTCAGTGTAGGCATATGGAAAAACAGGATTTTCCCTGTCCTAGCCATCTTGATTTTAAGGTATAAACTTCTCCTTTTGATTATTTCTGTATTTATTCCTGCACATTGGATGCTTCTGTGTATGGAGCTGTGCACCTACACTTTAAGTTTCATCCTGCTAGTGCAGTTTCAAAAAGACAAACTTAAGTTCTATCATCATTACCTCTTTTAATCATAGCAAAATGATTTGGTTTGCAGGTGGAGACATGAGATTTGTAGTGTAACTTTAAATTCCTAAAGCAACTCTCTGTGGAGGAGCCAAGAGAGGAGGGAAAACAAAACAAAACAAAACAAAACAAAAAACAGGTAGAGAAAAGAATAGAGAGCAAACAATGTGTTTGTGAGGTTATTCCCTCTTTGCAGAGCTGTGCACAGGCCAGTGAGTGCAGAAAGCCTGGAAGCTCCTGATCAACAGCTCATTAATAAAATGCTCTGAGGATCAGGTATCACCTACAGTGGCTTTTGTGCAGGAATCTCCAAGTCCACAAACCCCTCCCCACAGAGGTGGGGTTGGCTTTTTGGACTGCCACAGTGAAGTGCTGTGTGCCCAAGATCACTCAGACCTGATGTGTCAGAAACAAGGAGGCGTCTGCTCCATTTCCTGACTGCTGCAAATATTCAGCTGCTATCAAGAGAATTAATATTTTCAGAGGTTTTTTCTCTCTCTCTCTTTTTATTTTTTAATAGAGTAATGTGAGAGGATTTTTCACAAAGCCCTTTTGTCACACAATCTGTAAACCAGAATTCATCCATTTGCTCTGTAACATTTGAGTATCTTTGTGATCCCTTATGCATTCCACAGCTGAAATCAATTAGAACCTTCCACTGACTTCACCCTGTAACTTGACAGGGCTCACAACAAGAATTGTTTCATATTTTGCCTAGAAACGAAGGATTAAAGGTTTTTCAATTCCATGGCTTCCAGTAAATGCTTCAAATCTTTGAAATGTAAATTCAGTTAATTATTTTTTTTTCTTTTTTTTTCACCTTATTTATCAAAGGCATCTAGAGTCAAGCCTTCACTGTGTACGTCAAGCCAGCCCATTGTCTCATCTAGGGGGCAAAATTATCAGAGATTATGGCACATAGTGCTACTGCCCATGTGTGAGTATCTCTCACCTGAGAGCTGATCTGGCTGGCCATGAGGCACACTGGACACAGATTTTGGTCTCTACGGGGGCTGGAGCTTTTGACATTGTGCTTAACATGTCAAATATTTGAAATTAACAGTAAAGCATCCGTTTAGCTGTCAGGAATCTGTTAAATGTGTGATTCTATACCCAGATAAATGCTGTCATAGTGATTTCAGTGCTGGTCAAAGCTCTAAGTTGGGATACAAGGCTGACAACACTACAATGAAGTAAAAAAGATTCAGTTCCTGGTCTTGGGTTGACCTTTCTCATTCCTTACAGATGCATGCCTGACTCCACATGGCTTTAGGTGAAGAACTCCTCTCAGATTTAGGGATAAAGCAGTATTTGAGCAGGACAGCTGCTCAGCTGGTGTGAATTACCACAGCTCTGTGGGAGTCAGCAAACATATGAAGGATTAAGAACAGCTCACGGCCTGGCCTGGCATCATTCTAAACATCATTTCTTAACATAAGCCTTAAAAACCTTTCTCTGACATACAGCCAGGGAAAATACTAAGTAACAGCACAAGCCTGGCAAAACTTGCTGCCCATTAAGAAAATATCTTACCCTAAGGAATGAGCTTTATAAGCTTCTCCAAGCAGCTTGATAAGTAACACTGGGGAAGCTGGCTCTCAGTGTCAGGTGTGAGTGTTGAGGATACTTGCATTTTATGCATTTAGCATTTGTTTGGCAAAAGAAATGGATTTTTTTTTTCCCTGCTGAGTTTTGTTTTGGCAGGGCTGCAGACTGGTGTTGTATGAGCATTACTGAGCTGTGGTCTGAGCTCCAGAAGAGCTGCTCAGTATCTGTGAGCAAGCTGAATTCTTTAAAAGGCCTTGTGCTGGCCTGGATCTTGTCTTGCAACGTCTGGAAGCAGCAGTTCAGGACAGAACAGCAGCTTTCTGGGCATATGAGGTTCAACACTCAAGTCTAAACTCAGATTTTGCCCATTCTTTCACATTTCACAAAGCCCCAAAAGTTTGAAAGAGCTCAGTCAGACAGGAACATCTCCTGCAGATTTCATGCTTTGTGTATAAGGAACTCACTGATCCACAGAGCAAGTGCCTCTCATTTTCTCACATGCAATGAGTCAAGCTGCTTGCAAATAGCACAGTTCCTCTCCAAATGAATCCATGCCCTTGGTGCTTTTTATTTAAACCACCTTGCATATATTTGTGTCTTTCTGAAATGCCATCATGGAGACTTCTCAGCATTACAGAGATACAGAAAGGAGATGCACATTGCAACAGCCAAGCATTATTTGTTGTTTGGACAGGTTTAGTGCATGATCAAATAAAATTTTGGTGCTTCTGCTAAGAGTTCCAGGATTAGGTAATTAAAGATGTAGAATAAATAATGGTCATTTTGTTTAATCTAATACTTGCACTATGATCTATAAGGAAAAATATTAGGATATTTTGGAGTAAGGAAAGGTCAATTTTTATATTTCAATTGCCAATAACAGGATTTTACAACAAAATCTCTATCATGGTGCAACTGTAGAGCAGCATCCTTCCTCTGACGTGCTTAGTGTGACTTTTTGGATACAAAGTCCATAGACATTCACACTTTACATAAATTCAGTGTATTCTAGCACTTTTGTTTCTCGCAGCTTGGGTTGAATTTTTATGGCAGGGTTTTGGTAGTGGGGTGGTTTCTGTGGGGGGCCTGTGACTGATACTGATCTCTCCCTGTCCTTATCTGTAGCAGAATTTCTTAGGGAATGAGGGGATGATGTGTTTTGGGATGAGATTTGAGCTATCCCAGGCTGGGCCTCAGATTCAGGCCTGTGTGGAAGTAGCTAAGCCTGTGGTGCAGCAAAAATTTAGATTAAGGTGTGTTTAGGCATTAGTTAGTATAGTTATAGTGGGTTCACGGTAGCTACTTTAAGGCTGAGATTGTTTGCATTCTTTTCTGTCTGAATACCAATTAGAAAACACTTGTAAATGTAAACTATCTGGAACTGTATTTAACCCACCATTTTGGGATAATAAAGGGAGAACACATGATGGAACCATATTGGTCATAGTCTGCCTTGCTCTGTCCAGATTCCCATGTAATAAGGAGATCCCTGGCTTCGCTTATCTTCACCCACGAGCTTTTTGTTTTATTTTCTGCCCCATCCAGCTGAAGAGGGCAGTGATAGTGTGGCTTTGCTGGACTCCCAGCCAGGGTCATCCCATCACGGAGCTAAAATGAAAGCAGGTAAAACATGGGCTAACAATGACTTTCATCACATGAGTTCATTTATCCAATATTTGAAGAGATTTGCAGTGGAATGAAAAAATATGTAATGTAAAGGCACCGGAGTATTTCCCTCTGCAGGGATATATTATATTTCTTTTCTGTGTTTTTTTCATCAGTTTATGTTTTATTTAAATCTTGCCCCAACCATCTCTCTCTCTCCATGCTTATGAACTGTTGAACACGTCTGAACTATTTCCATCTATAAGGAGTGACCTCTGTTTTATGTGGGAGTAAAATCCTTTGCATAATCCAAGTCAGAGGAGAATGCTCCCAGAATGTCTTGAGTCTTCCCTTCTTCCTACTTTTAATTTAAATTACGAAACATCAATTCCTGTTTTATCTGTGCAGCAGGGGAAGCAAGTGAAGGGAGAAGTTTCCTTTTTAGTGTCAGTTTTCCTCAGCTCATTTGGCTTCGGTGGCTAATATGTAATTTGCTCTCTCTGACGATGTAATTGATGATTACAGTGTCTGCCTCCCTTACTTTGTTGGAGGATCAGAGTTCTCTACTTCAAAAAGACACACATGAGAATCAGGTGCTGTTATATTCACTGGTTAGTAAAACCAGGCTCTTTTAATAACAGAATAACCTTGTTCTTCTGACTTCAGCAGTTTGGATAATAACTTGCATTTAGTTTGTCCAGAGGGCAACACACTGGCTTCTAGTTCCAGTAATATTATTGATTTGGATTCCACTGTGGAAATACGACAGTAATAATTCATCAGGATCTATCTGAAAATCATTTATGACAGGAAATTGCTCTTCAGTTATTTAAAAATTAGACTCTTTTGTACTTGATTTGGTATTTAAAAATTAGACACTTTTGTGTTTGATTTGGTATTTTTATTTGCTTGTATGAAAGAAGAGGTGAAGTCAGCATTGAGTGGAAATGTCTTTGATCACTGGCCTTTTTTCTTTGAAATTATCTGGTTAAAAAGTGGTTATTTTTATTTTTAAATTATCTGCTGGACGTAACACTAATGACTAAACAGGGATCTATGTAATTTTTCTGAGATATAAAGAGGGGTTTGGGACTTGAAGTGTTCTGAGGTCAGATAGTCATCTGGTGTAAATTGGTATATCTCGATGTGTATTAGATGTGGATCTGGCTCACTTTTGCTCTTTGTAATTGGACTGGCATAGAAAACTCCTGAAATTGCAAGGCTAATTTAAATAATTGGGGTAGGCATAGGAGATCTGATAGCAGGGGGCTTCAGCAGTTTATCAGATATGTAGCTTCTCTTCTACTGCAGGAAAATTAAAAAAAAAAAAAATGGCCAAGAACACTCAATTTGATTTAAGAAATGTGAATGCTGTTGTTCTTATTTAATAACTAACTGGAAGTTAGAGCTCATCAGTTAGGTAAATAAGTGAATATTAACCACTGAGCTGGTCTTCAGGAGAGGGGAGATGCCTTCTACCTTTTCTCTCCACAGTGGAAAAGAAACCTTAACATATATTGGATGTCTTCTTCCCTTTTTGTTTAGAAACAAAAGGAAGCTTTTGTGCTGGTGCACATAAGTCCAGCATCAAAGACTGTTCTTAGCTTTTCCTTTCAGGTATTTTAGAGAGAAAAACTCTGCAGATAATAATCTGATAGTTCTTGAGACTAAAGCAGATGATCCTGGGATGATCCTCACCAGTGTCAGCCTCTGAGGTTTAGAGATGTGCTTTGGTTTGCTCTAGCTGTGCAGCCCAAGTTGTAACCACAGGATACCTTTGGAAAGTTTGCCTTGGGGGAAGATAAACTGAAATTGGCTGGTGATTAAGGAGGAGGAGTGTGTGGGAGGAACTGGGCTATAGGTTCCGCTCAGTCTAATTCTGGATGCTTAATTAAAGTCTTCTGAATTTTAAGGCTGAAGTCTTAAAGATAAACATGTCAAAAAATGAGAGGGTCTTTTCTTTCTCCAAGAGATAATTTTGTGAACTGTTTTGACTGGAAGGAAGCAGCAATTTGGTAAAATTTTATTTAGCATAAATTAGATAGGGCTATTGGCTGTCTAGTGTTTCCTCCAGATCATTTAATATTCTTATTTCTCCATCAGGCTTTCCTTGCCATAATTACAATTTTTTGTAATTATGTGATTGCCATTTGGAAGCAAGAACTAGATAAATAACATTTGGTGATCTGTCTTGTTTAATGTTTCTCAGGAAATTTTACTAAAGTTTACAGATTTCAGGTCTTTGCTTCTCAAAGTGCAGGTCCATATGATTCCACTGTTTGTGAACTCCCTGTGGTCTGAGTTTATGTGCATGAACTGTTATTGTTTTCTGACACTTCTCTTCTTAAATCCATCCCAGTAACACGACTTGGCAGAGCCCAGAGCTTCTGACTATGTTTGGGTGGGTTGTGTCCACTCTTGGATAAGCACATTTTAAAGCCGTATTTACATGAATTTTAGGATGTTTTGTAAACAATAATGGAGGCTTGGAAAGAACTTGCAGCCAGTTGGGGTTTGTTTGTTTGTTTTTGGGATTTTGTTTGTTTGTGTTTTGGGTCTTTGTTGTTTGTTTGTTTCTTCTTCTAATGCACAGTTCCTACCAGTAACATTTGGCAATAGTGTGACTTTTTATAACAGAAACCAGTTCACAATCTCTTAATGTCATCTAGGGGGTAATTTGGGGATGAAAATTCTGTATTGAGATGAAAGATATTAACCTGCTTTCAACCTGCAGTTGTAGAAATTGAACAGGGAATACATTCCTCTGAAAACTGTGTGCACATGATAAAGAAACGAATCCAAAACTCAGTGGACAGGATCAAGTAGACAAAGTTTCTTCCTCCTTGTCATTTCGAACATTTTTCATTAATAACTGAGGATGCCATTTGAAAAGTCACTAAAAAGCTGATACTAGTAGCAAATATATAATTTGACAACCTAGAAAGCATAAGGGAGAATTTTATTTGATGTTATGACATATATCTACACCCCTCTGCAGTGGTCCTGCCTTGTACTCCTCATTAATGAAACCCTCTGATCCTTGTGTCATTTGCAGTGGAAGGTGATGGATAGAAGCCCACCCAGGAGCTCTGTCCTGGTTGTGGCAGGGAGGTCCCTGTGTTCAATAAAAACACTGTGTGCTCCTCAGGAAAAGGTGACGACATTTACCCAAGCTGGTGACACCAAAAGAAGACCCTTACCTGACAGGTAAAGGACAAAAACTCACTGCAGATACAGCAGGACCAAAGCAAAACTCACCTCCTCAATTCTTCAAAATTCACCTCCTCCTGGAAAGTGTCCTGCACGAGAAACTGGGCATCTTGTTAACATTATTTGGAACAGACAAAGAGATTAAAGATTAAGTAGAACAGAACAAAAATGAAGCTGCCAGGAGAGGAGGGATCCTTCTTGTGCTCTCACCCTATCAGGAAAAGGCAGTGATTAATCTGCCTTTACAGCTTTTCCCAGATGCCCAGTGCATGCTGCAGGGCTTTGCATTCAGAAATATGATGAGATGCTAACGAGCTTACAGCTTTTGGGAAACAAAGTGAAAGGGTTTGTGGATGCCAGGAACATCCATCATTTACAGTCTACCAGGAAACAGTGGAATTGCCCCATCCCACGTGCAGTGCTAATTTTCTGCAGGTTTCCTGGAGAGAGGAGCTATCATTAGACAGCACAGAGCTTCTGCAATCAGCTGGTTAAGCAGCACTTCTTCTTTAAAGCAGCATAAAAATTAGATGTTCAGGCACAGCACATTAGATTTTCTTCTAAGTGGCTATTCCATGGAATAGTATTTGTCCTAGAACAGAAAGGTCAATGATAATTGAAGAATGTCAATAATGGCCAGAGTCACTACAAAAAAAAAAAAAAAAAAAAAAAAAAAAAAAAGAAAGAAAAAAAAATCATATAAATCTGTTAGATCATTTTATATCAGTAATATCACAGGAGGTGATAGTCTCTCACAAGTCAGATTCTGTAAGGAGGAAAGCCCTCAACCTATCCTTCAAGTGCTTGGCTTTTAGAAAGAAATATGTTTAATTACTGCATTTATCTTGTAGCATATTTCTTTTTCATTGGTGTTTTTAATGGGTAGAGTCAGGAATGTTCAGCATATCAGGTGTTGTATTGGGCAGTGGGTAAGGTGAGGTGAGCATTGAATTAAAACTCTGGAAACTCTTGGCATATTTTCAACAGACTTGATGGAAGAAATACAGAAATATCCAAGTTGTATAAGTTGGAAGCAAAAATGCTACAAAGAAAAAAAGGAAACAAACCTAAACATACTAAACTAAGAGGCAATAAACAAGCAAAAATCCAACATGCCAAAAAAACCCAAAGCAATAGGCAGGAGAGAATCCCAACAGAAAAGAGCAGCGAGGGATATTTTCATTCAGTCATCTTCAGCTTAGCTGTTCACACAAAAACTGGGCTTTGAAGTTCTCCATCAGTAGGTATTTGTCCAAAGGCAACTCAAGAAAATATATTTTTTTCCTATTTAGTTTTGAGTTTGAAATTCAACGGACTAAAATAATCAAAGGTACCCAAAATGACAAAAAGATCCATTGTGAAAGTTCTTGCATTACTCTCACAGCTACGGTGGTAGTGAAACTATCATGGAATATAATCCAAAGAAAGCTGTGCTGGACCAGTTCATTTTGGCAGCTCCATCTGGAAAGATTCCAGAGCAGCTCATCTTTTATTCAAAGAAAATTTGAAAAGGGATTTGGCTTGGCATAATGTCTCATCTATAGAACACTGAAAGCAAAAAAGTAAATAAAAATAAATGCAACAATAAAGGCATGTCAAAACACTAAGCCACACCAAAAGAAAAAAAAAAACAAACCCAAACCAAAAAACAAAACCCTGCATAAAATTGACAAACAGAAAAGAAGATGAAATAATAGAAAAAATAATGAAAAAAACAGTAGAATGCATGAAATAAAAGCAAGTAGGAAATTACATGTCAGGAAAAGGAGCAGCAGAAAATAGGAAACAGAAGGAACCATGTGGAGAAAGCAAATAAAGCATAATAATATTGAAAATAAATTTAAAGGTGAAAAATATATTATTTGCTCAGGGTTTTTCCCCTTGAAAGAATTTCAAATGTTGAATTATCTATTGTTTGAGGTCTAAATGGAAGTTGTGTTGATTTATCCAGTAACTTACAGATTATTTTTGCCTTGCAAGCAAGGAAAATACAAGAAGATTCTGTTACTTTGTAACTCTTGCAATTAAAACTAAAATGTTTAAAAATTAAAATAGTCAGTGAAGGCTAATTTTAACAAAGTGTGTGTTTTAGATATAAGGGAAATTAAGCATTAAAACCAGAGAGGCATCTTAGTTATGATTCTTTTATAATACTGCAAGCCAGTAGTTTATAAACCAGTTTATTGGTTTATAAAATATTAGAAATGACTTGAAAATTAGTGAACAGACTAACAGATGAGCAAAATGTGAGTATTGTCAATGTGAAATTTTGCCATGTGGATCTCAGACTTTTAACCTCTGAGTTCTGCTGCTTAATCATTCTCTGTAGTTCCTCAGTCCCATCAAGTGAAGGCACCACTGGCTGCAGCAGCAAATGGAGCTGAGCAGGGACTGGGAACAATTTCTCCAGGTGCCAAGAGGGATCTTGTCCCAGGGAGCAAAGCACTGAGCACAGGTGAGTTATCCTTCATCGGGGTGGGCTTGCAGCTTGCTCTGAGCTCCCTGTCCTGGGCAGGCTCTGGGACACAGCACAGGGCCACTGAACTGGCACTGCTTGTTCTGGTGCCTTCAGTTTCACTTTCATGTATTTCAGGCTCTGTGGTGCCCAGGGTGCAGCTCTGAGCTCACAGTCAGGGTCACTCAGCTCTCTGCACACAGCAGGGACACAAAACAAATCCTTGTCCTGCTGCACACCAAGGACAACTTTCAGCCCAACAGCACAAACAAGGGTGGCTGGAGGGAGGAACAAGAAGGATGGGAGCTCACAGCCTGGAGCTGGCATTGGACAATTCAACCCCAATCTGCAAATGGACCAAAACGTATGAAAGGTGAGACCTCGTGACCGGGCAGCCATTTTGTGACCATTTTGGGTCCATTTTTGTGACTATTTTGTGCCCATTTTGTGCTCATTTTGGGTCCATTTTGTGACCATTTTGGGTCCATTTTTGCGACCATTTTGGGTCCACTTTGGGTGTAGCCCTGTCCAGGCCCTGTCCTGCCCAAGGTGCACCCTAAAGGCCTTTCAATAAATCTCTGCTTTATTCTCTGGCTCTGTCCAGTCTCTGTTCCAGATCAGCCTTCCCAAGGCATCAGTTTCACAAGGGAACGTGGAGCTGACTGCTTGAAGAAAAATTTGGGAAATTTTGTGAAGCAGAGAGGAAAGTTTGTTATTGAGAGTTTTTAATACTGTGATGTTCTAACCTACACATTCTGAACTGAGGTATTCCAAGTGACTGAAACAGAGAGTTCCAAGGCCATCTCATTTGGAAAAGGCTGGGGTCTGTTCTCTGCAAACACCTTCTCTTAGATGGGTCCAACAGGGATAAAATCTTTATCAAAACTCTGAGCTTGTTTATACTTCTAGGGGAAATAATAGTAAAAAAGGGTTGAACAAACCATTGAAACTTATCCCAGAATAGTAGAAATGTAGGCTCACAAAGCACTTGCTTAGAGCCTGGAAGTAAAGCCTTACTTTCTTTTTAGTACTGAACCTGCATTTTGAATACTGACAGCCATAAATAACTTTCATCCAGAGGCAGTTACTAAAGTATGAGTCCCAAACTTTAGGGCAGAAACACATGAAGGATTTATGAAGTCAGATAGAGATGCACAGGTATAAGAGACTTGCAGTCGGTCAAATCACCTGAGATTTGTAGGTTGGACTCTACTGAATTAAAGTAAAACTCAGAAAGCTGCTGAAACTATATTCTGATCTCTGATCCCTCCCCACCATTCAGATCAGGCTAATGGTTTGTATTAAGTTCTGCTGAATGTCCAATATAGGCATTTATAGGAGGCACAGACAATGTGAACAATAAACAACTTCATTAATAATTACATAAATATTATTCCCATGTAAGCAGATTCTTCCCCATCCACTCTCATTCCGGTTATTAGGAACAATGCAGTGCTCAATTTACTAAACAGAGGATAGCTACTTATTATGGTGGGAACAAGATGCACACTGCATTAGGATGGCATTTCATCTTATCTGTTAGAGCTGCTGGGATTATTTCTTCCTTCTCTGGTTTCAAAAGGAATTCATTATGCTGTGATGTACAGCAGGAGGATGGCTCCCTTTATAAAATCATTAGGCAGCTTTACAATTAAAATTGCCATCCTTTGTCCTGTTGTTGTTGTTTATAAGTGAGAAGAAAAGAGGAATACTAAGCAGGATTGTTTTAAAGTACGTGCTTGTTCTCCAGGAATGTATTTTCCATTTTCTTATGAGGTACTGATGTTGCTCTAGTGTGTATTATTAATCACATATTTTATTTATCTCGGAGCAGTGGAAACCCCCAGTTGGCACTGGGAGTCCTACTGTGTGACTGCTGCACACACATGTAGCAATAAAAGAATAAAAGGGATCCTGCCTAGGTCTGTGCAGAAGGTCACAACCAGCACAGCTAAAGGTCTGCTTGCTTCAGGCCTCGTGGGCCAACAGCTTCATTCACATTTTGTTAACAACATCCTCTCACTGTCATGGAGCCCTCACAGAGCAATTGCTGCATCCAATTAAATCACCATTAGTAAATGGCAGCAGATTTTGTAAGTAAAAAAAAATACATTAAGGGAATTCTTATGGTGTTGCAGCCTGCTTTTCCTTTATATCAGTTCTTGATGGTGTTATAACCCAATGGGCAAAGCAGAGCTTATTTTTTATTAGATTATTATTCATAAGTGGGACTCTACTGGGTTTACAGCTACACATGGAGCAGTTGAATGCAGTAGGATGGAGACTGGGAGAGCTGGGAATGTTCACCTGGACAAGAGGAGGCCCCAGGGAGAGCTCAGAGCCCCTTCCAGTGGCCAAAGGGGTTCCAGGAGAGCTGGAGAGGGACTTTGAGCAAGGCATGGAGGGACAGGACACAGGGAATGGCTTCCCATTGGCAGAGGGCAGGCAGAGATGGGATATTCGGAAGGAAATACTTTTAGTTTGAGGTGTGTCTTGTGCAGCTCTAGCAGAAAACCCACCTCAAGTGCTGCAGAAGAGTTTGATTTGTTATGGTAAAGGCACACAGGTACAAAGATCCAGTCAGAAGGACCAGAATGGGTTGGTAGCTGGACTGTAAAGCCTGAAATGCCTGGAAACCCTTGTGCTAATCAGCAAATGTGAGCCAAACATGAACAAATGCCTTTAAGGTTGTAAATTCCCTGGAGCTTTGTAAATCAGGGAGTCTGTAACCATTCTTGAATGCATCTGGCAGATGAGTGTGCTGCACTCCTGCCCAAGCAGCAGTGCAGGATTCGTAAGCCACAGGTCTCTCTAAGAGAAGATGCACATGAAAGGTCATTGTCTGCAAAGGAAGAGTCCATGATTGCAGCATGGAGAAATGATGGACTCCTCAGTCCTTTGGCACAGAGACTCATGTACCTTCCTGGGATCAGCAATGTAATTTTGAGATTATAATTTAGGAAATAGAAAGAAAATGTGAATTAAGCCTAAGTACAGGAGCCAGGAGACATTATGAACACTGTAGCTATTAATTCTCTACAAGGAAGAATAAATAAGACAAAGTCTTTAATTACCTCTCTCTCTGGGGTGCATTTGACATTCCTCCTCTGTCACAACATGAGCTTGCTTTTTTTCTGGGCAAGTCAGACCACCTCTGCTTTCAGCAATGCAATTTCCAGTGATGCAACAGAGAAGAACCACCGTGGCTTTAAAATTAGTGTAGTCTTATTTGTCTTTTCAAGTTCATTTATGTCAGTTGCCACCGGAGCCAGAGTGCAATCTCTTTTTAATCATTTCTTCATTCCCCCTTGAACGGTCACAGTGTAGCCAGCTAGGAACAGAGATGAAAAACTCCACTTAATTTGGTTGCTTTTCATCCGGAAGCTCACTTGCTACAGAGCCACTCTATTAGACCAAAGATGTCAAGGCAGCTCAAGACATTAGCTGTCAAAGGAACTCTCCATAACCACCTGCTATTTACATGCAAAACATGCCTCCCTGGTGAGCCTCAAACTGTAAACACATTTTCAGAAGAAAACTACTGACTTAAGCAATGACAGAAACTTTTTTTTTCTTTTTTTTTTTTTTCTTTTTTTCTTTTATGTGATCCGTAAAAAAATTCTCTTGTTGTCAAAAGACTGCAAGAAGCCCCATTAGGGAAGAGCTTTTATTGCTTTAAATGCTTCCACAAAACTGCTTTGATTTTACTTCTGCAAAAAGGTTATAATTTATTTGTCTCTTTCTTCACTCCTGTCTACCCCATAGCAACTGTGATTACACACAAATAATAAAATCTGATTGTCTTGCCTTGCAGTATGACAGAATCGCTGCTTCTGCTGCAATACTAATAGCTGGTTATTTATAGCTTTGTGCTAATTCAGCTCTGCTGAATGATGCTCTGGAAGGTCAGCTTCCCATCCATCTGTGACTGTTTGCTGCTCAGCTCAGCACGTGGGGTGTCTGTTTCCTCCAGATCCACCCAGCAGCTCTTGAATGGAAGATCAGCCTTTTAGTTCCTTCACCTTCCCTTCGTTCCTTCATCCTCAAGGCACGTGGAAAATGGGAACTCTTTTTAGCATGGCCTAAAGCTCCTGACAGTGTTAACACCTTTTGCTGATCTGTGGTCTAGAGATGTTTGATGGCACCAGATGGGTGTGGGTAGATACTCTGTCAGAATTTCTGCTGGTGAAAGGGATTGAATAGTGAAAATTGATTAAACATATGCCCAGTTCAGAGGCCATTTAATGATCTGAGCTCCTACTTATGACAGTAGCACAAACAAAGTGTTGGTATAACTGAAAAGTCGCAGAACTAAGCCGAGAGCAAATACAGAACCTATTAGCTTTTGCAAACAGATCATAATTTTTTTTTCTGAGAGGGACTGCTAAAGTGTGTTTTTATATATTGGTTCTCGTCTAACTGTAAGAAAGTTCATTATTCAGGAATTTTAAGATCTTCTCTTCCTGATATGAGTACTAGAAAGGTGTATTAGAAAGGCAGCAGACACTGCTTTGACATCAGATGGAATTTCATTAAGATTAAATTTATTCCAGTACATTTAGAAAGTAATTATTGCCACAGAAATGTTATGCCAGTCTAATATTTTTTCCTGTTAATGCAGAACCCAAAACTCTGGGTTATGTCAGGCTAACTTGGTGGTTTAATGTAACAATTCTCTGAGCTTCTCGTCCTTTATCCTTCTATATTCTGAATTTCGTCTCCTCTTTGAGATTGAAAGGGGACATGGGGAAGAGTGTATCACTGTATTACTGGAGAGAAATCTGCATATGGAATCCCAAGCAGGCAACTTCTTAACGAAATTGAAGCTATTTCAACTATGCAGAACCCAGTTTGCACAGAAAGATAGATTAGGTGACCTATTAGGAGTTTTTCCATTCCTGGTTTTATGCTTCTGAGAATACAATGCTTGCCACCAATGCCTGAAAGTCATTATTCCAATGCTCCTTTCCTGCTGATGAGAGATACGCCCCTCAGAGATTTCTACACATTCTTGGCATCTAAGAGATGGCAAATTAGGCAGGGAAAATGGGAGTAAGCTACAGGATATTGTAATGCCTAAATGGAAAAATAATGGACTTCCATCTCAGAATATTCCATCTACCTACAAAGTACCTGAAAGGTTATTTTGATACAACTTTTTGGACTCAAATTTCCTCCTGTGTGTATTGCGGGTAGAAAATGAAAACGATGTAACAAATTTGAAAATACGTAAATAAAGCAGGAAGCCGTAAATGAAAACGATCAGTCCTGGCAGTGCTGCTGCTTCCCCAGCCCACCAGAAAAAATCCCCTGTGCTGGGGAGTGAGGAGGGCAGATTGTCCCAGGGGGGGTCACAGCCACGCTCTGCACTGCATCAGCAGGGGCTGCATGTCTGGGCTGCACATCTGGGGCTGCACATCTGGGGCTGCACATCTGGGCCTGGAAACCTTTGACTGCCCTCAGGGAATGGGCTGAGTGCCTGAGGAAGTGATAAAGAGCAGACTCAGTCAAGGCAAAATAAGAATTACAGAATATTTTGAGCTGGAACGGACCCATTAGGATCATTGATTTAGCTCCAGACCCTGCACAGACAGCCCAAAATTCCACCCTGTGCATCCCTGGAAGTGTTGTACAAATGCTCCTGGAATTCTGGCAGGTTTGGTGCTATGCCCACTCCCTGGGGAGCCTGGGCAGTGCTCCAGCATCCTCTGGGGGAAGAACCTTTTTCTAATATCCAACCTAAACCTCCCCTGGCACCCCTTCAGGCCGTTCCCTTGGGTCCTGTCCCTGGTCACAGAGAGCAGAGATTGGTGTCTGCCCCTCCTCTCCCCCTCACCAGGGAGCTGTAATTGTGGTAAATGTTCTCTCAGTCTCCTCTTCTCCAGCTGAGCAAGCCCAGCACCCTCAGCTGCTCCTCACACCTTTCTCCTCATGGCCCTTCACCATTTTTGTATCCACTCTTTGCACACTCTCTAATACTTTTACTACTTTTATCTTTTTTACTGCCCCAAACTGTCCCAGCTCTCGAGGTGAGGCTGCCGTATCTCAGAGCAGGACAATCCCCTCCCTGGGCCTGATTCACCCCGGGACAGGGATGTCCCTCCTGGCTGCCAGAGTGGGTTGGAGGTTTGCACAAACAGGTGAGGACTACAGGAAAATGTTCCTGGAACTTTATTGTGGCATCAGTCTCATTACAAGGTTTTAGACAATTGAAAGATGGCCACAGCTCACGTCTGCCAGCAGCAGCCAAAGATCTCTTTGTCACAGGGCAATTTAAAAGTTTCCCAGCCAAAAGCACATTGCTAAAGCTCACAGAAAATTGTTCTACCAATCACTGAAAGCACAGCTACACCTGCTTCAAACAATGCTTGCTGTTTGCTTTCTGTTAACAATACACAATATTCCATTATTAAGCTTAAAACCAGAAGAAACTAGCTTGCTAGGCATATATTTTCGCAGTCTGAAGGTCTATCCTGACCAAGCCTGAAAACTCAAACTATTGTTTCATGTCCTCGCTTGCTGTGCTGTTGTAACTTTTCCTACTGTCAAACTTTGCACTGCAGCTGGCTCTAAGTTCTCTGTTGTTTCTGTTTCTGGGCCCTGCTTTCACAGCTCTCTGAAAGCTTCCTTACCTTTAATATTTCCCACTCCAGGGCACTGCTGACTCATGTCCAACTTTCTGTCGACCAGGACCAATTAGTCTGAATACAGAATGATGGGCATTGCAAACACAACCACCTGTTTGCAGTTATATCTCTTAAGCAAAAAGGCAGGAGGGTTCTTTTTTTTCTGACGTTACGAACAGAAGATAAAAAAACGAGTGCATCTGGGAGGTTGCATATTTTGCAGCACCTCTTAGCAAGGAGAAAGCTAAATGCAGAAAACCCCCTAAAGCTAGAGATGCTCAAGGCTCCTTGGAATGAGATGTGGGAAAAAAAAAAAAAAAAAAAAAAAAAAAAAAGAAGTTGTTCTTTGGGGGAAGAAAACTTTCAGGGCAATTTTCCAAAGAGCTTTCAGACTTGTACTGGAGCTAGCCATGGGGAGACTGTATCAGTACATGGTGTACATATACAGCATGGAAAATCTGGTTGGTTTGAGCTCTACAGTTGAGATACTTTATCATTCAGTTAAAATAATTACTTAGGAGAAATTAAATGAGAGAAACTCAGAGTAGCACAATAATTTTCTGAGTAATATATATAATATATATATAAATATATATATAAAATAGATATATTTTATATATATTTATTGATAAGAATTAAAAGAAACATCCCCAACTGTTCTAAAATACTGGAGGGGCTGTCTCCCACCCTACATCTTTTCAGCTTTGGACTGGGTGTAGGTATAAAGCTGTAGCCAGAGACTGGGTTTAATTATCCCTAAGACAGCAGACAGAGCACACAGTTACAACTGAGATTGTATCTCTGACAAAGGCTGGGGCTTCAGGAAGCTCAACACAACAGGACTTCTGTGTTTTTAAATGATTAATTAGATCTTTCTTTAAACAAGCAAACACTTGGACATTTACCCAATATTCAGCTCTGTATTTACCCAAATAATTACTGACATGAGGTGAGGGCTCTTTTCAAGTCCTCTTTACCAGAAGCCATTCCATGGAATATTAGTTCAATGTTTTAGGCTTCCTACAATCTCCTTTCCCAATAATTGGTTCCATTAAAGCACAAATTCATCTTATTTTCTGGTTTCTTGTTGTGCAGGACTCGTATGTCATAACTTCAGCACTGTCATAATTTTTATAACAAATAGCTTCAAAGCTATTTATTGTGCAACATAAAAGAAAATCTAAAGCTTTTGATTACTGGCCTTTATAGGGACTAGATAAGTTGGCAAACAGATGGATTGGAATATGATAAAAGTGATCAGCCTTAACTAGGGTTTGGTACAATGGGAAAACAGAACTTAGGCAGATACTTAAATTCGGCCTAAGGTTATATCTCCTCAGTAGCAACAGGCTCCTGAATTGAAGATTTCATTAGGTAAAATTTTCATTGATCTTACTAGTTAAAAAAAAATACAGTTTCTCTTTCACAGTGACTGGGATTGCTTTTTTGTTGTTGGGATTTTATCAGCATCACAGGCTGATTTGTACACAAAAATAGGTGGCAAGGGTTCTTAGCTCTGTAGAGAACAAGCCAGAAGGTGTCGAGATTTGGGGCGATTTCCTGTGATTTCCTGATGGTTTGGAGCTCGGGAAGGAGCCTCAGTGGTGCAGGAGGGTGCCTCAAGGATGGCTCAACACACAGAAACCAATATTTGAGTAATTACTGAAAAAATAATCCTGTGTAATAACGGAGTGCTTGGCTCTGGATTGAGGAACTCCTAACAGACCCATGAGGATATCACAGTTTGCATCACTTTGAACTGAGCTGCCTGATAATGTTTTCAAATCAAAGCTACCTGAAATTACTGCGCAAACATAATCATCTAGAGCCCAACTTTTGTGTGATAAATGCTCTTATTCAGAAAGTATCTTATTAATATTGATGCAGATACTGACCTTCGACATGGCTGCTCAACCATGGTCTTTTTTTGTATGATGCTGTAAATTTATATCACCAAAGGGGAAAAAAACCCAAAACCAAACCAAACCAAACCAAACAATCAAAACAAACAAACAAACCAAAATCCCACAAAAACCCAAGGAATTTTTTGTTTTTCTTTGGTTGGTTGGTTGGTTAGTTAGGAGGTTTTTTTGTGTTTTGGGGTTTTGTTGTTGTGGGGTTTGTTTGTTTGTTTGTTTTTCTGGGTTTTTTTGTGTGTCACATACCTCCATGGTAAATCTAGAACAGTACCTTGAAGTTATTTGAGCTCAGGTATAAGGAGAGAACCCCAAGAATTTCATGACCTGCTTTACCTTTACTGTGCTTTCAGGAGTTCCAGCACATTAACATTTTCTTTGAATTAATAATTTCTCCACACTTCACATCATAGTTCACCGGAGAGAGCAGTAACTGAGGAACCTCTTCTGCTTGGGAGTGATGGGCTTGTAATGAACATTTTTGTCCTTCCTCAGCAGCAGCACTGAGGGATGATGGTGGTGGGAAAGGTAAAACACAAATTTGATGAAAGGAGGAGATCGTGAACAGCGGAATTGCTGCTGCTTAGCTGGATATTATTTTCCTCCTGTGCTGTTTTCATCCTGAAGGCCTGAGTTACTTGGCAAACAGGAACTCTTAAAGGCCCCTTAAAGTGCAATTAAACCAAATATCCATTCTAGCTCTGGAAAGCCAGAGGCTTCAACTTCTGTGAAAGTTGGACCTCCCTGCATGAACACTAAATTCAACATAAAGAAAAAAACTAAATTAGGGGATGAGGAGCTTAATTGAACTGTTAAATTTCAACCCTGGCTTTAATTAAGTGACTATTATGTTTCTAAGTACCTTAAAAACTTTACTTCCATGCATTTAATTATTATTAAAGATAATTCTTGAAAATTACTAATAGAACTTTGTAGGATAGATTAAGTATAATTTGAATCTGTATATTAATATTTTTGGTATTTGATTAGAATTCATCAATAAGACTAGCATTTAATTATCCTTTTTGAACATTCTTTCTTATGTGTATGCTCTCCTTTGTAATACTGTATAATGAATACATTTAGAAGCATCTGTGAGTTTTTGCTTCATGTACTTGACATGATTCTGGCCTTTTAACTTCTAAAACATTTCTCCAATTAAGCTGTTCAAGCCCTTAAGGCTGTCCACAGCTGCTGCAAATTGATTGCTCCCATGATGGTATTTAGAATCCCTTGCTGAAACATGAGAGGGCAAACCCCAGCATTTTGTATTTTTTTTTTTTTTATCCTTTCAGATTTCCTGATTTCCTGCATGTTTTTAAAGTTAATCTGAAAGTTCCACTTTTCCTTCCTTTCTTCTTCATCATCTCTCTCCTATACTGATCATCTTGAAAGTGTTTATTTCTGAAGGCCAGCCTATCCTGAGTTAATCCTTAAAAATATTCTTTGGAGTACCTTTGGTTGGAAGAAATCTGTATCACAAATGAGAAAGCCTTAAAAATTACTGAGAAATAGAATTGCAGCTGCAGGAATTCAGTAGTGTAAAGTTCTAAGGTGGTTTATGTTGAAATGTTTGCCCATTTTTTGCAGTTGGGGTGTTGACCATGTGGAGTCACTCATTTCTGGGGAAGTCAGCCACGGCCTGAGAGCTGAACACCCCTTAATTCCTGGAATTCCCATTGGGATTTCACTCATGGAGAGATCTGGTGCTGCTTTTCTGCATGGCCGTCAGTTCTTCATCCAAAAAATATTGCTCAAGCTGTGGCCTTGCTTGTGCTTGTGCTTCCCTCTAGAGTTTCTCTGCCTTTGATCCAAACTCTTGTGAGAACTTTTGGAGGGCACCATTTAGCTGCTGGATAAACGTTCACATCAAGGGCTGTCAAATCTCAAAAATCATTTATTTTCTCAAGTTAACAAAAAGCCAAAAGTGTCGAGAATTTGTGCCAGTCTTTTGCAAATATTCCTTAGATTTTCCTTAAGAACCTGCTAGTAACTGTGGATTTAGGAATGAGGTTTTCCTCAGAATATTGTGAAGTTGTTTTGCTGTTAAGTACTGCACTGGGCTCTTTTTGGTGTGCTGGGATTTCAGATTAGTGGCTGAGCATTGACAAATGAGGTTTTCTTATTTATCTGGAAGTTCAGATATGTCCAATGAACCTCCTATAACAGGGTATAAGAAAGTGGTGACTGGATTGGCAAGCATCAGAAATGAAGAGTTTATGACATTATTTAGTTTGACATTTAGTCTTGATCCTCTCATTAACCACTGAAATCTCCTACTCCAGTAAATTCCGGGAAGCCCTCTCCCCTCTAAGCACTTTATTTGAGAAAGGCTAAAATGTAATTCCTTAAGCAGAGCTTCCAGTCTCATTAGTTTGACATTAAATCAGTTTGCTTTCTTGATTTTTATTTGCACACTGTTATTGATGGACATTTAATACTAAATTTCAACGTGCAGGGAAAGAAATTCCAGCCAGGCAGCAGATTAGGTAACACAAGGCTGAAGTCTCTGTTATCAGGAGCACCATTGCTCTTTTTAAGAGTGGGAATGGTTTAATTTCATCCCATCTAATTGTTATCAGCAAGTTGCCATTGGTTCATTAAAAACATTGCCCATCGAAATAGCAGCACTCTAATGACTTTATATAAAGGTCTGCTTCCAAGGGACTTTGTTGTAGACACAAATTAAAATGAATTATTCTGAAAATTATTTTTTCAGTTACTTCATTTCATCATAATTTTAAAAGCTAGGAGTTGGAATCTAATTTTCTTCCTAAATTATTTTTAACGTTTAAATGAGGAAGAAAGGAAACAAATTTCTCCAGTAATAGCCTGAGACTTTAGCATCTTGTTTATGCTTTTTTTTAATTGCTTCTTTTCCAAATGAACATTATACCAGCTAAACTCATTGTCATATTTATCCATATATTCAATGTTACATGCTAATTTTCTGACAGTTTCTCAGAGCACTCACTTTGAGGGTATTTGGCACAATTTTTAAATTTTGTGAACCTTTTTGAATGAAAGATGAAAAAAATCAAATTTCAGATGGATATTTAAATGACCATCATCATCATCATCAATAACTTGGCTTAAATAAGAAAATAACTAAGTGAAATTTTCCCTGCAGAAAAATGAATATCCTTATTCACTTTCAGACACTAAGTGTTAAAAGTTCCTTTAGCTAAAGCATCTTTGCAACTTCACTGCCTACAGAGGAAATGTTCCTGTGTGGTTTATGCAGCTAAAGGAGAAATTATTGTAATTTTTAGTATAATTTTAAGCATGGCCTGGAAATCATCAAACAGCAAAGTGAAAGAGGGGTGTCTGCCCAAACTTCTGCCTTAAAGTGCAACCTATAGCAAGAGCAAAATAACTGAATGTATTAAAAATATTTACACAAATTCTCTTGGCGCAAACAGCAGCAATGTGTAATTATCTCCTTGTTATGCTTTGCTCTCTGATTAGCATTGAAGGGGAGGGACCAGGACAGAATAGGCAGAGCAGGAAGGCAGCCAGCACATTTGCTGCCACTTGTGTATACATAATCTTAATAAATCAAATTGGCAAAGCATCAGCTGGCACTCAGTTACTGTGTGTGTGTTCTGCAGCCATCTTATACAAAATGTAATTTTTTTGGACATAATCAATAATTATTATTGCAGGCATCACAATTAAACAGTTAGAAGCAAGTTATTAAACTCTGCTGATGGTGTTTTCTGTGAGAGGTAATGAACTGTGCCCGTTAGAATTACTCTTACTGGTTTTGTCTGAATTTGACTCCGAAGGCATTTGGAGAAAAGACATCAGCTGACAGCAGCGTTGGAGCCTTTGTCATTGGGGCAGACTCTCCCTGTCACACTGTCCTCAAGGCACAACATTTTTTCTCTCCAGCTTTTGGGTAAACCTCAGTGAACATTCTCAAACATGCCACGGCACTTATTTATGTTAGTGAGCAATTAGTTTTCCACTCTCCTAAAAAACCTGCTGCAACAAACAGCAGAGAGCATATTCATTATAACAAACTTTTCACATCTTACAGCTTTTTCCTTGTCTAATGAGTAACTCTGTTTAGTCTCAGTTGTTCAGGTCTTCATCTTTCCAGCACTGAAATTCCTTTTTTGAATCTTTGACATTGATAACCAGAACTCATTGGTATTGCTCCTCTGCTAGAGCCTTGTTTTACTCTGTCTGTCACAATGCTGCACAAGTTATACTTGCAAAAACAATAAATCCTGGCAGGAACAAAGGCTATTACTGCTTTTGGTAATCCTGAGTAAGAGCAGATTGCTTGGGAGTGGGCAACAGAGGCTGAGGTTAACAATTCAAGGTCGTTCTCTGGGCCAGCAGAAATTCATGCTGTGAACCTACATTTATTTTTCTGCGTGAGGTGGAACACATGCTCTAGTCAAACAAGAATTCTGGATATGCTTAATTATGTATATATGTATATCTTAGAGAATAATTGAGGAGACATCTCTGGAGGTTAACTGATTTAATACCCTGCTCGAAGCATGGCTGACTGCTGGGTGAGTTCAGGTCAATGACTTTGATTTCAGGATTTTATTCCTGTAAAAGTTTGGTTTAGAAGGTGTGAATGAAGTGGATTGAACAAAAGGAGCAATCAGCAGAGAGGTGTAAAATTAG
This sequence comes from Acrocephalus scirpaceus scirpaceus, assembly GCA_910950805.1. Lineage (NCBI taxonomy): Eukaryota > Metazoa > Chordata > Aves > Passeriformes > Sylviidae > Acrocephalus > Acrocephalus scirpaceus. The sequence continues at coordinate 79,784,636 of OU383776.1, read as the reverse complement.
GGAGAAGAAAGGGAGTCAGAGGGAGGTTGTCTATCCAGAAACTGGAAGGAAAAATTAAAAGAAATGGATAAAGAGGAAAATCAGCAAAGTGGGAATAGTGGCTGTTGTGGGCAAAGCAGACAGCCTGCAGAAATTGATGCAATTTATTGCCAATTTAAGATGGAAAGTGAGAAAGAAAGGTAAAATCTAAATCCCCTTTTCCCTGGACTCAGCTGTGCCCTGAGCAAGGCTGGCTGGAAAGGGCCATGTCCAGCACAAGGCAGGAGAAACAGGGATTGTGCTCCCTCTTCAGAGTGTGGAGATGAGTTTGAAGATTTGTTCCTCATCTCTCTGGCAGTTCTTGAAAGATGAAATAAAAAAATTGACCAGAGTGGAAGGTGTTGCAGCTTCATCGAAACTTGTGCCTTCAGAAGGAAAAGAGGGAATAATTCAGTTCTGGTGATGGGATTTTTGCTTTTCATTTGCTCCCTCACAGGAAAAAAACAAACAAAGAAACAAAACATATATATTAGGAAACGTATCCTCCTTACCTCCTTCCTTCCCAAATTAATCCACTCCTTATGAAGAGATACCACGGCCCAATGGCCATTTATTCATTTGGAAGATGTAAAAAACATGAGAGTTGGATATCCTGCTTCTAAATGTAGTTAGATAATATTAATAGAGGGGGGAAAAAAAGCCTTCCAATATTAGGAAAGCATATTCATCATGACTAGAACAAATATATGCACTAATCTGCTGCAAAGTGTTGCTGAAAATAGTGCTCCTGAATGGAAGGGGAAGTTGGTGTTTCTCCCTGGAATACTCAGTCTGAACACCCAATTAGGGCTTGTAGAGGCAATTAAGGCACTCAGAGAGAAGCAGCAGAGTTGTTTGAGCATGGCATTCCACTTGAATTAATATATTCCAGTTCTTTGGAAGGTTAATTAGAGCCAGTTGTGATGGGGGAAACGGAAAAGGACATGGTAGGTTGAAATTGCTGACTAATTCTGTGTTTTAAGCTGAGCAGATGTATGATGGCGGCCATGGGTTTGTGGATGCTCTTAATTTCTTCAAAAGATAAGCCAAAAGATAATCCCAAAATTTGGTGGATTTTTAAAATTATTCTTAATTTTTTTTAAAAAATTCTTCTCTTCACATATTCAATTTAGCATTAATTTCAAATAAAAAAGTTGGTTTTCTTTAGATCTCTAGCCATCACTTTAGTAGCTTAAAAATGGAAGGTTTTATTTGTACCTTACTCCACCTGTAAAACTTAACAGCTTGCCACATAAAGTAATTAAAACCTGAGCTTTCCTCTTTCTCTTTTAAGGAGCTCCTGTCATTTCTGAACCTCTTCTAAGACACCTGTCCTGCCGTTGCTCCCTGCCAGAGCATTTAGACAATTTGTGATGTATTTTCCCTGCTATTGGGAGAGCAGGCAAAACCAAATGAACACCTATTGGGCTGTGTGCTGCTCCTGAGTGCCAATTATCTGAGAATAACACGGTAATTATGTGACAAATGCCCTTGTACCAGCGAGGGAGAGATCTGTTATTCCCCAGTGAAACAGTTGGATGCACCTCAAGGTAATTCTGCTTCCTTCAGAAAAGATTTGCTTCTTAACAAAAATGAATGTGTTGCTACATGATAACTTATTATTAAATGTGTAATTTATGGTAATTTTAGGTAGCACAGACTGACTGCCTTTTGGTCTTTGTTTCTTGAAAGAATGCCAAGCACACAGATTTCCCATCCCAGTCAGGGCTTTTGCAAACTTCACCTCCTGTTTTGCAGCATCTCAGTAAAACAGGGAAAGTAGCCCATGAACTGTAAATGGCAGAGGTTCAGATCATGGACAGGGCCTTAGCTGTTCTGGGACTGTATTGTAGGTAAAGGGAAAAAAATAATAAAACCAGGAAAAAATGTTAATATGGACCCAGACCTCTAGTGGGAAATTACTTAATCAAAAACATCAAAACTTTATCTCCCACATAGCATTCGTTGGACTTTCTTGGGTTTTGTTGTTGTGGTGTTTTGATTTTTGTTTGTTTGTTTTGTTGGGGTGGGTTTTTTGGTTTTGTTGTTGTTGTTGTTGTTTTGTTTTGGTGGTGGTTTGTTTTTTTGATTGTTTTTTTTTGTTTGTTTGTTTGTTTTGTTTTTGTTTTTTTTGAGCAGTGTAAGTTGAAGGACAGCAGACCCATTATTGACCTGCAGCTGGTTTTACAGTATGCAGGGTGTTGTTATGCAGTTTCTGTTTCCTGCAGCACAGAAAACAGCTTGATTGGGTTAATTCTCAGGCTCAACAGGCTTGAGAATATTTATTTGAACACCCAGAGATTCAGCATTCTGAATAACTGAGAACTGACCCCAACAAGCTCGTCTCCCCACCTACAGATTTTGACACACACACATAAATGTCAGAGTTTAAATGTGCCATTCCTCAGTTGGAGCACATTGGTGCTCCTACACAAAGGATGTGTCTGGCAGAAATGCTGGCTTAAAGTAAAAGAGAAGTTTGCATTTATTATTTAGTTCATTAGACTTTTTGTCAATGGACTCTTACCTGAGAAACAGGTAATGTGCATATTCAGTTGTCAAAAGTGGCACTGAATTTGGGAGGGTGGGGGATGATTACTCTGTTGTTTGAGGGGTTTTTTTTATTATTTTTAATGAAAAGTACAGTCATCTGTCTCCTTGTGGAATTTATACTCTGATTCACTTCAGGAAGAGCTGTCCTTCCATAGATTTTACAGTGCCCACAGAGATATTTTGGTGAGGAATGCTTTAATTTCCAGTGGACTGTATGTGGCCAGCTGTTACACTTCCAAAATCATGCAGGACAGATGTTTGTTAAAATGACTGGGATTAGAATAGATACACTGCAACCTTCTTATTTTGCCAATAGAATTAGGCTGCAGGAAAAGAACTTACACTGATTAAATATTTTCCAAGTGGACACTTGCACACCAGAAGCAATAGCCATGGTCAGCAGCATTGTCTGATAATCTTTAGTGCCTTAGCAAGGATTAATGCTGCTCCAGTCAAAGAGGAAAAGAGTCACAACAACAGGGACATGTGCTTGCATGACCCATCTGCAGATTTTCTGGAAGGTGCACTCTATTTCTCTGGGTTCCCCCTGCTCTGTGTGGAAAGCGTGTCTATTCCCCAAATCCATTTGGATTTTAAAAACTGATTGTCAGTACCGTAACTGCAACGAGAACTCACTAAACAACTTCTTGTAAAATGTCCCCATCCATGTTCTGTTCCCTTAAAAGTGTGGGAGTTTTTTGTGTTGCAAATGTGCCACGGTAATTTCCTCCCATTTCAGCTGTTACACCAGCACAGAACCCATCAGGTGTACGCTTGGTTCCACCTGCTGCAGTTTCTGTAGGAACAAATTCCTTCCCGTAACAAGAGCAGCTCAGCTCCTGGTGTCACAGTGCTGCCTGCACTTACCCCAGCTGACCCCATCAGCATCACTGCAGCCATAAAGAAATAAATAAACAAATTATTGCTGAAAAGTGTTTCCCACATTTTTTTCTTGCTTTGCTCCCATAGGATCAGAATTTGTGTTGGAAAGGGGTAGCCTTTGTTCAAGTGATATGCAAGACAAAATCTTTGAAGGATCAAAACCACACCAAAACTGAATTTTTATGATCCTGCTTTTTATGTAAAAAAAGAATTTAACATGTCTCTAACAACCTTCTCTATAGTTTGAATAGGAATCTTTAAAACTTTAAAAACCCAGGCAATCTCACAGAAAATTCTATATCTGCTGTAAAAATTTTTAGGTTGCTTTCAAATTAAAAATTGCAGTCTGCAAACTGAATTTTATGGATATCTTCCATAAGAGTGGATTTCAGATCAAAATGAAATAAAATGCACTAATCTTGGATTTCACCAGTGTTGTGTGGTTGTTGTTGTTCTGTTTTAAAATAAATACAACAGTAGAGAGAGCCTTGGTTTAGAATTTAATATGACCAAAAGTAATTTTGCAAGGAAATAATTCTAACATAAATTTAGATATGAATATTCAGATATTTGCATTTTTCCCCAGATGCTCAAATTTTGGGAAAAAAAAAAAAATCTTAACCTGCAACAAGCTCTTCCAGGAGATCAGTCTCTCCATGAAGAGAGCTGCTGAGTAAGATCCCTGAAATATCATTTTGCTAAATGTTTGTAGCCTTTGCAGTTTATCAGAAAAATACTGATCAGTAGATTCCTGCCTCAGAATTACAGCGGGAAGTTTTCAAATTAAAAGTATGAAGTAAAACACAGAGTTGGAAAGGCATTCTAGATAATTTCACTTCTTGAACTGTGATCCCAGACTGTCAGATGAAATGGAATGTGCTGTTTTGGTCATTTTCTTCCTCTTAATAAAATTGCAGCAATAATTGAAAGTGTAGGACTCTGCTCTGAATTTGGAATTTGATTCTTGAGAGTGTGAAGTGTTTTATGGGTGTAGAGGAGTGTAATTTGCTGGCTTTTACAAATGACTTAGATGCTGTGAGTACTTCAGCTCTTAAAATGGTGTCCTCAGAGCTGGATTTTGACACCAATATTACAATTTGAAACCATTGCTCAAGTTCCGTAGAGATCACATGGGCTGCTGTACTCGCTGCTGTTATTTGCAATAAGAGGACACATTCATTGGGCCATTTTGCTTTTTTTTATTTATTTGTTTGTTTATTGTTTTGAGGTTTTTTGCTTTGTGTTTGACTGTAATGGCCAGCTCAGTGATTCTGTCAGGCAGTGCCTCAGCCGTGGCAGGTAAGGGATCCCTGCAGTAAATTGCAACAGGGATGTCACCAAAAAAAAAGTGTCCCAGTATCTTAACTGTTTTTTGTGGGTTTTTGTTTTTTTTTTTTTTTTTGTTTGATTGGTTTTTTGGGTTTTTTTGGGGTTTGTTTTTGTTTGTTTGTTGTGTTTTTTTTTTTTTTTTTCAGTTGTCTTACTGGAATACTAATGTGTAACTTTTTTTTCCCTTTAATACAGCACTGTAATTTTAAAAATTAAAAACAAAAAGAAAAAATATTAAAAAAAGAAAAATCAGTGATATGTTCAGTGACTAGGGGAATTCACAGCTCTTATTGCAGGGAAATAGAAACCCCCACACCCTCAGCTTTGTCCCATGTACCTTTGTAACACTGCTGCTATTTGTTGGATAAAATCTGGTGGTTTTGAATTAGGGAAGGTTTTCCTTGGAAAACAAGACTTTTAATAACAGTGGGCATTTGAAGAATGGAGATGTTGCAAGGACAGTTTTGCCTTTTCATTGAGACAGCATTTTTCAATAAAACAATTTGTCAGAATAATGCTGACCAGCTCTTGTTTCAAGCTCTGTTCTGTTTGATTGAGAGCAAGCATTTGGAAACATCCCAAGGTTTTTAATCTCTGATTTACTCTCTATTACTTGGTTTATTTTAGGATAGGTTTCAATATGCTTAAAGGCCATCTCTAGTAGGAGGAAATCTGTTAAATGGAGAAGATCACTGAAAGATTGAAAATTCTCTTCAGCCCAGCCCTTACTGTGTGTGAATCTGGGCAATTTACTTTCCTGTCTCTCACAAAACTTAGTGATAGAATAATACAAAAAGAGAAAAAAGAGAATAATACAAAAGAGAAAAATCAATCTTAATTTTAAATGTAGGCCTAATTTGGCTTCTTCTGTGCAGAGTTGAATCGGATTTATAATAGTTCAGTCTTCAGCCCTTTTTGGCTTTTTTTTTTCTGGGGAAGGGGTAGCAGGACATTTAGACCTTTGGGGCATTTTTCTGCTGTTGCTAACCTGTACTTGTCATGGCTGTTGAGGATTTCACACTCATGACTGTATCATCATCTTCTTTCAGCAGAGAATATCATTGTTTTGTCAGAAGCCTTGCCTAGAAATACTTGAAACTATAATTCATTTTCACACTTAGGTAATGATTAGTGTTGAATGTTGAGTTTTGTTTTAACTGCTCACTTAACAAGGATTTATCAGTAAAGTGAAATAAAGGACAGTGTAAAGTTTACAAAGCTGCTTAAAATTATGCTGCCAAATTTAGGGAAAAAAGCAAAAATCAGGGACTAAAAATTTATTCCATTCTGATTTTTTCTAAAATGTGATTTTCTAATGAGTGGCATTTTTATTTGTGGTACAATAGACTAAGTTTGATTCCATAGGATTTCACTAATATCTTATTATTTACCTTAAAAAAGAAAGAAAGAAAAATGAAAATGGGATTGTTCCCAATAATATTTCAGTGGCAAATGAGGAATGCCATTAAATTGTCTTTTTCTGGTCCACAAAAAACCCCAGGCTGGGGTGCCACTGCTTTTTCCATTTCTGATGGTGAATGGTACAAGAATAACATAAATGGAGAGATAAAAGATTTATTTCCTTGTAAGTGTTCTGAAATTTTTGGAATTCCTTTGAATTTCAAAATGAACAGTTATTATGAAGGTTTCAATTAAATGGGAAGAAATGAAAAGGTCTTACTGGGATCACAAAGAATCAGAAGAATAGCACTTTCCCCCTGTTGTTGGAATAATCACTTGTTTTCACAATTCTGCTTTTTTTCTGTTGTGCTGAATTCACCATATGTTTAGACTAAGCCTGTAACTATTTATTACTGACAGCAGTGCACCAAATGTTTGATTCCAAAGCAGAGCTAGACAAAACCAGTTTTGCTTTGTTTTTATAAATACAATGATAATTTATACAGAAATTTGGAATTTGTTACATAAAAGCAACAGCAATTGTAAAGAAAATGTTTTATTTCAAAAAGCTTTAAAATTATTTCAGTCTATAAATCTGCTATAAACCGTTTCTCATTTTGTTTTGAAATCATTAACTGAAATTTTTTTCTCATAAATTTCTAAAGAAGCATTTGGCAAAATGATCTCAAAACAGTAGAAGAGGAATACAAATTTCAAATAGGAATGTGTTTAAATGTCAAAAAAATCGATGTGTATGAAATACTTCAGTTTCCGTATCTCAACTCTATCATTGGAAGGGTTTTTTTGGTTTGTTTGTTTGTTTCTTTTCTTGTCTGGAGTTATCTATAGTCAACCAAGGAATGGCAAATCCATGTTTAGCCACCAAAGACAGAAGGCACAAAACTGGTGTGTGTTGGCACAGTAAATTAGAATTAATTAGACAGATACATAATTTATAAAGTGAATTAGAAATAACAAGGCAGATTCTCACAATTGTTATTTTTCAGCAGGTGTGCCATGCCTTGCTCTTCATCCAAGTGATGATTTCCTTATGTGTTTGATACGTCCAACAGACCTAAATTCACTCACCTCAAGCACCTACGAGAGGTCTGAAGGAAAATGTTTGCCAGCTTTGCACTGAAAAGTGTGGCAGATCCATGAACACAAACTGACCCTGCTCATACCTGCTGACTGTGCCTGGAAACGTGGGAGGGTGCAAAGCAGGAACGTGTCAGGATTTCTGTGTGACAGCAAACACACTCTGGGTGGAGGCTGAAAGAATATTAAAAAGGCAAAGCTGAGTTGGTTGGGTGACTGTGGTGCTGCTGTTTAGGGGAGGCATGAGTTCTCCCAACACCACAGATTTCTCATTAACCTGTGAAAGCACGGGGCAAGCGTGGCATCCTTAAAACACAGACTCCCCTTCACAATTCATAGGGTGGAAAAGGGAGTTTCTGGTATTTTTCCTGTGGTTTTGTTCGGCACTGGCCTTGCAAAAAAAACCCACTTTGTCTTGGTGTGTAGAGATTTTAACGTTTATTCTGAAGTGCCTTAAATGTAATGCGAGATTTCTCTGTTACAGTTTTAGTCATACTGGGAGGAAAATATGTGACCCTCATTCTCTGTCCTAATAGTTATTTCTGGTATTGTTTTAAATCAAAACTGATCTATGAGCCAAAGAATCATGAAATGGTTGGAAGGGACCTTAAAGCTCCTCCAGTGTCCCATCTTGGGACACCTTCCACTGTCCCAGGTGCTCCAAACCCCAATGTCCAGCCTGGCCTTGGACACTTCCAGGAATCCAGGAGCAGCCACAGCTGCTCTTTCAGGGCCTCACCACCCTCACAGTAAATAATAATAATAATAATAATAAAAAAAAAAAAAAAAAAAAAAAAAATTAAAAAAAAAAAAAAAATCTACTCTTAGTTTGAAGCCATTCCCCCTTGTCCTGTCACTCTGTGTCCTTGTAATTGTCTCTCTCCACCTTCCTTGTACCTTGCAGGCTCCCTTCAGGTGCTGGAAAGCCACAATTCCAGTGTTTGGTGTTTTAAATTAAATAACTATTAATATGCATCATCTCTAAAACAAATATTTATATTTTCAACCATTCAAGCAGCAAATAAGTGGTGAGAAAATTTGAATATATTTCCTAGGTGACAGTCAAAAAAGAAAGTGAACTTTTATTGAAATTTCGAGAAGCTGCTTCTGAATAGCAATTAATGTAATTACATCGCTTTTTTTTTCCCCATATATACTATTAGATTTCTTTAGTTTTGTATATGTCTCTGCAATTAAAGTGACTTGGAAAGGTCATCTTTATCCTTGACTTTCTGTATGTAAAGAGACTAAATATAGACTAGTAATGAGCCAAGCATTTATTGGCAAAGTTTGTCGTCTTAAGCTAATATTGTACTTAGGTTGTATTAAGTCTCCTCTTGTTAGAAGGAGCTGAGACAGCTTGATTTTAAATATTAAAAATAAGATGAAAAATTAAATAGCTTTGCATGTTTTCTTTCCTCAGGGAAACAGTTTTTGGTCTACAAAGTTCCAGATAAAAGTCAGTTCCCTGTAGGCTTTCAGCATCTCTGTTTCTGTTTCCTTTCTGCCTTATTCAAGGTGTTTGCTCATTAGAAAAAAGAAAAAAATTATCCTCTTAAAGCTAAAGATACATTTCTTAAAAATCCCATTGATACTCCAGAATCTCCAGTTCCCCCCTAATTAATGCAGTTTACCTATGGAAAAAAAAAATTATTTAAACATAAACGATATGATTGGCCTGACAGAAACTCTCAGTAAGAAAATAGAAATCCTCATTTAGATGTTCAGTCATCCCCAGATTTACAGACAAAAAGAAGCAGGTTAGAGGAGGAGAGTCAAGCAAAGTTTGAATAAATTTGGGTTTTTTCTCTGATACATTTTGTCTTCAACTCTTTCCCCTTTTCAAGAATTCATTCTCAAGAATTCAGGTTTATTTTTTTTCCTGCAAATTTATGAAATTTGCTGATTTGATTTATTAGCTTTAATTGCCTACAAGTGTAATCTACTTAGCAAAGAATTGGAGGAGAGAAATAAAAAGGGAGAGAGAATAAGAATGGCCTTAACCCTGTATTTGTTGCCCTTAAAGGAGGCCGTTTATCCCTTGTGTTTCTTGTTCCAAGTATCATAATAATCCATGCAATTGTTTTATTTATTTATGCCTTTAGAGGAAAAAAAAGTTACCATAAATAATTAAAAAGTTAAAAATAGGTAATAAAAAGAAGGTTTACTTTGTCATGTGTGTGTTCATAGTATTGTACTGTTTACTCAACAAGATTTTTTTGAAGTTGTGTTACTAGAAATTGGTAAATTAGTATATTTAAACTTTCACAGAAGGCTCATGAAATAGTCAATATGAAAGTGAGAAGTCCTCTTCACCTACTGCTGCATGTATGTGTATTTTAGTCACTTCAGCATTAAAGTGTTGAACTGGTATTATGTGAAATTTGATGTGCTAACTCATGATAGGTTTAATTTTAAAAAAAATAAAATCAAAACTATAAATTAAAAGTTTCGTATAATAAATGCCAACAATTATTCTTTGCAGCCAAAGTGAAACTTTTCTTTGTTAATCAGTGGAGATGAAATAATGGGATAATAAAGGCATAGCACTAGGGTGTAAATGATTGATTATCAAAGAAAAAATAAGAAAATACAGACTTAAAAGGTATTTTTAAAATTGAATTCCAAGTTTGAGTGGAACAGTATTTGACAGAAGGATGTGGATAAAGTTTTGCATTGATTTTAGGAAGGAGGAGGAGGAGTCATAAGCCTAAATGCTTATACATAATGAATCTTATTTCTGGTTTAATGGCGTTGTCACATCATTTTAGCTAATTAAATTACCCTGGTAATTAAATTACCCTGGTGCAAAAAGGGAGTCAGGCAGCAGTGAGTCACACACACTGATCCTACAGGTTGCACTGGGACAGAACTGGTGGAAAGGAGATTGACACTGGTAAAGCAAGGGTTTGCAGGGGGCTGCTTCAATCTTCAGTGTTGTGGCAGCCTCGTAGCTCGTGTTTTTGGGCTGTAGTTTATCCAAAACTGGGTGTTCTTTTGCCTCCTTGTCCTAAACATTTGTGTGCACCAGTTCATTCTGATTCTTTAAGTTCCTCTCACTCCTCACTACACATTAACAGCCCTCAGCTCAGATATTTCTCTTTTTTATAGGGAATTTGGAGATCCAGCATTCTGGTCAGGACTTGCATCCCCATGAGTATGGAACTGCTATTGAATAATTATTGATTTCCACATTTGAAGTGACAAGCCATTGAAATTTCTAATGCTCGGGCACATTTGCAGATTTATTCTTTAAAGATGCTTTCTTGCTCCTTGCATTTAAAACCTCCAGAATCTGCCCCTTGGCGTCCCTGCCAATGTTGATTCCACAGCACACCTAACCAGAGCTGAAGGAGGAAGAATTGCTTTGTCCAGCAGTCCAAGTGACCATCAGGATGAGCTGCCCAAATCGAGGGCAGCCTTTAAATCCATTCAGTGCAGCGCTGAAACTTTTTCATGTGCACTATTGATTGTATTCCCATTCTGATGAACAAAACTGTGATTGTGCACTTGAATGACCTTGAAATAATAGAATCTGCACCGCTCCTGCCCTGAAACTGGCACATTTCTATCATGGTCCTCAAGCAATACCAGAAGCAAATAGATTGACTTTTTTTTTCCAGTGCTCTGCAAATAGAGTGTTTTCTGTTTCAACTTAAATCCTTCTACAATAAGTTTCAAAGCATTTTTTTAAAAAATTAGTTTTCACTTCACAGTCTGATGTGAAATCATTTTTATCAGGATCTTGGTATAAATGAAAATATAAACTGGTCTAAATCAAGTTTTCAGGGTCTGTTTCTCCCATCTGCTGCCAGCCCTGTGCTCCTGCCTTGTGCTGCACTGACTTTTGTGCCACTGTGTGTTAGAGGGTTGAGAAAAAAAATATTTGAAACCCAACCCTATGGAAAAATATACCATTCTGGGGGTAATTCAGCTGCCTAAAATGGTTTATCAGGGCTTGTACAAATAATAATAAGGCACAAACAAGGGCTCTGCAACGCCTAAGAAATGTCAGTAGGCAAGGGAAATGTCAGTATTAGGCCTGGTTTAGTGACTGTGGCACAGCCCTCAGAACAGTTCTAGCCCTCAGCTCTGTGAAATATCTGTCAAATGTCCACAAAATAATAATTGAGTTTGTTTAGCCTGAGAGTTTGGGCTCCATCCTTTATGGTGGTCACAGGACAGGAGAGGTTTTGTGCTGTGACCTGGGGTGTCAGAGCCAGCTCAGGTCAGGCACTTGCATTGCTTCCTGCAGGGATTGCCCTCCCTGGGATCAGGGGGAATTCTGCTCCTCAGTTCTGGGCACTGGGGACAGAAAACTCCCCAGCTGTCTCAATAAAATCCAGGCTGGGAATGTGCAGAGTCACGCTGGTCACAGGTTTTGTGGCAAAACTGTCAGAAAAGGCAAAATAAGCTGTGGGTGCCCCACCCCTGCTCAAGGTCAGGTTGGAACAGCCTGGGACAGTGGAAGGGGCAGGAACTGGATGGACTTTAGGGTCCCTTCCAACCCAAGCCATTCAGTGATTCTAGAAATTGAATGCAAGTTGATTAAAACTCCTTTCCAGCGATATTGATATTGAAATATCCCATTTAAAGTACTGCTATATTTATAAAGGGAAAATATTTATGACCAGAAAACCACAACCTGCTGGTGATGAATGCCTTCAATATTCAAATCCCTGCTCTTTTCTAAAAGCTTCATTTTATAACATTTATGCATTTTATTACAGATTTAAAAACTTAGGAAATAAAGTTTAAAAACCCTGAAGAAAACTTTTTAATAAGTTGTACCTGAAATGCAACCTATTCGTAGCTGTCTTTGCAAGTCTTTCTTGTAAAATATGAAAGCCAAATGTTATCTGTTCTGAAGGAGCACTGAGCAAGACAAACTATTTGATGTGACACGTTCATGCTTTGCTTGTCAGCCAAAACAGTTTTCACCATTATTCACTGCCCTCTGTATATTGAAGAACATTTCTGAAGTAAGCTGAACGCTCTTGTGTTTGGTGATAGTGTGTTACTGGGAAAATAAAACAGCCACAATTATCTGCTCAACAAATGGAACTTGTCAGCTGGCAGGCACACGGAGCTGATGCAGATGGCCAGCTCAGGAAAGCTGTCAAGCAGAAGGACTGAAATAAAATATATTTTCTTCATATTCCGTGGATTTTCTAAAATGATATATTCTTTTCTTTTTATGAAGTTCAGAGGATTTTAGTGCTGTTTCATAGCCCAGGTGTTTTCCCAGCTTCTGGAGGAAAAAAAAAAAAATTGCTGTTGGGGAAAGAGCTATTTGTACCATAGTGACAGGGATCTTTGGGTGGGATGCTCTGGAGAGGATCTTTACATGCAAGCATTCCTCTCCTCAGAATAAAAGGACAGGATTTATGTCTGCTATATGCAGAGATTTTTGGAAACATAAAGTTAGAGATGTTGTATAATCCGGGACACGTATCTGTTCTCCTTTTTTTTGAATGAATGTCCTATTTTCCTCTGCTTTGAGTTGCGTGTTAGGAACACTTGGGAGAAACACTTTTATTGGAGAGCATTTTTATTGTTTGCTGTTCTGTTTGTTGCTTTATTTCTTACAGGTAATGAAAAATACTCCTTTGGACCTTCTGATTCTCACGAGGTGTTGTCTCTCTGTGAAGCAGAGATGTAATAGATACTGCAAAATGTCAGACTAAAATAAAAAGAGCAGGAAAGCTGCCTTAGCATAGGGATTGTTGTGCTTACTGGAGAAATTTTAATTGTTTATTTATTAATATAGGGTTTTGCTTACCCTGCAGAGTGATGGCAGGAAGAGAAGTTTTGTCTAAAAAAATTCAATTCCTGTGGAGTGTTTAAGACTTTTGTAGACAACAGTTGAGCTGCTCTGGTTTTGTGGCATCAGATTTCCAATTACTCTGGGTTTTTTCTTGTTTGTGTTTGTTGTTTTTTTGTTTGTTTGTTTGTTTGGTTGATTTTGTTTAGTTTTTCTTGGTTTTTTGGTTTTATTTGGGTTTTTTGTTTGGTTGCTTTTTTGTTCTTTTTGGTTTGGTTTTTTTGGTTTTGTTTGGTTGGTTTTTGGTTTTGTTTGGGTTTGGGGTTTTTTTTTCTTTGTTTTTTGTTTAATTGATAATACTCAGAGAGAGTTTTTGTTCAGTTTTGTTCTGTGTTTTGGTTTTCAGTTGTTTTTCAATGGCTGCAGTGCTGGGGCAGAAATTTTGTCCTGTTGTCTGAAAACAAAGATGTGCCATGAGTATAAAAGGAAATAAATTGAAAACAAATAGAAAGGGACTCTCAGTCTGTGCTGAGACTGTGGAATGTCAGGAGCATCGAGTCAGTCAGAATGGACTTTTCCAAGAGCTCCTGTGTGAGGCAGAATTGGTTGGATGTGCAATCCTTGGATGTCAGACTCCTCGGGAGCATCACACACCCCATGGTCAGATCCGAGGAGGTGAATCCTTTGATCTGGAATGATAAGAGGCCACCCCTGTGCCAGTTTAAACTCATTTGCTTGCACCAGCTCTCGTTATCCTCCTTTGCTCTGTGGCATATCCTTAGTACAAAGCTAAAATAGGAGATTAATATTCACTTTAGAGTCTGTACCCTCTGTTGTTCCGTCTTAGGGAGAAAAGTGTTGAGGAGCCCTTATTTATTTTTAATGGAAATCCTGATGTGCGCCGTGGCTTGCTGTAGTTCAAACCACTCTACATCCCAGGCTGGTGTGAGGCAGGTTGTACATTGCTTTTTTGCTTAACTTCTTACAATAAAAGCAGCTCGAGGCTGTGTCAAAGATTAACCTGCTTGCGGGACTCTGGAGATAGAGAGCTGGAAAGGGTGAAAAGCAGCTGGGTTTTTGGTGTGGGTTTTTTGTTTTTTTTTTTTAATGCTTCCATTGTCTTCTACATTAAAAGCTTCCAGCACCTGCTGTCTTTAAGAGATCTTTTGATCTGAAATTCTTTGAACCTGCAGGCTTTAAGAAAAAGGTTGCCAAAGTGCCACACATGGGAACTCGAGGGAATTTTACAAACCAAAACAACAACAACAAATTGGCAGAGGAATCGAGTGATCTGTGTGGGCTTTTGTCTCTATCAAGTTTTAACCTGCTTGAAAATATTTGCGTAAAAAGTTATAAACATCCCCAAATTTCTTATTATTTTTGTTCAGGTGTCACATCCTGTACATGCAGGAACAATATATAAAGTGCTTTTACTGAATTTGTAATTCATTGGGGGTCTTTTTCCTTTAGGGAAGTGAACATTGAATATTAAACTTCAGGAAGAATTATAAACTAATAAAAAAGTCCTTTCTGGATATAGATTTATCCATCTCTGTGTTCCTTCACAGATCATTGAATCATAGAATGGTTTGCATTAGAAAGAATTTTAAAATCATCCAGTTCCAATCCATGGCAAGGACACAAATATAAGTTTGCTTTAAGGGGGTATATGTATATACACATATATATATCTTACACTCAAACTTCTATTCCATACATACGGTTATTTTTTCTGTAGGTTGGTGAGCCTATATATATTCATATTTCCTTGTACATGTGCACACTTTGGTTTTGAAACATTTGTAGCATCTCCACTTTAGCTGGGAGCAATATTTTATGTCACGCTGAAAAGCTGAATTGAGTATTTGTTTAACAGTTCAACCTGATGGGTGTCTGTCCAACTATGGTGCTGGAATTGGACCAAGAGTGTTGTCTTCTACAAAGCCTTGTGGTTCTTCTGGTTTCCAATTTGTCAGGAGCTTCACATCACCCCCACACTCTCCTGTCTTTTTTTTTTTTTTCTGTTTAGTTCCACGAGGTTTTTGAGTGTCTGAAAAAAATCTGGGTGAACTGTTGATGTTTTTCCTCCCTGATTTCTTTACCTCTATTGTTTGAATCTTTTCTTTCTTGCATTTTGACCATTTCGGTCATTCAGTGCTGACAGTGTAACTTTTCTCTACTCACATTTAATTAGTGTTGAAATGTGGGTGTTGGAGATGTTTGACTTATGTCCCTCCAGATGTACGAGCAGAATTTTCAGTGTGCCATATGGGAGCACAGAAACATGAGACATAAAGCTTTATTAACCTTTCAACAGAAAATTTAAGTTGTTATTGAACACTTTGTCATCAAAGCAACCCTAGCTACAATTTTTTTTTTTTTTTTACAAGACAGCCCGGTATAAAAGAAGTAATTCCAGGCAGTTGTTTACATTTTATTTGTGTGACATAATGACCATGACTTTTTACCTCTGTGAGCTCTGGTGGAGCATTCTGGGTTTAGCATTGGTTTTGGTCCAATTATCCCAGCAGAAAAAGGGAAAACACAAAGCAGAAGAACCCCATGAGCAGAGATTCCTGTGAGTTACACCAAAAACAAGACACAAGGACACACACAACACTTACTTGTCACCCTGTAGGGAAAACAAGAAAAAGCAAATTGATTTCTTATACAGAATACACAAATTTTTTAATTACCCCACAACAGTGGTTAATGCACAGCCACCAGGGCTTCATAGAGCCAGCATTCAAATTGCACATATTGAATTTACTCTGATGGGTCAGATATGAAATTTTATAAACAGAGCCTGACACCTTTAAATTGATTTCCCACTGTTATGATATTGTTGGGCCTTGTTTTACTGCTATCAACATTTTTTGAACAAAAGCTGCATTGGAGAATTCTAAAGTCTATCACAGATTTTCTCCAAAAAGAGAGACTTATAATTTCATTTTAGTCAACTGTTCAAGTCATGTCAATTATGCCCAGTGCCTGTCTTTGAAAATGATGTCCCAGTGCTTGCGTTACCAAGCAGGAGGTTTTGAGAAGATTGTTGAAAGCAGAAATTAATATCAAGACTTTGTCCCCCTGGGTAAAACGTGCCTTACCTGGATTTTGATGCCACATATTCCTGTCATCATTTTATTATTTGATCCAGTTACTTCAGCTGAACAAAAGACATGAAAAATCCACTGAGAACTCCATAAATGGCCCTTGTACCATAGCCAGAATATCTTCAGAAAAATCTATTTCATCTTGACTGTTTCATTAGTAAGTACAGAAATTGCCAAAATAGCAATCAGACCTTAAAGAAATCTAAAGCCAGGTTTGCAGGTGGCCAATAGGAAATGAATATTTAACATCAAAACAAAGGCAGAAGTGGAGAAATCAATAACCTTTGACAAGTAACTTACAGTCTAGAGAGACTCTTAATAGATGGCCACTGTAGCACCAAATATAAACAAGAAGCTCCCCATGAAGTATCAAAATCATTTTAGGTAATAAATTATGAAAGATAATTTCCTGGAAAGTTGTTTGTAAAGACAGTAGGAAACCAGAATATTCTTTGTACAGCTGACAGAGGCAGTATCTGCTTTTTGATTTTATTTATTTATTCTTTCCCTCCCCTCACTGGAACTCAGGAGAATATACAGTATATCCAGCAGCACAAATCCCAGTGAAAAGTGTTGATCCTGACTGCATTCCAGTGCAGGCAAAGCACGTTGTAAATAATGGTCTTCCTTTTCCCCCCACCTCTTTATTAGCTTCTCTCCAGTGCTGACTCTATCAGAGCACTTTTATGTCAGCATCTGTAAATTATTGGCACACCCTATTGATCTGACAGTGAGCACAGCAGTGACGTATTTAAATCTCAGTACTGGTTTAGAAGTGTGTGCTGCATTGTATTGCCAGAATTCCCTCACTGAGAAGATTAATTCATTAAACACCAGTGAGACTGGAAACCCTAGGCTGGAGCCTTTCTCCCTCTGTCCCCACAGCTATTCCAGCAAAGATTTCCATAAAAATGTGTTCACCTTTAGTAGAAATTCCCTGGCTGCTGTGGGAGCTCACCAGCCAGGAGCTCAGAGAGACCATGGAGATGGGGTAAGGCAGGAGTGCCTCTACCTCCAGATAATTTTTAGCACAAAGGCTGAACTCTTCACTTTCTCAGCCTAAAGACACTTCTTGAGCAAAGTTCAGGTATTTCTGCTTTGTTTTGTATTAATTATTTACTTACATACAGCAGCAGTGCTGTCCTTTGGCTTTGCTGTTTAATACTTTGCTAATTATCTGGCTTGGAGAGGACTTTGAGGGTCCTGGGGTCAGTGTCTGTAAATGCTGTTGGTTTCTGGCTGTAGCTCATTATATGAAGATATTAGAAAGGTTGCCAGACCTTTTCTGTGACTTTGACACCCAAGGAGAAAACATGCATATAATGTCAAAAGAGCTACTTTTGACTTTGTGCAGGCACACACACACAATCTCTCATTGTTATGCTTGAGAAGGAAACTCAAAACACTTCAGTAGTTCAGACATATTATTTTGTCAAGTCCTTACTCTGTCTTGTTGACAGAATACATTTTCTCAAAAGCTGAAATCATTCTGTCAAGGAAACTTATTTTGTGCAATAATCCTGCTTGTTGACAAATGTTCAAAAGGGAAAAAAATGTTCAATTATTCTGGGAATGTTCTGGCTGGTATCTCCAGGTTTATTTATTTTGCCATGGGAAAGAATGGTTATTAGTTTGTAGGTGAACTATCCAGGCCTTGGTGTAATGAAAGAAAAACGTATTTTCCTTATATGAATGTGCTTTGGGGGAAACTTTTTTCTTCAAAGAATGTTCAATTTTAGGTCACATTCCAAATGAGAGATCAGCAGTGGAGGACAATGAGGGTGAGTGTGCAGGGAGAGGAGGAAGGATGAGAGAACCCAGACATATCTGTCATGTGTGCAAAGAAACCCAGTGAAATGGAGACACATTTTCAAGTGGACTCACCTTAATGATTATATATATATATACACACACATATATATATATATATATATATATATATATATATACAAGAAAAGTATGAGAATGCTAAAAAAATGTTCTTTATGAAAAGATGTTTAAAAAAGACCTAAACAAACCATTTCTGCTTGTTTCTCCTCTATGGCCTCCAAATCACATCGGTTCCAGTTTAGGAGGGTGAATTCCAGAGTTTTCTGGGATTTTTTTATAACTGAAGGAATGCTGAAAACATGCCTGATTTACTCTGCTGCTGAGTCAAAGCAGCACTGTGAACACCTCAATACTAAATTTGAGTGCACTGAACCCTGTGGAAGGATCCTGTGTAAAGATAAATATATAAGGCACCATGTAGAGCACAAGTGTCACCTTTGGTTTTTGGTTCTTGGTGGCATGGGTGACAAACTCGCACTAATTTAGGTGGGTTGAAAATAATCTTTTGACTCTCCAGTGACTCTTAATGGAATTTAAACTTTTGAGCTTATTAAGGAACTTTGAGAAAGAAAGAAAAAAAAAAGAGTTGCAAATCGAAGGATATCAGGGAATAATTTTAAACTTCTTTTGACGGTACTTTATGAGCTCTGGTTGAAGCCTTTTGTTTAAAATTTTGTCTAATGAGCATTAGTTTAATAATTAGCCTTTATAAACTCCCATTGCTTGTAACTTTTCATCTTCTCCGCTGTTAAGTGACAGTGATGTCTGTGTGCGTGTGCTCCATTCTTCCTTCAGTTTTCATCTTAAATCTTCACTCACCTGGGCCTGCAAGAATTTATTCCAGTGATCTGTGGATTTGGTCATTCTTTTTTCTCTAGACTCCTATGAGTAAAATAAAATCTGTGATTTGGTTTTGGATAATGATCCTTGTCCATTAATTGATACCCAAAAAGTTTTCATTCTTTAACAGTGCAGCCACCTTTTTATTGTGTTTCTGCTTATTCTACTGTTCCCTGCTGTATTGTCTGCCACATGAGTTTAAACAGAATAGTGGATTTTTTTTTTCCTTTTCATATCTTTCATTCACTCTATTGATTTACCAGTCCTTTGTAGTTTTGCTGTCAATTGTCTTGATCTCTTTAATTCCTAATATACAGCATTTTTGTCATACATTAAAAAAAGGTGTCAGTCTATCTGATTTTGCATTCAAAGGAAATTCAGATTTTTGAAATAATAAGCCTTGTGGTAGAACTTATGCTTCTTTGACACCTTTAGATCAAAGAGAAAAGCAACAGGGTTTTTAATAGATACTCTTAGATGTAAATCATATTGCAAGACTAAGCAAAAGTAGAACAGTCCTGACTTCTCCTTTCAGAGAGGCAGCCTCTCTATTTATTAGTTTCATCTCACATCTCAGAACTGGTTTCACACCTGAATATGTTCAGCAGAGTATCCAAAGAACATCCTGGAGTTCCTACATCTCATGTTCTCACCTCCACTCACAAGGTTGTTAGATTGCATTTGTGTAGAACCCATCGGCTATGAGACATTTTTTAATTCTTTGGGCTGGGGTGAGATTTAACCCAAAACGGGGGTGAGTGCTATTGACCCACAGCTATGGGTTTGAAGGGTCAGATAATCTCTCTGCAGTCAGCCAACAGATGCAGTGCATTTCTGGGGTGAATGTGCTGCATTCCTGGGTGGGAGAAACTTCTGGAGTTTTCCAGTATCAGCAGAGTTTTGGTGCATCTGTACTTTAACATCTCTTTTCCAAATATGTTCTCAAAGCTGGTAATACCTGGCCTGAACTTTCAGTTGCTGATTTTTATTCAACACTCTTCAGCCTTATTCCCATTTCTGTGATGAGATGAGTTGATGATTCTTTGTCCTCTCAAGGTGCTCATGGTGGAGGAAAAGCCTTTATTGCCAGTGGCATTAATTCAGGTAGTGTATCATTTAGAGGCATCTTGTAAGTTGAAGCCTTCTATTTCTGGTTTGTTCTCCAAAGTAATGAAAGTTTAAACTCGAATTAATAATTTAAGAGGATTGCTGCTAAGTTCATTTAGCCAATTGAGTGCCTATAGAGACACCAAGACAACCTCTCAGTGTTTGAACTGAAGATAAACACGAACACACCTAAGTAGTCCTAGATTATCATAATAAATCATTCTAAAATATCATTCTAATTTTATTTATTAAAATAAAAAGTTGTAGTGGTTTATCATAAATGTTACCACCTTTTAAACACCCTTAGAAATGACCATCCTCTTTCACAAGGTGGTTAAAGTACAGAGTTTGGCACTGGGGAACCTGTAAGTGGACATTTCTCAGCCTAATGGCTGTGATGGTGCTGCAGCCCTAATGCAGGATGCTCTGTTCATTCTATTCCTTTCTGTCACTTCGTTCTCCAGGAACTTGCCTTTAGTATTTTATTCTTTTTCTCTCCTCAGTTGTATAAATTTGATATTATATAGTGTCTTAGGGGAAATAATTTTCTCCTGAGAGTTATTAAACCATAGGATCAGATTGAAAGAAATCTCCAGTCCAGCATCCTACTCAGTGTAGGGTCAGCTAACAATAACTGTTCAGAAATGTTAGAGATAGAAATGATTTAGGGCTTGCAGTGGTGGTTTGTTGTTGTTGTTGTTTAATTAACTGAATCCTGTGGAATACACCACATTCACTAAAACCATTAAATTGTTGTTACTTTTTTTTGCTAGGTGCTTTATGAGATTTAGTTGCAGTACTGTTTTTACACCATATTTGTGAGTATTTTTTTGAAGGCAGACTCATAAGCCAACAAAGCAGATTTATTTTTTAGTAGTAGAAGAACTATTCATCAGCTGTAATCCACTAGAGCATCATTATGAAAGATAAAAACCGATTGTCTATCCAAATCTTTTGTTTAATTTAAAGATGTTTTCTATTCTGTATGAGTTTATATTCTATGTGAGACATTAGAATGGCATGAGGCATTAGATAACCCTTATCAAAAAGGTGTTTGCTCAGACAATTTATTAACTATTTTTTTCTTTTCAGAGGTAAGAGATTTTTTTTTTCCCAAATCTTAAAAATACATGAAAATTGTGTAATAGGTTTAACTTAAGACTAGTAGAGCAAGGAAATGATCTACTAGGGATTGCATTTTTCTACCAAGCCACAGCAGGTCAGAGTTGCATATTAATAAGTTCCCACTTTTTCTTGACCTTGCAGAGGGGTCCTGACTCTCCTCATCATTAACTGTGAATTGTCTTTTTTTTTTTCTTTTTCTTTTTTTTTTTTTTTTTTTTTTTTTTTTTGGTAACTGAAGTCTTGATTATTGCTGGAATTATATAAATGTGTGCATAAATACGTTTGAATTGCTCCTGTTGATATTTTGCTGATGAGTTTTTTGCTGATGTGTGCTATGTAGGGTTTGAAAAGATGTTTAAAAAAGACCTAAACAAACCAAGTACCCCAAACCCATCGATGATGTTGACCAGTGAGAGGAAGTTTTACACTTTTTAACCAAACTCAGCTGTGTTGAAACTTTAAAGTTGGAAGAGCAGCGACTCTCACATCCTGTCTGGAGGGGATGTGCAGTGTACTGAGGGTGTCTGTCCTCAGCTCCTCACCCTGATCTTGGATTTCCATACCCATGCTGGACTCTGGTGGCTGTGGCTTCTTGTATTTTGTGCCACAGCTGTGGGTTGGTGTCCCCATCAGAGTTCTGGAACTGGCAAATCTCCTTTGTCCCTTTCACCTCAATAATATCCCTAAAGTGTAGATTACCCAGAAGAGGAAGTTTGAAGTTGGATGCCAGTGCCACAAAAGCCAGGAAGGTCACAGAGGGCCCAGTACTTGACTTCTCACCACACAGTGATGATGTGTCCACTCCTGTGCATTCCTTTAGACTTTTGACTCATTGAGCAATGATGAAGAAAATCTAAAGGTTGATGATGCTTTTTTTATTTGTTTTTCAGTTTGTTGTATTGAATTTGGAAAAGTTCAGTTCACCACAGCAAGGAATTTCCACCTGGCTCTGTGTGAGCCCTCACACTGCAGAGCCTGCAGGTATTCTCTGCAAATGTGGCTGTGACACTTCAGGCCTCTCACTGCTTCCTCCTGTACTACCCTTGAATTCTTTCCCTCTGCTCCTGACTGTATTTGAGCTCTGCCATCAGCTGTTAAAGAGTGAACAGAAGCCAGGCCAAGCTCAAGCTGGAGTTTTGTTGATAATCTGACCACGGGATTTGGTCTTTTCCTTCTCTCACTTCAGTCATGCTAAACATGTGACTGCTTCTCCTTATCTCCTCCATAAATAATTAATGTTCATTGCAATAGCTCTGAGGGAAATCACGTGTTTAAAATTATGCACTGAAACAATAAATTTGAGTTTCAGAGAACACATTTTTGGATTCAGGCTGAGTTATGTGCACAATACCCCCAGAAAACTGGTACAGATATACTGCAATATCCTGTCATCAAGGATGCCTCATGAACACCTCTTCTGACACAAAGAAAATTTGTAAACCTCAGTTGAATCATTTCTAGACTAACTTAAAGATATATTTCACTTTATGGTTCATTTTCTCACTCCTAGATTATAAATGTTCACCTCACCTATCTTACAGCATTTCTTCCATGATAAGGAAAACGTCATTTGCCATCTCTTCAGTTCTGAATTTGTGAAAAACAGATAAGAAAAAAATGATACAAACTCATTTGAGAAGGGAGCTGTGTCTTCAGAACTTGTTTTCCAAATTGCCCAATATTTTGGCCACCACCTTGAAGCATAATAATTCTAAAGCGTTTGAGTCAGCAGGTGGAGAGTTTGGAATAGCCCTGTATTAAGTAGTAAGCAATTTTCAACCGTAGCTATAGTGAACTGCTATTCAGCTGTAATATATGGAAAATAAGTAAAATAATTCACTTGTGTAATACCTGCATTGCATTTTAAAGTTTAACATCTCAGCAGTTTTATGAGAAGGGAAGTATTATATGACAAATCGTATACCTTGTGATAATTAGAAGATGTGCTTAACTCTGCCATTAGATCAGCTTTCCTCTTCAGAAGCCTTTACTCCAAACTTGTGTATTGAGTGAAAAAATGTCAGGTCTGTTCAGATGTCCCTGGGAGAAAGGCCCCGCTAATCTTGCTGAGAAGATCTTCACAAAGGCAGGTGGCAGTTATCAGATAAAATCTTGGTGGAAACAGTCCCTTACACATTAAAGTGAAAAATAAGCCAACAGTGCAGCCATGTGAGAGGGAAGTTCTGGAACTTTCAGAGCTCCATCACTCACAAGTAAAAATGTATCACTAGGTAAGGAAAAAAAAAATTTTCCATATATATATATATATATAAAATTATTTTTATTGT
Organism: Acrocephalus scirpaceus scirpaceus; assembly: GCA_910950805.1. NCBI lineage: Eukaryota > Metazoa > Chordata > Aves > Passeriformes > Sylviidae > Acrocephalus > Acrocephalus scirpaceus. Next base: position 79,761,288 of record OU383776.1, on the reverse strand, counting down.
TACATCTACTGTTCTTTTCTCCTTCTCTACAATCCTTAGTCACAGAATCACAGAATGATCAGGGTTGAAAGGGACCTTAAAGCCCATCCCATCCCACCCCCTGCCACGTGCAGGGACACCTTCCCCTGTCCCAGGCAGCTCCAAGCCCTGTCCAGCCTGGCCTGGGGAACTGCCAGGGATCCAGGGGCAGCCACAGCTGCTCTTTCTGTGCCTTCACCATAGTGAAGAAAAACTCAAGTCATCAAATTACAAAACTTCACTGAAAAAGTTCAGTGAAGAGAGTGAAGAGTAAGACTGATTTAAAAAGTTCAGTGAAGAGTAAGACTGATCTTGGTAGGGTGTGCTGGTTTGAAAGCAAAACCAGTGAAGGACTCCAAGTCAGAAACACAATTTAATAAGAGGAAAAGAGATAAAAGAAATTAAAATAAAATAAAATAAAATAAAATAAAAGTAATAGTACAAAAATACCACTGACAGAATCAGTGTAACAGTGACACCCTGTTAGGGTGGTAGTGGCAGTCCAGATGAGATGGTCTTGTCAAAGCAGTGATCCTGTAGAAGCGTCTGGTAGCTCTTGTCTCCTCTGGGAGTCCAGTGGATAAAAGCTCCCTGTGCTGTCCCAAACCTTGGATTTATCCAGGTGGGAATGCTTGGCTCCTCCCCCTGGGCAGAGCATCTCCCAATGGGCTGATCTCATTCTATGAGTCATGCAGCGGGTCCTTGCTGGCCCATTAAACAGAGATAACTCCCGGAGGGAGTTATCTATGAGTCATGTGGCAAGGCATTGTTAGGCTCGTTAACAGAAGATAAGGAAAACACTGCCCCACCTTGGCTCCAACAGCTCATGGGGATAGAATACAAACCGTGGGCACAATTTTACATTGTAACCTAAGACATAGGGAAAACAGAACTCATCAGGAGATTCTCATAATTCCACAGTCAGATTTAACAGAAATTTGGATTTCTGTTGCAGGAGTTTGTATGATGGTAACAAGGTGGTGTTTCACCTGGGCAGTTCTGAAGATGATGTTCCATGTATGTTGTGGATGACCATGAGTGATACTGAATTCAGGTGTTGAACCAGGCCCTCCAGCCCTGTGTCTCTACCAATGAGTTTATTCTTCAAAACTTTCAGAGATTAAAACTTAAGCTATGTAAATAAAACAGTCTATGAAGGTATTATTCAAAAAGCTTCCTCAGCGATTTTTTTTTCCCCTCAATCTACCCCTAGATGCTGTAAAAAAGCAAATAAATTAGACATATTTATTCTGTTCACTTTGAAGATTTCCAGAGAAATTTGTACAAAGGAAGGCATGCTCAAATTAATTTAATGGTGTCTGGATTTCCCTGATGCTGAGCTGCTACAGATGTCATTCCAATGTGTGTGCAAAACAGGTTTCTTGACAGGTGTGCTTTTTTCTCTCACATTGCAAGAAAATGCACATTAGCAAATTAGACAATCTTTGTATGAAACATCAGACACAATTTGGGGGTTTCTGAGGATGATAAATTTCTTTTTGGTCGAACATCTGGATCTCGTTACTTCAGTAGCTTTTCCTCAGTGATGGAAACATTGTCTAACGTGCACCTTCTGTCATGTTGATTGGTTCAAATGTTTATTTGGGAGAAGAAAGAATAACCTTTTAGTTATTTGCTTCTACAGCTTGAATTTGTTATGGTATTGCCTAGATAGAAGAAAAAGTGTTTTTAAACTCCAGGGAGCATATGGTTCCAAAAACTTTTAGGGAATACAGTTTTCCACCAATTTTCGGCCAAGTGCAAGGATTTTATGCCTGGTGGTGTAAACAGAACTCAATTAAAAGAAGAAAGAGCCAAATGCTACTAAAACATTTCCCAAATAATGGCATGAAGCCATGTCAGGGGAGGTTTAGGCTGGATATCAGGAAAGGTTCTTCCCCCAGGGGGTCATGGGGCACTTCCCAGGCTCCCCAGGGAATGGGCACAGCACCAAACCTGCCAGAGCTCCAGGAGCATTTGGACAACACTCCTGGGCTCCTGCTGGAATTATTGGGTTTGTCCTCAACTGTGCCAGGAGTTGGATTTTGATGATTCTTGTGCGTCCCTTCCAACTTGGGTTATTCTGCGATTTAGTGGAATATGTTTTGTATCTGACGTGACTGCCTCAGTGTCAGCTTTGCCAAAAGGTCATTCCTTTGTCTTTTTTGGCAAGCTATAGATTCAAGTCTTTGAATCCAGGGCTCTATTCTCGCAATTGCCATGGATTTCCTCTGAATTTTCCATTTTTCTCTCAGGAATTTTGTGTCATTGGTGGAAGGTACGATGTTCTGTATGGTCAGCCAGCACTTGTGCTGAAAGCATCGCCGTGAGAACTCTGACCTAATTTTTGATTGGCAGTATTGGGGCTAATATCAATTATACTTGGAATGATCAGCAGAAGAGCTGGCTGAGTGACTGCACGGATGTTTTAGAAAGGCCATCAGGTCTGAATGCCAAGTAACAGTGTGTTCATGAGTCGCTAAAAATTTTAAAAGCAACTTTTGACAGGATGGTAATTTCAGATACAGACCTTCTAAAGGAAATAAACCTGAAATTAAATTATGGCCCTGTCGGTTTTATTGATTGATTTAACACTTTTGGAAGCTTTCATTGTGCTTAAAAGAATCACAAGCTCCATCTCTGGCATCCATTTAACTTCTGTCACCATTGCAGTGTTGGCACTGTAGGACTGGCACACAAAGGCACAACTTCAACACTGGGAGCAGGAGAATGAAACAGCTGAAAATGCTTCCATCAGTTAGAGCAGAAGGGGTGTTTGTGCTGAGGATGGTGAGTTCATTAGTATTTATTTGTTTTATATGAATTGGAAAGACACCAAAGAGTAAATCAGGCTGACAGCAGAATTTCCCTCTCCTCCCAAACAAGCGGTGCAGCCTCTGCAAAAGTGGAGGAATGTCCTTGCTTGTTGTTTAATCAGAAAAAAAGGAAATTAATTTCTTTTTAATGAAAAAACAAAACAAAACACTTTAAATAAAAGGAATCTTTTATTGAAACTAAGACTTTACAATTCAGAGCTGAAAATGAGGCCACGATCCTCCTCACCTTGGGTATACTTTGGGTTTATTTTATGCTTACAGAGAAACTAATCCTTTGCCTAATCAGAGCCTTGCTTAAAGACACTGCTGTTTTGATAAAATCTATAAATGTGATTTTTCACAGCTGGCCAAAACCTTGTCATATGTGTGAGGACAAGAGTTTTAAGTTCAGATTTCAACCCCTTGTTCAAGCACGTTTAATGTTTCATTTGTGGAAGTGATGGGACCACTTGGAGCTCACACTTTAAATATCATTGCGAGGTGCTGGATGGAGCAGTCCCAGAGAACACCTCAACACAAGTGTGAGCAGATATTGCATCCAGCAAAGGTGTGTGCAGGTTTGCTATTTAGATAGAAAGGTTTTCCAATTGGGAATATAATTTAGTCTGTAGCAGCTGCAGCAATGGTTATTTCCTTGCCGTCTAATCTTTTAACATCTTCCAGTAAAAGACATTTGATAGTTAAATATTAATAGTGGCACATAAGAACGGAGATGATAAGGCAGTATAATATGTGGGAGTGACATGGAAGAATAGCATGGGATTAATTCTGAGAATGTTATGATCAGGTTAATGCTGCCTGCAATACTCTTACTGTATCCCTTTTATTTAATTTTTAATAATTTATTTTTCATTTGGATAAAATAAAAGTCGAATCACAATACAAAATTGTATTTGCCGACGAGGGTTTGTATTGCTGATATTTTATAAATCGTGTCAAAAGTGATAGTGATATTTTGATGAAAAATGTAAGCATGAAAAGATGACTTTAGCAGTAAAAATAAATTTAGAAAGTATTGCATTTGTAATAGCAGTTTACACTTAATTTTGTAAGTTGAAACAAAAGAAATATAAGAAAAAAACTTCAGCTAAGTTATAATACAGACAATTTTATTTTTTTTATTAAAGGAAAAAGTTAGTCTAAGTTAGTTTTTTTTTCCCAAAAACTAACTCCCAGTTTAAGAAATGAAATGAAATATTTGTTTATGTAAGATGAAAAGACTGATGGCTGTGAGCAGCTAGGTAATAGATTATGCAGCCAGAAGGGAGTATTGTTGTCAGCCAGTCTGACTTCATGAATTAATTTTTGTTTGTATTGGTGCAGATCTTAGAGGGAAAAAAAAAGAAACCAACACATCTTTAAGATGATTAGTGTTGAAAAATCTTCTGTTTGCCCCTTTGCTGGCACTATTACAAAATTGAACCTTCTCTTTGACTGTTTTTAATTTATCTTCCAGCCATTTAATCTCATATTTCTGTCTGGTAGACTGAGCCAATTGCCAAATTTTTCATCTCCAGAGCAAGAACTGATCTCAAAGGCTTGACCTTAAGCTTTTTGATAAATAAAGCGTGGTGAGCTATGTCCTCCTATGCATATCGTCCTGACATTTAGCCATTTTCATGGAATACATCTGTCCCCTCTTGTGTTTAAGTTTTGTTTTAATGGCTGCTCAGAACATCTCCTGAACAGCTTTGCTTGCTTTTTTTTTTTTTTTTTTTTTGCCTGTTATTTGTCTGTGAGCATCAGACCTCTTGAATTTGTTGAAATCTCCCATCCTGTCTGGAGTGTTATTCCCTGGAACTGCAATGGCTTTGTCAAAAGCTTGGCAGGACAATATCTGTTGTGGCACAATCATTCTTTGGATCTCCTCAAGGTTTGGATGTATTTGGCTGTCTCAAAGGAAATGTTACACAATGTGGGCACCTTCCTGAGCTCCCCCAGGCTGCTTTGGCTTCAGGGCCTGCCCCTCAATGCCAAAATCTCAGTTATCCCAGTGGATCTGTGACATTCACCAGAGAGCAGATCAGGTGGTTGTTTTCCAATTAAGCCAATGGTGACAATTCTACAGCTGTGGTTGAAGACTCTTCTATTAGTTACCTTCATTCAGCTTAGTTCATGCCTTCTTTGCTTTGCATTATGCTTTCTATTTGCTTAAAGTGTTCAGGAACAATTATATTGCCCTAAAATTAATGTCAGCTGTTCCATAATTCAGTTTGGAATTTGGTTTTATTAGATATGGATCTTTCGTGCAGGATGTCTCCCCAAAATCCATCTTGTACAAACAGATCTACTGTAAATCCAACAGAACATGAGTGAATGTAAACAGTTACCCATGGACAGGGTTTTATGTACCTGCAGCTATTTTTAGCATTTCCACAAGCTCAGTTTAGGATCTTTCCCTGTTGAAGTTAATTGGAAATGGCAGGCAATCATCACAGGTGAGGCAGTCAGAGAGAAACACCTTTATTTGGGAAAGAACTCATTTATATTTTGTCTGTGCCAAGATGTTTAATGGAATTCCTGGTGGACTGAATGATAAGTATGTCTGTTTCACTCATTCAGTTTGATTAGGCTTTGTTGTTGTTGTTGTTGGATTTGCTACAATTAGATATAATTTATGAATTTTTTAGAATTATACCTTCTTCTGTTACTTCTTTCACCAGGTCTTTACAGGTGTATAACTTAGAGTGAAATTAGAATACCTCAGTATGATTCAATTCTTACTATTTTTAACATCTTTTCTGATGATTCATGTATTTTTGAAGTTTGTTTTCCTTTTGTTAGGACTTGTTTAGAATTTAATCAGAATCTTTTTCTCTTCTGACTAAGCAAATACTAGACTATTTGCAGTTCACTTTTTGCACAAAACGCTTCCTTTGTTCTGATTCACTCAGCAATTTGGGGTTTAATAACCTGAATGCATCTTTCACTGCTCCACTGTACTTGTGGTGCTCAGCCTAATGGGAGTCGATAGCTTTTCTAAGAGCTCTTAGTCCTTGGGTTAAGGCACAATCTTCCTTCTTCCTTCGACTTCTCCTCTGCACTGAACCTTGTTCCCAGCTGAATTTCTGGGTTCCAGCTGGTTTTGGTGCTGCTGCTGTTGAGGTGACACCCGTGGGTCAGAGCATGGGCACAGTTCATCACCAAAGGCCAAGGAGCCCCCTTGGAACAGGAGGATAAAGTAAATAAATTACAGCTCTGACAAGGCACCCTGACTGCTTGTCAAGACAGGTTAATGCTAAATTGAATTGAAATGAAGTGCTTTGATTTGGGAGTGGCTAAATTTTGAATAAAAAAATCAAAGTTGTACAGAAGTTGTGAGTGGCCCTTTTTTATCTGTTCAGAGCAGTGTATTTTGGCATTTCCTGTTAAACAGCAATGTTGAAAATACCTTGACACAGCTTCTTGATCAACCTGTTTTCATTTGAAAACAGCTTCTGATTTTAAAAATAATTAAATTGAGAGACTCATTACTGACTAGGTTATTATTTAATTAGCTTATACGTACAGTCTGATATTTGGAATATTAGTGAAATACAGAAGGCAGTTCTAGCTCTGAAGTAGGATAATTTGATTATGTCTAACACAGAGCCCCTTTGAAGCTTTTCCATTGTTTTATTTTTTGAAGTTTGATATCAATCCAGATTGTCTACTGCAAATATATTCCAAAAGGAAGTCATGCTGCTTGTGTTTGCATTGGAGCTCACAGAGTACATGGAAACTGAGAGGTCTTGTTTGAAGTGATTGAACAACCTTGAAAATTACCAAATCCCCTCCACCTGCCAGAAAACCCAAAAAAGTTCTGTTTAGTAACCTTAATTTCACTACTATGATCGCACAACTAATCACAAAAAATATTTCAGAATGAATAAAGGGAGGTAGAAAGAACTTTAAACATGTTGTAAAGTAATGATAACTGGTCACTGTTTTGTAGCTTTTTACTTGGTCCAATTATTGTGCAAAACTGAGTAGAATTGTACACCCAGTATTGAGAGTTCATTTTAAATGACACAACATTATCTTTAAAAAGTCCTACAGGGAAATTTTCACATTTCTGATGTAGATCCAATGTGGATCCTCTTAGCAGAGAGTCCACATCCACCTTTTGTACCAGGTGGGGCATGTTGGAGTAAAGAGCTGCAGACAGGTCCCTGTCTGGTACCAGATACTGATATTGGGGTTTAGTCGTTAATATCACTAGGGTTTTTTTATTATAGTGTTTTTCTTACCTATATGCTATGATTTTATTCATTTTTGTGTGTGTGTATGTGTTTTAGAGTTCCACAGCACACAGAAATGCATTCAAAATGCTGAAGGCTGATATATAAACTGTCAGTAAACAAACTAAAACCCTATCCAAATAAAATCTTTGTGGTCCTGACCCCTTGCCTCCTTTTCAGTTCTCATATTAGACTTCTGGTTTACTAGAAAAAAATACCAGGATACTTTCCATAGAGTTTATTTGATTTCTGGAACTGACCTGAGTGGCAAAGTAAAATTTTAATATTTAATAGTTGGGAAAGGTGCACAACTGGGGAAAAAAAATAAAATATGTATTTGAAGCTGCTCCAAAGCTTCTTGCAAAGTGTATTTATGGTTGGTTGCTAGAATAGAATTTTAAATCGAGGAGGAATAAGACCACTGTTGTGGATAGCAGAGAGTTTCCAACGGGAAACAAAAAAACTTTGCATCTCTTTCTCACTCACTGCAGCTGGTTTGCAGTTAAAAGATTTTGCTTTTCATTGAAATGGAAATCTACTGCTTCCTTCAGCTTGCGTTTAAGAAACATGCAAAGTGTGGAGTTGATTATCAGGCTGAGGGTGAAATGCTGCTGCAGTCCACAATCACAGTTGGTATTTCTGTTGAGTGAGTAATCAGGGAAGCACTTATTAAATTACCATTTACAGCAAATGTGCCACAGCAGTGGGAGGCAGCAGCTTGGCCTCTCCTGACACGTCCTGTTCCCCTGGCAAGCTGCAGCCTTGGGGACAACATAACCACATCCTGGGGCATGAGGAGCCCCCAGCTTTCTTCTTTTGCACAGAAATATCTTGCTGGAATTAAGGTTGAGCTGGTAATTATGCTGCTAATACACGAGGCAGCATATAATTCCTCTCTGAAAGCTCCTTGATGATGCCAAGTGGTTGCCAAATGCACTCGTGTTCTTACATAAGCTCAGTTTCATTTTCCTCTGAAAAGCATCTGACCACCACAGCAGTTCACCTCCTTATAAATACCTGGTATTAATTATATGTTGTTTACCCTAGTGGAATGTAGATGTAACAGAGAGCTGTATGAGGAAGAGGTAGTGACAACGGACACATTAATTCTGATTTAGGTTTTAAAACACTGAAATTATTTTTCCAAGCCAGATCTATACTTTTGTTACAATATAATAAAACATCTTTTTGGTTGCTTGCTGTATAAACCTCCTCCTATGGAATGTGAAGAAGATCAACAAAGAGTAATAATTATTTTAGACTTGCACAACTGTTTGAACAAACCCAAGCAGTTCTGGTGACACTAGCATTTAACATCAGTCCTTTCCAACTGCATTTCACTTGTAAATATTTCCTCACTGGAAGCACCATATGATTCTCTAGGAAAAATACCAGTCTCCTGAGGTTTTGCTCATTTAAATTCAGAATCAGATGGCATCAAGCAGAAAATAAGTCATCCCCTTTTCCTAGTCTTATTCTGACATTTCAGAAAGGGAACTTTCTTCTAGGGTGTAGCCCTATATGAGCTCAAATAAGAAGCACAGCCTAAGGTAACATTGACTTTTCACTTTGCATAAAGCAGAAATTTGCTTGTGGAGGATGATGTTGCTGTTGAAGGCTCGTATTTAAAATGCTACTGTTTTAAAAGTTTTTAAAGCCTTAAAAGTAAGCTGTAAGCAAGCTTTCCAGTGTGAATCCCTACAAAACTCTAGGTCAGGATTTAGCCAAGTTGGGATGTGACTTTCAATTGGAAATTGGATGACATTGAAACAGCAGAACATTAATATGTCATAATTATTAAGAAGAGATATTTCTGAAATTTTGTACCATTAACTGACTAGAAATGGAGCATTAACTGATGATTTTTGCCATTTACATTTCCAAAATTTTTTTGATCAACAAAAAAAATGTTTATATTCTTTTTTTTAAGTCGATGTCAAATTTGAATGTTGTTAAAATTGATAAAGTTAAAATGTTCCATTGTAGTTACGCATTAATGTACCATTAACTGGCAGAGGAGCTCCCCAGGGCGATGCCTGGAATATGCTGGAATGCCCTGTGGAGGTCTTTGTCAGCTGTTGAAGGTAGGTAGGATGGGGAGAAAGTGGGACAAAGGCCCTCAGTACTGCCACCACTCCTAAAATTATTGTCCCTGTTGTTCTGTTCCAGATGTGCAGTCAGATATTTCATGATGTCTCAGTGAAACAGGGAGGGCAGATGTGGAAGGGTCTCTTCATTAAGTGGAAGAACACATCCATGAGCAACCTGTTTGCAGCTGCAGGGTCTTCTGCAGGACTTGGGTTGCTGAGTCCCTGATCCACGTGAGGTCTCCGTGTGTGAAATGATAATAATTCTATTATAAATCCTACTCTGGCAGTATTCCCAGGGAATAACTGTTCATGCCAATCATTTCCATGATAATCATGGAATATCAGGGGTATTTTTTTCTTTCATCTAGAAAAAAATAATCCTGAAGTGGATACCTGCAGGTGAAGCTGCATGATCCTTGTACCACTGCCATATTTAGGGCTGGAGAACTTGAATATTTTGAGAGCTTTGAAGGATATGTGTGAGATTTTGCTTAATTCAGTATAGGTGTTAGAAGAGTTATAAAGAATTTTGTAATAATTTGCTTCATTTGATTCTGACAATTCTAAATTAATGTGTAATTACAATGTAACATTTTAACTTCATCAATTTTAACAACATTCAAATTTGACATCCACTTAAAAAAAAAGAATATAAACTTTTTTTTGTTGATCACAATAATTTTGGAAATGTAAATGGCAAAAATCATCGGATTTCTAGATCCCCTAAAGTGTTCCTTTTCCTTCTGTATTTGAAACACAAATATGGGAACAAGAGCACGCATGTCAGAAATTACACAGCTTCATTTCCATGCTATAATTCTTATCTTTAATGATATCTGACTAGTAATGATCTCCAAATTAGTTTCCTGTGCAGGACAGCGCACAGGGTCACCTAAGGTATTATTTCCTTAAAGTACTGAGGTCATACTTTTTTTTTCATTGTCTACTGATGTTGAGTGCTGAGTGCTGTTACAAACCAGATATACGATGCTGCTTTAAATAAACAAACGTAAATCACACACTAAAACCATATTAATGCAAGAGCAAGGTGCATTGGGTGTTATTTCTCAGGATGCTGCTCTGTGTACATGTATTATGCAGAGAACTTTGACACCAGACTTTGATCTGCCTTAAGTGGAGCACATACGTGGGATCCTGGATGGCTGCAAGTGCTGCTCTGAGACATCCTGGTACAAAACACCTCCCGTGTTTGGCTGTGAGACAAAATGCACTGCTTGCTTTGACTCTTGTCTGCACCTCATCCAGAGAGCCTCGCTTGCCTTCCATGCTCTGTTGTTTGCTCCCTGAAAGCAGCAGTGATGGATAAAAGTTATTTAAGAAAAAATGTGCTCGGCGACCGTCTTTGGGTTGTCCCAGTTTAAACTCAGATTTTTTGGTAGAATATACGGCCCAATTTTTGTGTTGTGCAGTTTGAAGGATATGTTCAAGATCTACAGCATCACCCAGACAGAACACACACAGTTACAGGCCAAATTTAGAAATTAATGATCCTAGCTGCTGCATACAGTCTACAGTTACCTTCAGTTCAGCTATTCTGTACTTGTTTGTAGGATTGGCACAATAAAAGGCCCTGCCTCATGGGGTTCTCTAGTCTAGAGGCTCTTCTGTGCTTTTGCTTGATCTGATGCCCATTCCTGAGGCAAATGGAGCAGAATAAACTTCAGATAAAAGCTGCCTCTCGTTCTCATCATGAAATAGCTGAGAGATGAAAATGATGGGAGAGGCTGCTCTGGTTCTGCTCTTACCTCAGGCTGAGAGACAGAGGAGCATCCTCTCTGTGCTCCTCCAGCCACAGGGCTGGAGGGACGTTGGGTGTGCTGCTCTCCCATCCCTGCTTCAGGGATTTACCTCTGGGAAGCTGCCCCATCACTCCTGGGACCAGGAAACACTGCTGGAAATGGTCCTGCTGTGCTCTGAGGAGAGCAGGGAGAGGCTGTGGTCAGCTCCCAGCTCTGAGAGTTCTCCTGCTCACAGAGGGCATTTCAGTGTTCCTCAGTGCCTTTATCTCCCTTTGGTAAATGGGCAGACGTGGTTGCTCAATTTTCATTCCAGAAGAGCTTTCTGTGGATTGTCAGCCTCAAATCTCAGGGCTTTCTCAGTGCTGGAATTGCAGCTTGTCACGCTGGTGAAAGGAGGATGTCTCTCAGGAAGGCTGCTGATAATCAGCCATGACCTCCTTCCCATTCAGTGTCAATATTTTTTCATTTCACTGCATCACCTTCTGTCTTTGATATCTGCAAATTCTTTAAGTAATTTTAAGTTTTTCCCCTCAACTTCTAAATTTTTTTTTTCACATAACTAAAGCAGAAGCCCAGCCTTCAGTTCAGGAATCTTAATTGCAAAGCAAAGCCCACTTTTTCAATATTTTGCTATGAGAGAGAGACAGCTTTGATAGTTTAATATCACACTGTCTTTCACAGTGTCTTTCCTCACATGAGGCTAGAAGACAAAAATTATTGCACTAAAAATAGTAAGCTATTCTGGAATTTAACAAACTCAAAAATGAAGTGGTCAAAAGTTAACAGTATTTATCATCTGTTGTTTATCTCTTGAAATTAAGGATAGCTGAATTAAGCAGGCTCTGAATACAAGTTATTTGAGCCCAGTAATTCAATGGACATCCAACTCTCCTAGCTAGGACAGCAACATCCAGGGTTCCAGATAATATTCCATTTCTTCTTACATCTGTTTTTTAAATGTTAATAGTGACATGTTTATTTTCAGAGTAAGGGAACCTGGCCATATTTTGTGGATGGCCTTTACAGGGGCCATGTTCAATACCTGAAAAAGGTGCCTTCACTCTCTGAGGAGCTAAACTTATTTCCCTATAAATCTGGGAATACCTGTCTTTCCACCAGCTCCTGATGGGAAAACTTGTTATTGTCTATTGACCAAGGGTGACCTTTGCTGTATAAACACTGACCCTGATGGATTAGGAAATGGATGTGTTGGTCAGATGTGATCTTTTACCTTTCTGTGTCTCTGATAGAACACATTTATTAATTCCATTCCTCTGCTCAGCAATTCCTTAATATATGCAATTTATTCTTTAAGTAAGACTTGTAATTAGTCTCTCTACCTAGTTACCATCAAAAACAAAGAATGCATCCAACCCCCTCTCATTAGTATTCACACAGAGTGAATTGTCCCTTTCAGTTCTTGTTGGTTATTATTTAACCGTTAATCCCCAAAGTTTATGGGCTGGTGTGACGACGATGATTATTTTTCTGGTTGCTGTCCAAGGGGTCATTTCGAGAGAGGCTCGTTGCAGAAGGGTTGCAGAGGATGTAGATTTGCAGGAGCATTTAATGTGTTTTGCTTCCAGTCTTTCTGTGGCCGGGCAGCCAGCCAGGCACTGTCTGAGGTTTGCTTTGTAAGTCCTGAATCACTAATGCAAAGGCAGGGGAAGTGCAGAGCCATCATCCCCATCTGTCCAGTATTACTGCACATGGAACTGGCCCTATTGAACATATTGAATTAATTCCACTGCAGCGTTGCCCATCAAATTACTTGACTCTTTACATCACCCTTTTTTTGCTCCCTAATGCAAAACATCCATTTTATTTGACAAGGCCTTCTTTGGCTTTGGCCTAAACAGAGGATGGGGATGATCTTGGCTCACTTCGCTCTAAATAATCGTTCTTTAATTACACTAGAGGTGGTATCATCTGCAGTAATTACTGAAAAGATGTCAGCTCTCAGATAATGGAGTAAAACATTAATGGAACTGAGCTGGCCCAGACCCTGACTCACAGGAACCAGCCACTCCTTGTGCTGTGACTTGGCATCACTCTCAGCCTAGTTAAGGTTTCAGCTCAGCACCTGACTTAGGACCTTGCTGAAGTACCATATATCATAATGCTGATGGGGTTTTGTTTTTTTTTTTTTGTTTAAACATGAATCCTGCTTTTTCTTCAGAAAACAAATTATGGGTTAAGTCAGATTTTTGCAGCTGGCTACCTGAGTAATATCTTTGAAACTTTCTCATAAGCCCACACATCTTTTAAAGAGGTCCTTGATATCTTGAGTTGGACAGGGCTTACTGACACAGAACTTTTTTAGGCTGATTAGGAGCAGCAGTAAAATCTTGGGTATAATTTAATCTGAAGAGTTCTCTTTTTTTGCAGAAACTATACTGGATTGTTCACTTGTAAATGAAAACTGCTGGCTTCTCCCAGAATCATCCAGGTTGGAAAAGGCCCCTGAGACCATGGAGTCCAACCTTTGACTGATCCCCACCTTGTCAATAATGAGAATAAACTTTTTCTGTACGTCTGAGTGAAACAAAGCCAGAAGCTGATGTGTAGCTCATGCTTCCAGTTTCTGACATGATGACAAAGGAACACTGACTTGCAGGTCTGGAGGCTGGGAGATTCATTGACAATAAGCTCGCAGACAACTCAGAGCATTCACAAAAAATACTCAAAACCTACTGTGATTGGAGATGTGTAGCTATGACTTCCTAAATGTGTGTCTTTGATTATACATCTCGTGGCCTTGCTGAAGTCCTCAAGTCCTTTATGTCTAAAGGCCCAGTAAAATTATAATTATGTAAATACACAGTATTCCATGGTTTCTATGTGTTTCATGCTGTGTAGTCTTCAGTCTCCTTTCTTTGCAGCTTTTATTTTATTTTATTTCTTTTAATTTTAGCTACCCATGAGTCCAACTTTCATATTCAAGAAAATAGAATCCATATCTATCAATCTGTAGCTGACAGGAATACTTAGTGAAGCAACAACTGTCATTCGCTATTAAGTTAAACAGAAAATCTAATATACTTCCAATTAAAAAGAAGCCAGATGAGATCTTCAGAAAGGACTTCTTCTGCATCTCCTCACATATGTTACTTTTCAAATGAAAAAAAGTAACATATGTGGAGAGCACTTTGATCCATATGGTGTGCTCCCCTTGATATTTTTTCTATTAAAAATCTCTATACTGATAAGTCAGCCTTTTGATTTATATAGTTGCTTTTCCCACACTACAGAATATTGAAGGCTGGGTTTTTTTTCCTTCCCTTTTCTTCTTCTTCTTCTTCTCAGATTTATCTCTATTTTCAGTATCTGGAGGAAGTTTCAAGCTGGAAATTTTGGGTAAGGAGCAGGTGTGATGGATGCTGTTTGCCCTTTCTTCCCCAGGACTTGCAGTGAAACCCCAGGTTGCAGTGGCCCCAGAAGAGGCCTGAAATTACTTTTCCTCCCCATTGAGCACAGCAAGGAGCTGTAATGCACAGAATTCAGCACAGATTTAAATGGTACAGGGCACTCAGTGGATGCCAAGCCTCTTGTTTTCAGATCCTCTTTTCTGTTTGCCTTTCTTCTGGAAATCAGCATTTCTTCTGGACCTTACGAAATGCAAAATCCCAAAGGTTACTTGCTATTCACAACCTGACTTAATTCCACTTAAAACTTGGGTTTGATTTTTTTTGTGTGTGTGTATGTTTTTTTTAAAAAATAATTTTATCAAGTTTATTTTTTAAATTAATTTATTTATTGGATTAGCAGCTAAGACATAATATAAATGCTGGCTGACAGGAAAATTTATTTGTTAAACTGTGTTAGAATGAATTATTTGATTTTACAGGAATTTCTCAATTATTTCTTCCTACATGACTCTACAGTGCAATCAGGAGGATTCCCCCTACACTTTTTAGGCTGGCATCCTCTCGATAGGGTTTTACCCTCTCAATAGGGTTTTTTTTTCTTTGCTGTGTTTTTGCCTGACCTCCCTGTCCTTTTTCACCTGTCTGTGTGAGATCCAGCACCAGCTAAAGCTGTGCAGTTTCTCTGCTCTCTCTGTGCTTCCACTGCCCTCCTGTTCTGAGTTTTGGACCTGGAAGCAAAAAGGAAAGGGACCTTCTGGTGTGGCTGTGAGTTTCCCCAGCCCTCTGGCTACAAGGGCAGCTCATCCATGGGCAGCTTTGTGTGAAATTGATAAGAAGTAGAGTTAATCAAAGCTACTCAAGAAATCTCTTTGCTGGAGGTATCAGAAATGTGTGAGAAAAAGGCTTAAAGAGCTCTTCAGTGTCCTTTAATGTGCTGGGCACATTTCCTACTGCAGAAGTCCTGGTAAGATAGTCCAGTGTTTTTAGGAAATTCAGAAGCTTTTTTCTGAAATTTTGATGATACTGAACCATACACTTATAAACAAAGCTCCCCTTTGCTCTCACTGGAGACTTCTGCTTGTAAATCAGTGTCAGGGTGTAGCCTGTGGGTTTTCTAAGGAAAGTTCAAGAGACAACCCCTAGAAAATAAAAAGGCAGACACATTAATGAGAGAACTTAAATAAATGATGTAGCCCTTTTCCCCCTCTTCTCTCTCCCCGAAGATGGCCACTGGCACACCACTTGTAATTATTCATTATTTTTGTATCTGCTCTGTAGACACAGCACGAGTCTGCCTCTCTTGTTGGGAATATTCCCACAGTGAATGCAGTGATCCTGTCACAGATTGCAGGGGAATTTATGGGTGTGAATTTTTGCTGCACCACATTGATTAACATCACTGTTGTTGTCTGCTCAGTTCTGTGTGGGGTGCAGCAGCTCAGCTGAAGGTATTGAGCCCTGTGAACGACACAAGGAGCACTTGAATGAGAATTGTTTCAGTCACTTCCATGTAAAACTATTTATTTTAGTGTAAAACATTCTTTGGCTCTGAGAATTCTATTCTGATGTGTTCATTTGGAGTGAGGGACGTGATGAATATTTAACTTGAGTAGAAACAAATTTGAGCCTGGTTGAACTGAAAATTCATATTATCGGAGAAGTGTGTAAGTGATTTTCTTTAAATTTATCAGTTTAAGTTAGCTTTTCTAAAGACATGACACAGGCAATATGTTAATGATCTGTTTTGTTTTAGGGGTTTTTTTTGAATAATTATTTTGTATAAAGAGCACAGTTGCTGGTAATTTTTTGGTGAGTGCTATAATTGTTTCTAAGTTTTCCATACATTATATTGTAATTTTAGAATACTCATTTAAATCTTTAATGAACACTATCATAAACAAGTTAATAAAAACTGCTATTAAATTCTGTTGTGATGGGGAGAAAGTGATGTGCTATGAAAAACTGTATAGGAATAGCAATTGTAGTAAATATAATTTACTAGATTGGAATGAAAGGTGCCATATTACCAGCAGAAAACCTAGAATGAAGACTCACTTAAATTTAAAGGGAACAGTGTTTTAAAAAACATGGGGTTTTAAAATGTTTGATATTTCCCTAAAAACGTAGAGTTTTACCTCAGAACATGAGAACAACAACCTTCAGCTGGTATTTAGGACACTGAATCTTCATAGCACTTCTAGGTTACACTTTAAGTTGTACCCACAGTCTGTGTTCCATCCCCATCCCCAGGAGCTGCTGGAACCAGCTGGGGCAGTGTTTCCCTTCTCTCCTGTCCATGGCCCAGCAATGCCCATGGCTCATGGGGAACTCCCTGCGGGAGCTGTCTCTGGTTCATGGGCCAGCAAGGAGCCACTGCAGGGCTCAGAGAATGAGATCAGCCCAGGGGGAGATGCTCCGCCCAGGGGGAGGAGCCAAGCATTCCCACCTGGATAGAATCTGGGATTTGGGACAGCACAGGGAGCCCTGACCCACTGGACTCCCAGAGGACAAGAGCTGCCAGAGCTTTCTACAGGATCAGTGCTTGGACAAGAGCATTTCATCTGCACTGCTGCCACCACCCTGACTAACAGGGTGTCAGGTTGTGTTCTGACTCTGTCAGTGGTTTTTTGTACTATTGCATTTATTTTACTTTACTTTATTATACTTCTTTTCTTTTCCTCCTATTAAATTGTATTTCTGACTTAGAGTTTCTCACTAGTTTTGTTTTCAAACCAGCACAGCACTTTTTTTCCAGTTCTCGATTGATCCAAAATCTTAATTTAGTGTGACAAAAGTAATGGTGGCATTTGACTTTTGGTATTCTATGATGTGACGTTGAGGTGAAAGCTCATAACTGTCAAAAAACCACAAGCTCTATGTATTACATTTTAGATGGAAAAACATTACATTTTGAAGGAAAAAAAGCTGAAAATCTTCCTGTATTTGCAGCTGGAACCATCCCCCTCTGTTCCCCATGGTATAACCTTTACCAAGGTGTCCGTGCCACCTCACTGCAGCATCAGAGATCTGGGAGATGCCAAAAAACCCCAGCTTTTCCTACATTCATTTGCAAGTTGTGCACATTATCCTTTGAATGGAAGGATAGTCTTTTGAGATGAAGCTCTGTAACGTGACATTGCATTAATTTCTGAAAAGATATGAGAAATGGTATGAAAAAGACCTTCAGTGAAGAACTATTGAAAAATTAAGAAAGCATTGTGATACTGACATTGACAGCTGCACCATTTTACACTTTTTTTAGTATTTAGACTTAGAAAACAATCTTCCTGAGTACGTGCTTCTGCCTGGAAATCCTGCTGTGAGAGAAGGATGACAAAGAAAATGATGATGGAAGGCAGAAGGCAAAAGACAAAAGTCTCTATGGAGGAGTAGTTTGCTTAGAGTATTTGGAATTACTGCAGGAAAAGCCAATGATAGGATGCAGATTAAGCTCCCTCAGTGTAATATTTTTGGTTTTAAGTTAGGCTAAGGCATAGTTTGTGGCTCTGGAATGGATAGGGGGTAAGGCAGTAATTAAGCCTCATTAATGTGGTGGTAATATCAAAAGCAGCCCATCAAATCTCCTGCAAAACCAACCTCTGATTTGAGAACATTGGGATATAACAGAGCGTTCCCTTCTCTTAATTATGGCAGGATTTTCTGCTTCTTTGTTTGCTTTGTTTTGTTTGGATGGAATTTTTTTATTATTATTTTGCTCTGTTTTCTTTCAGCAGAGACTACAAAATGGGTGGGTGGTGTTCCAGCTCTTTATTTCTGAAAAGCTATTGTCAAATTCTTGTTCAAAAGAGACACACAACAGCAAATGAATTTAGTCCCATTGTAGTTCAGTTTAATTTCCAGAATTGCAACATTGTTTGGCTGCTCAGATTGAGCAGCAGTTTGCTGGAAGGGATGCTGGGAAGGTGTGAGGGCTCAGGAGCAAGGAGCTGTGCTGGACCTCTCTTAGTGCCTGGCTCCAGTTCTGCCTTGCTCTGCCCACTTCTATTACAGCCTAAATTCACAAGTTTTAAATGATAAATACTTTTTCTCTGTCCTTCCCTGTTAGATTATCCAGGGAAGTCATCTAGTCCATTTACAGGTGACAATAATTTAGTGTTCTCCTTTGCTTGCCGGAGTTCATAAATATACATCAGACCTTTTGCTCTCCCTAAGGACTGTGCTGGCTGCACAGATCTGAAGTGTTTGCTGGAGCCTAAGACTGGTACTGGAGACCTTTTTTGGAGAACAAAGCCTTGTTCACATCCAGCAGCTTGGTAGCTCCAGCTGACAGTAGATCAGTTTTCATTCTGCATTATGAAGAACCCTTCACATTGTTCCAGCCAGAATCTCAAACTGATATAACAACCCCCAAAACTTCAATGAAGTGAATGGAAATAAAATAATGTGTTCTAGTAGCAGGAGTAAAAATTTAGTCTTTATTTGGGTACAGTTTAAACAATGCAATGTGTAAAGATATGTACTGTTTCTTGATTCTGAGAGAACAAGAAGATTAAATATATCTTGCTATGTTTGTGTGAAAGGTGAACTGCAGCCTGCTGGAGAGCACAAAACTTGATACAGTAGGGATTTGTCTATAAAGAAAATACAGATAATCCCATAGAAAAGAAATATTTGATGTCCTCATGCATTTGGTAATGCAGACTTAGCAATATGTTGATAATGGAACATTGTCCCTTTTTGTGATCTTGAAAGAAAAAAATAAATATCCTCTAATGCTCTTTGCCATGCTGCTTCTGGCTAGCTCTGTGAACTCAGAGTGTTTGAATAGGTGGAAATACATCAAAAAATCTGTAAGACATCTTCCTCTTGTTAAGCCTAGATAGCTTTTTCTTTTATAATACACAAGCAATATCAAGAGTATCTGGAGGCCGTGGCAGTCTCAAGCACTGTTGTAGAGTGTAATATTTATTTGCCACCTTTATTTTTCCTAATAACTCCAAATCAAGATGGAGATATTATAAATGCTAACTGAGTGAGGTTATATATGAAAGAAAATAATCTCCTGAGGAATGTGACATTCACTTGAATTGAATGTGACTTCAAGACAAGGAATGTGCAGGCTTCTGGCTGGAATACAGCACATGAGCCATGCTCTAGCTGAAAGCAGAGGAGAAGTTTGCCTGTCAGATACTCATTGCAGGAAATATTGGATTTCTAATTACATGAAAACCTCATTGCCATGCAATTGTCCAGCCTTTGTTGCCCTCCCATCTTGGATGGACACTCTGGGCATCACCAATCTTTGTTCAAGGTGCCATTGAGTGCTCTTGTTAAATATTTGTCTGTGAAGGGATGGCTGAGAGGGATTCCAGGATTCACAATCCTCTGGAGAAGTTCATCACCACACTCAGGGCCATCACTGGAGGCTGACTTGCCAGGATATTTGGGAACTCATCAGAATGTGCTTCATACTGGGCACACTCACACAGGATTGATTATTGTCCCAAATAAAGGGGACAAATCGTGTCATTTCCTTCCAGGAAAAAAGCCAGTAACAAAAGCAGTGTTTCTAACTGTGATTTAATGGGAAATTTTGCATTTCTCTATGCTATCCTAGGGATAATGCTTTGGGCTCCTGGCATCTCTGTCTTTCTCACTGCAGGACGCTTGCCTGGGGCTGCTTTTTTGACAGCTGCCCTTGTTCTTGGTGCCTTCTTATCCTCACTCTCTGCTGAAACCTGGTGTGCTTTGTACCTCAGGGCAGGAGCCTCAGGAGTCCCAGGACACTCAGGCAGACACAGCTTATTCCTCCCTGAGCCTTTAAAGAGTTCAACTCAGAATAAACTGAGAATTCATCGCTGCCATGTTGCTAAACACAGCAGCAGGAAAAATGCTCAAGGATCACTCGGAGTTACTCTGCCATGACGTGACAGCCTGGCCCAGCTGAGCAAAAACTAGGAGGTTTCATTCCAGCTGCCCTTCCTTCAGCCAGTCTCTCAGGCTGTTAGAAGCAAAAGCCACCGTGACACAGCTTCAGTGATATTATGAAGCTCACAGTCCTCCTCAAAGGAAAATATAAATGTGGAGTTTTCTTTGTCTTCTCTGTTTTAAACTAAATTTCTCAAACTAATGACAGTTTTTGGCATTAATAGGTTTGATGGCATAGTTTGTCCATATCTGGAGGCACAACAAAAAAAAAAATCATTAAAAGAATAAAAATCCAGAGTTTAAACACCCTGTGTTAGATTCTGTGTTTTACTGCTCTCATTATTAAATTTAAAATTTTAGGCTCACTCAGTGTTGCCAGTATTAGATGTGGGTTTTGTCTGTTGTTACTACTTTCCATTTAGAAATATATTTACTCATATATTTACAAAACCTCAACATATACAGAAGGAAATTGTGTAATGTACTTTGACTCTGAACAAACAGCAACAACAGGAACTTTGGTTGAATTATTTAGGGAGGAAGGAAGAAATTCTGGAGAAATTGAGGTATTTTTATAAATAAGTCATACTTCATAATATTAACTCTTTTCAAGGCCAAACAATTTTGTATTGTTCCTCTTTACTCTTCTTCTCTTCAGATTTTCCTTCTTGGGTGAACCACTTGCCCAGGGTTTGCTGTTCTGTGCTGTTGCCCCTTCACATTCCAAGGTATAGGACAGGGATGAGGAACAGAATGAAGCCTCTGCCTAATTGCCTCTAAAAGTTTCTGGTCTTTTGAGCAACTGAATAATTTCTTCTCAAAATTCTCATAATGGGTTTCTTTGTAATGCTGCTTTATGGCTGTGTCTTAGTGAGCAGCAGTAAATGTACAACAGAACTGCTGGAGAACCAGGCTATGAAGGACTTTTACATTTGTATTAATATATGAAACAATCCAGGCCCTGTTGTCTGGCCCTGAGATGAAATGGTACCTCACAGCCAAACTCTCCTGCTCTGGAAACAGGATTTCCTGACTGGTATTACCAGTTGTGAACGACTCTGAGTCCTTGCAGTCCCCTAAACCATGCCCAGGCACTTTGTGGCAGCATCAGAGTTGGCCTTGGCCAAACTGCTTTGGGGTTTGCTGACAATTAAAAGCCTGGATGTTTGCCTGTCAGTTCTCAAGGCCGAGATGGAGATCCCAGGGATTCCAGAGTCCATCTGTTCCCATGCTTAGCTGTCCTCACCACCAAAGCACAGCCTCTAATTAGAGTCCTGTCTTTTCTTTCCCCTTCTGTTTAGAGAAGTGGTTTGGTCCAGTGAAAATGATGCTGAGCTCTCCTTTCTTTGCCACTTGTAAGGGTGACCCTTCTATTCAACCTATTTTTCAGCAGATTGATACCAAAAGATATTACAGCTTAAAATTTTTAACTGACAGCCACTGCTATAATTTTCACAGCCATTTATCTTATTATTATTACTATTTTCATTATTGCTAACTACTATTACTGCTGGTGTCAAAGTTTTGAGCAAACCAGCCACCTGCTCTCTCTGCAGCAGTTTGTGGTGTGCAGGTGCTCTTTGCCTTTCTGTGTGCGAGGCTCCACTCTGCTCCAGCAGGCACATGGCATGAACTGTGCTACAGAAATCAAATACAGTTGACACAAATTTCCCTGATTCCTAGATCCTCCAACTCATTTTACCAGATCACTGCAAATATTTGGGTTTTTTTCTGACTCAGGGCCATTCCTAAACCATGATTAGCCCCACAGATGGGTAGGGGACATCTGGGGCCAGCACATCCCCAGATGAGCATCGAGGTTATTCAGTGATGTTTTTGATTGGGGTTTCTTGGGAGGATCATGAAATTATCCAATGGTTTGAGATAAAAGGGACCCGCTGGGTTTGCTTTCCTATATATCAAGGCAGATTTTCTTCAACCTTCCCTTTCAGAGCAACATTCTCGTAGGGTCCCTGATCTCCCAGGGAATTATGAGGGAGAAGTCGGGTCCTGAAGAGAAGGAAGCAGAGGGGGAAGCAAAAAATGGTCATGAATTTCTGTCAGACTTTGCAAATTATTTATTTGTTGCATTAGTTTCAGTTGCAAAAGCCATTTTATACTAATGTTGGATCAAATTATGTGGGGGAAAATTTCTGAAGAATGGAGTAATTCAGTAATTTCTTTACATTATGTAAAATACAGCATCTTTCTGAGATGAGGATGTTTAATGACCACTTTGGTAAGCTTAGAAAAAGAGTGGTTTGGGTTTTTTTCTAAAGTGAGACTTTGGAAGAAAACATAAAGATTTTATATATCCTATAAAACTGGCACACATCACATTATTGATTATATATGCACAATTAGCTTTTTTTTATCTATTTGTGTATTATGGCTGGATTAAATTTCTCTGAAACACTTTATGGTGTATCCTGGTGTTTAAAACATTATTGCATCCCTCAATATCTCTTGTAATAGTTCCTGGTACAGAATTCTGCCATAACAGATACATTTGGGAATTATTTTTTGTGTACTTTTGCAATCTACACAGAGCTCTAATAGGCACCTCTACTTTTTTAAAATTATGTTAAGATTTTTCTTTTGTCATTAGTGCACTTTGAGTAGTAGACAGATGAAAAAAAAAAATCAACAGAGAGAAGGAATGAGAAAAGTGCTGTGTTTTCCAAGTCATTCTCTGGATGGCAATCATTGCAATTCCTTTGTGAGATAAGTTAAATATGATTCAGCAGTAACAATATGTCTGCATTCAAAATATGGTGTCAAGGCTGTAAAATAAAATAAAAAAGCCTTAAAAAATACCATTTAATCCATGTGGATAATTTGTTAAGCTTTCAGCAGGTGAAAAATCAGGTTGCAGCTTCACAGCAGGTGTGGGAGTTGCTGCTTTACACCTCTGAGAGTCCTGCCTGCTTGTGTAGGCTTGGGGTCTTTTTTCTGACACGGTTTGTTGTATAAACCTTAAGATTTGTGAATTAAGATTTCTCATTTTGATACCTCTCTGGAGCTGGATCACACCTTTGATGAGGGGGAAAATCATTAGCCAGGATTTCTGTGACAAATAAAAATGATCTCTTTTCATGACCTCTCCATGTGTCTTGTCAGATATCCCTCAAAGCAGGGAATGGAATTTTTGATGGCATTCACTGAATTGGGATCAATGGAAAGCTAAAATGTGCAGTTCATCTGTTGTAATCCATGGGTCTGTTCTTCCACCAGGACATGGGAGTAAAAGTAATCACTTTAATTTGAAATCTTGCAAAAGCATGACACCAGCAGCATCTTCAAAAGTGTGTCAGAGAGTTATTTAAATTTGTTGCTGAGATGATGCAATTCAAGGTATTTTATCTGGGCATTTAAAAGGTGAACTGGAACCAGAAAATCCAATGTTCACAGGTGAAGGTGTCCTTTAAATTCATATTAATTTGTAAGAAATATAAAGAGGAGAGAAGGAAAGAGACTGTGAGTTAAAGAAAGGTGTAAAAATGGTTTTAGTTTTATCAGTGTTTAAGGGAAAAAGAAAAAAAAAAAAGGAAAGGAGGTGGATGGCAAAGCTTTAAAGCAAAAGTGGGGGCCCAGATAGTTTTTAAATGATCAGAGAAAAAGCCAAAACATGGCATTTCTCACATCATCTGCATAACAATGAAAACTGAAGCAAGGTTGTTGGAAAATAACACCCCTGGGATGCATGTATATACACAAAATCTTAGAACTCAAACCAGAGCCTCAGGGAATTCAAAAATGCGCCAGGAAGATAATAAAAATGGAATTATTTATGGTTGTTAATTGAGAGCATTGATGGGGGACCAGAAAAACCTTAACACATCCCACAAAAACCTCATTTTGTGGGATTTTTTTTTAAGAGATTCAGCCCTGTAAAAGGGCTTTGGCCTGTGAAGACACCAAAAATATGTAGCAAAGGCCACCACGCTGGTCTAACCTGCAGTCAGAGTGGGGATCCTTTGAAATCACTTCACCATCATTTTTAGTAATAACAGGAGAAAACAGAAAATGATGAGACAAATCCTGATTTGTCTTTTAGCATAATGTGTCTGCATGCTCTGTAAAAAAAGACAGTCAGGTTTTCAGAGCATAACCAGACAAACAACAACAACAACAAAAAGTCTCTGTGATCCTTTGCTGCTCTCCAAGCAGCCCTTTTAGCTGCTCTGCCAGCTTGTCTCTTCACATCCCTTGCAGGATTTCCTTTACCCTGCCTGAAAACCAGCAGAGACTCTTCAATATTTGGGAATATCTTTTAAATATGGGTTTGTCTTACTTATTTTTGACACAATGAGTGGGCCATTTCCTTTTCTTTGTGTGTATGATGGTTTCTATCTTTGAGTTTTTATTCAGTTTAAATTTACTCATGGAAAAGAGTCAAGTCAGCTTGGGGAACAGTCTTGATCCTCAAATGTGCTGATCCTTTTTACCCTGATTCCATGAATATGCAGACTGAATTCCAGGAAAAAAAGTATTTGTCTGTGTTTTATCCCTAGCCATGTTCAGAGCTGATCACTTCTTCCCCACTCTGATATGGCCTTGGTACACCCAAAAATATCAGTGCTTGGGATCTGATTGATTTTTCTCCTGAATTACACCATAATTCCAACAGGAAGTCCTTGATAATAAGGGATTTTTCAGCTGGAAGGCTCAGGAGGTAATTTAATTTAGATTAATGTGAGTACTAAGCTGCAACAATGCTGCTCCAAGATCCTGCCATGTGAGATAATTGTAATTTTCTATAAAAAGGTAGAGGTTTGGCAACACTTTTTGGGTAGAGGAGAGAGTAGAGCACCTCCCTGGGCATGCCAAGAAGGGCCAGTCTAGAAATCAAGGTCTCACAAATGGAAGGTCTCATCCAGTTCATGGAGATATGCCAACAGTTCTGTAAACCAAGAGAATTATAGGACTGTAACAGAAAGCAGAATTTGCTCTCCCTGGACAAGGATTACTCTTGAATCCAGATCCACTTCACTCAAGTTGCTTCAACCCTTACTTTCTTGGCCCAGAAAGCAAAAACATTTGTTATAACTGTCTGGAAATTAAAAACAAAACAAAACAAAAAACCCAAAAAACCCCAAAAAACAAAAACAACAACAAAAAAAACCCAAAACAAAACAAAAAACAACCAAAAAAACCCCAAAAAACAACAAAACAAAAACAAACAAACAAAAACCCCACTTCCTTTGCCAGTCTTAATTGCCAGCCAATAGCTTGGCTAGCTGGAGAATCACCATGGAAAAAAATTGGGAGATAGCTGAAAGCTCAGGGCTGAGATTTTTCTCAAACTCAGCTTTCCTAAAGAGTCTGAGGGCCTGGAATACGTGGGCAGTGTGTGACTGAGGGTGTTTCAAAGAAGAATGTGCTTGATGTTTGTGGGAAATAGTAAAGTTAAGAAGACTTTCAGAAAGCTGTGAAAGCAGGCCCCAGAAACAGAAAGAGCAGAGAATTTAGAATTATCTGCTACTCCAAAGCTTCAAAGTAATAGTTACAATTGTACAGCAAGCAAGGACATGAAACAATAGTTCGAGTTTTTAAGCTCTTCATTATGAAGGCACATTTATCAACTGCTTTTCTTTTCCAGGTTTTGATGATGCCTTGGGAAGGCTGAGCTGGAACAGAGACTGGACAGAGCTGGAGAATAAAGCAGGGATTTATTGAAAGGCCTTTAGGGCACACCTTGGGCAGGACAGGGCCTGACCAGGGCTACAACCAAGGGGGACCCAAAATGGTCACAAAATGGACCCAAAATGGACCCAAAATGGACCCAAAATGGACCCAAAATGGACCCAAAATGGTCACAAAATGGACACAAAATGGTCACAAAATGGACACAAAATGGACATAAAATGGACACAAAATGGACACAAAATGGACAAACAGTCACGAGGTCTCCCACTTTGATAAGTTTTGGTCCATTTTCACATTGGGGTTGAATTGTCCAACCCCAGCTCCAGGCTGTGAGCTCCCATCCTTCTTGTTCCTCCCTCCAGCCACCCTTGTTTGTGCTGTTGGGCTGAAAGTTGTCCTTGGTGTGCAGCAGGACAAGGATTTGTTTTGTGTCCCTGCTGTGTGCAGAGAGCTGAGTGACCCTGACTGTGAGCTCAGAGCTGCACCCTGGGCACCACAGAACCTGAAATACATGGAAATGAAACTTGAGGCATCACTGATGGCTATTAAAACAGGCAGGATGAAGACAAGAGACAGGAACTCAGGAACTCCTTCCTTGTTCAGGTTAGGATTACAGAATTTTTTTTTTCCTAGAATAGACTTTAAGACTGCAGAAAAATACGCTTTGCAGGATAGTAGAAGGTTTTAAGCTTAATAATGGAATATTGTGTGTTGTTAATAGAAAGCAAACAAGCAAGCATTGTTTGAAGCAGGTGTAGGTGTGCTCTCTGTGATTGGTAGAACAATTGTCTGTGAGCTTTAGCAATGTGCTGTTGGCTGGGAAACTTTTAAATTGCCCTGTGACAAAAAGATCTTTGGCTGCTGCTGGCAGACGTGAGCTGTGGCCATCTTACAATGGTCTCACCCTGTACTGAGGCTGATGCCACAATAAAGCTCATGAAGCTGTGGGAAATAATAAAGGTAAGAAGACTTTCAGGAGCTGTGAAAGCAGGTTTCAGAAAGGTTTCTTACCTTTACTATTTCCCACAGATGTTGGTTTGAACCTTGGGATGTTGAGTGGGAGCAGAACCCTGGGCTTTGACAGGAGTGGACCGAGCCTGTGTCCAAACTACAGGAGAAGAGAACTCAAACAAACTCAGACAAAAGGGTGGGGAGGAATGTGATGTGCTGGCCTGGATCCCTGGATATTCCTGAATGCAACAAAAAAGCAGCGAGGTCAGCAAGAGCTCACAAGATAAGAGCAGCTTTCCTGTTCAGAACCACCTGCAGGACTATAAAACCATTAAAAAATGGAGAGATCATTCTTAATCATGAGACCTGTTCTTTTGAAAACCCCACTGGAGCAGTTCAGCAGCTCCTTCAAACTTTAAATCACAGAAGCAGTGAAACCAACATCTAATTTTTGTTTTTAAGAACTGCAAAAAAAGAGAATTTTTTACACAATTGTCAGTTCCCAAATCCAATAACATAGGTGCTGGGGGAGCAATCCATACACTGAGTTTTACAAAAAAATATTAATGAGTAGAAGAATGCCAAGAAATTGCTCCTGAAAATAAAATAGCACAGTCTGGAGAAGAATTTGATGTTATTTCTTGGTTTTTTTCCATTCCTAAGCGGTAGAATAGGACATGAAGCAAAGCAAAGCTCAGGAATGCAGTGGTGTGTCATGTCTCCAACTGTGGGAAGAAGTAAAAGGCCTCACAATGCAGTGAAAATCTTTAATAAATTTCCAATCTTTAACTGAAATTAAAAGCTATAGGAGTGAAGAGGAAGATAAACATGTTAAAGAAAATGAGAATTTTATACAGAGTTTGAAAAGGACAGTATAACTTGGAGAAACAGTAGTGTTGCCTTGATGTTTTTTTGGTTTCTTGATAATTTGCCACACTTTTAATACTTTTACTATTTTGCAGTATCCAGTCTTGAGCTTATAAGATAAAGAAAAGTTGTGGAAATCAGCCTTATTCCATGTGCACATTTTATAATCTCATATCAGCCTGTCTCTTGTGCTGCTGGAGAGATCAATAGATGCTCCCTGCTGAGGATGTTATCTTTGGTACCAACTTTTTAATTAACTCTTGTCCTGAGCTCAAAGAGCAATGTTTCACAGTAAAAACTCTTGATGTACAAAGCAGATCTGACATTTATCAATTACACTCCGTGGTATCCAGTGCAGTGATCAAACAGTCAGAGCTGTAGAACTGCTTGTTCTCCAGTGATGGCAAAATAACTCAGATACCCACATCAAATGCATTTGCATGGCTCTGGACTCCTTTTGAATGTGTTTACCAATCATTTTGTGAAGAATATTCTGTTGGCGCTGAAGGGAAATTGTCAATACTGAGATCATGTTGTGTTATTAGATGTGATGGAAAAGGTAATAAATGTAGTACAGTTTTAATTTGAGTTGCTGTCAGTGGAAAAAACCAAGCTACTCTCACTCCTGGCTGCTCTGAGCAGTCACTGAGAGTTTGCTTTGCTCTCCTTTGGGCATCAGGGAGGCGTTTTCCAGATGAATCTTTCTCTGGGCATCTGTGCACCAGCCCACAGGTCTCTGCTTTTGGCTTCCTCCTTTGCTTTTCAGGCAAAAATCTGATTTATCAGCAGCGAATCAGGTGCAGTCCATGAATCTATGTGACATTTTTTTCCTTAGGGAGGGCACTCATCCTGCCTGGCAATCTTGTGGAAGAGTTTTTCTCTTTACTGCCATCTCTGAGCTGTCCTGTGCTGCAAGAGGGAGACCCAACAGCCTCGATCAGCTCCTCAGCACTCACACCAGAACCCTCCAATATTTCTCTGAATGCTCTAATCTGCTTGGTAGTTCTTGGTGTTTATTATTATTTCCTAGGATGTTTTCCAGAGATGGCACAGAATTGATCTAATTGATTATTCTGTTAAAACAGAATAAGGCTTTCCAAAATTTCAAATTGTATTATTTCATCTTCTTTCTGTCTCTGTGTTATTTTATTCTGTGATTGCAGTAGCAGTCACTGAATATCTGAGGGTCATTCAACACTGTGGATGCATCATGACAACAGTCAAATTAATGATTTAAAAAAATTCAACAGGGACAGCTGCTTCTTAATACTCAGTCTAAGTGTTTCTATTCGTGTAAGGGGCTTTTACAGCATGTCTGGAAAGAATTTCTCTGCCTCTCTTTTGAGATCTCACATACTGAAAAACTGTTGAGGTTTCAAGAGCCACTATGTTTTAGGAAGACCTCCTAAAGACATCCTAATTCCCAAATCCCCTTGAGATCTCGTGCACTTTCCAGCAGCAAAGCTCCTGCCTGTGTTATTACTGTTTATTTTTGTTGAAGGAGACACTAACACCAAGAAACAAATGGTGATCTCTGCCCGCAGTCTGATTCTGTTAAGGACAGCTGGAGCTGTGTCTGCGGCTGTGGGCAAAGCAGAGGATATAATTTTTGGCTTGTGGTCCTCTGATTGCTTTGCTCATCTCTGCTGGTGACAGATTAGGTCTGCACATCCATAGGTCACTGGCCAGCCTTTTTGTATTTGTACTGATCAGCGATCTGAAGAGAGGTTTTAAATTGAAAATAACACTTTCTTTTGTTGTCTTGTATTTTGGAGAGGCAGAACTCGGTAGCAGAGGTGCCACAGGTCATCCTGAAGGTGCACCAGCAGTGCAGAATGCAGCAGTTCTGTACAGCACCCATCCCTCATTATTCCTGCTGTCACCTGGCCCGAGCTGTCCATGACATTTATAAAATCCTTTTCATAAAAAATTTAAGGTTAAAAAGTGTTAAGAAAAAGTACCCTGCTGAGGTTTACTAATGAAAGAGGGAAAGGTTATTTTATTATCAAATGTACAAAGGAAAGCACTTTTCTTCATCTTAACTGGACGTTTTCTTTATAAAATGCAAAAAGTCCTTATCTTTTATATTTCATTTTCATCAGGTTTTCCTGAAATAGTTATAATTAAATATTCTTTTAAAACTTCCCCTTGAAGCATCAAAGTTACGGTTTAAAACAAGATAAGAGATTTAAATTCTTTGCTGACTCTGTGAGATGCTCTTTGCAAAGACACCACAAAAACAACCTGTATTTTCAAGGAATGAGATGAGATATGTTGATGGAAATCTCAAAAATGAAACAGTGGTGTTGAATGTAGCTGCAACAAATGGACAGATTTAACCAAACTCTCTTTAAAAGTACAGAAATGGTAAAGGACAGTGAGGTCCTTGTTGGGATTTGTGGAATGTGTGCTGCTCCAAGAGTCAGACCAACCAAAGCAGCACCAGGGAGGCAGAATTGCTTCATCTCTGGCCTGATACAGGAATTTGCCTCTTATTTCCTCATCTCACTTCCAAATATATTTTCTACTATTTATCAGAAGAGGAATACCCATCATCCCTTCATTGCTGAGACCAACTTTTGAAATGTGGGCTTCTGAAAATTAGAGAGACTCTGAATTTTAAGGGTTTTTTTTCGTGGAATGTGAAGCAATTTCGTGAGTGAAGCAATTTTTTATTCAGACAAGAAGATTCATTCCAAGAAAAATAGCCCTGCAAATAAATGCATCAGGGGGCAGAGAGCACAAAGTTAGAATCAAGGAGGTGGATTCTGCTCCTTTTTCCAAATTTGTTAATTTGGTTCTTTCCTCTGTCTGGGTTCTCCCCCTCTGGCCTATCCACCAGCACTGGCTGCTGGAGAGGCCCCATCCCTTCTCATGTGTATGAAATAGATTTTTAGTTTTTGGCTTAGACTAAAAAATGCAGCAGCACATATGCTGCAACAAAAGGCTTTCAGATTAGTTTAAAAACACTAATTAAAACTGAAACATTTAGATTTTACCAGCCAGTTTCAGTTGAAAGGATTTACTTTCTGCACAAGATCATTTTAAGAGCTGGTCATACCCAGTACTCTCACCTCTGGCTCTAGAATGATCTTCTCATCTATAAAACAATGGGAAGGTTAAGCCTCTATTATTTATTTTGTTTTGGTTTAATATTCCATCTCATGAGTTGCAGCATAGAAATCTCCTGGGTAAACTTCATTTTTCATCTGGAATCCTGACCTGGGCAAGGAGCAGTTCCTGTCTCTTGTCTTCATCCTGCCTGTTTTAATAGCACTCAGAACCTGGAAGAGAATAGCAGCTGATAAATATGCCTTCATAATGAAGTGCTTAAAACTGAGAAAAAAAATGCTGTGTCTCAGCTAATTTATTCCTCATCTCAAATATGTTCTAGCCCTCATTACTTTTGAAGTAAACTGAGAACTTTTGCCAAGTATGTTTTGATAGTAATGAATAAAGACTTCTCTGGGAGATGGATACTGCTTATCTCCAGGTATGTTCAGACTCAATGAGCATTTTCTCTTGTATTCTTGCCAAAATACCTTTCCAGTACAGCTTGCCAAAAAAAAGTCCTGGAGAACACTCCTTTATCTTTTTGAGAACCAAAAAATGAGTCTGTGTTGTGGGCTAGACTGACTTATCAGCAGTGAAATTCAGACTTCCTTGGCCTGTGCTTCATTCCAGATAGAACCTATTTAATGGAGACGCCTGCCAAAAATTATTAACAGCTTTCTTGGGGTGTTGATAGCTGCTCATGCACCTCATCAATTCTGCCCTGCTATCTGAAAGCACAACCATCTTTGAGGAATATGGAGATTCCATTGCTGAGACTGACATGGAAAAGGATTTTGAATGTTTTACTTCTATAAAACAACAAAGAGGAGAGAGTATGGATTATCAATACACCCAAGACATCATACACTGAAAGTTGAATTAGCAGCACAGTAAAAATGGCTTTTGTAAAACCTGCAGGCTTTGATATAAATGGGAGAGGCAGTTCATGGAGCTGGCAGGGACTGACCCTGCTTTGCAAGTCGTTCTGGTTTCCAATGACTTTTTGCAAGTCATTTTCTGGTAGTTTTTCCAGTTCTGGGAGGCACACAGTGAAATTCTGCTTTTAAAGTGAGGAATGTAACCATGATATTTATAAGGGAAAAAAATGGGATGTTCTCTTTCTTTGAAAATTTCAGAGCTTATTAAAAACTTTTATCTTCAGTGTGAGCCTAGTTTGTCATGCTTCAATTTTTCCAGTTCTGTTTTTTGTTAACTAGCAACAAATTCATCGCTGGAATACATCTTCTAAATGCATTGAAAGTTCCTGTAGGATCTTTATTTTGGATCTAAAGTTAAAATTTTACATTATATTCTGTCCATTAATTTCCTACTATGACTGAATTGAGAAATACACTGAAGGAGAAGTTATTAAAAAAACCCAATTTCTTTTAATATTGTTCATATCCTACTGCAGCTTCCTTATAGCTGGGTTCCTAAGATGAAAGTAGTTTGGATCAGGGAGATCCTTTGTGTCCTGGTGCTCTGATGTCAAATGACTCACAACTGTGTACATCAAAGAGTTAGACATATGGAAATTGTATTATGGGTCTCCTCCAACTCCTTCAACATTTCTTTAGCCATCTCTAATGAGTATCTCCAATTTTAATCTCTTCCAAAAATTAGATCATTCAAAAGCAATGCCACAACTAAAAGCATTCTGTGATGTTTTGATCACCCTCCATGAGCTTTATGGTGTGAGAAATCCCTGTGGGACAACCCTGAGGATCAGCTGTGCAAATCTGCTTTTCTTCCCTGGATTTTCCAGTATCCTGCTGATTGCCATGGCACTCTGGACTCCTGGGTAGGAAAACAATTGAAATTCAACTGCAATTGCAAGTTATCTGCAAACTGATTTAATATTCACTTCAAAGCAGGCACCAGTGAGTTCCAGAGAAAATTTTAGCAATGCAGTGTCTGTTCATGGAAATGGCAGAAACCCTGGAGTCTGCTTGGAGGAGGACACACATGGACACTTCTGTGGCAAAAGTTCCAGCATTTTCTTAAAAGGAACCCAAATCTGACTGCGCTGTTGTGGATTTTAGGGATGTTACAACCAAGAACTACAATTTTTTCAAACCCATTTTTATGTTATTCTAGTCAAGGTGTTTGCTTTTTAAGACTCAGCCAGTTGGTATTAATGTTCCAGACTGACTCACTACTTTTGTTTTCAATCCATTGTTTCCAATCCCATTTTTATTTTCCAGCAATCTTCTGATTCTGTTGAGTAATTATTTCTGTGGTTTCATCAGCTACTCAGCAATTTCTTCTACAGAGTTTTGAAAGTGTTCAGTTGAGAAAGAACTGTGAGATGCAAAAGATTCTTTGGGCTGTGGCAAGCACATCCTTGATAATATGTTCACACTTCGTACCTGAATAAGAAAATGTTTTGTCAGCAAGACTTTTTTTTTCTTTCAGGTTTTCTTTTCTGACCTGCAGACCAAATACTCTGTCTGTGATGAAGCATGTGGTATTCTAGTGTACCTTCATACATTTTTAAATCCTTCTGTGCCTTTAAAGATTTTTGTTTTAGGGAAATAATCATCCACACTTCGGGACAAAGAAGTGGTTGATCTGGTTTGTGCTTGTAAAGGCTCCCCATTTGTCAGAAAACAGAAAGGTTGCACATCCTGAAAAACTCAGAAATTTCCTCACAAGTAGTCCTCAGATCCTGGGAATACTTTTGAAACTGTTTACTGAAATGACATTTCTTTTTCCTGGTCCGCATGGGAATGCCTTGCATGCTGAATTAACCTGGCAGTCTCAGGAAATTTGTCACCATTTTTTTCTGGAAATTCTGCCTCAGGCAGTCCAGTGGGGTAAAGCCCAGAAAGGCATTTTAAAATCTCTTTCAAATAGTCCCAATTCTGTTTAGATATGAACCTATTTACCCTTGTTTGTCTTGTTTCAGTATCAACTGAAATTAGTGGCAAAATATTTATTAATTTTGTGGTGATGACTGGGCCCTAAAAGTGGAAATAGATTTTACTATGTGGCCATTGATGCTAAACACTGAATTTTCCATCCTCAATAATGAGGTTTATAAGCGATTAGTCATCAAAGTGAGTACAAGAACAAGTGCAAACACAGCATAACCACTGAATATTTCACAACCAGGAAAAAATAGAGATATTTACAGTGGATTATTTCTTCAGTCTTCGACTCTGGTGTAATTATTTTGGTGCTGCTGAAATGCACCCATGCAGCACAGTAGTTTCAGGCAGGAAGTGAAGAAGAAAACTTTTTCCAACCGAAGCTGCAGGACCAATTTTGATAGTAATTATCTGAGGTTGGGTCAGCTCGCTGGATGTTATTATCTCCCGCCAAACTAAAAAATGAAATTTATGAAAAATGAAACCTGTAATGATCCACAGTGGCCAGACCCCTGTAATGGAAATCATCCAGAAATACAGATCTCCCTTGCTGCAGAAGATATCATTTGGTGGCATTTCTTCTGATCTGCTCTGAAGGGAAAAATTCCAGTTAAAGGTTCATTAATAGCATGTGAATATAATTTTCTAGCACTGCTGACTCTCATCCTATTAGGAATGCTGAGTTTCTCCTGTACCTGTTTGGCTGATGGTGTCAGATTGGGGAAGAATTGTGGTGGATCTTACAGGCAAAGGTCCTTTAAAGGCTCCTGTTTTTCATGGCAGCGATCCTACAAATGAGAGCATTTCTTGTAGTAAGGACCCTTTTAAATTTACAAGTTTGATGGATTAGACTTAAAAATGCTTTTCCCTAATATACCTGTTGAAAGTCACGTTCACACGCTTCGTTCTTGCATTAGTCTCTTGAGGAATCCCATAATTTTCCTTGTGGTGTTCTACTTGAGATTAATCAAAGAGCAGAAAAAGGGGAGTTTTTCTCCACATTATTTATAGACATATTGTTTATGCCCAAGTCTGACTTGTTACCTTTTTGAACAGTTGCACATAATATAAAATCCAGTTTTGTCTCGGGGGAGCTGTGGTTGTGCCTGTAGGTGATAATTTTTCAACTGTGTGTTCTGCATACATGTAAAAAAACTCTGCTTTTGTTCTCTTTGGGCTCAGATATATTCTAGATATTTAGACATCAGAGGTTTTTTTTCAAACTTTCCTTGTCCAGATAAACAGTTTTAAAGTTTTAAATCTTTCATTAAGGCTGGTTTCTTAGTTCTTAAGTCATTTTTATGGCTCTGCTAATCCTTGCTGGTCCCAGTGGTCCTGAGGTGAAAGCCATTGTGATTTCTCAGTTCAGAAACTTGTGACCAATGAAAAGAGATTGTATTTCAACATCCCTCTAACCCTGATCTCACAGAGTAGCCCTGAGCCAAGAGTGAGTGGCTGTAAATAGAGAATCCTCCAGACCACTTTTATTTGTGATAGAAATAAGCTCATTTTGAATCAGTGTAGATCTATGCTTTCAAGCCACTCTTGTTTTTTTTTGTGACAAGCGCAATTCAGCTAACCCATATCATATACTCCAAATATCCTGAATAAAATATTCCTAAATTGATAAAGGCTCCAGGATTTTGCTGTGTGTAATTGTCTTGGGTTGTAATATGTAACCAAAAGTGTGTATTCTATTTCCCTCCTGTTGTAACCAACTGGGGAGGTGTTTTTTCTTTATCTCTTGTATAATTCATTCCTCATAATTCCAGGGAGGAGGGGTGGGGGGCTTCTGTTAATGGGCAGCTGTTAAACCAGCTGGGGCAGTGTTCTTTATCTCTGCCATGACCCAGCCTCCCTCCAGGGGATCTCTGCTGTCCATGGGCCATCCAGGCTCACTGCAGGGCTGATACAATGACATCATCCCAGGGGGGGATGCTCCACCCAGGGGGA
Organism: Acrocephalus scirpaceus scirpaceus; assembly: GCA_910950805.1. Classification (NCBI taxonomy): domain Eukaryota; kingdom Metazoa; phylum Chordata; class Aves; order Passeriformes; family Sylviidae; genus Acrocephalus; species Acrocephalus scirpaceus. The sequence goes on along the minus strand of OU383776.1, from coordinate 79,725,762 downwards.
GGAGCCCAGCATTCCCACCTGGATAAACCCTGGGATTCTGAACAGCAGCACAGCCTGTGTGCACTGGATTCCAGAGGAAGACTGGACCCATCTCACCACCACTGGACCTTAGGAAGGAGACTACACCCTTCTAGAGGATCATTGCTTCAACAGAACCACCTCTGTCACTGCAGGAGGATTTATTTGGACCTCTCCCAACACCCTGACCAACAGGGTGTCAGGTCATGTTCTGACTCTGTCAGTGTTTCTAGGATTTTGGTTTGTTTGTTTGCTTGGTTTTTTGTACTACTACAAATATAATTTTAATATTCCTAGTAAAGAACTTATCCCTATTCCCAAATCTTTGCCTGAAAGCCCCTGACTGCCAAATTATAATAATTCAGAGGGATGGGGTTTACATTCTCCATTCCAAGGGAAGCTCCAGCTTCCCCTCACACCTGTCTTTCCAAACCAAGACAGAAAATGTAGCTATCAAACTATATAGGGTATATTCAACATAAAGAAGAAATGGCTCACAAATAGTACTGACATCTACGAATCAGAGAAATTCTTTGTTCCTCGAATCCCCAGAGGTCTTGGCACACCTTGACTTGTATCTTGGATGGAGTTGCCTTTCATGTCTGTGATTTAGAAGCTGCAGTAGATCAGCTGGGGGAAGCACACCCAGCTTTCATCACTTGTCAATATAAGAGGAAGTGACATGACAATAACACGTCCCAGCATGTTTGTTAGGGAGTCTTCACCCATGAAATTTATAATCCTTTCAAACCCAGAAGCTGTGCAGTTTCAAAGGAGCTTTGAGGGGCTCGTGAAAATTAAATGCAGAAAATATGGAGTGAGTGGAAGATGAAATAGCTTCTATATCACATAGAGATTTCCTTTAAGTGCAGAGAATGTTTTAGCTGCAGAAGTAAATTATTTTCTGTTCTTATTAAATAAAACAGTGCATGACTTTGCTGTGTTTTCAGCCATTTTGAGCAGCTGTGTGAACAGCTCTGGTGCAAATGTTTTTATTTTAGTGTCTCCCTGTATTACCTCTAGAGGATTCCCAGTGGCACTACCTTTAATAGCTGTACTTCTGGTTGAATTGGTGATTTACATTACAGTTTCTGAAACCAGATTACTGCTTTTCCTACTACAGTTCACCAACAGAAACAATCATTTAATATCACTGTGGATTTCTGCAATCAGCAATATGAAACATCATATGATGTGTTGGTGGATATTTCTATATAATTGTAATAATATCAGTGTAAGTTTAACATACAGACAAACATGTTTACCAAGAATATTTGTAAAATATTTTAAACTCTCATAATACTCCTAAAACTGGTAAATTTGGCATGTCAAAATACAGCTGTTTCATTTCAATATATACTTCATTTGGCACAGAGAAGTCTGGGGAAGGAAAATGGTGACCAGAGTTTTTAGATGAATTCTCCCTACCACAATCACAGTCTCGGGGGTCTTTGGAGCTCATTTCTCAATGCAGGCCTGGCAAGTTGCTCCAGCAGTTCCCTTCTGACCCTCTGCTGCAATAATAATGCAGTGACTCTTACAAGTGGCCACTTGAAGGGACAGAGTTAAGGTTCATTTGGTTTGGTTTTTTCCCCGACAATACATCTTCTAGCTTTTAAGAGCTGAAAAACCTGAAAAATTCAGATCTGAAGTACTCTAAGTCATCCCTCCTTGTTTTTCAGCTGCTTGAGTGACAGTGAACTTTGCTTTCCAGAAGCTCAGAACACTGTCAATAACCTTAATAGAGACTGGGAGAGATTTTATCACTGGGTGATAAGAAAACCTTTCCCTGCCCTGGTTCTCAGATCACTGTTTCACTGGTACAATAAATTTGTTTTCCATGCTTGCCTTTAAGGTGCTGGTTTTGACTTTCCTGGGCATTGCCACAGGAGCATGGCCAACAAATAGGAATGGCAGTGGGTTAAGGGAGAACTTTCCAAGAACAGTGAATTAACCAGGAAATTCATCACCTGCCACCAACCACCTTTTCCTACAGTGTTTTATAACTCAGATGACTCCTTAGCCCAGTTAGAAAATATTCTCAGGACAGATTTATTTATTTAAAGTGTATGTGTGCTAGTTTCTTAAATAATGTGATGGGCTGGAGGTGCACCAATGTAATCTTATCAGCATTCAGTGTCACTGGCTTTAGAGAGGAAAAAAAAAAAAAAAAATGCATGGAAATGAGATGAGATAAAAATTCAATCAGAAGAATAAAATATTTTTTGTGATTGTTTTATTCATTTTCTTTCTCACACAATTCCCTCTCCTAAAGCACCCTGTCTTAAGCAGCTGTGTTTTGGCATATGTTCCAAAATATATAAAACCTGGCACACATGAGTGGAGGATTTTTAAATTACTAGTGAGGACCTGATATACTTTCACTTTAATCTGAATTGGAAATAGCTCAAGTAAAGAATAACAATGTTGTCTGCAGAGATACTGATGTAAATAGATATTTCAGAGCGCAGTCTTTTATTTTTACTTTTTATTCATAACTGGAAAGAAACTGTAAATAACTTCTCAGTGGAGGTGAATGATTAGAATTAAAAGGGAAAAAAAACTATGGAAGTTAGAGAAAATTAGAAAAGTTCTGACGAAGTTCCTCATTGACCCATTTCTTTCCCCTTTTCTTTTTTGAATAAAGGAATTAGAGTTAAAATTTTTGGTTTATATGTTTTTGCTTTCTTAAGCTGACACTTTTTTCCTTTTTTTTTTTTAAATCTCATTTTATCACTCCTCCCTATATGGAAGTGTATTCCAGCCCTTTTGCAATGCCATTTTCCATAAATCTTTTTTTTTTTTTTCTGCCTCTGTCCTTATCCTACATCCTTTCTCACCAAATTTGCTGGGAGGAGACCTAACCACAGGTGCCAGAATGAAAAGCCCAGTGAGCTTAAAAAAAGGCAGATGTTGTCCAGTTTGCTCCCTGTCTCACTGCAGCTTTGTAAATCTGGAGACCTGCAGATCTGGGGGAAGAGCATCTTAGTTATATTGTATCTGTTAAAATTTTAATAAATATTAACTGCAGCCCCTACAAAGGCCAAGCTGATATTTCTCATTAGGGATATCAGATATACATCAACTCCATACTAGTCCTGAAATTCTTTAAGGTTCCTCTTACAGTTCTACTATTTTTATTTTTAATCAACAGACTATGAGAAACATACAGGTGCTATTTTAGCTTTACAAGGCTCCTCTGAGTTTGATAAAACATGGAACATCTTCTTTCTGGATTGCAAGTATCCTGTATTTTCTGAATCATGTCTTTTGAGTTTTCCACCAAAAGCTGATGTATGTTTTCAGCCAGGTAGGATTCCTGGCGAGGCAATGCAGGTGCATCATTTATCCATGTATTAACTGCTTAAATTCCTTTTCAGACTCAGCATTCTTGTGTCACTTTGGTATTTTTTATAAGGGTACACATGTGCAGATACAATTTTGGTGTTATCACTGGTTGTTCTGGTGCATGTGGACATCTAGCAAAGGTGCAGGACAGAGACCTAATTTTTCATTTTAAGCTCATTTCTCTTTGCAATGAACAGAGAGGGATGTGTTTATAGAGTATGATTCAGGCTACAGCTAAACTCAAAAGTGATGGAATTGCTTTAAAAATTCTGCTTTCTGAACTTGTTTTACATACAGAGTTACTTCTTTTGTAGTTTGAGCCATAAACATTAGATTCTGGATGCAGTTCAATTTTCAGGGATATACACTGTTGTTATAATTCAGAATTTCTGTAATTACTAAATCTCAAACTTGAGTATCCCTTGGTTTGGGTCTGTTGCCAGCTCTGAACTGTATTTGGGATGGCTTGAAAATAATCCCAAGGCCTGAAGCTTTCTCAGATCTTGCATTTCCCTCAAAATCCATGTTGATATTTGTACAGTATTTACATTCTGCATGTCAGTTGTGCAAATAAACATAACCTAATGACCTACAAACATACAAAATTTGTCCAAAAGGATAAAATCGTGTCCAGACACAAATTATTTGCAAAATTAATCTTTTGGATAGGAGTTGAGCTGTCCTCAAACTTCTCACCAGCGTGGGCTTTTTTATTAATTTTGAAGTGATGCTTCCCTTGGTGTGAAGAGAAGAAAATAAAAAAAACCCTTAAACTCCTGGAGTCCCACTGTGGAGAGGAATTCCAAAAGGAGACAAATTCATATTCTGCATGGAGAGAGTGATCATGTTCATTCCCAGAAAGATCTGCATTTTGTATCCTCAGCTCTTTTCAGCTGTAATATGCATAACTGTTCTCTCCAGTTCAGTTGAGCTCAGTATAGGATATAAAAGAATCAAGGAGGAAAAATAGCTTTATGCCAGCTTTTCAGATCTCCAGTTGGAATTGATTTCAATGACTGTCAAAAGATGGAAAAAAAAAATAATCTACATATTGCATAGGCTGTTCTGATATTAGCTGTAGTTTAAAAATATTCAGGACATACTTTTTTTTTCCTCCTATGTTCTCTGTGACTTTCCACTTATATAAATTTAGCAAAGACAAAGAGTGATGATGGCTTGTTGAATTTAAAGACCAGCAGCATTTCTGGAAGGGCATGAGGACCTCCCTAAATATTGGAGACGTGATCTTAAGTCCTTTCATGTTTAAATATATTGATTTTATGAGTACTGGAGCAAAAAGAATGATACAAAAAGTGGCATTAAGTCCTGTATTTGCTATCACACCTATAACAGTATTTATGGTTAAATATATAAAGGCTATATCTCATTTTGCATTAATATACTGGCTTCCATCTAAAAAGAAAATATTAAATGTGTTGTGCCAAGCTACCTTCTTCCAATAAAGGGAGACTTGCTTCAAGCACCCAATGTCATTTTAGTGTGGGAGAAGAACTGTAAAACTGACAAATGGTTCTGCCTTAAAATCTTTCCTCCAAGTTTCATCTTTGTTTCTGGAGCAAGTTTTCAGGATTCCAGTCTGTACCCCAGTGGTGTGACCCCCATGACAATATCAGTGCTGGGGACTGGCAGGTGACAAGTGCAGCAGCAGAGACATTTGATGAATGTGTTACATGTCCAAAAAACTGTTATTTCACATGTGCAATGCAAAGTTACTCTATCTAGCTGGAAGTTCCTTATTAATTGAGGATTCAGGAGAATTGTAAATTAAAGCATAAGTTACCTTAAAAATATGGAAAACATTGGTTAGTAACACCCATTATTTTTTCTTTCGCTAACTAAAACCAAAGACTGATCCAAGTTTAACATAATTCCCCAGTAATCTTGCAACTTAAGAGTCAAAGACACGTAAGGAGGTAATTGATGATTTGTCTTTATTGTTATTTCTGGGGCTAAAAGGGCTGAGCTGAGGGCAGTCCCTGCCAGGGCTGCAGTTGGACTGGAGTGGTTCAGAGTTGAACCATCAATCATTCTCTGCCTGATCAGAGGGGAAATGGACATTACAAAACAAAACAAAACAAACAAACAAAAACTAACACAAACCCCAACCAATCAACCAACCAACCAAAAACCCAAAACAAAACCAAACACACACATATACCAAAACAAAACAAAACAAAACAAAAAAAAACCACCAACACCAAACCAGATTTTAGATTTCACTTTTTCTGTGGCTGCAACTGTAAATTGCCTAAAAGGAACAGAAGAATTCCAACTGCTGACCCTGCACAGAGGTTTCAGAAATATGTGGGTACATAAGTCAGTGAAAAGGGAGAGGTGGCCCTATCCAGTAAACACATCTGCTGGGTGATTATATATATATATATTTATATATATATATATATATATGTATGTATATATATAAATGAAAATTAAGGAGGTTTCTTTGCCACTTTGTAATAGAGTATTCTAATTCAGAAAACTGGATTTGCGATGTTTTTGTAATACATCATCTGTGATACTTTCATCTGGAGCTAATTCATTTCTAAACTTTTATTCACAAGTAAATCTAACTAATAAAAACCCTGTCAAAATATTCTTCCAGTAATCTGTTTTTAAACATTCAACCAGACAGACAAACACAAAAGGGGCACTGTTAAATCAAATGTATTCAACCCTCAGTCTATGCACTGTTAAATTAAATTTATTCAACCTCCCGTGTATGTAGCATAGTATTACAGTCATAGATAGAGTATCTATTTAATTCAGTGTTTTGTCCCAGAAGCTCAAAAAAAGATAGGAATGTAATTCATGTCAATCAAAATTATTTGAAGATTGCACACATTTTTTTATGATTTCAAATTAGTCAGTGCTCCTTGCAGTGTTGTCAGAAGGGAAAGTTTTTTCTGGATCACCAACTCACTGTGCATTTCCACTGATTAATCTGGAATAGTTTTATTTTCCTCACTACCCTTATGAGGTTTTCTACCACTACACTTTTAGAGAGTTATTAAACAAATTATTTTAAGTAATCAGCACTCCAGCTATGTGAAAAGGAGTGCAAAGGTTTGGGATCTGACTCTTTACTAAGGTACCTTTAAAAATAATATTACATTTACATCATGCCAGACTAGAAAATTAAGGAACTACCTCTAGTCTGCTGTGTTATTTTTCATTTCTTTCTATTATTTCTTGCTCTAGCTGTCACAGAGGATAGCTTTGGGGAATGTGGGGTTTCTATATATCTTTTGAAGAGATGAGCACAAATTGCAGATGCAACCTGTTGCTGCCTGTTCAACACCATTTCTGAGAGGCAAAAAGTGACTGTGCTTTACAACTTTGATTTTTGAATCAATTATTTCTATCTAGCTTGGAGTAGTTTCATCAGCTTCAACCTCACATAATCTGGTACTGTGTAAAACTGAACCCCTTGGTTTAGGTTTAGCACCTAGGAAGTGGTGACCAGGTTCTGCAGGGGTGTTATTTGAAGTACTCCGATTTTTATATTTTTAACATGTTATAAAAGGGCAAGGAAACACACAATGAAAATTTCATGGATCATTAGTCCATCTTTGGCATTATTCAGGAGACTCAAAGTCCAATTATTCAGTCTCTGGGGTAAGAAAGGGTATAGTTCAGGAAGTACAAAGGAGTGCATTTGTTTTGATTTGTCTGGAGCAGCAATGAAGTTGGTGCATTCCCAGCTCTCTGTGCATTTATCAACAGAGAGCCTCCACAAACCACCATCTCCTCTCATTTTTCTTCCACAGAGGTGCCACAGCTTCATTTTGAGCAAAATGCAATTGATTGTATTCAGACAAGACTTGTAATGTAAGATTAGTTACAATTTTAAGCAAAATATTTTGGGGGTATAAATGTAAAATGTGCAAGGAAGCTCTTCACGTGTGAGGGGCAGGCACAGATGAGCAGCTCTGTGCTGCTCCTCCTTGCCCTGAAATTATTCAAAACTTAGGTATAAGCATACTTTCTCTGTCTGAAAATGGTAACTGGGTGTGTTCAAGACTGAAGAACCTGAAAATGTGGTTTCTAAGTGCTTGGCCCAAGGTGAAAGCCCAAAATTATATACTAATATCTGGTATATAAAATATGTAATAGCTGTGTAGCTCATGGGAAAGGTCAGCACATGCCTGGGCAAATTAAGTTCAACACCTCTGATTTCAGTCCCTGGACACTTTATCCCTGAAAGGAGAGGTTAGAATTAAAAAAAAAAAAAAAAAAAAAAAAAAAAAAAAAAATATATATATATATATATATAAAAAAAAAATATATATATATAATAATAATAATAAAAAAATGTTCTTTTCCTTTGAGTAGGAATTGGAGTTAGAATCAAGAATATACACAAACCTTTACAAACTTCAAAGGAATGTGATGAAAAAGTAGATAATATTACAGATTAAGGATGTAGCCTCCTGCACATAAGGGAATTCCACTGACTCCTGTGTGCAGAGGATAATTTTTTTTTTCAGGAGCTGTCATTGGATTGGATTCACTGGGTTGGAGGTGGCACCAAATGTCAGGTGGAATTTATTGTTAAATTTGTTGTTAAATTCCTCATGCCAATGTGTCCCTGCTGCAGAAATGAAAGCTTAGATGAGCACAGTCCACAGCCACTAAATGCATAAAAGATTGACAGCCACAGCCAAAGTCTGGAACAAACATTTTATCCTTTTGTGTTTAAGGATCTAGAATTCTGAGACATTCACGCTTGCATGTGAAATTATCCTCGTCACAGGTTGGGAATCCCAAGATCTCCTCTGTGCTGGAAGTGCACTGTGCTTCCACTGATTAGTTAATTATTCACTTGGGCCTTCTCCAGCTGAGTACCCCGATAGGAAGGAATATAAACAAAATAGTTTCTGCCAGGTGTCAGCCCCACAGAATAATGAAAAAGAAAATAAATTAAGATGTTGTTACTGGTGTAGGGTTTGTTTTGTTTTTGTTTTTATTTTTTTTTATCCAAAAGAAGACAGAGAGAAATATCTCTAGCAATTACATTGTTAAAATGGTATTTAAATAGCCTGGATATGTGGAGGACTTTGCAATTTAGAATGATTATATAAAAATAATGAAACCAGCTTTTTTTCAGTCTTCTGTGAAATGGAATAATAAGCACTCTCCTGAACAAACCATATTATTTTCCCATGTCTTTTCATTACTGCATTTGAAGTTATGATTCATATATTATGGTGATTCATGGCTTAGCCCTATGGAGCAGAGGCTTATTTTTAGAGTGTTACCTTAAATTAGTATGACTAATAAGTGATTTTGAGGTACAGTGATCTCAGTGGCTCTGCAGCTCCCTGCTAGAATTTAATGTGTTTATATCTGACTTTCCCTGACACTTTACAGCAGACTTTCCAGGGAGCTGGGTGCTAACTGTGATGTATTAGAATCTTTAAACTCACGAATTATTAGGCCTAGACTGAAATGTGCTTTGTGCTCAGATGAGGAGCACCTTTGCCTCTGCTCTGCAGCAACAAGGGTTTGTTTTTCTGGTACCTCCCCTGGGTGCTGCTTCACCTTGGGGGCTGTGGGCAGTGGCTTGGCAGGAGACAGATCTCCTCCCTGGCTGGAGGGACCTCAGGTGGCACCAGAACAGCTTGTCAGTAATTTCCAGAAGGCAGGAAACTCTGGATCTGTCTGCAGTGTGAATGCAAACTGGATTAATTCTTAAGACTGGAATTCAAGGTGTGCGAGACAAAAATATGTTTATTCCCTCCTTGTCCTGCAGGGGTTTTTGGAATTTATTGTTCAGTATCTGGGGTCAAAAGAAAGTTTGAATGGTCCTGGATATTCTCTTTCTTGTGGATAACCATGATGGGGCAAGGTTGTGCACATATTCTTGAGATTTTTGCAAAGAAGAGTTGATTTCCAGGCCAGACTGAGGGATCATAAAATGCATTCAGATGGAGAACTCTAATTAGTGATAAGAAAGAATTTACTTTTTTTTTTTTTTTTTTCTGCTGTATTATAGTGTAGAAATACTTATTACTCTTTGGATCCAATTCTGTTCATTCCTCAAAAACCCCAAAAATGCCACCCAAGAAAAAAAAACAAACCAAAAATCAGGCAGGAATTCAGAGCATCTCTGAAACTGACCTTAAAGTCTGAGACCTTGTTTGAAAACTCCAAGTACTTGTATTAAAAGGTAAAGACAATTCATTAGCACCATCAAGATGAAATATTTTTTTTTATTTTAACAATTCTGATGGAGCTCGTTATGTATTGTGAAATACTGAATAGTCAATGAATGAAATGTCATAATGAAACTGATATTTAGCTTATAAGTCCCTTAAAAATTTCAGGCTAAAAAATTCATCTAAATCTACTGCTAAATTAATTTCAGGCACTGCTCCTGGTAGAGCTTTTATATTTCTCTTTGTGAACAGGTAATTGCTGCTATTGCCCCTCTCCTCTTGGTAAAGTGGATATTATGAGCTTCAGCACAATCAATATCTAGAAATAGAGTAAAACTGCAAGGTTAGGGGATTTTTCTTCTTCTTCATCGACTAATTCTTCTCCTTAAACTGCTAAAGTATATGAATGGCTGACATTTTGCTCTAGACTTAGTATCTGTAACTTAAAAAATGTAACAGACACAAAAAGCTCCTGGAACACGGGGTCATGGGCTGTCATTTCCCTTAAAGGGCAGCAGTGTGTTTGTTTTATGAGGATGGTTTTTATCAGGGGATTTGGAGCCTTTCCTGCTCCTCCAAGGTTACACTCTCCCCGCAGGCTCTGTGTGAGGGGCTGCAGGTGAGAGGTGGCACCAAGGGAAGCAGTTTTAGGTTGGGTTTTGACAGCCCTTTGCTGCATTACTTTCAGCAGGACAATGTCAGGTTGCTTTTCCAAAAGCACCCGTGTTTCTTTGCTCCATTTGGGTCAATACTGGAGGATCTGTGACCAGTGGGGTTGAGGGCAGTGGTAGGAGAGAGGAGAGATTTGTTTTGCACCTGCAGCAGGGCTCAGCACCATTCCTTCTGCACAGTAGAAGATGCTTTGGAAACATGAACTTTATAGAGTACTACAACGATTTCGTGGCTGTGTTTAAGTCCACTCAAGCTTTTGAGCTGAGGTTTTGAGTAATTTCCTTCTAGGCAAAAGCCATGGGTGTATTTCAGCAGTGCAATGTTCATGTGTGTGCATCCCTGCATTTCTCTGCTCTGGGCTGGGGCACCCTGACTCTGCTCCCTGCAGCTGCTGGTCCAGCCTGGTGTCAGGGCTGAATCCTGGTTGTCATGGGGGCATTGACAGAGCCCCAGGGCTGGTGTGTGATGTTTTTATCTTCTTTCATCTTGTTAGAACCGGGATTAATGCTCGGGAGATGCAGCTTTCATGTGTTCAGGCTCAGATGTTCAGCAATTCTTACCTAAAGTACAGTCTCACAAGTTGTGAGTTCCAGCCAACAAGGTAGAAAATGGCTGTCTCTAACTCTTCCCATGGTCTTTTAATAGCTAATTACCCAATAACGAGATGACACCTACATTATTTATACTTTTAACCCAATAACTAACTACCAGTGGTCAGCAGTGTGGACCTTTCCATCCAGTTACAAAAAACCACCCAAACCCATGAAGAGGAAGGTGAAAGAAGAACTTGGCCAATGCCCTAAATCATCCATATTGCTTTATATATATTACTATATACTAAGCCCTTAAATCCTAAGTTTTACACCCTGTGATATTACACAATTCCATTCAAACTGCACACCCATAATCCCAGTGCTATCACTCAATTTCAGAAGCCTGTTCCACAGCCTCAGGTCAAATGTGGTGCTTGCTTGAGGGTGAGTCCCTGTCAGCGCAGAAAGCCTGAAATTCTCAGCCTCCACAGGGTTCCAAGAGTGGTGCAGAGCAGCACTGTGGAATTCTGCACTGCCAAAGGAAGTGGGGAAATGCAGGCAGAGGAACTCAACGCCCTGGAGCCATCCTGGTGTGGAGTTTGTGCCAATGGATGGCACTTTTTCAAACACTTTGCTCCAGGGTCCCTCTCCTTACTGGGCACACACATAATCTTAAGGGTGGGCAAGTTAAAAACCCTCCAGGAGGCAGCTGAGTGTGCCATATCTGAAAGATTGAACCTCTCATTTGGTTTTAGAAAACAAACCTCTGTTAGTAATATGTTACTAATGCTGGTCTTTATTAATCTGAGCACAGCTGTGCTCTAATGGAACAAGGTGGTTTCTCCATGCACAGTGGTTCACTTGGCTGTTTACTGGAGCAAAGCAGAGGAAGCAAAAGGGGGTTTATATGCTGATGGAACAAATAATGTATGATGTGCACTTTGTGTACACATCTGAAAATCCTACTCAAGTCACCAGCAAGGAAATTGTTCTCCATAACTTGGGCAGGATTGTTTGGTAAAGAGGGAAATTCCTCATGTGAGTATTCCGTGTGTTGCATTCACCTCATACCATGTTCAGACTGAGGCTGGGATTTTGGGGTGATGCTAAAATCATAAATGGGGTCAAACCATGTCTCTAGAAAGAGCAGTTCACCTGAGAACTGCTGGTGTTTGCACTCCCATCACTCACCCAGGAGTAAGGTAAACTGTTTTCCTCCAACAGTGGAATTGCTTCAAGAATGCTTTTTCAAACTTTTATTTATTGTATTCACCTCTGGATCATGAATAAAACAAACAGTAAAAGATGCAACACTGCTCTCACTATAAGGTCAAATAACATAGAGTGAAATTCAGCACTCTGCAGGAGGCCAACACGAGTCATACACCCCAATTAAGCCATCAAAGTAGATTTAAGTGGAATTTATTTGGTGTATAAGGTTTGAACTATGAGTCTCACCTTTAGAGAGGCAGCCTACAAAGAACAAATGCTGGGTTTGAACTTGTCCCCAAAAAAATCAATGTTATCCTGCTGATACCACAGGAAAAAAAATGAGAGTCAAGTCACTTGACTCTTGTTTGCAAATACCTGTTCCTGAACCTTTGGAAAAGTATTGCAGCACAGAAAATGAGGAGAACACATTCCTACCTCGGCCTTATGGCTTTTGTGAATTACTTATTCTGGCTCCTGGGTACCTTGTTTCTTGCCCTTGCCATCTGTAGATTTAGTGATTTATGTTTCCAGTGCAAAACGTTACCCGGGGTTGAATATTGAGCACAGCAGCACAAGGCTTAAGGAAATGGGCAGGCACAGGATATGAAGATTTCCATGTCACCCGTGTTCAAAGGGTGAATGAATGCAGAACAAAGTTTTTGCACTATCATTCGATTATCTGTTCCTCTCAGTCCATATTTGGACATTTCTAGCACAGAGCAGTGAATACAATATCACTGCATTTTTATCTGCTGGTATATACAGAATTGGTGAGCTCTGTGTAAACAAATATTCCAATACACTGTCTATATTAAAAATCTCTCACCTGCTTAGGGAACATTTATGTTTTTGTATATGCTGACTTTATATATGGTCTTAACACGGAGATTCTGAATTTGTGATAACTTGGTCATAGTTTCTTTAGTTTTGTTGTTTTTTTTTTTAAATATATAATTATTAGTTGTACTTTAAATGACTTTTTTTTCTCTCTTCTTTTGCTGAACAAAATAAATTACTACTCTACTTTCTTCTGTATTGTTTAAGAAGTATTAAGATGTATTGTTCAACTTAATATAAAATGGGGAAAAATTCCCTGAGCTCAGGTTCTTGGCTTGTTTAGTTCACTGTTAGTGGAATGTATGTAAAAGGAAGTAACATGAAAACTAAACAAATTTGGACTTTCTGAGTTTTTTGTAGGTGCTGGACAGTGATAAAAAATCCTCATCTGCATTTTCTAATTTATGATTGTGGGAGCCTTGTCCTTTAACACAGCTGGGAATTAAGATACTTCTACCCTCATTCCCTATTCAAACAAAAGCCAGAATTTGCTTTCTGATGGAATTGTTTGCTTGAAATAAGCCCATATGATTCAGTATACCATTTAAACATCTCATTATATCCTTTTATATCGATGTGTTTTTAACATTTTTTTTTAGTGCTGCAGTAAATTTGGCCCTTAAAACGCAGGGGTTTGCTCAAATGTTGCTTCAAAACATCAGCCTTTTGTGAACAGAGCTCATCATGAAAGCAACTGTCAAAGAGGAACATGCAGTTTGTTACTGCAGGGAACCAATAAATAAGAATTCAAGCTTGTCAACATTTAGCTGTAGGAAATTTGAAGACATTCAAGCCTTAATGTCACAAACATTCGCAGAGTGCCAAGAGAGCTGTCGAAATGTCTTTAATGACACCACTTAATGGGAGCAGATAAATGCAGAATGGGACCCAAGGCCTATACCTGAGGAGTGCCACAAACAACTCCGTCGATACAGGGAAAAACACAGATCACTGGAATCATATTGGGAGTGGGATGAATGTGCTTTGCAGAACTAAAAAGTCACAAGTGTAGCCCAACGAGCTGGGAAGCTGCCAGGAGTTTCATTGGCTGTAGGGAATTCTACCAGTTCAGGTTGTATGAACATATTAAAAAAACCCAGGTTAAATGAGAACTTCAGAAACAAGAACTTTAGATCAGTTTTGATGGATCTCATTGAGGTTTTGGATGATATCTTTGGGAATGCCCATTTCAAAATAAGCATTCCTAAATCCCATAGCTACTGGAAAGTAGCAAAAAGTGGCACTGTTTGCAGAAAAAATCATACCCATCACCTTCAGTCTTGGGAAGGTTGTGGTCTTCTCTTTTCTACCAAAATTCAAGGTTTCCATCCTGTGTTATCTTTCCTAGGTAACTTTATCTTTTCCATGGAAGCACACAGAACTTTCTGTGTAAGGACAGAAAACATTGTTTGTGGTTTGATTTTTTTTTTAATTTGTTTGGGTTTTGTTTTGATTTTTGTTTGTTTGGTTTTGGTTTGGGTTTTTTTGTTGTTGGTGGTTTTTTGGGTTTTTCTTTCTTGTTGTTGTTTTAATTTTCATTTTTCTTTTTTTCTTTCTTTTTATATAAGTTGCTGGAGAGATTAGTAACCTAGACTTCTGTGAAGTTGCACCACAAATAATTTGGAATTCATCATTTAAACTCTGTGATTGTTATGTGCAAATATTGGTGGAGGTTAGCTTTTAGAAACTAACTCCTCAAGGAGGTGCTTCTAATTAATCCTCAGTGAGCAGGTACCATTTAAAAAATGCACTTTAATCAGAAGTAACCTGGAATTATAAGCAGGAGTGAGTATGTTTGTACTAATGAGCTGATGACATTTAAGGACATTTGTGCCAAAAGGAATACAGCATTATGAAATGTTATGGCACGAAGGTTAAACAGAAAAAATATTACTAAAATACCTCTTTTTTAATGAAAAAAATTGCTTTTAACACTGTCTTGTTTCTTCCAGTCTTTTTTTGTTGCAAACCAAATTGTTCTTTGAAATCTTGGTTATGGTTAGAGCAAACTGCAGATTTCTGGCTTTCAGCAGTGTGAATTGTGAAAGTTTGTAGAGAATGAAGTTCTGAACATCCATCCAATTAATACCCTGATGCCTAAAAGTTGTACCCATAGAAGGAAAAAAAAGTCTGTAAAATATATCACAGTGAAATGCCAAAGCTGTTTTCAATGAGGATTTTTATACTTCTCTCTGTAATTGAAACGTAAAGCTAAGAATTTGAAATTAAATTTGAAAATAAATTCATGGTTGTTGAGGAAGTTAAACAAAGTTCATTTTAAAAGTATTTTCTGCTAATTGTAAACTGAAATTGTCAGTAAGATTGGGAAACCAATGGATAGATATCACTCAAAGTGCACACCTTGCAACAGCAGGTGAGCAGTGCTGCACACCTGCAATCACCAATTTTACATGAAGGGCCCCTCAATAAAATCTGAATTCTTTTTTGCTCTCACCCTAATGAAGGCATACAAGGAAGGGTCTAGGGAATAGGAAAAAAGTTGTTGTACATAATTTGGGGTTTTCAGTCCAATTAACCTTGTTAGATGTTTGTCTCAGGATCCTGAAGAGGCTGTGCACACTCTGAGTGTGGGTGGGTTGTTTCCATGTGTCTATTTGGCTGTATGTTTGTCTGGTTTCTTTTTTTCCTATTATTTACTTAATATTTTACAAATGTCTGTAACTTGCAGATAATTAAC